>JALGQZ010000009.1:1809886-3009886 GCA_023105745.1 Austropuccinia psidii | reverse complement strand
TTTTTTGATTTTTTTTTTAATTTTTTTTTAATTTTTTTTTAATTTTTTTTTAATTTTTTTTGATTTTTGTTAAATTTTTTTTTGATTTTTTTTTAATTTTTTTTTGAATCTATTTTTTAATTTTTTTTAATTTTTTTTCTAATTTTTTTCAATTTTTTTTTACTTTTTCTTTTAATTCTTTTATTTCTTTTTTTAATTTTTTTTTTAATTTTTTTTTTATTTTTTTTTTAATTTTTTTTAATCTTTTTTCAATTTTTTTGTAATTTTGTTTTTAGGTTTTTTTTGATTTTTTTTGGATTTTTTTTTTAATTTTTTTTTGAATTTTTTTTTAATTTTTTTTATTTTTCTTTTTTAATTTTTTTTTAATTTTTTTTTTGAATGTTTTTTTTTAATTTTTTTTTTCTCATTTTTTTTTAATTTCTTTTTAATTTTTTTTTAATTTTTTTTTAATTTTTTTTTGATTTTTTTTTAATTTTTTTTGAATTTTTTTTTAATTTTTTTTTAATTTTTTTTTAATTTTTTTTTATTTTTTTTTTAATTGTTTTTTTTAATTTTTTTTTAATTGTTTTTTATATTTTTTTTATATTTTTTTTTAATTTTTTTTTTTATTTTTTTTTTCAATTTTTTTTTATTTTTTTTAATGTTTTTTTTAATTTTTTTTTTAATTTTTTCTAATTTTTTTTTAATTTTTTTTAATTTTTTTTTTTTAATTTTTATTTAATTTTTTATTTAATTTTTTTTTAATTTTTTTTTTTAATTTTTTTTTAATTTTTTATCTTTTTTTTCAATTTTTTTTCAATTCTTGTAATTTTTTTTTTAATTTGTTTAATTTTTTTTTCAATTTTTTTTTAATTTTTTTTTGATTTTTTTTAATCTTGTCTTTCTTGTTTTTTCAAGGTGTGGGTGTGGATACACCCCGCAATCAGTGTTGTTACACTGATTGGAGTGTAGTAGTAATTATTTGTTTGCACTCAGCTTTTTGCAAAAAAATAATTACTATCACACTGGAATCAGTGTAACAACACTAACTCCAGTGTAGCCACACCTGCACCTCAAAAAAAAGGCAAAAATTACAATTAAATTTTTTTCATCATTTTTTTTATTAATCACAACCACAGTGTAAGATGATTTTCAATGCTGTAAAAACCTTTCTGTTGTTTTGAAAATTTTTGAACATTGCAAAAGTAAAAAAAAACAAGAATAAAATTTAAATTGAAAAAATACATTATGGACATGAAAAATGGAGGAACCAAGCCAGGTATCCGAAACTTATCAGCTGCGTACTTGAGCTTGTGTGGAGTGAAATATGTATTAAATCTATTGATGAAGTAAATAAATGGTGAGATATTTGTGAGCCAACTCAAATATTGGAAAGAATAGTGCCAAGCAATTTTGAATTAACGAAATTGGTATATAATAAAAGTAAAAAAATGACATCAAAAAGGTATTATAACACCCCCAAAACCTTTAACAAAGCAATATTAAAATTAACTTTAAAAATTATGATTAATATTTAAAATTCTGCTTATATTAATATGGTGAATAATGGAGGTGAAGAAATGAATATTCAATGTAAAGATTATTTATCTCCTCTACATCTGTAAGGTGTGGATATGAAACTTTGATTAAAAATCAAGTACTTTTCCTGTCCTCAAAACTTATATAAGGTAAAAAACAATTAAAAATAGTATGAAATATTAT
Source organism: Austropuccinia psidii (assembly GCA_023105745.1). Taxonomy (NCBI): domain Eukaryota; kingdom Fungi; phylum Basidiomycota; class Pucciniomycetes; order Pucciniales; family Sphaerophragmiaceae; genus Austropuccinia; species Austropuccinia psidii. The sequence continues at coordinate 3,008,185 of JALGQZ010000009.1, read as the reverse complement.
TTTTAAGAGAAAACATGCCAATTTTATTTTTTATAACTTTATTAGTATAAAACAATAATATTATAAAGATTTATTGTTTTACCAACAATAAAAATTTATCCAAAAAATACTCTACAAGAGATATTTTAAGGCTACAAAAGAAATTTCTTCAAGAGCAATTTCAATTGGAATTAATTGAGCAAAGAACTGCAAGAAATTAATTAAAGAACAAAGTCTTTAAAAAGAATATTAAAGAGAAAACACACCCAAAAGTGACCAGAGTGAATTTGGAAACAAAGTGACAAAGTTTACAGTGATGAAAAATGCTTTAATTCACTTTTGGGGTGGTTCAGGGGTAAAAATGATTATAAGAGTTACAAACAATGATTATAATGATTTTTTCACGTGGTTAAAAGGATTAAAATGATTTAAAAATGGTGGTTGGAATCTTTGATTGATTGGTTTAACAGTGTTTAAACTAATTAATAAAAGGAAAAGATTCTAACATGAAGAGAAAAGTGGGGCAAAGAAGACATTCTTTTATAGCCATCAATTTTCTTACTCCAAAAGTAAAATTTACTCTTGTCAGTCGTGAAAAAACAGTCTGACAACAGAAAAGCCAATTATGACATCATTGTACCCTGGTTTAGACCAAAAAAGGGCTGGTTTAAGCCATTTTTAGCCATTTTTAGCCATTTTAGACCCTTAAATCAGCCATTACTATAGCAATACCAGGCCTAGAGCCTTCAAAACACGTCAGAATGTGTGTCAGAGGCGTAGAAACTAGTTAAAACTGTTTTTAATATGATTGTTTCATCTTAAGGGTAGTTTTACCCTCTTGGCAACAGCTAAAACTACCCCAGTTGGTATCAAAACCTCATCATCAATTGAGTCCACAGACCCTGTAACTCAATTCCAGGCCAAAAGTGATGAACTTTTGCGTGAATTTTGACATCCCACGCCTGTCAGCAAGGATTTTGGGGGTCTAGCTCCCCCTTAGAGCTGGAGTTCCTTTTCCCCCCCAAATTTAATCTTTCCAATTTATTTTTCCTTTAGTTCCTCATCATGTATTATACTTATGATTTACATATGTAATTCAATTCAATTGTACAGTACAATACAGTAATAATTGACACCTCATATGTAAATCAAAGTTCACTTATGTAATACACGCGCACATTTTGACATTTCAATTGAATTCAATTGAAAATACTTCAATTCCTCATAACTTCTAAACTAAACACAACACCTCAGTTTTAACACAGAAATTGATGGTTAACACCACATGTGGTGTGAATTAAATTAAGGTTTTGAGGATTTTCAAATTTTGTATTGAAAATACTAAAAACTTAATTTAAGCTTATTTAGAGTTGAGTTAGAAGAATTTCACTCAGAGGTGACCCCACCTGATTTTTTATGAGGAATCCAATGTTGAAATAATTCTTAGGTATTTATTTATTGGATAAAAAGTTATAATAATTTTTATTTAACTTTTTTCCAAATTTATTTATTTTTTTTACAATTTTTGTTAAAATTTCATTTTTACTTAATTTTTCAAGTATTAATGTAATTTTATACTTACAAAATTTAAAGTATTTTTATTTTTAAATTGGAATTAATTTTTTATTTTTAATATAATTTTTTACTTATATTTTGATTTTTATTTTATTAATATAAATAAATTTATTTTATTTATATTAATATGTTATTTTTTATATTTGTGGTCTTTTGGGTATATGAAATTACCTCTAAGGCTCACATTCCCTCCCCCTAAAAAAGAATATTACTTTGTAATATTGGTGTTTCTAGTGTGTCTGAATCTCCTGAGGAGTTTGGTAGCTTCTGGTATATCTTTTTCTTCTAACCATTCATCTTCACAAGTTGGGTCACTGTACCTAACAAGGTATTCCCTTACTTTTTTGGTTCTTAATTTCCTTTCTTTGAGAACTTTGGTAATTTTCTTAGTACCAGATGTCTCAATAGGAGGTATAGCTTGGGGAATCTTATTCCTCAAGGGAAATGGCTCAGCATCACTAGATTTGTATGGCTTTATCAAGCTTACTGGAAATGTAGGGTGCTTATTGCTAAGATCTTCAGATAATTCTACTTCAACAGCATTTTCTCCATGGAGGGCCTTAATCACAAAAGGTCCTGCAAAGGAGTCTTTCAACTTTTTACATCCTTTGATGTTATTGAAGTTAGTGGTTGATACAAGAACCAGGTCCCCCGCTTTGAAATCTGGAGTTGCATGTGATTTATCCCATTTGTCTTTAGCATATGCAAAAGAGTCCTCCATGCATCTTACTGCATGCTTTCTAGCTTTATCTAGCATTCCTTTGAAGCTAGCAGCTGTGGGATGTATTTCAATTAAGTCTTTCCTCAAGGAATCTTGGGGTAACTTGGGGTTCCATCCTTTTTCTAGAATAGCAGGAGTCTGATTGGTACTGGCATGGATTGATGTTTTATATGCTAATTCCAGTGCTGGCAACAGAGTACACCAATCATGGGTAAATCCATCACAATCTTTGAATTCAAGGCCATATGCACAAACTCTTCTCACCATGTCCTTTAAGGTTTGGATCATCCTTTCAGCCAGGCCATCAGTTTGTGGGTGGTAGGCTGTAGAGAAAGACAGTTTAGTGCCAAATAATTGGTGAAGATTTGTCCATAGTGCTGAAGTGAATTTGGGATCTCTATCACTCATGATATTTGTAAATATCCCAGTCCATGACACTACTCTATTCCATATCAGAAGAGCTGTATCCATGGCTGTATCATCTTTGTGACATGGTAACAAGATTGGGGTTTTACTGAATCTGTCCACAATTACTAGGCAAGCATTATAGCTTCTGTCACCTCCTGGTGGTAGGCCAGTTACCCAATCCATATTGATAATTTCCCAAGGTCTGTTTGGTTCTTGGATTTTCATCATATTTCCAAGTCTTTTGCCAGTGGATTTATTTGCCTTTTGGCATCTGTCACAGGTTTTGCAATACTCTGCAACATCTTTCGGCCACATTGGCCACCATATGCAGGTCTTTACTTTTTCCCTTGTTCTGTCTTCAGACAGATGTCCTGAAAAGGGACTATCATGGCATTCTTTCAGTACAAGATTGATTAATGACCTGTCTACAACTGTCATGACCCATGTGTGCTTGGTTCTGTGGTAAATTATACCATCCAGTAGGTGAAATCTTCCTTCATCATAAGATTTCCTCCATACTTCATCCAAGGCATGTATAAGAGAGTTGTCTTTACAGTCTTTGTTAAGTAATTGGCATAAGATGCTACAATTCTTATCTTGAGTGTAACTACTTCTGACTTCTTCAAAGAAGGTGGTGTTCAAGTCTGTAACACTTATTCCTTCTATTGGAATTTGTGGTGAATCTTTTTCTGGCACATAAGCAGGATTATCAATATTATTTGGTAATGGCCATCTGCTTAGTCCATCTGCATTCTTATGAATATTCCCATCTTTATGAACAATAGTCATATTGCCTCTGTATTCTTGTATGGCTATTTGCCATCTGAGCATGTGTCTGTTGGGTGTTTTCATGTTCAAAAGTGATTTGACAGCTGTAAAATCTGTTATCACTTCAAAAACACATCCCTCTAAAAAGTAGTTCAATTCTTCCAAGGCCCAGACAAGGCATAGACATTCCATCTGACTTGCTCCATATCTGGCTTCAGTTGGTTTGATTTACCTGGATATGAAACATATGGGTCCTTCTACAGGCTTATCATTTATGATCTGAACTTGGTGAAGTGCAGCACCCAGTCCATCCCCTGATGCATCAATATACAGTTTGAAAGGCAATTTAAAGTCTGGCATCAGTAAGAGTGGAGCAGTGGTCAATGCTTCTCTTAGAGACTCAAAAGCCTTGACTCTGTCAACAGTAATCTCAAAGACTGTGTCTTTGTCACACAACTTATGAAGTGGTCTTGCTATGGATGCAAAATCTTTAATGTGTTTCCTGTAGTATCCTGCAAAACCTAAGAATGACTGAATTTCCTTCTTATTCTGAGGCATGGGTTTTAACAATACTGCTGCAACTTTGTTTTTGTCAATTCCAAGGGACAAACCAGATACAACATGTCCTAGTGCTTTAAGCTCTTTAAATCCAAAATGACATTTCTTCAATGAGATTTTCATGTTTACTGATTGGATTTTTGTTAAAACTCTTGATAATCTGTACATGTGCTCCTCCCAAGTCTTTGAACAGATAATAATGTCATCAATATAAATGATTAACCATCCCTTTGACAGTTCTTCAGGGAAGATTTCATTCATCATTCTTTGGAAGTGTGAAGGTGCATTTTTGATACCAAAGGGCATCCTTAAGTATTCATACACTCCACAATGAACAATAATTCTCAAGTATTTTCTTGCTCTTGGTGTTACCACATTTTGATGGAATCCTTTAAGGGCATCCATAGTGGTTATATACACTGCTTGAGATATTTGAGTAAGGGCAATTTGGATTTTTGGTATTGGGTATCTGTCTGGGACAGTGTAAGTGTTCAGAGCTCTAAAGTCCCCAACCATTCTGGATTTTCCATTATGCCACGCCACTATAACTGGTGTAGTTATTTCTAATTCCTCATTGTGGCCTACTTTTCCTATTACACCAAGGTCCAGAAGCTCTTTGATATGAATTTCTAGAGCTTCTCTTGATTTTGGACTTGCTGGATAAGCAGGTCTTCTTAAGAGTGGTGGATAAGGTCTCTCAATGTTAAGAATGATGTCAACTTCATGACCAATAATTGCTCCAAGAGGTTCTTTGTCTGTAGCAAATGCTCCTCTGTGGTCATACAAAAGGGAAGAAAGTTCATTTTCTTGTTTATCAGTCAGATGAAGGCTTATCTCAGCCTCATTTAACTGTTCAGACTTGAATTTCTCTAACTCTAAGTTGACTGGTGATACTTTGTTTACTGTAATCTGTCTTTTAAATGGTAAAAAGGCAAATTTCTGGCGCTTATTGTCCCCAATTGTAAAGTATCTGTCTTTGTTATTATGTAAATCTATCCCATACATGATTAAATAGTCATTTCCCAATATAAAATGGGTACTAGAGCAATTTTCCATAACAACAAATTCAACTGTGATTCTCAAATTACAATTTATGTGTGGGAATATGACATTGGTCTCAAAGATTCCTAATGCTTTCATTGGGTTACTTGCACTGTTGAATTTTATACCATCAATTGGTAACAATTGGTCTTCAAAATTTGGTACACAAGTCTTAAGAAAAGATTTTCCAACACAAGAGCAGAAGGCTCCTGGGTCAAGCAAAAGCTTGGTGGGCTTGTTGTCAATCACCACTTCTGTTATACAGGAATTACCAGCGGTATAACCTTTTCCTCTGTTTGGTTTTGTCTTCATAAGTTGTGCATCTTGAACTTTTGATAAATTAACTTGACCATTGCTCAATTGTGGTAAGTGGGAATAAGATTCCATGATGTCAAAAGTGGCATTGATATTTTCTATATCTTTTGAAGATTCAGAAAATATGGATGACTTATCATCTGAATTGTCTTCAATTATGTCTTCTTTCTCAACATCTGGTCCCTTTTCAATGTAAATTTCATTGATTTTCCCCCTTTTTGGACATGTATTGGCTAAATGGGTGGTGCTTTGGCAAATATGGCATTTTCTGACTGTATCTGCAGATTTATATTTAATATTACTAGAATTTTCTTTGGGGTTTTTGTCCAAAGAATCCTTCCAAGGTGTATTAAACCTTGTTTGGAGATTCACCCTACTAGAACCAATTTTGGTTCTGGTGGTTACTTCTTCTAGTATATTGATAATATCCTCTGCTGAAGATTGTTCAGTAGTCCTGCTTTTGACAGCATCCGCTCAGTCACCTCCACATTGTCTCAGAATTTTTCTATGGATCATAAATTCTGACATGTCAGGATATAATGCTGTTAATCTGTCCTTTTGTTGGCAAAACCATGGTAAAGCTTTGTCTTTATCAGCATTAAATTTGGCAGATTCAAAGGCTGTTTCAACTTTAAACCTCCAAGCATCATTTGCCCATTTGTTGATGATTTGGGTTTTCCACCAAGTCCAACTCTGGTGTCCATGTGCTTGTCTTATTTTGATGTACCATCTGTGAGCTGATCTGGTAAACAAGGTGTTAAACCTGGCTGTTACCAATCTGTCTGGTAATTCAAAATCCTCTTTGATCATGTCAATACCTCTAATGAATTCCATATGGTCATACTCTCCTTCACCACTGAAGTGAGGCCATTCTTTAAGTTCTGGAACTTCTTTCAAGAGTGCTTGGCCCATTGATGGTTCCAAGTTATGAAAAGAAGTAGATAATTCATTTTTTAATTGTGAATTATCAGGATCCAAGACTTGTGGATTTGAAATTCTTGTGCCCTCATTTTGATTTAGAGGTGTAGACATTCTTGGTAAGGTATTCAGTATTTGTTCAATTTCATTCATTTTACTGTTGCTACACCTTTGGGAATTTCTGTATTCATGTTGGAAGCTTTGTATTAAATTTATTACTTCAATTTTATACATGTCTTCCTTATGTGTCAGTTCTTGCCATAACTCTGTCTGTCTTGTATTATCAGCAGTGACTTGATTCAATTTCATTGATAATTTTGATACTTCTTCTTGTGAAGCATCAAAACACTTTTTCAAGGCAATGGTATATGTCTTTACTTCAGTAAATGAATTTGAAATGTCATCAAGGACTTTCTTGTTATCTGTCTTGATAATATTTATGGCTTGTTTAATTATTGTTTCAATTATGTCATCAATATTGAATTTAGAATATTTATCTGTTAATTCTTTAATAATGGCAGATTGTTCATTTATTTTATTGTTAGAAGAATTATCATTATTGGAATTATTAACTGTTCTTAAAACTTTTTAAAAACACATAATTGTTTCATTAATTTGGCACAGACTCAGGTTGTTTGTTTTAATGTTGTTACAAATGGTTTCATTTTTATCAGAAAGATGTTTTTTCACGTCATTTATAGCATTATACAACTCTGGGATGGAATCAAATATGTCAGAAATCATTTCTGGAATCTTAATCTGGCTTCCTCCTTCTTCTGTAATTCCATCATGGTTTTGGCCATCTGAAATACATTTTCCATGGCATCCTGCTGAATCTTTGGGATTCTGTAGCCCTGACTGTAAGGCTTTGGGGCTGGTGCCTTCCCTTTGCCCTTGTTTGGAGTTTGTGGCCGCTTTTTCATGTTGGAATTGCTACTGCTGGCCACTGGGGCTGTTTTTGGCACTGGTTCGGGTGGTGGAGGGTTGTTTTTCCTCCATTCTAGTGTCAAAAGCATCATGTTTTTCTTCTCCATCAATGGATGCCATCCATTGAGCAATTTGCAAGTGTTGGGATGGCCCAAGAATTTTCTTACTGTCAGGTAAGAATTCATGCAATTCTTCCACAGGTCTGCAAGGATCTGGTACTCCTTGAATTGAAGTGCATTGTTGTATGCACTGTGGCTGGCTTTGTATATGTCCACAGAGGCTTGTTTTGGCGGTGTCAGCTCTTTTTGAAGGTAAAATAGTATTATCAGCTTCAGAATGACCTAATTTAGTTGTTTGGAAGTCATCAACTGACCCTTTTCCTTCTGTACCTGATTTGCCTCTGCCATAATCACGTCTATTACCTTTTTGGGAGCTGCTTGAGGGGTTGTAGCTGGCTCCTGACCTGGTTGAAGGCATAATTATGGTTTAAAAAGGCTTAAAATAGTATTTTTACGTCAAAAAAACTTACTATTGGCCAAATTCTTAGCTTTCTGAAGAGTATTACTTATGTCCAAGTTAATTAATTCAGAAGATATTGGTTCAGGTTGATTATTTTGAGTCACAATCACAGTACTATTATTGTCTGAATTAATAGTGCTTGCAGGAACAATTCTGGTGACTGTTGAGGCTGTTTCAATGTTTTCTTGTCTTACCACGTTGTCAGACACTAAACTTAATGAAAAAGCCAATTAATTAAGTAAAAAAAAAGGTTATTTCAAATAACATAAATATAAGCCTCACTTATAATATGAAAAAAATTATTTTTTATGGATTTTTTGGATTATAAGTATTTTTTATATGTTTTTAAATTTTTCAATATAAGAAAAAAAGATTTAAAAAGAGTAAAAAAATATGTCACAGGTAAAATATCATGGCTGGGCCCCCAAATGTAAGGTGTGGATATGAAACTTTGATTAAAAGTCAAGTACTTTTCCTGTCCTCAAAATTTGTATAAGGTAAAATTCAATTAAAAATAGTATGAAATATTATTTTTAAGAGAAAACACGCCAATTTTATTGCTTATAACCTTATTAGTATAAAACAATAATATTATAAAGAATTATTGTTTTACCAACAATAAAAATTTATCCAAAAAATACTCTACAAGAGATATTTTGAGGCTACAAAAGAAATTTCTTCAAGAGCAATTTCAATTGGAATTAATTGAGCAAAGAACTGCAAGCAATCAATTAAAGAACAAAGTCTTTAAAAAGAATATTAAAGAGAAAACACACCCAAAAGTGACCAGAGTGAATTTGGAAACAAAGTGACAAAGTTTACAGTGATGAAAGATGCTTTAATTCACTTTTGGGGTGGTTCAGGGGTAAAAATGATTATAAGAGTTACAAACAATGATTATAATGATTTTTTCACATGGTTAAAAGGATTAAAATGATTTAAAAATTGTGGTTGGAATCTTTGATTGATTGGTTTAACAGTGTTTAAACTAATTAATAAAAGGAAAAGATTCTAACATGAAGAGAAAAGTGGGGCAAAGAAGACATTCTTTTATAGCAATCAATTTTCTTACTCCAAAAGTAAAATTTACTCTTTTCAGTCGTGAAAAACAGTCTGACAACAGAAAAGCCAATTATGACATCATTGTACCCTGGTTTAGACCAAAAAAGGGCTGGTTTAAGCCATTTTTAGCCATTTTTAGCCATTTTAGACCCTTAAATCAGCCATTACTATAGCAATACCAGGCCTAGAGCCTTCAAAACACGTCAGAATGTGTGTCAGAGGCGTAGAAACTAGTTAAAACTGTTTTTACTATGATTTTTTTATCTTAAGGGTAGTTTTACCCTCTTGGCAACAGCTAAAACTACCCCAGTTGGTATCAAAACCTCATCATCAATTGAGTCCACAGACCCTGTAACTCAATTCCAGGCCAAAAGTGATGAACTTTTGTGTGAATTTTGACATCCCACGCCTGTCAGCAAGGATTTTGGGGGTCTAGCTCCCCCTTAGAGCTGGAGTTCCTTTTCCCCCCCAAATTTAATCTTTCCAATTTATTTTTCCTTTAGTTCCTCATCATGTATTATACTTATGATTTACATATGTAATTCAATTCAATTGTACAGTACAATACAGTAATAATTGACACCTCATATGTAAATCAAAGTTCACTTATGTAATACACGCACACATTTTGACATTTCAATTGAATTCAATTGAAAATACTTCAATTCCTCATAACTTCTAAACTAAACACAACACCTCAATTTTAACACAAAAATTGATGGTTAACACCACATGTGGTGTGAATTAAATTAAGGTTTTGAGGATTTTCAAATTTTGTATTGAAAATACTAAAAACTTAATTTAAGCTTATTTAGAGTTGAGTTACAAGAATTTCACTCAGAGGTGACCCCACCTGGTTTTTTATGAGGAATCCAATGGTGAAATAATTTTTATGTATTTATTTATTGGATGAAAAGTTATAATAATTTTTATTTAACTTTTTTTCCAAATTTATTTTTTTTTTTTTACAATTTTTGTTAAAATTTCATTTTTACTTAATTTTTCAAGTATTAATGTAATTTTATACTTACAAAATTTGAAGTATTTTTATTTTTAAATTGTAATTAATTTTTTATTTTTAATATAATTTTTTACTTATATTTTGATTTTTACTTTAATAATATAAATAAATTTATTTTATTTATATTAATATGTTATTTTTTATATTTGTGGTCTTTTGGGTATATGAAATTACCTCTAAGGCTCACAACATAATTGAAATGCTCAATATTAAGATATTAAGGAAGCTTTTCTAAAAAAGATGAATATTGAAATTATGAAGAAATTAGATGAGTTGGAACAAAATATTCAATGCCAAATTTAAATCATAAATGAAATACATTTAGAAGAAAATAAAGTTTTTTGTTAAATATTCAGAATGACAGTAATTTTTTTAAAAACCACATGGGAGATAGGTGATAAATTCCAGAAGACTTATATATGGCAACAAATCTTATTTAAGACTTTGTATTTATCTTTTAAAATTCATTTGTCATATTTGAGAATATGGACAATAAAGCTGTGTGAAAAATGGTAAATTTGCAAAGAATTCATCTTTCTACAGGTTATTTCTGATCAATTTCATTTTACACTTCAAGGCATGCTATGAAGTCATAAATGGGTAATTTATTCTTCATAGAAAGAGAAAATGGAGAAATTCAAGTTCAATTCATATATTTTTTAAAGAAAACATAATTGAAGTCTATATCCAATTTTTATTCAAGGATATATTGTATCCATGGGAATTATCAATGTTGTGAATTGCAAGATGAACAAAAAAAATGTTATTTCCATAATATTTCATTTCAATTGAGTAAAATTTGGAATTCCCAAACCCATGGCTAAAATTATTGGCCAAAATATTTCATGGTTAGAACAAAGGTCAAGATTCAGGTTTAAAGCAGGTTGAACCTGCTACCCACAATGGCATGGATAGCCTTTTTTCATGGCGATTTAACTAGAACATGCTATAGATATTCTGTAATAGCTTATTATATAATTCCTTTTCTGATTTATAAAAATCTGCAGTTCACAACTGATGGTTCTATTTCAATATTAACAAAGAAAAATTACATCTTTTTAGTTCAAAAAAAGAAATTTTTCATGGTTTATTTTCACATCATCGCATGAAAGCCATTGATTCATCTAGAGCCAAGGATAATGAGGAATATAAAGAATCAGAGCTTAATGTATAAAAAAGCAAAAAAGAAGGAGTGCATTCTCCTAGTCAGGAGAAGTGGTTGAGGAAAATATTTTTCATTAGAATTACAATAAACTTCTCCCTTGCATAACATGAAAAAGTGGCTTCAAAGGTGTTTATCATTATCAAATTGGCCAAAATAAGCAAAGTAAAGTTTCAAGCCATCAATTAAGACAAGAAAATCCCTCATCACGTAATAAAACAACCAGAAGAATATTTCATAAAATGGGACTCATGAATATTGAAGAATAAAAAAATTCATGTAGAATCCAAAAGTAAGCCCAAAGAAACACCAGAATAAGGATAAGGCCTTGAATTGAAACAGGAGGTCCTTGAATAAGTTAAATTTCAGGACTTGTATACTTAAATACAGGGTTTACACACCTAATTGTAGGTCCTGTATGACCTTAAATTACATTTTTTTATGGAAGAAGGAAGAAAACAAACTGTAAAGACCTCAATCCTTCAGGACACTAGGGAAGTGTTTGAAAGAATCAAAATATGTAATTGAAGATGCATCACGAAATAGAGTTAAATCAGTCCTGAAGAAGGGGAGACCAGTGAATGAGCCAATGCCCCAAGATCTTGACCCACCTTTGTCAAGAGATACTTACAGAACACTCTTATCACCAGATCCATCTATATTTTAAGAAGACTTCAAGGTCACCCATGAAAGACAGACTGTCAGGATGAGTCTATGTCATAGCTATAAGATAGGAGCTAAAAGCCAAAACTGTGACTGACATGGTAAAATTAATTAATTTTGAATAAAAGATGTCTTACTGTTATGTGGTGAATGTGGTAATGAGTATACTCAGGACCTTGGGTGGAATGATCTATGATATATGACTGTGAATATTATTAAAGTAATGATTAATTGAATTATATCACACTTATTCTAAGGGAACAGCTAATTAATAACAGTTCAGCCATGCAAGAATACTAAAAGATAAGGATGAGGTCCTTTTCAAGTGATAAAACACCTACTTTTATCACCTTTTGGGACTATTACGGGCTGGTAAGTTCTTCACACATCTTCATAGTAAAATATTTGACTCTATAGGCTGGATTGTGGCTCTTTACAATCAATTATGACATGAACATAATCAGAATTGTGGTGTTGGGACCACAAATGACTATTCTGGATCAATAAAGGGTGAAATAACTCTTAACAGGCCAAGTAAGCACTATTATGAAATGTACAGAGGGTTTTAATGACTGATATTAGTCATTCTTGGAGGGTTTAACTTTGAACCAATTTTTCAAGTATTAATCCAGTACTGGTTGGTACAGGTTTGGTACAGATCACTATTGATGTCAGGCTGAGTCTATAATGAAGGTGTAATAAGGCTACTTACAGCTTTAACTATGGCTGTGACATGGCAAAATTAATTAAAAGTGGTTGGATTATAGATAATAAAGCTTAGAATAAAGTAATAAGGGCTTTACTATTATAAAATAGTGGTGGTGAGCACTGTTGAAAGGCCTGGGTGCAGTCTTACCAGTTGGGTTACTAAGATAAGAGCTACAATACTAAAGTTTGAATTATAACCTGATTATTTTCCAAGAGTATAACTGTTTTTGACAGTTGTACTATGCAGGAACTCAAGAGAAGGATGAGGAAACTTTTTCTGGTGTAGAAAAGGTCCCTTTTTATCCTAAAATTGTATTAGAAAGGCTTCTAGACCTTTCCACATCAAGGAAGTGAAGATTTTTCACTTTCAAAGACTGGCTTGTGGTTTTCAAAAGGCCTTTATAGCCTGTATTGGGCTCAGATGTGGTTTTGAAACCAAATATGTGAGCTTTAGAGGTATTTTCATATATGCAAAAGACCACAAATAACAAAATAAGATATAAATATAAATAAAATAAATTTATGTGTATTATCGGAATAAAAATTAAAATATAGAAACAAATTCATATACAAAAATAAAAATCGAATTATAATTCAAAATAAAAATCACATTGAATTTTAAAATTGTGAAAATGCATTTTTACTTGAAAAAATTAAATATAACTGAATTTTTAATAAAATTAATGAAATTAAAATATTTTTGGTCAAAATTTACATAAAATATATAAACTAAAAAAAATTACTTCACCATTGGATTCCTCATAAAAAATAGAGTGGGGTCACCTCTGGGTAAAATTTCTGTAACTCAACTCTCAATAAGCTTAATTTAAGTTTAAGTATTTTATGTACAAAAGTTGAAAATCCTCAAAATCTTAACTTAATTCACACCACAAGTGTTTTTAGGCATCAATTTTTGTGTTAAAATTGAGGTTTTGTGTGCAGTTTAAAAGTTATGAGGAATTGAAGTATTTTCAATTGAAATGTCAAAATGTGCATGTGTATTACATAAGTGAACTGTAACTTACATATGAGGTAACAATTATTACAGCTGTGTACTGTAAAGCTCAATTGAATTGTATGTGTAAATTACAAGTGTATTACATGATGAGGAATTAAAGAAAAAATAAATTGGAAAGATTAATTCTGAAGGGGAAAAGGTACTCTAGCTCCAAGGGGAGCCAGACCCCCAAATTCCTTGCTGAAAGGCACGGGATGGCAAACTCCATGCAAAGGTTCATCACTTTTGGGCTGGAATTGAGTCATGGGGTCTGTGACTCAATTGATGATGAGGTTTTGATACCAATCAGGGCAGTTTTAACTGTTTCCAAGAGGGTAAAACTACCCTTAAGCTAAAACAATCATAGTAAGAACAGTTTTAACTGGTTTCTATGTCTCTTGAACACATTCTGAAGCGTTTTAAAGGCTCTATACCAGGTATTACTATAGTAATGGCTTATTTAAGGGTCTAAAATGGCTAAAACCAGCCCTTTTTTCGTCTAAACCAGGATTCAATGATTCCATAATTGGCTTTTCTTTTGTCAAAGTGTTTTCCAAGACTAAGAACGAAAAACTTTACTTTTCGAGTAAGAGAATTGATGCCTATAAAAGATTGTCTTCTTTGCCCCACTTTTCTCTTCATGTTAGGATCTATCCCTTTTATAATTAGTCTAAACACTGTTAAACCAATAAATAAAATATTCCAACCACCCTTTTTATATCATTTTAAACCTCTTAACCACTTGATAAAATCATTATACTCATTTTTTGTAACTCTTATAATCAATGTTACCCCTTGAGTCACCCCATAAGTGAATTAAAGCATCTTTGATCACTGTTAACTTTGTCACTTTGTTTCCAAATTCACTATGGTCACTTTTGGGCGTGTTGTCTCTTTAAATATACTTTTATAGAATTTTTTTAATCAATTGCCTGCAATTCTTTTCTCAATTAATTACAATTGAAAGTTCTCAGGAAGAAATGTCTCTTGTAGCCTTCAATATCTCTTGTAGAGTACTTTTGGATAAATTTTTATTGTTGGTAAAACAATAAATCTTAATAATATTATTTTTTTATACTCATAAAGTTAAAAACAATAAAATTGGCATGTTTTCTCTTAAAAATACTATTTCATACTATCTTTTAATTATATTTTACCTTATCCAAATTTTGAGGACAGGAAAAATACTTGATTTTTAATAAAAGTTTCATATCCACACCTTACAAAATCTGGGCAGTTCTCACCAATACAGGGTGAAATATTTCACCTGGGGACCACATAGCCCTTTTCTGATGTGTACTAGGCGTAGAATGCTGTACAGAACCTGTACAGGACCCCAGTATTGGCCAAACTATGACGTGTTGAAGTATAAACAAGCTTTTTTGTCTATTTGACACCTCATAATCATAGGTATGGGAGATTACTCCACAGTAAGGCTGTATTGGTCTAACTGTGGGATTTTGACCTTGAAGCTGCCATACCTTTGTCAGTTTTTGAGATATCATTATCCAAGTTAGTTCATTGTGTATCCCTAAATGTGTTCTACAAAATGGTACCTCATTTGATATAGATTTCATTAAATATGGCAACGTTATGCCATGTACAAGAGTTTTTGTACATAAGCATGATTTGCTTAAAATCTGTATGGAGCTTTTTTTCCCCATAAACGTTGTTCTAGATGAAATATGGGGAAATGAATGGCACCATCAGATAGCTCTTATTGTTGTTTTGTAAAAAATAGCCAAACTTTGGGTATCTCACTCTGAAATTTTAAAAGTTAGATGGTAGGTGAATATTGTGTTAACCCTTATTTGACATTATTTTGGCCATGAATCCTGTAGTTCTAATGCTAGCTCAACTTTGATAGTACCATTGGATAGCCCTTACCTAGAGCTTCATTTTGAATACCCATTTGATGGTGTTAAGCCTCTCCCTCTTGTTTTTAGATGAGAGGTGAAAAGTAAGGTTTATGCTCAGCAACAACTTTGAGCAGGAATAACTTTGTTATTCCTTGTCCTATGACTGTAGTACTTGTGTATTTGGAAAGAGGTAAGTTTCCTACTTTTTTTGATATGTTTTGAGTTGATTTGGCTCAGCTCCATGCTTTCATGGTATCTTGGCTTTACCATTGATTAATGGTATTTGGCTGTCATGCTTGTGCTCTGGATTTGAGTCACGGGCTGACATACCCTCCCTCTAAAAAAGGCTCATCATTGATGTAAGGTTTGACTATGAAACAATAAGTAAAAATTACTAATATTTTACTTATTGTACTATGAATGTCCTTATGAATGAAATAAATAAGATAAAAATAATTATAATAATAAAGAATTATTATAATTATGGTGTAAAAATCATTATATTATTAATAAAATATCATAATATAATTTATATTATAAAATATAATATAATAAAATAAATATATTAGTATAAAATAATTAATATATTTAATAGCACTTTATTATTGTTACAAACAAATAATAAAGGTGTAAAAAAATTGTTTTTTATTATTAAAAAACAATTAATAACAATAATATTACCAATATTAAAGTTATAAATTAATATAAATACTATTTATATTAATTAAAAAATTATTAAAAGAATAATATAGAGAAAATAGCCTACTTTTAGCACTTTATATAACAATTTTGAGATATTTTACGCCAAATAATGTAAATACAACTTATACAAATTGTATTCACAATAAAAAATAGAGAAATTACAAATATTCTTGATTTTTTATGTGGTAATGAGTTTTAGAGAGATTTTCAACAAAAACAATTAAACAAATGATTTAATCACTTCAAAATTGATGATTATAGTAAAGATGAACTTTGGTCTTTAATAATATAAAAGTTTTATATATAAAGAATAAAGATATTACCTTTTTGTTTGTATTGATTGAATGTTTTTGATGCGCCTGAGGGGAAAACAGAGCAAAAAGAGCTCTATTTATAGTAAATTCCTCCCTCCTAGGGTCCAACAGGCTTCTAGTAGACGTTTAATGATCATATCCACTGGAATTGATCATTATTTTAAGGTTTGGTGATGATTACATCATGATCAAACCTCATTACATCATTATTACACCATTATTTAGAGTTATTACTATAACTCTAAGTTTGATGACATCAAAGGCTTGGCAGAACCCCAAATTTCGTGGATTTTATTAGTTTTAATCATAAACTAATAGTATTAACCAATTGTATCACCTATATGACTGTTGAACTTGATTTAAAGGTACAGTGAGTGATCATAAATGATCAAATTAAGCTCAAACTTTGATCTTTAATACCTTTTAAGATTTACACGCTACAGCTATTCAGAGAGTGAATTCTTATAGTTTGTCATAACCGTATTATTCTGCCAAGAGAATTTCATTACATCATGAAAACTCTATTTTTGATGATTTTTCTTGTAACTCATCTTTTCTGTCGAAATTTAATATGTTAAACTTCAAACTATGATTTCAAGGGGTTATACCTTGAATATTATAGTAAAAAAAAACATCATTCTTCACGAATAAACTAGTAGAATCCAGCTGTCTACTTTTTTTTAAGTTTGGACCACTTTCACAACAAAGTGGTCAACAGCTCTATTGATTTTAATCAATAATTCCTTACAGGTTTTAACCTTGTTTATAACTTGTGAAATGAACCTCATATCTGTATTCCTACAGTAATTACGTGATGACTTTATTTTTGGTTCATCACTCTATCATGTATAGTTCAAGAGATATTAGCTAAAATACTTGACTATATGCGTTGACCAAAAAAGTGCATATATTCAGGTTAATTCCTTAAGTATTGGTTTTGAAGCTTACCTTATCAATTGTTTTATGTGTGGAATTATATGGAGAACTCAATGGTATCATTTATTTCACATGTTGTTTCATTGGTGTTTGAAATAAATAAGGATTGGTGTCTTTTATAAGGTATTATTACTTATAACTTATTAAATATTGACTTTAAAGATATTCCATAAAAAAGGTATATGTGTATTTCACCATGGGGAATCCAATGGTGTAATTTATTTCACATGTTTATTCATTGGTTTTTAAGTTAAACCAAGTTTTATACCAATTTATGGTATTTTTGTAGTTTTAAGGTACTTATTTTTAATGTATAATTATTTTAAATATTTTTTGTGACCTTTTTGGGTATGTTGTCATATCTCAAAGGTTAACAATTGATGAGATTTTTCAGTTTTCCTAGAGGCCTTGAATTTCATTAGATGGAGGTTTCCATCTGGTATGGCATCTTCTGCCAACCATTTGTCTGTATCTGCTGTCTGGTTTTTAAATCTGACCAAGTACTTTCTCTGGTCTTGACCATTCAGTCTAGTCTTCCTGGCCTTTATGATTTTCTCCACAGGGCCAGAGAAGTCTTTCGACTCCACTATTTCTGGTGGAGTGGAATTTTTCTTCCTGGAGGGGAACTTATCCTTCTCTTTTTGGAAGTATGGCGTGACCAAGCTCACTAGGAATACTGGGTGTTTCCTAGAAAATTCCTCTGTGAGTTTGACCTCCACTGCATTTTTCCCTATCAGCTTAATGATAGTGAAGGGCCCTACAAATGAGGCTATCATTTTTTCAGGTCCCTTAAGATTGTTGAAGTTGAGTGTGGATACTAACACCTGGTCCCCATCTTTAAAGTCAGGTTCCATGTGGGGTTTGTCCCATCTCTGATTTTTGTATTCCTTTTCCTCAGCTATGCATCTAGCAGCTGTATCATAAGCCCTCTTGCACATATCATGGAAGTCTTTAGCTGTTGGGTGGATAGTCAGAAGATTTTTTGCAAGGTGATCCACAGGAAATAGGGGGTTCCACCCTTTTTCTACCAGTGAGGGTGATTTTGCTGTGGTAGAATGCTGACTTGTGTTGTAAGCCAGTTGGAATGCTGGTAGAAGTGGAACCCAGTAATGGGTATATCCTTCATGGTCCTTATATTCCATGCCATATGCACAGAACCTTCTAAGGATATCCTACATGGTTTGGATAATCCCTTCAGCTGGGCCATCTTTCTGCAGATGATAAGCTTTATAAAATGCAAGCTTTGTACCTAGAATGCCATAGAGGATGGTGCAAAATTCTCATGTAAATTTTGGGTCCCTGTCACTAATGATGATCTTTGGGACTCCACATATGGATATGATGTAATTCCAAAATAACAAGGCTGTATCCATTGCTGTGTCTTCCTTATGACATGGTAGGCACCTCACACTTTTGCTATACCTATCAACTATGACTAGGAAGGAGTTGAATTTTTTTTTGCCTCCTGGGACAAGTTCTGTGACCCAGTCCATATTGATAGTTTCCTGTGGGTGTTTGGGTTTTTCTATGTACTGAAGTAGCCCATATCTCTTGTCATGCTTTCTGTTTGTCTTTTGGAATCTTTCACAAGTTTTGATGTATTAACTCAACTCTGGTTCCCATTTCCGGCACTAAGCTGTGCTTGCTACCCTTTCTTTGGTCCTGTCTTTACTCATGTGTCCCATATAGGGGCAGCCATGACATTCCTGCAGGATCAGGGATATATGGTCCCTGTCTATCACTGTGAGTGTACTTGTGTGTTTTTCTCTATGATAGAGAAGGCTTTCTATAAGGAAAAACTTGTTGTCCTTATAGTCTCTCAACCAGGGTTCTCCTAACTGGGATTTCAATTCTGGGCTCCTGTACTTTAGTTGGAGGAGTTGCAACAATATGCTAAACTGTTTGTGTTTAGCATATGTCTTCATTACTACACTGAAAAAGGATTATGAAATTCTGAGGAACTTATTCCTAATATGGGAGCTTCTGTCCCTTCTGGTTCCATGTCTCCACTGTCTGGGGCCCATTCAGAAAGTCTGAAGTTCTTACTTCTATCTATTTTGATAAAATGCATAGGAATCTTGGCTGCTAATTCAGGATCATGAGCTGGGCTGCTTTTAAAACTATCTAATGGCCATCTACTGAGGCCATCTGCATTGGTGTGGCTTTTGCCCTCCTTGTATATGATTGTTATATTGCCTCTACACTGTTGAATGGCTATTTGCCACCTCAGAATGTGTCTATTGGTAGTCTTCATGTTCAGTAAAGGCTTCAAGACTGTGAAGTCTGTGTAACCTTCAAAGAATGCACCCTACAGAAAATAGTGGAGGTTCTCTAAAGTCCAGAGTAAGCATAGGCATTCAGTCTGGGTGACGCCATACCTGACTTCTGAATATTTAAGGTGTCTAGAGAGGTAGCATATTACTCCCTCTCTTGGTTCACCATCTACAATTTGTCTCTGGTGAAGGGTTTCTCCTAAGCGTTGCCTACAGGCTGCATGTATATATAAATTGAATGGTAGTTGTTTAATCCTCTCATATGCATATACTTCTTTCCTTGGTAGGCTCAAAAGCTACATCTTTTGAACATAAATTGTATAGAATAATAGTTATGTGGGCAAAACTTCTGATGTGGTTTCTGTAGGAGCTAGAAACCCCAAGGAAAGATTTCATCTCTTTGATGTTCTTTGGAACCTGCTTTAGCAGTACTTCTTCCACTTTATTCTGGTCTATGAACAGACTAAGACCTGAGAGTTTGTTTCCCACTTCCAGTAATTCTTTTTGTCCAAATTTGCACTTCTTATGGGAATTTTTCAGATTGATGGGTGTGAATTTAATTGGGACTCTGTTTATGTACTGCAAATTGCTTCCCATGTCTGTGAGTATATAATTATTTCATCAATATATACTACCATCCAGCCTTCCAATATTTATTCCTGAAATATTGTGTCCATCATCCTTTGGAAGTGTGTTGGTGCCTTTTTGATTCCAAATGGCATCCTGGTATACTCATATATTCCCATATGGAATATGATTCTGAGTGATTTGATGGAGTTTGGTTTAACTCCATTCTGGTGAAAGCCTTCAATAAAATCCATATTGGTATGTATTTGGCGTTGCCAGTTTGTCTAGGGCAGTCGGTATCCTAGGTATAGGGTACCTTTCAGCTTTTGTGTAGTTGTTCAGTGCTCTGAAATCTACACACAGCCTAGATTTGCCATCATGCCAGGTGATAATTATAGGAGTGGTGATTTCCACTATCTCATTGTGTCTTATCTTCCTGATGACCTCCATGTCTAGGAGTTCATTTACCTGTTTTTCAATTTCTTTCCTAGTTTCTAGACTTTCTGGGTATGGAGGTCTTCTCAGCATGGGGGGATAGGGTCTTTCCACATCCAGATACAATTCTATATCATGGTGTCTGATTTTTCCTGATGTTTCTTCAGAAATTTAAAATTCTGGTCTAATTTTCCTTAGAATCTTCAGTAAACTAAGTTTTGTTTACTGGTAAGGGTAGTGCTTACATGGCCCTCCCTGAATTCATCCAGTAATTCTGGTAGAGGGTCATGGGTAGATATTTGGTATATGTGAAGTGAAAATTTCTTTTCCTTGTTTGTACCAATAGTAATATTCCTGTTTTCAATATTCTGAATATCAATGCCATACATTCTTTGTTAGTCTGTTCCCAGTAAAAACCCATGGACATGGGCATCTTCAAGTACAACAAACTCTGGGTTGAGTCTGATGTTACCTTTCCTATGGGGTATAATTATCTCTTTGATAATTGTCTCAATGAATTTCATCTTCCCTGATACACTTTTGAAGTTCTTTTCCTTGGTTGGAAAGAGCTGTTTTTCCCAATTTGTGAAGTGGTTATCCAGATAATTTCTGTCCACTATTGAGAAGTGACCTCCACTGCAATTATCAATGGGTGTTAAGCATTGTCAAAACAAACAGTCATCTTTGTTTCTGTCCCATGTATTTATGCCATTCCTTTAGTTCTTGTAGCTAGTAATGTCTGTGCATATTGTGTGTGTTTACACAAGCTCTTATTTGCAGTGTCCTGTGGCATACCTGCTTCTAACTGTATTTCCTGAATTTCCAGTGGTGTTTCCTGTTGGTATTACACTAGGAGTTCTTCTCTTGGGTCTTGGTCATCATCAGATTGTTTTCTGATGGCATTACACATAGAGTCTGATTCAGAATCCTCTGTGGGGGATTCATCCTCTTGGACCTTCTCAATGGCATACTTTCTTCTTTGCCTTTGGACAGTTGTTGGCATAATGGTCTGTTGAACCACAATTGTGCCAAGAATGTTTCTTCTTAGCCACTTCTGCAAAGGTTTCTCTGGGTTTGTCTTTGAACTCCACTGTCACATGGTGAAATGTGATCTACAACTTGCCAGTATTAACTGGTCTTTCAACTGGTTTAATAGCCTTTTTGGCAAGAGTTCCCTTTGCTGAGGTCTGGCAGACAGCATTGTGACAATAAACCGACTACCAATTTCATAGGTTCAATTCCGGTTGGAGACAAGAGGTGGTCTCAATCAAACAACCAGAAATTGCTGGGTTATACCCTCCATTGGCATACAAGGGTTCCGCCCCTTGGGGGTTCCTTGTAGGCTCCTGTTGTCACTAATGTAACTCCATGAGGGTGACATGGGTAATTCCATCAGTTACACGCACTTTGGGATGCAGTGCTCTAAACCTGGGGGTACTATCACATGGTAGAATGTGATCTACAGCTTGCCAGTATTAACCAGTATTTCAACTTGTTTAATAGCCTTTTCGGCAAGAGTTCCCTTTTCTGAGGTCTGGCAGACAGCATTGTGACATCCACCCTGAAAGGTGGCTTACCTTTGAAACCACTGCTTTCATATGGGTAATATTTTTCTATATTTTTCCTCTTCCTTGCATTGTGTAAGGTATTTGCCATGTCATCTAGAGTGCAATTTTGGTTGAATCTGCATTTTACTACAAGCTCAAGTTCTCCTGGCATTTGTGTCAGGAGTTTGTGATTCCTCATCTGAATATTCCTTTGAGGATCAGTGGCTTTAGGTCTTTTAGAATGTCAAATACACCACTCATATAGATCTTTATCCACAGAATATTTGTAATTTTCAAATGACGTGGTCTTTTTCCATATCCAAGTACCATTGATATACTCTTGGATTATTTGACTCTTCCACCATGGCCAGTTTCTTCTGCCACGGATCTCTTTCATCTCTGTTTACTGAATACTAGTATGTCCTTTAAATGCTGTATTGAGTCTAGCAGTAATCCAGTAGTCTGGTATGCTTGTTACATCAATGAAGAGTCAATCAATATAATCAATGAGTTCCATATGATCATATTCTCCTGTTCCAGAGAATTTGGGCCAGTTTGAGGCCTCTGGAAGCTGTTTCAAGGCTTCCTTCTCAGAATAAGACATATTATCTCCATCTTGGTATTGAGATGGAGATCTTGCCTTATTGACCAATAAGGAATCTGGTTTGATGTCTTCTTGGTGGTATGGATTCTCCAAAAAATGGCCTTCTGGTTGGGGCTTCATGTTTTGGTAGACATTAAACAATTTGTCTGTGTCTTGAGCCAGACAATCACTTTCCCTTTTGCAGTGATGTTGCTCTTAAAAGAATTGATTCAGTCTTTTGTTGGTTTCTTCAGAAGCTTTGCTCAATTGAACAAAGCTCTCTTGGATGGATTTAACTGTAGCCTCTTGTAAGATTGCATTTCTTTGCAACCTTTAATTTATACTCTTGAGATAACAAAATGATTCTTTAGTTTTCACTGTAAATTGGGACATTTTTAACCACAGTGTGTCACTGTTCAAGTTACTTTCAGGTGTAACAACACTATATTCTGTCTGAGTGGGGGTAATATTTCTATTAGTGAGGCTAATTATTCTAGAAGTATTTACAAATATTTCTGGCTTTTTTGCACTTCTTTCACCAAGTCCATCAGCTTCTGGATAATTGGGTCTGACTCTCCCTTCATTTGGTCAAAAGAGGTCTTGCTTTTGCCCTTGTATCCTTGTCTTCTCCTGGAAACTACCTACGATTGTGAAGAATGGTGACTCTTGGTCACTGATATGTTGGTTCCTGAATGGTGTCAAGCCACTGGAGAGCTTGTTTAGTCTAATCCTTTTGTGCCTGAATAAATTTGAGTATGCCCTGTCTGGGTCAGCTGTTCTTCTATAGCTTAGGTGGTGGCTTGATTCTCCCTTATCCTTGTTGCCCTCTCCTCCAGAAGTCTGAACTGCCTGGTGGGATTCCAACCTTTGGTGATTACCATAAGTTATTTGAAGTCTATCTCTTTGAGAAATATTTTCTGGAAACTTTCTCCAAATTCTGCCCAGTGGGATGCTAGGTTGAACCTCTTGTTGTCCATTCTCCATTGAAAAAGGTCTTTGAGAAGTTGGTGGAGCTGAAGAACTGATCCATATCCTTCCAGTCCTCTGGTTTGAGGTTTCTGTTGAATTAGAAAGTGAATGGCAGAGTGGTTATAATTTCTCTCAATGTCTTGCTATCAACCACTGTGTCCAAGGTGTCCTCTTCCAGGTATTTTGGTTCTGGACAAGCATTTTCTGTCCGCTGGCTGGTTCCTTGGTATGCCAAGGTCTCTGAGGCATATAGGTGACATATCAGTGTTTGAAAGCAGTCAAAAAATTAATGATTTTAGGGGATTTACCTTTGCCTGTGCCTTGGACAAATTTATTGTCTACTGCTCTTCACAATTTGCGTTTAGAGGTTACAACTGGGTTAATTATTGTAATTTTACCTGTAAAACTGATGAAGGTTGGTTTACCTTGTATTGATTCAGAGCTTAGTGGTTTTCTACACCTCTGGGTGGCAGTTTTTGTCCATGTTTTAGCTGTCATAAGGCCTCACTGTGCCTCTTTCCTTTCCCTTTGCTTCCCTCTAGCTCTAAGGGTGTCACTGGTGTGTTGGCCTGTGACTGGATTTCAAATGGTATCAAAGTTTCTTCCACTGTATCAAACAGGAAAAGGAGGGCTTATTGTTAGTTAAGACTTATGATTCTGTTTGCATGTCTAATAATGGCCTCTGGGAAATATATTTCTATATTATGCCCTTGTATTATGACAGTGAAATTGAACTTATCACTTACACATCAAAAAAAAATACACCTTGTGGAATTGTGGTACACTGTTTGTATACCATTATTGCACAGATTAACTTGTAATTAACAAGTGTAATCAAAAAGGGGTTATGTAAAGTGCAATTGAAATTATCAATATACCCAACAACACCTCTAATACTGTTGTTTTAAAGTAAAAGAGGTATTTTTGTCAATTTAAAAAAGAACAATACCAATGGCTGTAAGTGTTCTAACATGAAAAACATGCCAAAAGATGAGGTTTTCTGCTTATTAAATTATAATCAACCACACAATAATGCGATCAAAAGATAAAAAACACAGTGGTATATAACATATACCACTCAAAAAATAAACATCATATATGTATTATAATTATTTTCTGATAAAATTATGCCTAAGAAAAGAAACAATAATGTCACTATTAGCATAAAAACAGAAAAAACTCACTTATAGGGTCCAAAAATGGTTAAAAACATGGCCAGCCTCCCAAAATGTCGGGCTGAGTCTATGATGAAGGTGTAATAAGGCTAATTACAACTTTAAATATGACTGTGAAACAGTAAAATTAATTAAAAGTGGTTGGATTATAGATAATAAAAGTTTAAAATAGATTTATAAGAGCTATACTTTCATAAGAAACTGTTGGTGAGTGCTGTTGAAAGCCCTGGGTGCAGTCGTAACGGTTGGGTTACCATAATAAGAGCTACAATACTAAAGTCCAAAGTATAACCTGATTATTTCCCAAGAGTATAGCTAGCTCTGACAGTTTTAGTACATATGAATTCAAGAGAAGGATGAGGAGTCCTTTTCTGGTGGAGACAAGGCCCCTTTTTATCCTAAACTGGGGTGAAGAAGTCTTCTAGACTTTTCTACGTCGAGGAAGTGAAGATTTTTCACTTCCAAGGACAGGCTTGTGGCTTTCACAATGCCTGTATAGCCTGTTTTGAGCTCAAATGAGGTTTTGAAACCACATCTGGGCAGTTTTCACCAATACAGGGTAAAAAAGTTCTTCTGGGGACCACATAGCCCTCTTCTGATGTGTATTACATGTAGAATACTGTACAGAACCTGTACAGGACCCCAGTATTGGCCAAACTATGAAGTATTGAAGTATAAACAAGCTTCTTTGTCTTTTTAACACCTCATAATCATAGTTATGGGAGATTATCCCACAGTAAGGCTGTATTGGTCTAACTGTGGGATTTTGACCTTAAAAATGCCATACCTTTGTAAGTCTTTGAGAGCTAAAGCTGAACATTGTTTCATTGTGTAGCCCTAGATGTGCCCTTCACAATGGTACTCATTTTTATATGGCCATCATCAAACAAGGCAAGGCTATTCCATGTACAATATTCTTTGTACATATGTATGATTTGTTTAAAATCTGTTTGGAGCTTGTTTGCCCCATAAAGTTTGTTCTAGATGCAATATGGGGAAATGGATGGCACCATCAGATATCCCTGATAATGCTTTTTCTGAAAAGAACCCCATTAGGTATCTCACACTAAAACTGTAGAAGTGAGATGAGAGGTGAATATTTCATTCACCCTTATTTGACCTTATTTTGGTCATACCTTCTGTAGCTTTGGTGCTAGCTCAGCTTGGCTGCTACCATTGAATAGTCCCAAATTATAGATTCCATTTGAATACCCATTTTCTGGGGTTACGCCTTTTCCTCTGGATTTAAGATGAGAGGTCAAAATCAAGGCATATGATCAGCAACAGCTTTGAGCAGGAATAACTTTGCTATTCCTTGTCCTATGATGGTGGGACGTATGTATTTGGAAAGTGGTAGGTTTCCTTTTTCTTTTGATACCTTTTGAGCTTATTTGGCTAAGCTCCATGTTTTGGTGGTATCTTGGCTTTACCATTGATTTATGATATCTGGCTTCCATTCTTGTGCTCTGGTCTTGAGTCACAGGTTGACAATCGGACAAAAATCCCCCAACCCAAATATCTCAGTCAGTCTTTGAGAATACAAAAATACAAGAGCACATAATTTCAGAGATTCATGTGCTCTTCAATTTTTCATGCTTCATTTTTATCCTTCTCAAAAATATGAAAAGCTATAAAGGCTTTAAGCTTTCCGATTTCTTTTTATATATCAGTATGTGGATTAAAAAAATTGCAAGCCAGATATCTCTGTCAACTTAGAAGATATCAGAAATTGAATAATACAGCATCTTAGGGAGTAATGAGACCTATAATTTTTTGTCTTTCACTTTACAGCCGTATGAATATATGGCAACAATAGAGTTAATTTTTTACATTGTTGTTTTCAGAGAACCTGTATTTGGTTTGTTAAATCTTTGATCCAAGATCTCTGTCAGTCTTGAAGGTACAGGGGTAAGGTATATATCAAATTAAATCTCTTAATCAGATATTCCATCTTTTTTGCTTTTTTACAGCTATTTTACATGCCCTCTTAGAGCTTTGAGGAGTTCTAAGTATGTAAAAGGGGTATAATGATATATTTTGAAGTATTAATGCTATAGAGGAATGCGTGATACCATTGGATAGCACTCCCCAAGAGTTTTAAGAAAAAACACCCTTCAGTGGTCCTTTAATTAAATATAAATAAGATGTATGAGGGGTGAAAAGAGAGTTTTTACTTATCTTGTCTTATCTTTTTTGTTTTTTATCCTAGTTGGATAAGGTTTTTATGTTTATATTTGGGTATCTTAACTCTTTATATTTATACCTGTATTAGCTATGTTTTTCCAATACTTGCTATACTATTACTCATGGTATTTGGATTTCAAGCTGGTACTCTTCTTGGAGGCAGGGGCTAAAATACTCTTACTCCAAAAAAGGCTCATAATTGATGAGACTCTTTTGTCCTCCTTGAGGGTCTTTATCTGTAATACCCTCCAGGATTACCCGCTGGTCTTTTTATGGAAGCTTTTCATTTTTTGAGTAGATGCTCTTTATTGGAATATATTTTTTTTATCACAGCTGTCAGCTTAAAAGTAGAACTTTCTTTCTTTTCTTCCCCATTATTTAATTACTTCCTTGTGGCATTAGGTATCCTTATGCCATAGATTATGTGATACTTTATACCTATAAAGAATTAATCAATATCAGCATTTTCAAGTCCCACAAATTCAGTGTGTAATATGAGGTTTCTCATGGTTTATGGTATTATAATCATTTTTTGGAATATTCCAAATATTTCTTGGCTAATAATGAGCTATTTACTCCTGTGTCGAAGATCAAAGGATGCTATTTTATTTTCATTGTACAAATCAAGCTTTTATTTTTCTCCATGAATAAATGCTATACACATTTTGGATTTTTACAAATAATCTTCAGCATCAGTGGTCCTACCACTAATTTCTTCACCTTTTTTAGCTTGACTGAATTCAGGTTTCAAAGAGTTTTCCAGGACTTATTCTGGTTTCTCATCGTCATTCCCCAATAATTATTTTTGATTAGGCTCTGATTCACTGTCTGAATTGTCTCTTAGACCATTTACCATAATTTCATAGTCAGATTTGTGCTCTATGTTTTCTTTTACTCCCTTTTCCCATATTCCAAATATTTTATTTTTTCCCTTGGGAAAATTGCTTGCATAGTGGTCAGGTGATCCACAATTATGGAATTTTTTCATTCCTTTTTCCATGAGTAGCTTTGGTTTTCCTCTTCTATAATATGATTTATAGAGTGAAATACTTCCAATAAATGTATTTTGTCTGACATCTTGTATGAAATTTGCTGTCATCAATGCTTCTTATTTTTCTGCATATGCACTTTGATCTGTGTTCTAAGTCTCCTGGAAGGTTTTTAAGAAGCTTGTGATTTCCAATTTCTATTGTAATTTTGTGAATCCTTATACTTGAGTATTTCAGTTTATTCAAGACACCATTCATAAGAGTCTTTCTCTTCAGAGTATCCGTCACTCTCAAAAGAGATTTTTTCCAAATCTAAGTCACATTGCTGTAATTTTCTATCATTTGGTTTCTACACAATGGACAGATTTTCCTGCCATGAGTCACTTTCATTTCAGTTGACCATATATTTGCATGGCCTCTGAATTCAGTGGCAAGCAAAGTGATGATCCAGTAGTTTGATATCTCTGGGATATAAACAAAAAGTCAATCAATATAATCAATGGATTCCATGTGATCATATTCTTCAATTCCTCGGACCTTAGACCAATTCACCACTTCAGCTAATTTCTTCAATCCTTTTCTCTCAGAGTAACTGAGGCTTTCACCATGTTTTTAAATAGACTCAGACCTCATCCTTGTATCCTGGTATGCAGGAACTTGGTTTTGTGATTTATCTTCTTCTTTTACTTTTTTATATTCAGTTATGGGTTTATTGCCTTGATTTATTTGAAGAAATAAATAATCTTCTTGTTCCTAATTTTCATAGAGACAATAAAGTAATTTTTCCAGACTTTCCTTTTGATTTTAGATATTTCTTATATCTCCTCTCACAGCTTTTTGTTCCTCTAATATTGAGTTCAACTGTATTCTTTTTGTATTTTAATATTATACCCAAATTTCGGATTGATTTGTGTTCGAGTCTTTGATGAATGTGGCTTGGAAGTAATTTTCTTCCTTTATTGTTTTCATCTCTGACCTCAATTTGTATAAATGATCAGGTGTCCATTCCGTTAGTTTTACCATATTGAACCATATGGAAATACTATCTCTGGAATCATTGGGTTTTACCTTTTGAGGGGGTACTTTATCATTAATAGGAATAAGCTGAGGATAGAATAGTTCTGACCTAGTAGCGCAATTGGTAGGTACAGTGCCTTTTTAGCGTTGTGTACCTCTTGGACTAATTTTATTTATCAAGGGATATGATTATTTCTTACCCTCTATAAAAACCATGTTTTCATTTGGGCTGAATTTCCTTGTCTGGAAGCTATCAGGGATTAATGGAGATGACTGGATGAATTTTAAATTGTATTTCAAGGCCTGTAGCTTTTGGACTTTTTTCGTAATATAGAATTTATTCCTCCATGCCTTATTGTGCCTGAGTCTCATTGGGCCATTCAATATGCCTAGAGGTTTCCATGGCTTGGGTTGCTTCCTAATTTCCTCTTATTCAGGATGAATTATCTTCTAAGAGTATGACATATTTCTTGATATTTCAAAATTAAATCTCTTTAAAAGGCTTTTGGCAATTCATTTTGTTAAGTAAGACTTTATGACTCATTATTCCAATTTCTTCCCATGACTCTGCCATGATAGATTTTTTTCCTTCCATACTCCATGTGAGCAATAATTTCACAATTTTTTTTTGAGGACCTGTTCTTCATCTTTCAAATCCCTTGGTTGGAATTCTGGGTTGAACCTGATCTGGAATAAAACTTTGGCAAGGAGTTCCCTGTTGGTAATTCCCTTGCTAATCATTTTATACCTCAGGTGGCCATATTCTTCTTCTTTTATTTCTTCCTTTCCATATTTCTGGCTGATTTCTTGGGTAAAAAACATATTTCAAAAATGGATGTGGAATTTCAAAAGTGACAAAAGACAACAAATTTTGTATTTGTAAGCCTGTGACTGAAAACCAGATCACAAGAGTGACAGCCAAAATACCATAAACCAATGGGAGGGAAAACTTCCACAAAAGAGTGACCTGGGCCAAAATAGCTCAAGAAGGCAATCAAAAGAAAGGAGAAAGTAACCTTTTTCCAAATATAAAAATCCCATAACCATAGGATAAGGGATGAAAGAGTTATTCCGGCTCAAAGAAAGAACTGAGAATAAAACTTCATTTTCACCTCTCATCTAGAGCTCAAAATAAGAGGCAGAACCCCACAGAATGGGTGTTAAAATCTAGAATCTCAGTCAGGGCTATCTAATGGTACTAGCCAAATTGAGCTAGCATCAAAACTACAGATGTTATGGCTAAAAATAAACCAAATAAGGGTGAACAAAATATTTAAAACTAATATAACCTCTACAGTTTTAGTGCAAGATACCTGAAGTGGGGTCTCTTTAGAGGGAGAATAATAAAGGATTTCTGATGATTCCACCCATCTACCAACAGCTCATCTAAAATAAAATTTATGGAGACAACAAGCTCAATACAGGACTCATAAAGAATCAACAAATGTCTAATGGAATTCGGAATTTGTATCAATTTGCAATAATTAATGCTAGCTTAACTGAATGATTAACCATTATCTAGAGCCAATGAAGGGCTGCAAAACCAGCCACTTTTGAGCTCCCTATCTTCAAAACTGACAATGATATCCAGCTTTTAAGATTGTCATCCCACACTATCCAGTATGGAATATTACTCTGGAACAGCTGGCCATATAATGGAAATAACAGCTAATCAATTGAATCAATTTCTGTTCATTCTTTAGTTTTTCATAAAATCAAAAATAAGAGTCATACAGACATGTTATGTACAGCTCTTGACGCGTCAGAAGCACCAGAAACAACCTGCAATTTCCATTGGTGAAATTATTCACCCTTTATAGGGTAAAAATGAGAACTTGTGGTCCAAAAGCCACATTTTCACACAATACCAGTCTGTCTTGAGTTTATAGAACCACAAACCAGCCAACAGTAGTGTAAGGTTTCAATCTGTGGCTGTGTTCAGAGGTAGAAAACCTTCCACTACCCCAGAAAAAGTTAAAAAGAGGCTTGTACTCACCAAAAATCTAATCAATAATCCTGTTCTAGTATTGTTATGTGGTATAGCTTTATATAAAAGTGGTACCCTTGTAATTAAACAGGTATTATTATAAACTTGGTAATTAAAGGGTTTATTATTGCAAACAAAAAGATAAACTCTAAACCCAGGGCTTTCAGAAGAGCTCACAATCACTAATACTCTTTATTAAAGCCCCAAAACCCATATTAATCATCATTTAATCATCTTGACACCTAATTATCATCATTAATTTTATGTTACACTCAGAGTTATAGCTTTTATTTATCATTATGAATCTATATCATACAGTCACCTTGACAGTATTTTTCAAGTTTTATTTACCTTTCAAAGGCTCTTGTACAGCGTTTGGCTTTATACTCTTTGAAAATTTGCCTTTGGAGTCTATAAGTGTATTGAAAACTGTTATTCTAGTGTAAACCTGTTTGGTTGATGTCTTCTTGAGCTGACACAGATGGATTTTTCTGTTATTGTGTCTCAAGTAGAAATTTTCTTTTTCCACTTGAAAGGAGATATGCAGAAAATTTGGAATTCAACTTGAATGAACAATATTTTGAATGTTCCACTGTTATCTATTCTGGATTCATTCTAATTTTTGAACTCTTTTATTTTTGATCTTTGAAAAATAATGGTTTTTATTTTTTTGGTTTTACTTATTTTCCTAAGGCAAAGATTGTCAGGCTGAGTCTATGGTGAAGTGATAATAAAGGCATTTAAAACTTCAACTC
Organism: Austropuccinia psidii; assembly: GCA_023105745.1. Lineage (NCBI taxonomy): Eukaryota > Fungi > Basidiomycota > Pucciniomycetes > Pucciniales > Sphaerophragmiaceae > Austropuccinia > Austropuccinia psidii. Next base: position 2,976,551 of record JALGQZ010000009.1, on the reverse strand, counting down.
CACTGTGTAATGCATAGTAATTTCCAAAAATGGCTTAATACTGATATTCAGGGATTTAGCCTTGAATAATAATGGTGGTGAGACCTGTTGAAAGCCCTGGATGCACCTTTATCAATTGATTCATTCTAATAAAATACTACAATAACTAAGATTATGGCAATATCCAATTTTTTTTCCAAGAGTATAGCTGTTAGTAAACAGCTGTACTAAGTAGGAACTCAAGAGCACAATGAGGATTCCTCCTTTGGGCAGAGAAAGGTTGCTTTTTATCCTGAAACTGGGGTAAAAGGGCCTCTAGACCTTTTCAAGTGGGGAGAATGAAGATTTTTCCCTTCTAATTATGGGTTTGTGGTTCTTACCATGCCTGTAAAGCCTGTATTGGGCTAAGATGTGGTTTTTGAAACAACATCTGGGAAATTTTCACCAATACAGGGTGAAGATTTTCATCTGGGGACCACACAGCCCTCTATTGGCATGTATGGTGTGTAGAATTCTGTACAGAACCTTTATACAGACCCCAAAATTACCAAAAGGTATTGAAGGATAGAGAAGATCCTTTGTATAATTGACACATCATATTCAAGGATATGGGAGAATATCCCACCTTGAAGGTGTATTGGCCCAACTGTTGGTTTTAACCTTAAAGCTGCTATAAATTTTTCCGTTTTCGAGATAATGAGGTCAAAGATTGTTCTTTGTGTAGACCTTGATGGGGTCTACACAATGGTACCTCATTTGGTATGGATCAAATAAAATATTTCTAAGCTATGCAATTTTTAATTTTGATTATTCAGTTATGGATTTTTCTTAAATCTTGTATGCAGTTTTTTTCTCCATACATTTCATTCTAGATGGGGTATGAGGAAAATGATGGCACCATCAGATAGAACTGATCGTGTGATTTCCCAAATGACCCCACTTTGGGTATCTCACACTAAAGCTGTAGAAGATCTTTATCCGCTGTTTGGTTCTTAAATCAGGCTAAATACTCTCTATGGTACTTCCCATAAAGTCTGATCTTCCTGTCCTTCATAATACTTCTCACTGGGCCAGGTAAGTCTTCTACTTCCACTATGTCTTTGGGAGTTTGGCTCTTTTTTCTGGAGGGGAACCTATCCTCCACTGTTTGGTAGTAAGGTTTGACAAAGCTTACTGGGAGCACTGGGTGTTTTCTAGCAAATTCCTCTGTGAGTCTGACCTCCACTGCATTTTACCTACCAATATAATGATATTTAATGGTCCCAAAATTATTCTATCATTCTCTTGGGTACTTTGATGTTGTTGAGATTTAAGGTAGATACTAGCACTTGGTCCCTTTCTCTGAAGTCTGGTTCCTTGTGGGTCTTGTCATACCTCTGCTTGTTACATCCCTTTGCCTCAGCTTATCATCTTTCACCTTTTTCAAATGCTCTTTTCCACATATCATGGAAGTATTTAATTGTGGGGTAGATAGTCAGAAGGTTTTTCTTTAAGTGATCCACAGGCAATAAGGGGTTCCACCTTCCCTCTACCAGTGAGGTTGATTTCCCTGTGTTAGAGTGCTGACTTGTATTATAAGCCAGGTGGATAGCTAGTAGAAGTTTAACCAAATCATGGGTGTACCATTTGTGGTCTTTGTATCTCATGCCATGTGTACAGAATATTTTGACAATGTACTCCATTGTTTTGAGCATCATTTTAGCTATTTCATCTGTCTGTGGATGATAAGAGGTTGAAAATGAAAGTTTAGTCCCAAGCATACCATAGAGGTTAGTCCATCATTCATATGTGAATTTTGGGTCCCTGTCACTGATGATACCTTTCAGTACTCCACACTTAGCTATGATATTATTCCAGAATAATAGCGCTGTATCAATAGCTTTATCTTCCTGGTGAAATGGAAGGCATGTAATACTTTTTATAAACATGTCTACTATGATTAGGCAATAATTGTAGTTTTCCTCTTCCCCTGGAAGAAGGCCTGTTACCCCATCCATGTTAATGGTTTCCCATGGGTGTTTGGGCTCCTCTAAAGCATCAGGGAGAAATGGTACCTGTCTATTCCTGTGAATTAACTAGTGTGCTTCTCTCTGTGATCTAGAAGTCCATCTATAAGGAAAAATTTATTGTCCTTATGAGCCCTCAACCAGGATTCCTCTTACTGGGATTACAGCTCTGTGCTCCTTTATTTTTGTTGAAGGAATTGAAACAATTTACTACACTGTTTTTTTGGGTATAATATTTCTTAACTGAATTAAAAAATTCATTAAGGAGTTTGGAGGAGCTTATCCCCCATATAGGAGTTTCTGTCTCCTCTGGTCCATTACATTCAGTATCTGGGGTACCACTTCCTGGTGCCCATTCAGAGAATTTGAAGTTTTTCTTCCTATCAATTTCCATAAAATGGATATAATATTTTAGCAGCTACTTCTGGCTTATAAACTGGATTGCTTTTCTCATTTTTCATTGGCCATCTAAAGAAGAAATCTGCATTAGTATGGTTTTTTACCTCCTTGTATATGATGGTCATATTGCCTATATACTCTTTGATGGCTATTTTCCATCTCAACATGTGTCTATTAGTAGTCTTCATGTTGAGAAAAGACTTGGGTGCAGTGCAGTCTGTAAATACTTCAAAGACTGAGCTTTCCAAATAGGAATCAGGTTTTTCTAGGGCCCAAACCAAAAATCAGCACTCTTTCTGGGTTGCTCCATACCTGGCCTCTAGATATTTCAGTTTTCTGGAGAGATAACAGATTACCACTTCCCTATGTTCACCATCTACAATTTGTCTTTGGGGAAGGGCTGCCCCTAATCCTTGGCTGCAAGCTGTATCTATGTACAAATCTATGGGTAACTCAAAGTCAGGTAGAATTGAGACAGGTGCATTAAAGAGTTCATGATTGATCCCCTCATATACATACCTCCTCTCCTTTGTAATCTCAAAAACTAACTCTTTTGAGCATAACTTGTATGAGCTGCTAGTTATGTGGGAAAGGATTTTGATGTGGATTCTGTAGTAGCTAACAAAACCAAGGAAAGATTTAATTTACTTGATGTTATTTGGTACTGGATTTTGCAGTAATGCTTTTACTTTGTGGTGATCTATGGGCAGATTACGGCCTGGGAGTTTATGTCCCAGTGCCAATAGCTCTTGTTGGCCAAAATTATGCTTTTTAAGTAGATTTTTCAGGCTTATGGGTGTGCATTTACTCAAGAATATGTCTATTTTCTTCAAATGAACTTCCCATATTTCTGAGTATATAATAGTATCATCAATATATACTACCATCCAACCTCCCTATATCTCTTTTACATATTGTATCCACCATCCTTTGGGAGAAGGCTGGTGCATTTTTAATGCCAAATGTTATCCTGATGTACTCATCTATACCCATGTGGAATATGTTTCTGAGGAATTTCATATAGTTTGGTTTGACTTCATTTTGGTGAAATCCTTTTATACAATCAATCTTGGTAATGTATTTGGCTTTTTCTAGTTTGACTAGGGTATGTGGTATGATTGGTATAGGGTACATTTCAGCCTTTGTGTAGTTGTTCAGTGCTATGAAGTCTCCACATAATCTAGAGTTTCCATCCTTTCAGGTGATTAGGAAAGGTCTGGTTACTTCCACTATTTCTGATGACCTCCGTGTCTCACCAGGGTGAATGTTGTGTCAAGAACCAGCCATTGACTTTACCTCAAGCTCACCTCACACTAACTTTGAGCATACATCACAGTCCGGTCTTACACAGAATCCTGTGAGATCCCCCAATATTGGTTCCCCTGTTCTTTAAACCAAGATTATTCACCCCCTGAACCTCCTGCAACCAGAGGAAGGTTGTGAAACATAATGCAACACCCATATCACCAAGGCAAATTTTGCATCAATTGTTGGAGATTACTTCATGTCAAGAAAATGTCAAGCAAGATTAAATTCAAGCTAATGCCAAGCACATGTCACACTCTGGTCTTACACAAAATCCTGTGACATCCAACAACATTTGTTCTGCTGTGCCTTCAAATGAGATTCCTCACCCCCTGAGCCTTCTGCAACCAGCAAAAGGTTGCTAGAACTAAAAAGACCCACCTGTTTCCCCACACACACATCAAAGAGGTTGTTCAACCAGTCTTGATTTAGAGGAGGGGTGTGTGACTTCCACAGGTCAGCTATGAATCAGCTTGGCATGACTGGTGTGGTATTCCATACCTTTCTGGACCAGCTTCAAGCACATTGAGGGGGAAGAATTTCAAAATATCAAGATTAAAAAGATTAATTTAGGTCCTACCATGTCAAAAGACACTTTCAAAGTCAAATAAGTCAAATAGTAACATGGATAGTATTGGATAAAGGAAGACTTCAGCATTCAGTATAGAAATGACCTGAAGATTTTCATAATTCAATAAGTGAAATATTCATTAAACTGTTTGGACATATATGGGATAGCTTACAAATGAGCTTCACAAAAACAAAAAAGCTTAGTTTAATACAGACAAAAGCTCAAAATTACTTATACAAGTTAGCAATGTAGCATTACATTCACCCTAAAACCACCAAAAACATTAGATAACTAAGAATTAAACTCACCAAAATTAATTTTATGTAATAAGATAAGCTAAAAAAGTATGAATAAACATCCATTGTATAAAAATTTGAAATTAAATAAAAATTTAATTAAATTCATGCATAGAAAGGTCCATAGAGGCTTGAAAGAATTCCATGAATGGCCAATCAAAAAAAAATGATGGAATAATCATACTAAATCAACTCATATCCAAATTAAAACCAAACAAAGCTTAATAAGATTAAATAATCAAAAAAATAATAAATGATGCAATAATAAAGTCAAAGGATACCATCCAGCTTAACTGTGAGCCTTAAAGGTATTTTCAGATACCCAAAAGACCACAAATAATAAAACAATATACAATTATGAATAAAATAAACTTATTTATATTATCCAAACAAAAAAATTAAAATATAAATATAAATTTATACACAAAAATGAAAATCTAATTATAATTTAAAAGTAAAATTACATGGAATTTTAAATTTGTGAAAACACATTTTTACTTGAAAAAATTAAGTAAAAATAAATTTTCAACAAAAATACCAACATTAAAATATTTTTGGGAAAAATTTAAGTCAAAATTATCAAAACTTTTATTCTAAAAATAAAAATATCAAAATTCTTTCACCATTGGACTCTTCATAAAAAATGAGGTGAGGTCACCTCTGGGTAAACATTCTGTAACTCAACTCTAAATAAGCTTAAATTAAGTTTTTAGTATTTTCTGTACAAAAGTTGAAACTCCTCAAAACCTTAATTTAATTAAAATAACATGTGGTGTTAACCATCAGTTTTTGTGTTAAAATTGAGTTGTTGTGTGTAGCTTAGAAGTTATGAGGAGTTGAAGTATTTTCAATTGAAATGTCAAAATGTGCACATGTATTACATAAGTGAACTTTAACTCAAATATGAGGTGTCAATTATTAAAGTTGTGTACTGTAAAAACTCAATTGAATTACATATGTAAATTATAAGTATAATACATGATGAGGAATTAAAGAAAAAATAAATTGGAAAGATCGATTCTGGGGGGGAAAGGAATCTTGGCTCCAAGGGGGAGCCAGACCCCCAAATTCCTTTCTGAAAGGCGTGAGATGTCAAAATCCATGCAAACATTCATCACTTTTGGCCTGGAATTGAGTAACAGGGTCTGTGTCTCAATTGATGATGAGGGTTTGATACCAACCAGGGCAGTTTTAACTGTTGCCAAGAGGGTAAAACTACCCTTATGATAAAACAAAAATTGTAGAAACAGTTTTAACTAGTTTTGAGTTCTCTTACACACATTCTGACGTGTTTTGAAGGCTTAAATCAGGTATTGCTATAGCAATGCTGATTTGAGGGTCCAAAATGGCTGTACATAGCAAAAATGGCAAAACCCAGGCCTTTTTGGTCTAAACCAGGGAGCAATGATGCCATAATTGGCTGTTTTGTTGTCAGAGTTTTTTCAATGACTTACAAGAGTAAATTTTACTTTTGGAGTAAGATGATTGATGGCTATAAAAGACTGTCTTCTTTGTCCCACTTTCCTCTTCATGTTAGAATCTTTTCCTTTTATAATTAGTGTAAACACTGTTGAACCAATCAAAAAATATTGAAAACACTCTTTTTATATCATTTTAAACCTTTGAACCACATTAAAAATCATTAAAATCATTCTTTGTAACTGTTATAATCATTTTTACCCCTGAACCACCCCATAAGTGAATTAAAGCATCTTTCATCACTGTTAACTTTGTCACTTTATTTCCAAATTCACTCTGGTCACTTTTGGGGGTGTTTTCTCTTTAATAATCCTTTTAAAGACTTCTTTCATATATCAATTGCATCCAGTACTTTTCTTATCTAATTCCAATTGAAACTCCTCTTGAAGAAATTTCTCTTGTAGCCTTGGATATCTCTTGTAGAATTTTTTTGGATAGATCTTTATTGTTACAAAAACAATAAATATTTATAATATTTTTGTTTTATACTGAGAAATTAAAAATAATAAAAGTGGTGTGTTTTATCTTAAACATCTTATTTCAAACTATTTTTAATCAATTTTTACTATAAACAAATTTTGAGGACAGGAAAAGTACTTGATTTTTGATAAAATTGTCATATCCACACCTGAAAATAATAATCACAAGCAAAAACACCTCAGATTAAATAATAACTCAGGAAGTGATGAAATTTACCAAAAATAAGGTGTCATGTTGAGTCTATGAGGAGGTGATAATAGATGTATTCACAACCTAAACTATGACTGTGACAGGGTAAAAATCTATTATAAAAAGTTTAATGGATGATAATGAAGGTTAATAATAAGATATTCAGGGATTTACCATTAGGAAATAGTGGTGGTGAGCACTGTTGAAAGCCCTGGGTGCAGCTTTACCAATTGGGTTATTCTAATAAAGACTACAACACTTAAAATGAAAGGATATCTGATTATTTTCCAAGAGTATAACTTTTTTTGACAGTTTTACTACGTAGGAATTCAAGAGCAGGATGAGGAAGCCTTTTCTGTTGGAGAAAAGGCCCCCTTTTATCCTAAACTGGGGTGAAAAAGTCTTCTAGACCTTTCTACATAGAGTAAGTGAAGTTTTTCACTTCCAAGGACTGGCTTAAGGCTTTTACAATGCCTGTATAGCCTATATTGGGCTCAGATGTGGTTTTTGAAGCACATCTGGGCAGGTTTCACCAATACAGGGTGAAATTTTTCATATGGGGACCACATAGGCTTCTTCTGACATGTATGATGCGTAGAATGCTGTAAAAAACCTGTACAAGACCCCAGTATTGACCAAAATATGAGGTATTGAATTATAAAAAAGCTTTTTTTGCCTGTTTGACACCTGATAATCATAATTATGGGAGAATATCCCACATTAAGGCTGTATTGGTCTAACTGTGGGACGGTAGCCTTAAAGATGCAATACCTTTATCAGTTCTTGAGATATAAAGCTCAAAGTTGGTTCATTTTGTGTCCCTGGATGCTTTCTACACAATGGTACTTCTTTTGATATGGCTATCATTAAGTATGGCAAAGTTATTCCATGTAAAAGAGTTTTTGTACATATGTATGATTTGCTTAAAATCTGTATGGAGCTTGTTTGCCCCATAACTGTTTTGCTAGATGAGATATGAGGAAATTGATGAAACCATCAGATATTCCTCATTTTACTCTTTCCAAAAATACTCCACTTTAGTTATCTCCCGCTAAAACTGTAGAAGTTAGATGAGAGTTTAATATTTTATTCTGCCTTATTTGAACTTATTTTGGTCATAATTTCTGTCATTCTAATGCTAGCTCAACTTTGCTAGTACCATTGGATAGCCCTGACCTAGAGCGCCATTTTGAATACCCATTTAATGGGGTTACGCCTCTTCCTCTTGATTTGAGATGAGAGGTGAAAAATAAATTTATGCTCAGCAACAACTTTGAGAAGGAATAACTTTGTTATCCCCTGTCCTATGATGGTGAGACTTGTGTATTTAAAAAGTGGTGGGTTTCCTGTTTCTTTTGATAACTTTTGAGTTGATTTGGCTCAGCTTCATGTTTTTGTGGTATCTTGGCTTTACCATTGATTAATGGTATTTGGCTGTCATAATGGTTCTCTGGTTTTGAGTCACAGGCTGAAATACCCACCCTCTAGAAAAGGTTCATCATTGATGTGAATTTTCAGTCATCCTAGAGGCCCTGAATCTCCTTAGATGAAGGTTCCCATCTGGTATGGCATTCTCTACCAACCATTTGTCCTTATCTGCTGTCTGGTATTTAAATCTGAACAATTAATATCCAGGTCATTACCATTCAGCCTTATCTCCCTGGCCTTGATTATTTCCTTCACAAGGCCAGGAGAGTGTTCCACTCCACTGTTTCTGGTGGAGTGTGATTTTTCTTCCTGGAGGGGAACTTGTCCTCCTCTGTCTGGAAGTCTGGCTTAACCAAAATCACAGGCAAGACTGGGTGATTCCTAGAACATTCCTCTGGGAGTTTGACCCACACTGCATTTTCCCCTAACAGCTTAATGATAGTGAAGGGAACTAGAAATGAGTCTCTCATCTTCTTTGGTCCCTTGAGATTGTTGAAGTTGAGTGTGGAAACTAATACCTGGTACCCTTCTTTGAAGTCAGGTTCCATGTGAGATTTGTCCCACCTCTGTTTATTGTATTATTTTGCCTCAGCTATGCATCTAGCAGCTGTATTGCAAGTCCTCTTCCACATATAATGGAACTCTTTAGCTGTTGGGTGGAGAGTCAGAAGATTTTTCTTCAGGTGATCCACAGGGTATAGGGGCTTCTACCCTTTTTCTACCAGTGAGGGTGATTTCCCTGTGGTGGAGTGCTGTCTTGTGTTGTGGGGTAGGTGGACTGCTGGGAAAACGGTAACCCAATAATGGGTGTATCCTTAATGGTCCTTATATTCCATGCCATATGCACAGAATCTTCTGGAGAATGCAAATTTAGTATCAAGAATGTCATACAAGTTGGTCCAAAATTCTTCCGTGAATTTTGGGTCCCTATCACTAATTATAAATTTTGGGACTGCACAGGTGGATATTATATTATTCCAAAATAACAAGGCAGTATCCAATGCTTTGTTCTGTTTGTGACATGGTAGGCACCTCACACTCTTTCTGAACCTAACAACCATGATCAGGTAAGCATTGAAGTTCTTTTTGCCTCCTGGGACATGTCCTGTAACGCAGTCCATGTTTATGGTTTCCCATGGTCTTTTGGGTTATTATATGTGTTGAAGTAGCCCATAATTCTTCCCATTTTTTCTATTTGTCTTCTGGAATCTTTCACAAGTGTTGATATATTCACTCAATGCTTGTTCCCATTTTTGCCACCAAGCTGTGCTTGCTGCCCTTTCCTTGGTCCTGCCTTCACTCATGTGTCCCATATAGGGGCAGTCATGGCATGCATGCAGGATCAGGGATATATGGTCCCTGTCTACTACTGTGAGTGCACTTGTGTGCTTCTCTCTATGGGAGAGCAGGCCATATATAAGGAAAAAGTTTTCTCCTTATAGTTCCACAACCAGGATTCCCTTTCTGGGCTCCTATACTTCCGTTGAAGGAGTTTCAAAAGTATGCCACACCCCATGTGTTTGGCATATGTCTTTAATACTGCACTGAAGAATTCATTATAAAATTCTGAGGAACTTATTTCCAATATGGGAGTTTATGTTCCTTCTGAATGAGTATTTCCACTTTCTTGGGTACCACTTCCTGGTGCCCATTCAGAAAGTCTGAAGTTCTTCCTCCTATCTATTTCCATGAAATGGATAGGAATGTTGGCTGCTACTTAAGGGTCATAAGCTGGGTTTCTTTTGAAATTATCTAATGGCTATCTGCTGAGGCCATCTTAATTGGTGTGGCGTTTGACCTCCTTGTATAAAATCTTCATATTTCCCCTATACTCTTGGAGGGCTATCTCCCCCTCAACATGTGTTTATTGGTAGTCTTCATGTTTAGTAAGGACTTCGAGGCTGTGCAGTCTGTGTAGACTTCAAAGACTGCATGCTCCAAATAATAATGGAGTTTCTCTAGATCCCAGACTAAGAATAGGCATTCGGTCTGGGTGGCCCCATACCTGGCTTCTGAATATTTCAGGTGACTAGAGATGTAACATATTACCCCCTCTTGTGGTTCACCATCTACAATTTGTCTCTGGTGAAGGGCTGCCCCTAAGCCTTGGCTACATGCTGCATCTATGTATAACTTGAATGGTAGTTCAAAGTCAGGTAAGATGAGCACAGGTACATTTGTGAGTTCATATTTGATCCTCTCATATGCATCCCTACCTTCCTTGGTAATTTCAAAAACTACATCTTTTGAACATAACTTGTATAAACTACTTGTTATGTGGGAAAAATTCTTGATGTGGTTTCTATAGTAGCTAGCAAACCCAACAAAAGATTTCATTTATTTGATGTTCTTTGGTACTGGTTTATGGCCAGACTAAGACCTGAGACTTTGTGTGCTAGTGCCAGTAATTCTTGTTGGCCAAAATTGCACTTCTCAAGGGAATTTTTTAGATTGATTGGTGTTCATTTACTTAGTAATCTGTCTATGTACTGCACATGGTCTTCCCATGTCTCTGAGCATATAATGATGTCATCATTATGTACTACCATCCAGCCTTCCAATATTTCTTTCTGAAATATTGTATTCATCATCCTTTGGAAGTGGGCTGGTGCATTTTTGATGCCAAATGGCATCCTGGTGTACTCATATATGCCTTTATGGCATATTATTCTGAGTAGTTTCATGGAGTTTGGTTTAACTCTATTCTGGTGCAAACAATTCATACAATAAATCTTGGTTATGTATTTGGTTTTCCTAGGGCATGAGGTATCCTTGGTATGTGGTATTTGTCAGCTTTTTTGTAGTCATTCAGAGCTCTGAAATCCCCACACAACCTAGATTGGCCATCATTCATGGTTATAAGGACAGGAGTGGTGATTTCCACTATTTCATTGTGTCCTATCTTCCCGATGACATCCATTTCTAGAAGTTCATTGATGTGTTTCTCAACTTCCTTCCTAGTTCCCAGACTTTCTGGGTATGGAGGTCTTCTCAACATGGGTGGATAGGGTCTTTTCACATTCAAATATAATTCTATATCACAGAATTTGATTTTCTCTAATGGTTCTTCACCAATGGCAAATGCTGGTCTATTTTATCCCATAATCTTCAGTAAACTAAGTTTTTGTTTACTGGTTAGGGTAGTGCTGAATTGGCCTTCCCTGAGTTCATTCAGTTATTCTTCTAGAGGGTCATGGGTAGATATTTGGTATATGTCAAATGAAAATTTATTTTCCATTCTTGTACCCATAGGAATTTTCCATTTTACTATTGTAAATATCAATGCCATACATCCTCTGGAAGTCTGTTCCCAGTAAAAACCCTTGGATGTGGGCATCTTCAAGCACAAAAAACTCAGGTTTGAGTCTGATATTACTTTTCCTATGGGGTATAACTATCCCTTTGATAATTTCCCCAATGGATGTCATCTTCCCTGATGCACTTTTAAAGTCCTTTGCCTTGGTTGGCAAGGGCTGTTTTTCCCAATTTGGAAAGTGGTGATCCAGATAATTTCTGGCCACTATTGAGAAGGGTGGTCCACCATCAATGATAAATGGGTGTTGAGCATTTCAAATACAAACAGTCATGCTTGTGGCTGTCCCAGGAATATATGAGATTTGTTTACTTGCTGTAACTAGGAATGTCTTTGAATCTTGTGTGTGTTTACACAAGTTTTTATTTGCAGTCTCTTGGGGAATTCCTGCTTCTAACTGTATTTCCTGAATTTCTAGTGGTATTTCCTCTTGGTACTCCACTAGACATTCCTCTCTTGGGTCTTGGTTTTCATCAGATTTTTCTCTGATGGCATCACCCCTAGACTCTGATTCAAAATTCTCTGTGGGGGATTCCTCCTCTAGGACTTGCTCAAGGGCATAGACTTCCTTCTTTGCCTTTGGACAGTTATTGGCAAAATGGTCTGTTGAACCAAAATTTTGACAAGAGTTCTTCTGCTTAGTCACTTCTGCTAATCCTTCTCTGGGTTTGTCTTTAATCTGCACCCTGAAAGCTTCTTTCTCTCTGAAACAACTGCTTTTTTGTGGGGAATACTTCCCTATATTTGTTCTTTTCCTTAAATCATGTAAGGTGTTTGCAATGTTATCTAGAGTTCAACTTTGTTTACATCTGAATTTTACTGCATCCTCTAGTTCTCCCGGAATTTGTGTCAGGAGTTTGTGATTCCTCATCTGAAAATTCATTTGAGGATCAATAGCTTTAAGTCTTTTAGACTTTCTGAGACACCACTCATATGGATCTTTGTCCACAGAGTACTTGAAATTTTCAAATGAAATGGTCTTCTGTCATATCCAAGTACCATTGCTGTACTTTTTGATTATTTGACTCTTCCACCATGGCCAGTTTCTTCTGCCATGTATTTCTTTCATTTATGTGTAAAAAATACTAGCATTTCCTTTAAATTATTTATTCAATCTAGCAGTAATCCAGTAGTCTGTTATGCTTGTTACATCAATGAAGAGTCCATCAATATAATCATACTAGCTTGTGCCAAAGAATTTGCGCCAGCTTGAGGCCTCTGGTAGCTGTTTTAATGCTTCCTTTTCAGAATAAGACATGCTCTCTCCATATTGGTATTGCAATGGCGACCTTGTCTTATTCTCCAAAAAGGCATCTGGTTTGATGTCTCCTTGGTGGTATGGGTTATCCAAAACATGGCCTTGTGGTTGGGGCCGCATTGTTTGGTGAACATTAAACAATTGGTAAGTATTGATCCAGACATTCCCTGTCCCTTTTTCAGTGGTTCTATTCTTCAAAGACTTGATTCTGTCTTATATTGGTTTCTACAAAATATTTGCTCAATTGAGCATGGCCTTCTTGAAGGGTTTTAAAAATTTTCTCCATGGAGGCTGTTAATGTTTTCCTCCTCTCATGGCTTTCTTGGAGCTCTGAAAACTGCTTTTGAGTTTGCTCTTTATATTGAGACATCTGTAACCATAGGGAATCACTGTGTAAGTTACTCTCAGGTGTTACAATACTGAGATCATTCTGAGTGGGGGTAATACTTCTATTATTGGGGCTACTGATTCTAGAAGTATTTACAGCTATTTCTGGCTCTTGTGCACATCTTTCACCAAGTACAACAGCTTCTGGATAATTGGATTTGACTCTCTCTGCCTTTGGCTCAAAGAGGTCTTGTTTTTCCCTTGTATCCTTGTCTTCTCCTGGAAACTACCTTCTATTGTGAAGAATGGTGACTTTTGGTCACTGATCTGTTGGTTCCTGAATGGTGTCAAGCCACTGGAGAGCTGGTTTAGTCTAATACTTTTGTGCCTGAATGAATTTGAGTATGCCCTGTCTGGGTCAGCTGTTCTTCTATAGCTTAGATGGTGGCTTGATTCTCCCTTATCCTGGTTTCCCTCTCCTCCAGAAGTCTCAACTGCCTGTGGGATTCCAACCTTTGGTGGATACCATAAGCTCTTTGAAGTACATCTCTTTCAGACACATTTTCTGGCAACTTCCTCCAAATTCTGCCCAGTGGGATGCTAGGTTGAACATCTTGTTGTCCATTCTCCATTGAAAAAGGTGTTTGAGAAGTTAGTGGGTATAATTTCCCTAAATGTCTTGCCATCAACCACTGTGTCCAAGGTATCCTCCTCCAGGTACTTTGGTTCTGTACAAGCCTTTTCTGTCCTCTGGCTGGCTCCTTGGTATGCCAAGGTCTCTAAGGCATATAGGTGACATATCAGTGTTTGCAAGCAGTCAACAACTTAATTTTCTTAGAGTATTTACCTTTGCCTGTGCCTTGAAAAAATTTATTGTCTACTGCTTTGGACAATTTGCCTCTAGAGGTTACAACTGGGTTAAATAGTGTAATTTTCCCTGTGGAAGTGATTAAGGTTGGTTTACCTTGTATTGATTCAGAGTTTTGTGGTTTTCTCCTTCTCTGGGTGGCAATTGGTGTCCACTTCCTTGCTGTAATGAGGCCTTCAATATGCCTCTTTCCTTTGCCCTTGCTTCCCTCTGGTTATGAGGGTCTCACTGGTGTATTGGCCTGTGACTGGGTTTCAAGTTGTATGAAATTTTCTCCCACTGAATCAAACAGAAAAAGGGGGCTTATTGTCAGTTAAGACTTCTTATAATGCTGTTTGCATGTCTCAGAATGGCCTCTTGGCAATATATTTTCATATTATGCCCTTGTATTATGAAAGTGAAACTGAATTTATCAATTACATGTCAAAAAATACAGCTTGTGGATTTCTGGTACACTGTTTTTGTATCAGTATCTCATAGATTAGCTTGTCATTAACAAGTGTAATCTGAAAGTGGTTATGTAAGGGGCAATGAACATTATTAATATACCCAACCACGCTCTAATACTGTTGGTTTAAAGTGAGAGAGGTGTCCTTTTTAATTAAAAAAGGAAAGTATTGGTGGCTTGAAGTGTTTTAATATTTAAAACACACTAAAAATAAAGGTTGTATGATGATTGAATTATAATCAACCACGCAACAAGGCAATCAAAAAATAAAAACACAGTGGTGTATAACATATACCACTCAAAAAATAAATATAAGATATATATTATAATTATATTTTTTCATAAAATTAGGCCTAAAAAAAGGAACAAAAATGTGAGAAATAGGATAATAAGAGAAAAACACTCACTTATAAGGTCCAAAAAGGGCAAAAAACATGGCCAGGCCGCCAAAATGTCAGGTTGAGTATATGAAGAGGTGATAATAGATTTATTTACAACCTAAACTATGACTGTGACATGGTAAAAATCTATTTTGATGAGTTTAATTGATGATAATCAAGGTTAATAATGAGATATTCAGGGCTTTACTATTGGGAAATAGTGGTGGTGAGTGCTGTTGAAAGCCCTGGGGGCAGCTTTACCAAATGGGTTATTCTAATAAAGATTACAATACTTAAAATTGGAAGTATATCTGATTATTTTCCAAGAGTATAAATTTTTCTGACAGTTTTACTAAATAGGAATTCAAGAGCAGGATGAGGAAACCTTTTCTGTTGGAGAAAAGGCCCCTTTTTATCCTAAAATTGGGTGAAAAAGGCTTCTAGATATTTCCACATAGAGGAAGTCAAAATTTTTCACTTCCAAGGACTGGTTTGTGGTTTTCAAAAGGGGTTTATAGCCTTTATTGGCCTCAGATGTGGTTTTGAAACCACATCTGGGCAGTTTTCACTAATACAGGGTGAAAACTGTCATCTGGGGACTACATAGCCCTCTTCTGACATGTATGATGTGTAGAATGCTGTACAGAACCTGTAAAGGACCCCAGTATTGATCAAACTATGAGGTGTAAAAGTATAAAAAATCTTCTTTGTTTTTCTGACACCACACAATCATAATTATGGAGAATTACCCACAGTAAGGCTGTATTGGTCTAACTGTGGGATTTTGACTTGAAAACTGCCATACTTTTGTCAGTTTTTGTGATATCAAGCTCAAATTTGGGTCATTGTGTAGCCCTAAATGTGCTCTACACAATGGTAAATCATTTGATATTACTATCAATAAATATTGCAATTTATGCCATGTAAAAGATATTTTGTACATATGTATGATTTGCTTAAAATATGTATGGAGCTTGTTTGCCCCATAACTTTTGTTGTAGATGGGATATGAGAAAATTGTTGGCACCATCAGACTGCCCTCATTGTTATCTTTCTAAAAAGACCCCACTTTAGGTATCTCACGCTAAAACTGTAGAGGTCAGATGAGAGGTGAATAGTTTATTCCCCCTTATTTGACCTTATTTTGGTCATACATTCAGTAATTCTGATGCTAGCTCCATTTGGCTACTACCATTGGATAGCCCTGACTTAGAGCTTCATTTTAAATACCCATTTGATGGGGTTAAGCCTCTTCATCTGGATTTCAGATGGGAGGTGAAAAATGAGGTTTACGCTCAGCAACAGCCTTGAGCAGGAATAACTTTGTTATTCCTTGTCCTATGATGGTGGGACTTGTGTCTTTGTAAAGTCATGGTCTCCCTCTTTCTTGATACGTTTTGAGCTGATTTGGCTCAGATCCATGTTTTGGTGTTATCTTGGCTTTACCCTTGATTTATGGTATTTGGCTGTCATGCTTGTGCACTGGTTTTGATTCACAGGCTGACATATAGTTTAGAATCTCTACCAAATGAAACCATCTCAAAATTAAGAAACAGCTAAATTCCTTGAAGGCTGTGCATAACAATATTAAAGCTTAATTAATTAAAAAAGTTTCAAAATATGGTGCCATATCTTGAGCCAATGACATCATATCAAAATTATTCACTAGCAAAAATAGCTCACATTCTTGCATAAACATCAAAAATGTTCAGAATGATGCAACATTCCAATAGTATGGTGCAATGTATTTATCAAATGACACCATTCCAAAAACACTCACCACCTAAAATACCTCAAGGTAAAAAGTTTCCTAAATCCCTGATTTTGTGTAAGGTGTGGTTGTGTAACTTTGATTAAAAATCAAGTACTTTTCCTGTTCTCAGAATTTGTATAGAGTAAAAATCAATCAAAAATAGTAAGAGATATTATTTTTAAGAGAAAACACGCCAATTTTATTGTTTATAAATTTATTAGTATAAAACAATAATATTATAAAGATTTATTGTTTTACCAACAATAAAAATTTATCCCAAAAATACTCTACAAGAGATATTTAAGGCTACAAAAGAAATTTCTTTAAGAGCAATTTCAATTGAAATTAATTGAGAAAAGAGCTGCAAGCAATTAATTAAAGAACAAAGTCTTTAAAAAATATTAAAGAGAAAACACGCCCAAAAGTGACCAGAGTGAATTTGGAAACAAAGTGATAAAGTTAACAGTGATGAAAGATGCTTTAATTCACTTTTGGGGTGGTTCAGGGGTAAAAATGATTATAAGAGTTACAAAGAAAGATTATAATTATTTTTTCATGTGGTTTAAAGGTTTAAAATGATTTAAAAAAGGTGGTTGGAATTTTTTATTGATTGGTTTAACAGTGTTTAAACTAATTATAAAAGGAAAAGATTCTAACATGAAGAGAAAAGTGGGGCAAAGAAGACATTCTTTTATAGCCATCAATTTTCTTACTCCAAAAGTGAAATTTACTCTTGTCAGTCGTAAAAAACAGTCTGACAGCAGAAAATCCAATTATGGCATCATTGAACCCTGGTTTAGACCAAAAAAGGCTGGTTTAAGCCATTTTTAGCCATTTTTAGCCATTTTAGACCCTTAAATCAGCCATTAATATAGAAATACCTAGTCTAGAGCCTTCAAAACACGTCAGAATGTGTTTAAGAGGCTTAGAAACCAGTTAAAACCGTTTTTACTAACATTGTTTTAACTTAAGGGTAGTTTTACCCTCTTGGCAGCAGTTAAAACCACCCTGGTTGGTATCAGAACCTCATCATCATTTGAGTCACAGACCCTGTGACTCAATTCCAGGCCGAAATTAATGAAATTTTGCATGGATTTTGACATCCCATGCTAGTCAGCAAGGCTTTTGGGGGTCTGGCTCCCCCTTAGAGCTAGAGTTCCTTTTTTCCCAATTTTAATCTTTGCAATTTATTTTTTCCTTTAATTCTTCATCATGTATTATACTTGTAATTTACATATGTTATTCAATTGAATTGTACAGTACAATACAGTAATAATTGATACTTCATATGTAAATCAAAGTTGACTTATGTAATACACGTGCACATTTTGACATTTCAATTGAATTCAATCAAAAATACTTCAATTCCTCATAACTTCTAAGCTAAACACAACACCTCAATTTTAACACAAAAATTGATGGTTAGCACCACATGTGGTGTAAATTAAATTGAAGTTTTGAGGAATTTCAATTTTTGTATTGAAAATACTAAAAACTTAATTTAAGCTTATTTAGAGTTGAGTTACAAAAATTTCACTCAGAGGTGACCCCACCTAATTTTTTATGAGGAATCAAATGGTGAAATGATTTTCATATGGTTATTTATTGGATAAAAAGTTCTAATATATTTTATATGAATTTTTACCAAAAATATTTTGATTTCATAATTTTTATTAAAAATTCATTTTTACTTAATTTTTACAAGTAAAAACAAATTTTCATAATTTGAAATTTTATTGTAATTTTGTTTTTAAATTATAATTAAATTTTGATTTTTAAATATAAATTTGTATTTATGTTTCAATTTTTATTTTTACAATATAAATAAATTTATTTTATTTACATTTGTATTTTAATTTATCATTTGTGGTCTTTTGGGTATATAAAAATACCTCCAAGGCTCACATTTTGAGTGCCTCTATGTAGGACCAAACAATATAAATAGAGGGTGTCTCTCCTTCATTTCCCCCCAGGCTGATGGAAGTATTTCCCCAATAAATGGTGTGGTATACCATGAAAATTCAGCTGAATAAATTTTTTATTTTTATGGTAATTATTTATATAAAAGAGGATATCAATAGGATGAAATCACCTTTGAGGGAAAATAACAGTAAAATAAACATGGAATAACACAACTGATATATTCATTAAGGAAAATTGACCACAGGATTTCTCTTCCAGTGTCACCCCACTGCACTATCCAACACATAATTGTGATGGACAGTATCCAAATCAAATGCATTTTTCAATTTTTTATGTAAATAATTTTTTTAGGTATTTTTTTATATTCTTAAATATAAGCAATTGGGTGATTAACATGATCAGAGTCACAATGAGGATTCCAATTAATAAAGAGCAGAGCCATAGGCATCATAGGGGACATAGAAGGTTCAAGGTGTGGAACAAGACACTTTTGAGGTATCAATTTTGGGAGATTTCATGTATTTTGATGTTATGAACCACCCAAGGAGGGGATAAGCATCAATTAGTTCCTTTAAATTTTCAAATTTTTAATTTTTGAAGACTTAAATAATGTATTGTTGAATTGGAAAGGCCATATTACATCAACTTTTCTGTTAATGTAACCCCCAAATTGCTCATTGAAGCTGCAGAAATGCAGAGTGGAACTGAATATTTGAAGGGATATGGTATGTATTAGTGCTTTATTTTGTTTTTATCTATTAGTCTTGCATAGTTCTCCCCTTTTAAAGAAAATTATACAAGGCTAGTAGGTTTGAAAAATGTTTTTGAAGAGGAAATGAATGGGACATGGGGATGTAGTCACTATTTTGGAAGTCTCAGAAAAAGGCAACTGGCACAGTTCAGCCCCGGAAATCAGGTGACGTATGCATAGAGTTTCATGGTGATAACTTTGATGCATGATGCTAGAAGGATCTTTTTTGACTGATCATTTTAGCAATTTATTTTTTTTCTCTTATCTCAAGAATTATGCTCTTCAATATTCATTTTTTTCTCTCAATTCAACCAGCTTTCTTACTCTCACCAAGCTGTCCAATCTCAAAAAGGTTTCTTTCTTTTGGATAAAATAGTTACATTACCTTTCTCAAACATCAAAATCTCAAAATATATTTTTTTTTGTCTATTGGTTGTGTCATCATCTTTTTTCTGCTTACCTTGTTTCATTTTTTGACCTGTAAGATCTCAAGACATCTCTTTCTTATGTTTGTCTTTATTTTGTTCTTCATTATTCAACCTTTATTTCTTTATTATTATTTTAGGTTTGATTTTTTTACAAAATAAAGTAATGTATTTTTGCACTTTCCCAAGTTGCAGGAAGCATGTTGTTAGCAGTGCTGATAGAAAATATCTCCAAGGACTACATGTTGAACACAGCACCCAAATAAGGCATTGGGTCAAGTTAGCAGCCAAAAAAAAGGAATCCCTTTTCAATAATAGTTTTCCTCAACTTACACTCAGAGATCATGACCACCATCCAGTACGAAGCTTAATTGACGATCAGGAAGTAGCCAGTGACACTGAAGAGACAGAATTGGAAGTTGAATCCAATGATAGTGCCTCAATTTTTATTAGAAAGTTTTAATTTATATTTCTTCACTGATATATGATACCTTACTAATAGCTTATATATCATCTTTCAGTTATTGTATTACAATTCATAATGTGGCTTTATCTTGTTTGTGGAATTAGCAGAGAAAACTGCCACAAAGCTAGAGATATGCTCATGAATATCTTTCACATTGTCTCTTCAAAACACAAATCTAACAAGACATCAGATCTTGAAGTACCATGCGACATATGTAATATTTCGAAAAAATTACAAATAGAATGTGCTTTTGAGCAACATGTATGTTGCCCACATTGCTATTCACCTTATGACGTCAAAGTTTCACCTGAAGAATGCACATACAAATCCACAATTGCAAGCAATAAATGCTATTCAGATCTTTTTCATCCTTTCAAAATTTGTTCCCTCCCTCATATCCGCTTTACTACATTGAATCCTAATCCTGCCTCAAAATGTCTGCCTCGCCAAGCTTGTCAAATTCAATTACATGGACAGCCATCTCTCCATAATCCATAATCAAGATTTATTTCACAATCGGTTCTTTCATAGGTGACTTGGCTTCTAAATATTCCAGGTGTTGAAGAAAGAATTGAGGGTTGGGCACACAAGAAATCCTCTCACCAAGACTTGATTATATTTGATGTGACACAAGGGAGTGTTTGGAAAGAAAATTTTTCTGCCGGTTCTTCCGCAAGTCTTGAGTTAAGGTTTGGCTTATTTGTGGATTGGTTCAATCCCAGAGGGAACAAGACGGCAGGAAAGCAACTATCAATCGGAATCATAGTTTTATATTGCTTCAATCTTCAACCATGGGAACGATTTCAACCAAGGTATACATGTTTGGCTGGGGTGATACCTTCACCAAACCAGCCAGATATAATGACTATCGACAACATCATGAGGCCACTCATTGATGAACTGATCCTTTTAAATCCGGGAATTAAAATCAAAACACCCAATCATCCACATGGGCAAAGTGTAGTGATCAAGATTGTGTACTTAATTGGTGATATAGTGGCAACTCACAAGGTCGGGGGTTTTATGTCTCATTCTGCAAAGAATTTTTTCTCATTGTGTGAGCTCAAAGATAATGAAAGGGAAGAACTGAAGTTAGGAAAGCCACACAACCAAATGTTGGTTTTAGGTGCATCACATCAATGGTATGACACAAGAACGCTCAGGCTCCAACAAATGTTTGCAAAGAGGAGTGGTATACAATGGTCAGAAATCAAGATTTTACCATATTGGGACCCAGTCACAAACATAGCACTAGGACCCCTTCACAACTGGTATGAAGGTGTTTTGCAGGATCATGTTCTTCATTGATGGGGCTTTGATTCCACTTTATTACAACAAGAAATAACTTCTTCGGAATCATCCATGTCAGGATCAGATGAAGTAATGGCTGATGATTTTGGTTCCGAAAATGAATACATTCAAACTAAGGCCTATCTTTCAGAAGGTCTTATAGAAAAAATGAGACATCAATTGAAAAACGTCATAGTTCCCAAAGGTGTCACCCGTCTACCTTCAAGAATAGGAACCACACAAAATGGAAAGCTCAAAGCTAATGAATGGTCAGTAATCTTTGAGGTTTATCTTCCTTTAATTGTCTTGGACCTGCTTTGGGATTTAGAACCCAAAAAAATCTCCTTCTTATCAATGTTGGTGCACTCATTCAGTGCAGCAAAATTGTTGGAGCATGCTCAATAACCCAAAAAGATGTAGATATGTTTTCTCAATAATATGCGAAATATCAGAATTCTTCAAATATACTATTCCCCAATATTTGAATTACACCAAATAATCACTATTTGATGCATATCCCTCAGCAGCTCATGAGGTGGCACCCTTTAAATGGAATATCAGAATATGGGGGTGAGAGGTTGGTAGGACTCCTCCAGAAATTCAAGTCAAACTCACTATCTGGTATGTGAGAAATGCTTATGTTCAAGCTCTTTCAATTGATGGTATGATCTTTTTATTGTGGATTTCAGGTTCAATTGAAGAAACAATAATGAAAAAGTTTGGTCAATTACAAACGCTTAAGCATATTAAGCCCAAAATTTCTGCGTTCTGGTCACGCTCATCTATTGCTTCACTTAAAAATAGAAAAGAACTAGAAAAATGTTCTTATCTACAATTATTGCATCATTTTCAAGAAAAAAACCCTGAATTGCGCCATTACAATGACCTACCTCATCCACAAAATTTGAGATTATTGAGAAACTACGTAGTTGAACACCTCTACGGTTTGTGGCATTTTGGACTAAAGATTTCAAAACGTTCTCCCAATAATTTGGTCTATTTCAAGAAAGGTGATTCCAAAATCTAATTTGGCAATATAGAACACATCGTTGGCTTAAGAGATGACAAAGTTCATGAAGGACCTCTTATAATAGTTCAATGGCTGGAATCTGTTAAAGAACGGGAAGAAGGATTTGAGTAGGTCAAATTGTTTTTGGTTTAATGGAAAATCAAGCATTTGAGACTGAAACATCATCATAGTTATGTCCAAATCTCAGAGATTTTGGGACTGGTTGCATATTTGAACCTTCCGGCATGGTCTTTAGGATACAAAGATGCGAGCATAATTGCCTGTCCAATTAACAAGTGTGTTGGTCTGGAGCAATTCAATTAGTAAAACTTTCAAATCCATTTTTATCATAAATAGATGTTTGGAGGTTTTTTTTAATTATTTTGAACACATATTCTTACTCATTCAACCACATATCTTAAACTGAAAAGCTATATTAAATTTTAAAGTTTATTTTTTAAAAAAACATGGAGCTGAATCTTGCAAGGCAATCAGATCTCAGAGAAAAAAATAATACATTGTTTATTTTCATAGATCACAAGCATTAATATTAATCTAGAACACCGTTATTTCAATTACAACTCTATTTGGACTTTATATAAATTCAAAATCTCTTTCCAAAATCAGATCATCTTCATCAAACCAAATTACAGACGAAAATATTATTTGGATAGCACCAAAGCCTTTTTCTTTTCACATTCATCATTGAAAAAATGAAACACAATCTTGGAAGAAAAATATTCACAATTAAAACTATGTACAGCTGAACTAATAAAAACCAACCGTCGAAATATTTTTTTTGCGTTTTATTTTTGTGATTTTTTTCTTTATTTTTCCTCTGAAATTTTGAAAAAAAAAATGAAATATTATCAGGAGCTAGGAAGATTTATATGGAAGGCCAAACAAACTATCATGGTACTTTTTGTTTGCATCTTCCCTTTCAATATCCTCATTTAAAACATTATCTGATTGTTCTGGTTCATTGTGCAGTTAAATTACTTCATTTTGTTCCTCAGAAAGTTCTTCCTCCACCAAATACTCAAGCTCATTTCTTCCTTTGGTAAGTGAGGCATCTACATCTTCAAAATTTGCAATTTCATGTCAAATATTATATGGCTTGATGGCTTCATCCCAATGTTTCTGAGTGAATTGTTTTTAGCTAAGTCTTTCATCTGGGTGTGGCTTTCCTAGGAGTGACTTGGTGGCGTCAGGAAAGAATGCAACAATATACAAATCAGAAATTATCCTTTTTGACCAGCTGTTTGATTATTGAACCATTTGGGGTCATAAAAGTCAATTGGAAGTCCATTGGGTACACTTTGGCTGATAGAACCTATGCCATTGACTGGGAGATGTCATACACGTGCTGGGTTTTTTTGATTGATTAGCCTGATCAGCCTTCTCAATTTATTCATGAAGCCTATGCATAAAAAGGTTTGCTTTTTCAGACCTGCATGCTGCTTTTTTTATTGTGTTTTTTTTGGTTACTGGATCTAGTTTGTCCTTGCTGTGCGCATCAGGGTCAGACAAAATCTTAAGCTACTGTTGTGGGGAGCTGTTAGCAACCCCGAATTGGTATCAAAGACCTTTCAACTACAAAAAGACAAAGTCAGTTAGCTGTGGTGAGTTTGAGTTAACTAAATAATCATCTTACTCACCTTTAGTCTGGCTCGCAAAACAGCTCTTCTATCTTCATCCTTGGCATATCTGCCACTTTCTTTGGCCTCCTTCTTATATCATTGGGCCATGTAATAATGGACATAGTGATTGTAAACCTTTGTAAGTAGCGGAACATCTTCTAAATATATCAAGTTGATGTTAAAGAACTCATACGCTTCACTAATTGAAGCTTGACGAAATGTTTGGATAGCACTAACTCTACAGGATTAGTTGTACAAAGTATCACAGAGGTTGTTGAGATCTGGAGCCCATCGACGAATCCCAAGTTTGGCAAGAAATGAAATAATATACTTGATTGCAAAGTCACTCATGTTGACAATGCAGGTTCTGAATTTCTTCTTTCCTGGCTTGAAGCCTTTCATTTTAAGGATTTCTTTTATTGCGACTAGCGGTGGCAAAGTGGTGTTTTCAGAATGGGCCACTATTTTGCTTAAAAACGAGAAACAGCAGTTGAATTATTTTAGCATGGAATAATCTGGAGATATTGGTAGAGATCATTCATAGATGAGATCCCAGAGTATTTTATATGTTCATAAAATGCTTTCTAAAGCTAAAAATAACATGTGTTAGGTTTCTATCCACCAAAGAATTTTAGCCAATTACTAAATTTCTGACCTTTGAAGGAATGAAAGACTCAGGAACCTCACTGAGTAAGAGTTATTTAGGTTCTTTCTTTTTTGGTGGAGTAGGGGTTTGTTTGGGAGCTTCTTTGCTGACTTGGCGTGGTATCTTGCTTGAAAATATGAGATTCTAGCTGGAGGTCTAGTTTGATTGTTTGCAAGGTTTGAACATGGGGTTTGAGGCTGTTTACTTTTTAATTTTATTGATGGGTGACTTTGAGATGTACTTGGTCCTTGAAGGTTAATTTGGGTAAGAAGAGTTGTTAAATCCTGATCACGGCTTTCTATTTTTTCTTCAAGCTCTTTAATCTTCTGTGCCTGATGATTGAATATTTGTAAAAGATTTGATTCTCCGGGTGATTCAAATTCTTGCAGGTAATAGCTTGTATCAAAGTGGTTGAGATTCATAGGTAATATTAATTAATAGATTAATGGTGAACCAGATGACTGAAACTTTATCACATCAGTAGTTTGTTCCACTGAAAAGACACCAGGGCGAATCTCGCGTCAATCATCGGCGATTGACTTCACGTCGCACCGCGGTCAGTATAAAATCTTGCTTCAGTCGCGTTAGTGTCACTTTATAGTCACTGGATTTAGTGGGTCACGTCACGTCAGCGTCAAGACAACGTCAATCGTCACATGTGTCACATGAGAATGTCACTCAAAGCCCAAACCCATTTCAACACTATGTGCAACGTTCGTGTAATTTCACCTCATTGGCTTCCGCCTCCCCGACGCTTAGCATGCTTACGCACCCGCACCGCCCTCCATCCGGATGAGACTCCGACACTGCCCGCCCCTCTCCGTCCTCACCACTCGCTACGCTTTCACACCCCCGCCCCTACCATCCTCACGCTTGTGTAGTACCCTCCCGACATGCCTCCGACAACGCTTACCATCCTTACGCTCATGTAGTGCCCTCCCGACATGCCTCCGACACCACTGATGACCCTTACGCTTGTGTAGTGCCCTCCCAACACGCCTACGACACAGCTTACCATCCTTACGCTCATGTAGTGCCCTCCCGACATGCCTCCGACAACAGTTACCCTCCCTCCCGACATTCTCCCTACACAGCTTACCATCCTTACGCTCATGTAGTGCCCTCCCGACATGCCTCCGACAACAGTTACCCTCCCTCCCGACATTCTCCCGACACAGCTTACCATCCTTACGCTCATGTAGTGCCCTCCCGACATGCCTCCGACAACAGTTACCCTCCCTCCCAACATTCTCCCGACACTGCTTACCATCCTTACGCTCATGTAGTGCCCTCCCGACATGCCTCCGACAACAGTTACCCTCCTCACGCTTCCGTATTACATCCATAGTGTACAGTACGGTGGCTTGTTGGCGTACACGATGAACGCAATTGCCGAAATATGCTGAGTGGCCTTCTCTGCCAACAGGACCTAAGGGGATATTGGTCAGTATATTCACCATGTTGTGGCTAGGGTTTAAATCATGAGACTCACAAATTAAAACCTAATAAGTGGACTATTTAAGACAAGAATTGTGTCTCCTGTTTCGCCGACAAAACCATTTTATTTCATATCAATCAAATGAACACTTTGCTTAGTCCTTACCTCATGAGCATTGAATAGTTCAAAAGTTGACTTTAGTAGGTTTCTCACTAGTCAACTTTATTCAATGTCTCACAGGGAAGTGATTTCATTTGCATGATATGAAATAATTTGCAAAACATCGCCTCCTTCAATTTCCCGACAAATCGCATTTTGCACATGCCATTATTTTACTTGCACTTTTTTTCTTGAATTTGGATCTTTTATCCAAAAATTTTCAAACAAGTTATCAATCAACTCGTCACCATCTATTTGCTTACTAAACTACCTCCGCGATGGCCCAAACCCCGGGAAATTCAACGGAATTTAATGAACGACCAACTTCAGCCCCAGAGAGTGGAAGTGAAATCTCTGATATGGCCAGTAGTCATGAACTGGGAATTGAAGTAGAGAGCCAGTCACATGAAGATAATCAAGATCCACCAGCTCTTCCAGAATGTGAGTATACATCCATCTTGAGTATTTCTAATCTCTCAAAACCTGATATTGTGTCATAGCCTTTATTTCAGGTCAACCGCCAAGCTCTCAGAAACCAAATTTTAAAAGTTATGAGAAGGAAAAGACTGTTGAACCTTGTGCACCGACAGAAGATGATGGGCAAGATGATGTAATTTTCAGTGGGGAGGTGGAAATTATATCCAAGGAACAATTTGTCTCCAACATTGCTCAAACAATCCCAAGGCTCGAAAAAATCCAAAATGATAGTAAAATTCCTGATTATGTGCGTCAAAAGATTGCTGAAGCCATGAGCCTGCTCAAAATGGATTTGAACCGTAAGTCCATTACTAATTCAAAACAAAATTGATAAAAATAGCTGCTTACAATATATGGGCAGGTGTGGAGGTGGGAGAATCTCTACCTGAAGGATCTCGAGTCGTAATTGGATTTCCAGGCAAAGGATTAGGAAAAAGACCAAATATACATGCGACCAAAAAAACAAACAAAAAACGCCGTACCTTTGAAGCCGCAAACGATTCTCGCGATCAAGGTGATGAAATTATCAATGTTGAAGGGGACCATATTGATAATGAACCTCCGCATACTGAACCCTCCCCAATACTCAATGAAACAATCCATGATGAAGCTCCACATACAGAAAGTCCCCCGATACCCAATGAAACAATGCATGATGCAACCCCTCCCGCCTCTCCTCGGAATATTCAAGCCTTTCAAGAAAGGGAAACAATTAATCATGATACAATGGGACGAGATATGACTGATATAATTCCCGACGCTGAGCCCGAAGTGTCATCCGCTGCGAATTTTCAAGGAATATTTTTATCCGGCATGGAAGAGTTTGCAGGCGTTTTGAATTATCATTCCAATATTACTCAACAATCATGGAAAAGGGGGCTTGATAATATCAATAGGATTTACAAAAATAGATGGGACAATTTACCAAAAAAGGATGCTCATACATTCCTGCCCATTGGTATTAAGGTGATCAGTAACCGAGATCTTAAAATGTCGGCTTGGCTGCAGGACCTTGAGATGGCAGGTGAGTTTTTTTTTATCTTTGTGCATGATACTTGATTATTGGCTGTTGACTGGTGATATAAATTGCAATATACAGGGTTAGATTTTTTTAAGCCAACCAAAACAGAAGCGTTTTTTGATCACAACATTTGGAATCTCAAATTGATGAAGGAATCAGCTAAACCTCCAGATAATCTCGCAAAATCTGAACACTCCTTCTTCAAAATGGTTCAGAGCCTTCTTTACCCCGCCAATCCAGTTAAACATTTTTGGGCAAATGTTATGTTTGAATCCATTAGTTTAGTCTCATACGATGTGATTGCACCCAAACCATATGTTGCACCAACATCAAATTTGACCGATCCTCTTGGACTCGAACGGGGAGCAGTTGAATACCTTGCCTCCTGCTTGAGTAAATCAAAGCAACGTGCAACCCAACTCAGCATTGAAGGTGGCGGGGCTGACAATGAGATATCCACAAAGCCTGTGAGCCTTAGAGGTAATTTCATATACCCAAAAGACCACAAATATAAAAAATAACATATTAATATAAATAAAATAAATTTATTTATATTATTAAAATAAAAATCAAAATATAAATATAAAATTATATTAAAAAATAAAAAATTAATTATAATTTAAAAATAAAAATATATTAAATTTTGTAAATATAAAATTACATTTATACTTGAAAAATTTAAGTAAAAATGAAATTTTAACAAAATTGTGAAAAAATAAATAAATTTGGAAAAAAGTTAAATAAAATTGATTATAACTTTTTATCCAATAAATAAACATATAAAATTTATTTCACTATTGGATTCCTCATAAAAAATCAGGTGGGGTCACCTCTGAGTGAAATTCTTGTAACTCAACTCTAAATAAGCTTAAATTAAGTTTTTAATATTTTCAATACAAAAGTTGAAAATCCTCAAAACTTTAATTTAATTCACACCACATGTGGTGTTAACCATCAATTTTTGTGTTAAAATTGAGGTGTTGTGTTTAGTTTAGAAGTTATGAGGAATTGAAGTATTTTCAATTGAATTCAATTGAAATGTCAAAATGTGCGCGTGTATTACATAAGTGAACTTTGATTTACATATGAGGTGTCAATTATTACTGTATTGTACTGTACAATTGAATTGAATTACATATGTAAATTATAAGTATAATACATGATGAGGAATTAAAAGAAAAATAAATTGGAAAGATTAAATTTGGGGGGGAAAAGGAACTCCAGCTCTAAGGGGGAGCTAGACCCCCAAAATCCTTGCTGACAGGCGTGGGATGTCAAAATTCACACAAAAGTTCATCACTTTTGGCCTGGAATTGAGTTACAGGGTCTGTGGACTCAATTGATGATGAGGTTTTGATACCAACTGGGGTAGTTTTAGCTGTTGCCAAGAGGGTAAAACTACCCTTAAGATAAAACAATCATAATAAAAACAGTTTTAACTGGTTTCTACGCCTCTGACACACATTCTGACGTGTTTTGAAGGCTCTAGGCCTGGTATTGCTATAGTAATGGCTGATTTAAGGGTCTAAAATGGCTAAAAATGGCTTAAACCAGCCTTTTTTGGTCTAAACCAGGGTTCAATGATGCCATAATTGGCTTTTCTGTTGTCAGACTGTTTTTCACGACTGACAAGAGTAAATTTTACTTTTGGAGCAAGAGAATTGATGGCTATAAAAGAATGTCTTCTTTGCCCCACTTTTCTCTTCATGTTAGAATCTTTTCCTTTTATTAATTAGTTTAAACACTGTTAAACCAATCAATCAAAGATTCCAACCACAATTTTTAAATCATTTTAATCCTTTTAACCACGTGAAAAAATCATTATAATCATTGTTTGTAACTCTTATAATCATTTTTACCCCTGAACCACCCCAAAAGTGAATTAAAGCATCTTTCATCACTGTAAACTTTGTCACTTTGTTTCCAAATTCACTCTGGTCACTTTTGGGCGTGTTTTCTCTTTAATATTCTTTTTAAAGACTTTGTTCTTTAATTAATTGCTTGCAGTTCTTTGCTCAATTAATTCCAATTGAAATTGCTCTTGAAGAAATTTCTTTTGTAGCCTTAAAATATCTCTTGTAGAGTATTTTTTGGATAAATTTTTATTGTTGGTAAAACAATAAATTTTTATAATATTATTGTTTTATACTAATAAAGTTATAAACAATAAATTTGGCGTGTTTTCTCTTAAAAATAATATTTCATACTATTTTTAACAGAATTTTACCTTATACAAATTTTGAGGACAGGAAAAGTACTTGATTTTTAATCAAAGTTTCATATCCACACCTTACAAAGCCGCACAAGAACCTGGAGGATCTAATGGATACAGTTATCCATTTGATGATTGCATACAACATGGTACGTGCACATACAAAGGTCGAAGTTAATGGCATCAAAGGCAAACTCACGAACTCAAAAAAAAATGAGGCCATCAAAGATCTTTTGGCGTGTCACAAGAATCTTGGAATCAATCGAATTTGTTATGGTATATTAGCCGCATTCTGTGCGGCGAGGGTTCGTGGTTTGATGGTATGCTCAGATGACTGGAGAACAAGCTCAGTTAAAGGGGCTTTAGCACTAATTGACATTTCCGCAAAACTTTCAGAGGGTAAAAATCTAGTGGAGCCAGTGTGGCTACGTACTAATAAGTATATATGTAATTTACTGAATAAAAGTTTCTTCTCATCAGAGTCTTTTAACCCCACTGTACCTCTTAGATTTGATTTTGCACGATGCTTAGTATTAGACTTTGGTGATGCCTGGGTGGCAAATCGCCGGCTTGGTTCAAGTGATGAGGTCACCTTGACGGTACCCAGGTCAGCTAAACTCACAACCAGGATTGACCCGTTTTAGATTAGCTTTGTACTAGATAGATTGTAATTGAATTTTGCAAAGTTATTTATGAATTTAATAATCATGACTTCCTATCCTACTACTTCCCGGATGCCACAGTCTGAGTACCAATAGTAATTGTACGGCGGCATGCCTCCGTACATCATTGCAAAGACTCCAACAAGACGCAAGCTGAGTCAGGCGATGTGCCCGCGAGTAGCACACCCGGGTGCATTGCGGGAAGTCGCGTTTATCACTTCCCGCCAGCCCATAATAGGCCAAATGTTCCTGTGTCTTTCAAGAGGACTAGGATAGCTAGGGATCCGCAGCAGGATGCATATTGCATTTGCGTGTGCTTGCAATATTCCAAATGGTTGGATTGGAAAGTGATTGCATGGGAACATCAATGTGGAAAATTGAATAATGCACTATCCACTGCAATTTTCAGGTTCAGGTATTTGAGATCGTGAATTTGCCAAGGTCAGGCGTGAGCTTTCTTTTTAGCCGCAATTAAAAAAGATTCATCCACCGCAATCCAATTTAGGTGATGATAAGAAATCAGTAATCATTCGGTTTCATTTCATTTTCTGCTGAAAGCATGCCATTCACGAAAAAAGGAAAAGAGCGTAAAAGGGAACTCGCGAGAAAGCGTCGGGCTGAGGAAGGAAAGTGTGAGTTACTCGCTTAATCTCAGTGTATATATATAGATATATATATATGCTTCCACATTTATGTGGCACCCTCATTGGGCCCCACTGAAGAACATGGGCTTTAGTCGGTTCAGATTGTGCCAATGTCATGTGGGCTCCAACAGGGAAGTCAAAGGATGTGTGCCGAAGAAAGCTCCTTGGCAGTATCTGATATCTTGTGTGCTTCAACACGTAGTGATCCCTCAACCACTCGGGAATAGTAGCAGATCCCAAAAGACAAATGAGCGCAAAACGACCCGAATGAATAGGTTGTTTTCCTCCTCTCGCCCAACAGCACAAATATCACCCCAAGTGAAATTCGGAGGCTTGTGGATGTCAATCAGATCAAACGCATTCACTTTGGGCATGTGGCAATTTTCTCTTCAACCGGATTACTCATTGCCCTTGTCGAATTCCGACCATTCACAACAATGAGTGAAGTCGAGGTCAATCAATGGGATGAATTATCACAATTCCTATTTCGCGAAAAGAGTTTCACCGACCCTATTGCAACAAATGGAGCATTACTGGAGGGATTTATGTTTGCGATTGGGTGGCGCAAATGCACCACGAAGAATGAACAATTTGGTCTGTATGGTAGTGTCGGGAAAATTGAAAATGCAAAAGATGAATGGCGGGACCGAGGTGCCAATCTTAGCTCGGTGGGTCGCATTCTAGGTCAATCCTTACGATATGTTGGGGATAATTTATTTCAGAAGATTCAAAATTGCTACAACTCATTGGGGGTTCCGTCTTTTGATCAAGTCAACTATGAAGGCGATATTCCGGCAAATCAGGGTGCATTCGAGTTCGCTTCCGCACTCACTTTCACCATGAATGGATTCAAAAACGCACCTCATGTTGATAAGGATGCATCGCTGTATGCTTCGGGATGGTGGTTTCAAGCTGATAAGCGGACAGGCCAAATTCAAAGAGATGCGTCAAAGCGGTGTACAAGGGGAAAATTGATTTTACTAAATGAGCATTTTTGGATTGATCTATCCGCATGTCATGGGCTCATTCAGGTAGTGTGGGCCAGTAGTACATTTGTTCATTATACTGATCCAGCACAGGACAATGAAAGCACGACACTAGTGGGTATGTCCGCACAATGCTCAAGCAGGTTAGCAAAAACAATGCGGCAAAAAAGCAATGGCTATTATGAGATTGGCGAGAGAGCGGGCTATCAAATCAGGGATGGTAATACAATCTCATGCCGATTCAAAGAATGAGGAGATTTGCAAGTGGGTTCGGTAAGTAATGGTGAGGTAAGGCAGAGGACAATATACACCAGGATTGGATGGATTCGAGTGCGGGAGATGGGGTGTCTCACATGAAAAAGGGGTGAAGTGGATTATGTACGGTGGCATGCCATTGTACATCTGTCCTGTTTTGTTGCTATTGTCCAGGATGCCAATGCTTCACACGCGAATCCTCATGCTTGTGCAGGTTCTGACAATGCTGAAAGTTCCTTACGCCTATGCGGGGTGCCAACGCTACACACGCCAATCCTTGGGCCTGTGCAGGCTCCCGAAAATTTACACGCCAATCCTTACGCCTTTACAGGGTTTCGACGATTCACACGCCAATTCTTACGCTTGTGAAGCTTCCCCACAATGCTGAAATTTTCTTTAGCCTGTGCAGGATCCCAAGAATTCACACGCCAATTCTTACGCCTGTGCAGGCTCCCAACAATTCACACGCCCATCCTTATGCTTGGGGAGGGTCCCAAAAGTGCTAAAATTCCTTACGCCTGTACAGGCTTCCGACGATTCACACGCCAATCCTTATGCTTGGGAAGGTTGCCAACAATGCTGACAAATTCTTACGCCTGTGCAGGCTCCCAACAATTCACACGCCAATCCTTATGCCTGTGCAGGCTCCCAACAATTCACACGCCAATCCTTATGCCTGTGCAGGCTCCCAACAATTCACACGCCAATCCTTACGCCTGTGCAGCCTCCCAACAAGGCACACACCAATCCTTACGCTTGTGAAGGTTCTAGACAATTTAAACAATTCAATACATGAGTAAGACTAATAGCGTGTGACCATAGGAAAGGCCATGTTTCACGAATCTGGACTCCATTGCTCACATACGGGAACCTCCCGCTTTTTTACAGTTAGGAATGGGTATGGCTCTAAACCATGGAAGAAGAAAATATACAAGAGGATAACGGCAACTATTGGCGCATTTTGAGAAAAAGAGGTTCACGAAAACAAATACTCACTCAAACTCTTGGTGGGGCACTTACAAAAATAATTCTCACGCAATCAGGGTTTTTCTCTAAGGAGGAAATAAGTAATTTTTACGTGAACAAAGAATGTAATAGAATTTGAACATAACAATAATTGAAGACAAATATTTTATTCAAAAGAAAGTATTACAAAAAATAAAAAGAGGAAATAATGGGATTTTTTTTTTAATTTTTTATTTTTCGAGGAATTTGGAGACTATCCCGGTTATGTCCTCCTTTGGATAAGCCTCCAGTGCCTGGGCAAGGAGGCGGTTTAGTTCGTCCCGGAAGTCCTGGTGCATCTCATTTCGATGAGTTGCATCCACGAAAGGAATCATGTGGAGCAAGCGACGATGCTCCAACAAGATTCGGTTGATCGAATCGTGGACGATTGCTCGAGGAATCATTAGGGTCAGTCGCAGGTCGGTGAATTCCTGGCGAGCGTCATCGTGGGAATGAGACGAGCTTGGCACCGGGGGGGAGGAGGCGTTGGGGTTCTCGGGGGCACTGGAAGGGATCTCTGGGGAGGGGGGGGGGGAATGGAAGGGGAAGGTGGGCGAGTCGGGTAAGAAGAAGGGGGAGGGGGAGGGGGATGGGGAACTGGGGATCCCACAGGCGTATCGTCGATGATGATTATCGAGCGAGGAGTGGCGGGACGATCTGGAGACGGTTGAAAAAATGGTGAGGAAAAGTTGAGAAGAGTGAAGAAGGAGAAGTGGTGACTTACCAAAAGGTTCCTCCGTGGATTGCGTAGGAGCCACCTCAGGTTCTGGCTCACGAGTCGTATCGTCCTCAGGTGGTTGGGACAATGGACTCGGGCCAGGAATAGGTGGCTCTTCGGTTCGGGAGGGTTCTAAAAAAGGAGTAAGTGTCAGTTCACTCGACTCGAAAGTGAAAGTGAAAATGAAATGAAACTTTGGCTGCTTACCACGGAATAATTCCTCAGACCATCGGGTGCCACTCGGGCCTGGAGTGGGTTGCCGGGGGGTTTGCTCGCGAGGCAAACTGGGAACGGGAGAGTCGTGTCGGGGGGGATTCGGGGGGTTTGGTTCTATGAGTAATGGAAAAAAGTCAGTATTATTGCGTGAAGAGAAATGAGATAAAGAGGAGAAATAAAACTTACTTTGGCATTTGAATCCCATCGGTGATAAGACATGGTGACGATCAGCCCAAGCTCGAATGTCCTCTTGCCATCGCCATCCTTCATCGGCCGGATAATCACTTCGCTCCGGTCGAGGAGTGAAGTGACCATCGGATGGTGGCCTAGGAGGGGGAGTGGACAAATCGATACTGGAGGGGACAGGGCTAATCGTCTGGAATCGTTCCCGTTGGCCTGTTTGGGGGCCCGGCGTCCATTCACGCTCGGAAATGGTTTCATCATCGTCGACCACAAAGGAGTCCTCGCGAGGGCGTCTTGGGCGAGAACTCGTCTGGCCTCGTGGTCGGAAGGGGCGGACAACGAACGAACATTTCTTGTGTGCTTGTCGGCAAGCATCACAAGCGTCGTTCGTAGTCGAGGAACGAATGCAGGGGATACCCCGCTTGGTGCATAACGTGCACGACATCTAAAAAAAAAACAAAACAGGTTAGTAACTGAATAGAAAGTAAGCAATCAAGAAAGAAAAGGAAGACATACAATGATTTATATAAATATAAAACGGAATCAAATTAAAGACGCTCTAGTCGGAAGTTTTTAAAAGTCTGGAAGGAAGTCGTGAAGAAAGAAAAATATTAATATCGGTACATAATGTTGACTAAAGTTTAATTGGAGAAAACGTACAAAGTAGATAGAAGTGGGGTTCTGAAAGTATTAGCAGGAAAAACAAAAAGCGAGCAGGAAGGGGAGTGGGGTTAGTCGAGTGCGAAAGAAAAGACTGGAAAGGCAGGAAGACGAGGGGGAATACGCACAAGAAGGACAAACGCGGGTGAGGTTGAACGAAGTGGAGTGGGTGAGAAAGAAAGTGAAGTGCGTGTCGTGTGAAGATGGTCTTTTATACCAAGGTGAAGCTGAGACGATCTCAGCAGTTGCAGCACCTGCAAAAGTCTCAGCTTCAAGGCATGTGGGCAAAATTGAAGCTGAGTCTCAGCGAATGCTGCAACTGAGAGGTGAAATGCTCGCGTGAGGCAGAAGAACAATGGGGGTCTGGCTGAGTATTGCAATTTATTGAATTGTCAAGCTGAGTATTGCAATTTATTGAATTGTCATGCTGAGTCAAATCCCCTTTGTTTCCTTAAATTGCCACCCGATCACCCAGGAGGGTGGTCGTGAGGCCCTTATTGATTGTGCATTGTGGGTGCAATGCACAAGTGACCGCGGCAAGATCACCGGCCTTATGGCCTGGTGATAGTCTTTGAACAAAGGGGGGGGCTGTAAGACAAGTGAATACAGCGTGAGCTTGCCTCGACCCATTGCTCAGTTTTGCTTTCGGGTCATAATTGAAATGCTCAGTGGCTGAACATTTGAATTGCACAGTAATTGAACAATTGATATAACAATATCAAATGCACCGCTGAGTATTGCAATTTATTGAATTGTCAAGCTCAGTCACATCCCCTTTGTTTCCTTAAATAGTCACCCGATCACCCAGGAGGGTGGTCGTGAGGCCCATGTTGAATGTGCATTGGGGGTGCAATGCACAAGTGACCCATGCAGAAAAGCACCCGGTGCATTTGGTCACAAGTGACCGCGGCGAGATTACCGGCCATATGGCCTGGTAATAGTATGTGAACAAAGGGGGGGGCTGTAACACAAGTGAATACAGCGTGAGCTTGCCTCGACCCATTGCTCAGGTTTGCTTTCGGGTCATAATTGAAATGCTCAGTGGCTGAACATTGGAATTGCACAGTGATTGAGCTATAGATATAACAATATCAAATGCACCATGCTGAGCCATTGCTCAGTCGTTTTTGTATGCGCGCACTCTGAGCATTTGGCACAGCATCGGATGACATTTCAGCAAGGTGCAGCATTTCACACGCTTTGGTGAAGTGCTCCAAACTGAGCCTTCCAGTGAGCTATTGCAGAATTAGTTCATTCCATGGCTTTACTGAGCACTTTCACACGGTGCTTTTGACCATGACATGCTCAGCTTGCGTGTGCAAATCGGGTGAAACGCAATGCTGAGCATGTGGCACATGAGCTATGTAAATGCAAACGATCGGAAGGTGCATGCACATTTGCTATATGCATGCAGGCTCAAGTAGTATTACACCTTCCTGATCTGTACAGTACAGTCGACACTGTAGTACGCAGTACACCTTTGTAAATGTGTACTGCGGGGCAGAGCAAAAAGCTGTTCAACAATGTAACATGCAATCACGTCAAGCCATCGAGTCATATCTCTCACCTGCATC
Source organism: Austropuccinia psidii (assembly GCA_023105745.1). Lineage (NCBI taxonomy): Eukaryota > Fungi > Basidiomycota > Pucciniomycetes > Pucciniales > Sphaerophragmiaceae > Austropuccinia > Austropuccinia psidii. The sequence goes on along the minus strand of JALGQZ010000009.1, from coordinate 2,939,712 downwards.
CCTTTGATGCACCTTGTTGGACAGCTCTGCCTAACTACGGCACAGATGCGCATGTAATCCAAGTTAATGTAAGTGGGTCATAATGGGATGACTTAATATTTGGGTCATACACAAAGAGTTGATTCACTCCGGTGCCATGGTTGGGGCAAACAATGACTAGCCCGCTTGTTCATTGTCGGGCAGCCACACGCTTTCATACACACCCCCGATGGGTCATACGCAGGCAACTTTCACACGCCTGGAACACATTTTACTGCCAGTCTTCCAGCTGCGTATTTTCTTGCTCGGGTTGTCAGCTTGACTGCGGACGCTCACCCGCTTGCACGTGGAAACCTGAGGCCAATCAGTGTGGATTTGCTTCAGCCTCATCCACATTAGATTAACAATCCCAGCCTATGATTGCTGAGGCTGGTCATGTTGGCGTGGTTATCTCCCACCGCGGGTCATTTTCTTTACGTGCTCACACGCCCCGCGCAAGTTGTGGCACCTGGCTTGCAGCCAAAAAATCCCTTGGGCGTGTGGCCTCTTTCTCCGGAGTTCTGTACGCGCGTGAGGCAAAGACCCGGATGCCAATCTTGGTGGATTAGTACTCGCCTCAAACGCCATAGGGGTGAATGTATATGTGGATCACGGCTCACGGCTGGCGCCCCCTTTGATCATCCCACACATTCCCCCTGAAAGCCCAGTATGCATCAGTCAGCAAAAAACTTCAGGCCAAACCAAAGTCATGTTCGGTGGCATGCCACCGAACATATCTCACCCGCCCACACACAAACATCCCCACAGTGAGATTGCCCTTTGAAACTGCCAAAATTGCCCAGTAGGTCCCTGTGAATAATTAACCTGGGGAGGATACGCTCATTGTTCGCTGTCACACCAGCGAACATGACCGCATGCCTCTAATATGCCCTCCACAATAAGCTGCTACAACCCACCCAATTTCGGATGTGCTAATGTCAGCCTTGTTCCACCAAATGTTTCGTAACTCGCTGCAGATCCAGCAGTCATAATGGTGCACCCACATTTTGGCCACCTTGCCTTGATATATGCCCCAAATCGGATATGAAAATTATGAGCCCAAGAGGCCCACCTCCATCAAGACCATGCACGTAACCACAGGCCATCCCCCTTTTGGCCTGTTGCTGCCACTCATATAAGTTCCCCACCTGCGCTTATTCCTATTCATTCCCTTTAGCTAACCCTTCCCGATCATATAATTCCCAACTGTCCCCAAATAATTTAAAATAGCCATCATGTCAACCCCTTCACAACCACTTTGCATTGGGATGATTAATATTTGTATTCAAATAAATAGTGATATAACCTTAAAGCCTGAGAATTCCCACTTAGGTTCTTGGATTATCCTATGGCACAATCAACACAACATATTCGTATATCTCCCCAATCACCAGCATGCTATTGGCTCTCTCCCGGGAACCCTTTCCCAAACGTTGATACCATTCCTTGGGGCACCCAAAACGTTCATGCACTGTGGTCCTGGTGGGGCATGGATTGAAAATTGCCAATCCAATCCTACTCAAATATTATTTGTTGAGGGAGTATTTATGACTGATGCCAATGATCCCTCCTCATCTCAGAAACCCAATCTAGCATTGATGTTCTTCACATGGTATCCAAACATTCTATTCATAATGGAAAGCTTTCGAACACAAGATTTCAAGCTTAAAATGCCCAAAGAATATGACTGTACTACTCATTGTCAATGTCAACTCTTTACTCCGACATTTCCCGCTTCAAACTCGACGCCTGCTTCATATCCTGCTGTTTCATCATTGATTTCCAAGCAAAAACTGATACAATTACCCAGTGGATCAGACCTCCCCATGATGACCCCGCCCCATTCCATTATTCAAACCCCCCTCCTCCCTCATCAAAAGACCGGACTAGCTTTTCTCTGGGATCGAGAAATCCCCAATGGCCAATCAGCCCGTAACCTTTGGGCAACCTCACCCCCAGGATCCACTTTTAATGCCAGGCACATCATTACAAACAAGGTCGTTAGCTCATTTGAATCCCTTTCGACCAATACCCCTCTTGGAGGACTGCTTGCGGATGATATGGGATTAGGTAAAACCATTCAGGCCATTGCTCTAATTGGTACCTCCAAGGAGAGGATGATTGCAAACCCCCATCGCTCCATGCCCACCATGATCATCTGCCCCCCTCGCTTAATTACCAACTGGCAATCAGAAATATCCAAGCATGCTCAGGCTGGAGCACTGCATGCCAAAATCTACCATGGTCCCACTCGTCACTCATTATCCCAAGCCGACATCTTAAAATATGATATCATCATCACTTCTTACAATACTATCACCCAAGAATTTAAGCAAACCAATCCCTCTACATCATTCATTTTTCAAATCAATTGGCATTGTATAATCTTGGATGAAGCACAGTGAGTGGCTGAGCTTAAATGATTCAAATTACCTTTTATATCCAATAACCCTTGCCCCCTCTTATAGCTATATTCTCTCTCAATACACTGCCACTCACCGTGCCATTAATAGCCTCCTTTCATCCCGTCGAATATGTTTAACGGGCACACCTATTCACAACACCATTTATGACCTTTTGGGCATAATATCCTTCATCACTCAACCCCAGAGCGCCGATCAAGATAATTGGTCACCATTCATCCTGAGTAGTCTTTCAAAAGGTTGCAATGATATTTTGCATTTGGCATTGCGGCATTTAAGTTTGCGCCGCACCAAAACCACACATCTCGAATCTCTCCCCACTATTAGCCATCATTATGAGCTGCTCCCACTCAACCCGACCATGCAGCAAGAATATTCCACATTATATGAAGAATTCCTATCATCCAAAAGCAAAGGACCAGGAGAGTTTTTCAGAAATATTAATAAGCTGCGAATATGTTGTAACCATCACATCATGCTTAACACAATTGCGGAGGCGGAGCTGGAAGACCCCGAGGGCAGGAGCACTCAGGATAACTCCCCAAGAATCACACGAACTATTGTGGATGTGGAAACATGCATGATGAGTAGTAAAATTGCACACCTCCTACAAAGCTTAATGAAGAACAAACAAACAAGGTGTGGTCCAACAAAATCGGTGGTTTATACCCAATGGACCCAATTTCTAGATTTGTGCGTTAATTCTAATATGCATCCATTACCAATTGACTCCATCTGACTTTTTTATATTGTAGAGTTGGTATTGCTCTTGCCCATCACTCTATCCTTTCAGCGCGAATTGATGGAACAATTACACCACGAGCGCAGGACAAGGCGCTTGAGAATTTCTTCAATAATCCTGAATGTGAAGTACTGATTGCATCCATTGCCGCGGCTGGAACTGGCCTCAATATAACTTGTGCTAATATAGTCTATTTAATGGTGAGGGGCCCCCCAAAATTCTCCTCTGATTTTCGGACCCTGACATCCACATTTCCAGGAGCCTAATTGGAACCCAGCCATTGAGGCTCAGGCTGTTGATCGTCTACATCGTATTGGCCAACAACGACCTGTACAGGTCATCCACTATATCACTCCTCATTCAGTTGAGGTCAACATGCGGAAGGTACCTTTCAACCTCATCTTTCACTTGATTGTATTACTATTCTGAAATCCTTCCTTATGGGAATGCCATATTCCAATCACCAATAGGTCCAAGAAAAGAAAAAATCATTAACTGCGTGAGCCTTACTGATATTATATAATTTGTGATTGACAAAGTTGATAACTCCTGTTGACTCTGGCACAGGTCCACAATTATGAACACCATGAGCTGGATCGAACTTCTTCAATATTTCCTCAATGAAAATGAGCAATAGAGTATTATTGCAAGGGAGACGGTGATACATTTCAATTCATATTGTCTATATTCTAACATATTTAGCAAGTTGTTGCATCCTTAAGAGATAATAATCAGATTTTATTACACCTGCACAAATAATTCACAAAATTTTAATTTGTCACAGTGCTATACCGTGACAAATTACTAAGTTATTGCAGAGCATCACCATTAGGCCTAATAACTGGCATGTCAAGTATCTTGAGGGCGCTAGTCTGCATCTTACTACAGCCTTTGAGCCAATCTTGATCAAATACCTGAAATGATAGGCCTTCCGGAATATCACCATCATCTGTCGATCGTAATTCTGGCAATCTATCAATAGTTTTTTTACCCTTTTTTTTAATCCGATTACAAAACTCTATGTCTCTATCCATTTTCAATACCAAATCATTAAATAACTGGGAGCGCCAGCGTAATCCCACTTTGCGGTAAACTTGACGGCCATTTTCCAGTACCTCCTCAGTATCTGAGCATACTCGAGGGTCATTGAATTGTGATGCTAGAATGGGAAATTTAGCCGTATCACACCATTCACAACGGCGCTCACAGGTCTGCACATAATCAAGTAGATCATCATCAGACTTGGTCCACAATGAAGAAGAGATACAGTAACTAACTCTTTGACGAATCTTTGCGAGCTTTTGATTCTCCTTCTTTTTTACCAAATACTCCGCATCCTTTTGAATAGACTTCCATTCTCTTTTCAAATAAGTGAAATATCGCGCCATTAAAGCCGCCACGACCCCATAGTTGTTATGATCCTTGTTCCAACAGTAGTGATGATACTCAGTGCTGACAAGTGCGAGACGGAATGTACGGTAAAACACCATAGACATCAGCTCGTTGAACGGATGTTGCCATGAGCTCTCCCAGTCCCAAGTGAATCGCTTTAGTCCTAGCTTGTGCAGCTCATTTTCGCAGTAGCTTTGGAAACCCTGAGACTGAACCTGTGTTGATGGCTCATTGAACACATCCTCGGGGACATATCCAAGATGACCAGCCACTTGAATTGCAATTTCACGCTCTTCTGTGCTGGGTGGTGCTGGTAGTGAGGAAAAATCCTTATCCCTAACTTTGAGTAGGAACAGGCAATGTGCGTGTACTGCTGATCTCATTCCATGGACATTCTCTGGAAGTTCTGCCTTCAGCCATTTTTGTTGCTCCTTCTGGCTTGCACGTTTCGCCACATTGTGAGCTTTGCGGGCCTGGTTCCTTTGCTGTCTGACCTCGGATTGTTCAAGCATACTCTGGGCGAGGCCCAGCTGAGGATGGGTGAACTCACTATTTGATTGAGTGCCTTGCTCATGCGCTGTGAAATTGTCCCTCCTTGGTTCATCATTTCTTTCACTTTGAGTCGGAGACATGTTCTCATCCTCATCATCCACCATTGTTGCTCTTGATGTACTGGCATGACCCGTTCTTGGTTTGGAGGCATATGGATGATGACGTCCAGTGACTTTCTCTTTATGGACCAGAGGTGAAGACGCATAAAGTTCATCCCCTGCTATGCAAATCATCAGTTAACACATCAAAACATTAATGAAGACTGGTCATCCTCACGATCTTCAATTGGCTCCTGAGATCAGACTGACTTGCCTTTAGGTGCCATATCTAACCCATGAAACAAACATATCAAATTGTGAATAAGTTTCTACTCCAAAATTCAAATGACTTACTTTGATGAAGCGTCAATACTGGATTTCCCTCCGACAGACCGCTCCAAGATACATTTTCCAAAGGTCTTTTTCGTCGCCCCCCATCCACGCGCCTTTCATCACCCACATGAACCTGCGATCCTGATGGAATATTGAGGGTTGGCTGTTTACTTTGGCCAAAGGGATCCTGGGATGCGACTGGATTCCGACCGGGATTAAGGAGGAACTCACGTGGAAATTTTGATTGGGGATTAGCGTGTGAGGAGATTTGAGGTGTGCCTTCTGGCCCCTGAGACACATGAATTTGTGTATTAGTGGGATTCGGGGGAATTGGAGTGACGGAAATATTTGGGATCAACCAAGTGCTTGAAGTTGGAGCCTTTGGATTGCCCACATCAATGTTAAGACCTGATACATTCATTGAGGATGCGATAGGGGTTGTGAGAGGAATGTTGGGACTCAATGGTGACTGTGTTTGAACATATTCTATGCTAGATTCACTATTTGAGTCATGAACAGAACCTGAACGGGATTTATGTGACTTGAAAGATGACATAAGGGCCGAAAAAGTACACTAATATTTTTAACTAGATAAAACACCTCAGTATTATGATAAAATAGAGTGATATGAGATGAAATCTTTTCAAATTTAGAATAGAGAAATTCTATGAATAGTTGGAACTAAGTGTTGTGTGGAAGTCAGATAAGACTCTTTTGAGGAGAATCCTCCCTGCCTCCTCTTGAGCTCCTCCGCTTTTGTCGGAAACCACCCTGCACGGCCTACCAGCATATAATGTGATATTTCCTTGATCTCAAAGGGGACCCATCATTCATAAGTAATCATATTCAGTACCATTTATGCCTCCCCATTGTCACATTTTGTGAATTATCCAAACTGCCCATATATGCATTGAAATTCCACAACATTGTACATCTGTAAAGGGGTATATTCATGAAAGATTTACCCACAAAAGAGACATCACCTTTTCCCGAAAGGCAAGACAATCCAAATCACATTCCAACTGATTCAAAGCCCGCCGCACTCAAACCAAATACCAAGACTTTAGCTGCACTCCAACCCCTTATGTAATAGAGTTATATAGTTATGTCTGTAATAGGGTTTAAACCATGTACGATGGCGTGCCAGCGTACATGGATTAAATGTTAATCCCCTCAATTCAATGGTAACACTTCACTAATGGAACCCCCTCAATGGTCAAACCCGCACTATCACAATGTGTAAATAAACTAGAATATGTATGAGCATTGAGCAGCATGGCATTTTACCCAATTAAACGCCTAACCAATTCCGCCATCCAGATGAGACATGTTAAACTTTATCCACTGCAGCTCATGCTCCATTACAAATGGGATAAAATCCTCAGCTGGCTCAAATCATCTCCCCCTTCATAAATAATCACTGAATTTTATTTCCAATTAATAACACTCCTAAAAACTTTCACATCAACCATAGATATTTATACACAAACCAACCGTACTCCCAATTCCTGCAACAATGACAACCCGGCCATATTCCTCAATGCGTATATGCATGTGTCAACACTGCTCAACTCAAACACACTCTTCCCCTGAGGGTGATAGGCAAGGAGTTGCCTTCACACCTTTCCAATATAAACAGCACATTAAAAAGCTCAAATCAACCATTGCACCCAAATCTCTTCCAAACATCCCTACTTCTGCATCAGGATCTGGGTGCCCACAAATTCTATTGGATCAAATCTTCCCAGCTGATTATTCATGTTTGACCCAAAGCACTTTCCCAACTCCAGCGGGTCTCAATTCAACTGCACAGAAACCATATAGTGGCAGTCAAACCCTTCCCCCACAAGACCTAGGAATGATAATATCTGCCATTCTATCATTAAGGTATAATTTACCCCGCAGGGCTTCACGCATACTCAACCCCGCCCTGAACATGCTGATCAAGTCCAGTATCTCAAGCTCAGCTGGTCCCCCCGCTCCTGCATTCCATATACCTCAAGATCTGAGTACCATATTTGAACATCTCCAATTGGAGCCAGTGATTCAAAACTATATATGTTGTCCTCAATGTTTCTCTCTTAATGGCCTTACTGAATCAGTCACAACTGACCAACCCCACTGTCAACGCCATAATGACCCAAATGATCATGATCCCCCTTGCACACAATCATTAGGCAAATTCATCTATTCATCTGAACCCCACACCCAAAACACAACCAACATGAAGCAAAAATTTATACCAAAAAAACATTTCATTTATCAACCATTCAAAAATTGGCTTGCCAGATTTCTCCAGCGGGCTGGAATTATGGACATTCTGCATCAACATCAACAATCCCAAACTCCCGAAGATTCCCCAAAACGTGACGTCTGGGATGGATTGGTCTGGAGACGCTTCACTGGCACTAGAAATATCCATGACCCCCCATTCATGTCCATTCCTGGTGCATTGGCCTTCTCCATATATGTGGACTGGTTTAATGCACATGGAAAGTCAACCCGGTTGGCTAGCATTGGACCTATCATGCTTATTTGTCTTAATCTCCCCCCAAGTGAAAGATTGAAGCCCGAGAATGTCTATGTTGCAGGAATCATCCCTGGTCCGAAGGAGCCAACTGCGCTTCAATTGAATTATCTATTAATGCCACTCATCAACAAGCTCAAAGAGCTATGGCAAGGTTACCATTTTGCACCCACCTCAACAGGTCCATCAGGATCCTTTATCCGTGTTGCCATCCTCACAGCCATTGCGGATGTGGTTGCCATGCGCAAGCTTACTGGATTTATTTCCCATTCAGGAAACCACTTTTGTAATTTTTGCACCATTCACAAAGCTCAAATTGAAGAAATTGGTCCTCAATTTCACTACACGCGCTCATACCAAAGTCATAAATCAACCATTGCCAAATGGCTTCGGGCAACCCCACAACAAAGACGAGCAATTTTCTCTGAGTATGGAGTGCGATATTCAATTTTGGAAGACCTTCTGTATTGGGATGCAACCAGAATGGTTAATCTTGACATAATGCATAATTTAATACTTGGAATTTTGAAGGATCATGCAGCTTTCAAATTGTGCATTCCAGAGGCGAAATCAAAAATTTACTTCAGGTCCCGCAGGAAATCCAATGACACCAACAGTTCAGACTCAGATTCCAAGACCTCCAACAGCTCTCTTGATAAAATCACATTGAGAGAGGCCCGCTCCCTGAGAAGAGACGCAGCAAAAATAATAAATGAGCCACTCCCCACTACTTCCACCCAAAAAAACTACTTCCCAATGCCCACCCCTAACACAGAACATCCATCTAGTGGTTCTGCGGAGATTCCTTCATTTGATGCCGATTACATCCCCACTTCTGAAATACCCTCTGAATTGGATATCACTGCACTGAGTGATCACCAGATCAAGGGTGAGGCTCTTGAGCATCTCCGACAAATCATATCTGAGACCATAATTCCCTCATCTTGGACAAGAGCTCCCCGCAAAATGGGTTCCCCCTCTCATGGTAGCTTAAAAGCCGCTGAATGGGCTCTCTTATATAAGGTCTATATTCCATTTCTAATGCTCAGTCAACAGATGTCATTAGATGCACACCAATCTGCCAACACTCAAAGAAAAATGGGTCAGTCAGAAGAACTTGCAAACGAACTAGCCAAGAATACATTCCATTTGATTAGTGCTATCAACATTGCCACAAGCTGGACTGCTTCAATAGATGATGCGACTGCATTTGCTGAACATTGGAAAAAATTCCGCCTTTCCAATCAACACCTGTTCCCAAAACAGAAAAGTAAACCAAATCATCATTTTGCTGATCATATTCCCGAACTCTTCCAACGTTGGGGCCCAGCACAAGCCTCAGCCACATGGGGTTATGAGCGCTTGATTGGAGTATTTGCAAAGATGCCAACAAATAACAAGATATGTACGTCAATTAATAAGATCAATATATTCACATTGATTAAACACCTGAACTGAATAAGACTAACTTTTTGCAACTCTGAATAGATGATATAGATAAAACCTTACTTCAACATATCTGTCGATGTTCCAACCTTTCCGTTCTGCTGAAATCCCCATCTGTGCCATGTGAAATAAAACAGCTTTTCGAATCACAGCCACCTGCCGTGTTCAATCACCATAAATATAACAAGCCATCCCGCCATGACCAACCAAATTATGATTGCCTGGTTGAGTACTTACAGACTTTTCATGCAACAAGGGAAATAGTTGATTGGATCAGCTTAGACACTACGGTGCAATCCACAAGTCCTCCCACTTCAAGGATTGTCTCACCTTGGTATTTTCCAGTTTCAAACATTAATATTGGGAACAATATATTTTCAACTGAATCCAAAAATATCAGCAACAGTGTGATATGTTTTCTGAGGGGCAACTCACGACAATTTGGTATTATTGATAGCATTTTCAAAGTCTCTGAGCCATCTAGCATACTGAACAATAACTTTCTGATTTTAAAAACTTTAAAGATTGATGTGAATTTCCTACCAGATTGGCCGTATCTCAATATTTATAAAGCTGTTGGTTTTGATGATGGACACTTGATTATATCAGAAGAAGAAATAGAAGGTAACTGTGGATTGTATGATAACAAAGCTCTGTCATGTGGACTGCTTGTAATGATAAAGCCGTTATTTCATGATATTTAGTCTACAAAAATGCAAATCTCTCAGATTCATTAGCAATTTTGCTAGTGAAATAATTGCCTCAAAATTTAGTGACAGAGACATGCCATTGTGACAAGCAAAGCCCATTATTTCACATTGCCACAAAGAACTTACTATTTTGACATTGGGTACAGTGTGAATAAGCCAAGTCCAATGATCAAATGACCCACACACTCACCCTTCACAGCATCCAAAATTTCTAACTGCGCCATCATCATGTTGGAAGCGGAATCGGCTTTTGCGTACCCACACCCGCATGTGCACCCGCACGCGCCAATGCACACGCACACGCACCCGCACACGCCAATGCACACGCACACGCACCCGCATGCGCCAGTGCACACGCCCACGCACCCGCACACGCAAACGCACCCGCCCCCACGCATGCACACGCACACTTCATGGATGACCTGGTGAAGTCAAACCCCCCGCCTACATCAAGACTGGCTGAAGGACATCTTTGATGTGTGTGTGTGCAAACAGGCGGGTCTGGTGTAATTTTTACCAATCATCGGACGGTTGTGGGATGATCAGGTGGTGAGGAATCTGAGTTGAAGGCACAGGGGAACCAATATTATTGGATGTCCCAGGATTTGGTGTAAGACCAGAGTGTGACGTGTGCTCGACGTTCGCTTGATTTTTGCTTGACGTGAGCTCGACTTTTATCCTGCTTGACGTTTGCTTGACGTGAAGTCAATTGCCGACAATTGACACGAGATTCGCCCCGGTGAGAAGTGAGATAAAAATGAAAAAAAGTAATAGATATAACAAAAAAAGATATAAAGGTATGAGAAGTGATAAACACTGAGCTTTCCAACTGTGAAAGCTAATACAAGAAAGAAGAAAAAGCAAACCAATTGAATAAAAAATGACATCAAATCACTTGGAGGAGGAGATGAATTTATTGTGGAATAAAGAGCAGAGTGGAAATTATGATCAATATTTGAGGAGTATCAAGAATTCCGCCACGTAGTGTAAAGAAAAGGGAAATCCCCAAAATGAGCTAATTGACAAAGGCTTAAACAAAACCTGTCTGAAACGCTCTTTGCATACTCCCAAAAATACTGAGGAATTCACTTTCAGAATTTTTCATTATCCATGAGTGACAAAGGAAGCTAAAGATGTTAGGTTATTACAATACAAATTTCCATGAACTGGAAGGTTTATCCTTTCTTGTGTACTATTTACATAGAGATATTATTTTGTATATCTCTTTGTCACCTAGAGGCACAGATCACATTACACACTGGAGCACTGTTGAATACACATTACACAGTAGAGAGTATTTAGTGCATTCATGGTGCACAGTGCACAACTCTGATTACAACTATAGCAGAACATGTCCAAAGCCATGCAAAAAAAAATGCATACGTCAAGGTGACACATGTATGCATACATCACCCTGTTTGCCAGGGGTGGTTGGTAAGGAAGGAGCTCTGGCTTTGAATCTGAAATATCAAAAGGTCATGGGTTCAAGCCACAGTGGCAACATTGTAAACAGTTGGGAATTTTGGAAAAATAAAACTTCTGGAAGTATTAGGTATTTTTGGGAATATTTAAAAATAATTAGGAATTTTCAGGAAGAATACAGGTAACACAGGCAAACAAGGAATACAGGTACTTAGTCCTATGTGACTCTTCATAAGAATGCAAAACCTAACCCACAAGTCAGCCCTCAAAGGCCGGAAAACTATAATACAGTAAACTCAGCTGACTGATTAGTAATTGATTGAGTAATACATGGATATAAGGGTTCCAGGGCCAGAAATTAAGGTTTGACTGTATTTGAGATAAGAATGAATTGATCTGATTGGTCAGAAACAAGTCATGCCATTATGAAAAGTGAAGTGAAGCGATCTGATTGGTCAGAAATTCAGACTCGTGTCACATCACAACACGTTGCCCCTGAAAATCCAAAATTGAAGTTTGCACAGCTTTGCACAGCCACCAGAGGCTGAAAATTTCTAAGTCCCCTCTTTTTTGCACTTGTATGGAGGGCCTGTAAGGTGTGGATATGAAACTTTGATTAAAAATCAAGTACTTTTCCTGTCCTCAAAATTTGTATAAGGTAAAATTCAATTAAAAATAGTATGAAATATTATTTTTAAGAGAAAACACGCCAAATTTATTGTTTATAACTTTATTAGTATAAAACAATAATATTATAAAAATTTATTGTTTTACCAACAATAAAAATTTATCCCAAAAATACTCTACAAGAGATATTTTAAGGCTACAAAAGAAATTTCTTCAAGAGCAATTTCAATTGGAATTAATTGAGCAAAGAACTTCAAGCAATTAATTAAAGAACAAAGTCTTTAAAAATAATATTAAAGAGAAAACACGCCCAAAAGTGACCAGAGTGAATTTGGAAACAAAGTGACAAAGTTAACAGTGATGAAAGATGCTTTAATTCACTTTTGGGGTGGTTCAGGGGTAAAAAATGATTATAAGAGTTACAAACAATGATTATAATGATTTTTTCACGTGGTTAAAAGGATTAGAATGATTTAAAAGTGGTGGTTGGAATCTTTGATTGATTGGTTTAACAGTTTTAAACTAATTAATAAAAGGAAAAGATTCTAACATGAAGAGAAAAGTAGGGCAAAGAAGACATTCTTTTATAGCCATCAATTCTCTTACTCCAAAAGTAAAATTTACTCTTGTCAGTCGTGAAAAACAGTCTGACAACAGAAAAGCCAATTATGGCATCATTGAACCCTGATTTAGACCAAAAAGGGCTGGTTTAAGCCAATTTTAGCCAATTTTAGCCATTTTAGACCCTTAAATCAGCCATTACTATAGCAATACCAGGCCTAGAGCCTTCAAAACACGTCAGAATGTGTGTCAGAGTCGTAGAAACCAGTTAAAACTGTTTTTACTCTGATGGTTTTATCTTAAGGGTAGTTTTACCCTCTTGGCAACAGCTAAAACTACCCCAGTTGGTATCAAAACCTCATCATCAATTGAGTCCACAGACCCTGTAACTCAATTCCAGGCCAAAAGTGATGAACTTTTGCGTGAATTTTGACATCCCACGCCTGTCAGCAAGGATTTTGGGGGTCTAGCTCCCCCTTAGAGCTGGAGTTCCTTTTCCCCCCCAAATTTAATCTTTCCAATTTATTTTTCCTTTAATTCCTCATCATGTATTATACTTATAATTTACACATGTAATTCAATTCAATTGTACAGTACAATACAGTAATAATTGACACCTCATATGTAAATCAAAGTTCACTTATGTAATACACACGCACATTTTGACATTTCAATTGAATTCAATTGAAAATACTTTAATTCCTCATAACTTCTAAACTAAACACAACACCTCAATTTTAACACAAAAATTGATGGTTAACACCACATGTGGTGTGAATTAAATTAAGGTTTTGAGGATTTTCAACTTTTGTATTGAAAATACTAAAAACTTAATTTAAGCTTATTTAGAGTTGAGTTACAAAAATTTCACTCAGAGGTGACCCCACCTGATTTTTTATGAGGAATCCATTGGTGAAATAAAATTTATATGTTTATTTATTGGATAAAAAGTTATAATAAATTTTATTTAACTTTTTTCCAAATTTATTTATTTTTTCACAATTTTGTTAAAATTTCATTTTTACTTAAATTTTTCAAGTATAAATGTAATTTTATATTTACAAAATTTAAAGTAATTTTATTTTTAAATTATAATTAATTTTTTTATTTTTAATATAATTTTATATTTATATTTTTTATTTTCATTTTAATAATATAAATAAATTTATTTTATTTATATTAATATGTTATTTTTTATATTTGTGGTCTTTTGGGTATATGAAATTACCTCTAAGGCTCACATTCCCTCCCCCTAAAAAAGAATATTACTTTGTAATATTGGTGTTTCTAGTGTGTCTGAATCCCCTCAGGAGTTTGGTGGCTTCTGGTATATCTTTCTCTTCTAACCATTCATCTTCACAAGTTGGGTCACTGTACCTAACAAGGTATTCCCTTACTTTCTTGGTTCTTAATTTCCTTTCTTTAAGAACTTTGGTTATTTTCTTAGTACCAGATGTCTCAATAGGAGGTATAACTTGGGGAATCTTATTCCTCAAGGGAAATTTCTCAGCATCACTAGATTTGTATGGCTTTATCAAGCTTACTGGAAATGTAGGGTGCTTATTGCTAAGTTCTTCAGATAACTCTACTTCAACAGCATTTTCTCCATGGAGGGCCTTAATCACAAAAGGTCCTGCAAAGGAGTCTTTTAACTTTTTACATCCTTTGATGTTATTGAAGTTAGTGGTGGATACAAGAACTAGGTCCCCCACTTTGAAATCTGGAGTTGCATGAGATTTATCCCATTTGTCTTTAGCATATGCAAAAGAGTCCTCCATGCATCTCACTGCATGCTTTCTAGCTTTGTCTAGCATTCCTTTGAAGCTAGCAGCTGTGGGATGTATTTCAATCAAGTCTTTCCTCAAGGAATCTTGGGGTAACTTGGGGTTCCATCCTTTTTCTAGAATAGCAGGAGTCTGATTGGTACTGGAATGGATTGATGTTTTATATGCTAATTCCAGTGCTGGTAACAGAGTACACCAATCATGGGTAAATCCATCACAATCTTTGAATTCAAGGCCATATGCACAAAATCTTCTCACCATGTCCTCTAAGGTTTGGATCATTCTTTCAGCCAGACCATCAGTTTGTGGGTGGTAGGCTGTAGAGAAAGACAGTTTAGTGCCAAATAATTGGTGAAGATTTGTCCACAGTGCTGAAGTGAATTTGGGATCTCTATCACTGATGATATTTGTAAATATCCCAGTCCATGACACTACTCTATTCCATATCAGAAGAGCTGTATCCATGGCTGTATCATCTTTGTGACATGGTAAAAAGATTGGAGTTTTACTGAATCTGTCCACAATTACTAGGCAAGCATTATAGCTCCTGTCACCTCCTGGTGGTAGGCCAGTTACCCAATCCATATGGACAATTTCCCAAGGTCTGTTTGGTTCTTGGATTTTCATCATATTTCCAAGTCTTTTGCCAGTGGATTTATTTGCCTTTTGGCATCTGTCACAGGTTTTGCAATACTCTGCAACATCTTTTTGCCACATTGGCCACCATATGCCGGTCTTCACTTTCTCTCTTGTTCTGTCTTCAGAAAGATGTCCTGAAAAGGGACTATCATGGCATTCTTTCAGTACAAGATTGATTAATGACCTGTCTACAACTGTCATGACACATGTGTGCTTGGCTCTGTGGTAAATTATACCATCCAGTAGGTGAAATCTTCCTTCATCATAAGATTTTCTCCATACTTCATCCAAGGCATGTATTAGAGAGTTGTCTTTACAGTCTTTGTTAAGTAACTGGCATAAGATGCTACAACTCTTATCTTCAGTGTAGCTGCTTCTGACTTCTTCAAAGAAGGTGGTGTTCAAGTCTGTAACACTTATTCCTTCTATTGGAATTTGTGGTGAAGCTTCTTCTGGCACATAAGCAGGATTATCAATATTATTTGGTAATGGCCATCTGCTTAGTCCATCTGCATTCTTATGAATATTCCCATCCTTATGAACAATAGTCATATTTCCTCTGTATTCTTGTATGGCTATTTGCCATCTGAGCATGTGTCTGTTGGGTGTTTTCATGTTCAAAAGTGATTTGACAGCTGTAAAATCTGTTATCACTTCAAAAACACATCCCTCTAAAAAGTAGTTTAATTTTTCCAAGGCCCAGACAAGGCATAGACATTCCATTTGACTTGCTCCATATCTGGCTTCAGTTGGTTTGATTTGCCTGGATATGAAACATATTGGTCCTTCTACAGGTTTGTCATTTATGATCTGAACTTGGTGAAGTGCAGCACCTAGTCCATCCCCTGATGCATCAATATACAGTTTGAAAGGCAATTTAAAGTCTGGCATCAGTAAGAGTGGAGCAGTGGTCAATGCTTCTCTTAGAGACTCAAAAGCTTTGACTCTGTCAACAGTCATCTCAAATACTGTGTCTTTGTCACACAACTTATAAAGTGGTCTTGCTATGGATGCAAAGTCTTTAATGTGTTGCCTGTAATATCCTGCAAAACCTAAGAATGACTGAATTTCCTTCTTATTCTGAGGCATGGGTTTTAACAATACTGCTGCAACTTTGTTTTTATCAATTCCAAGGGACAAACCAGATACAACATGTCCTAGTGCCTTAGGTTCTTTAAATCCAAAATGACATTTCTTCAAGGAGATTTTCATGTTTACTGATTGGATTTTTGTCAAAACTCTTGATAATCTGTACATGTGCTCCTCCCAAGTCTTTGAACAGATAATAATGTCATCAATGTAAATGATTAACCATCCCTCTGAGAGTTCTTCAGGGAAGATTTCATTCATCATTCTTTGGAAGTGTGAAGGTGCATTTTTGATACCAAAGGGCATCCTTAAGTATTCATACACTCCACAATGAACAATAATTCTCAAGTATTTTCTTGCTCTTGGTGTTACTACATTTTGATGGAATCCTTTAAGGGCATCCATAGTGGTTATATACACTGCTTGAGATATTTGAGTAAGGGCAATTTGGATTTTTGGTATTGGGTATCTGTCTGGAACAGTGTAAGTGTTCAGAGCTCTAAAGTCCCCAACCATTCTGGATTTTCCATTATGCCACGCCACTATGACTGGTGTAGTTATTTCTACTTCCTCATTGTGGCCTACTTTTCTTATTACACCAAGGTCTAGAAGTTCTTTGATATGAATTTCTAGAGCTTCTCTTGATTTTGGACTTGCTGGATAAGCAGGTCTTCTTAAGAGTGGTGGATAAGGTCTCTCAATGTTAAGAATGATGTCAACTTCATGACCAAAAATTGCTCCCAGGGGTTCTTTGTCTGTAGCAAATGCTCCTCTGTGGTCATACAAAAGGGAAGAAAGTTCATTTTCTTGCTTATCAGTCAGATGAAGGCTTATTTCAGCCTCATTTAACTGTTCAGACTTGAATTTTTCTAACTCTAAGTTGACTGGTGATACTTTGTTTACTGTAATTTGTCTTTTAAAGGGTAAAAAGGCAAATTTCTGGCGCTTATTGTCTCCAATTGTAAAGTATCTGTCTTTGTTATTATGTAAATCTATCCCATACATGATTAAATAGTCATTTCCCAATATAAAATGGGTACTAGAGCAATTTTCCATAACAACAAATTCAACTGTGATCCTTAAATTCCCATTTATGTGTGGGAATATGACATTGGTCTCAAAGATTCCTAATGCTTTCATTGGGTTACTTGCACTGTTGAATTTTATACCATCAATTGGTAACAATTGGTCTTCAAAATTTGGTACACAAGTCTTAAGAAAAGATTTTCCAACACAAGAGCAGAAGGCTCCTGGGTCAAGCAAAAGTTTGGTGGGTTTGTTGTCAATCACCACTTCTGTTATACAGGAGTTACCAGCTGTATAACCTTTTCCTCTGTTTGGTTTTGTCTTCATAAGTTGTGCATCTTGAACTTTTGATAAATCAACTTGACCATTGCTCAATTGTGGTAAGTGGGAATAAGATTCCATGATGTCAAAAGTGGCATTGATATTTTCTATATCTTTTGAAGATTCAGAGAATATGGATGACTTATCATCTGAATTGTCTTCAATTATGTCTTCTTTTTCAACATCTGGTTCTTTTTCAATGTCAATTTCATTGATTTCCCCCCTTTTTGGACATGTATTGGCTAAATGGGTGGTGCTTTGGCAAATATGGCATTTTCTGACTGTATCTGCAGATTTATATTTAATATTACTAGAATTTTCTTTGGGGTTTTTGTCCACAGAATCTTTCCAAGGTGTATTAAACCTTGTTTTAAGATTCACCCTACTAGAACCAATTTTGGTTCTGGTGGTTACTTCTTCTAGTATATTGATAATATCCTCTGCTGAAGATTGTTCAGTAGTCCTGCTTTTGACAGCATGCTCTAAGTCACCTCCACATTGTCTCAGAATTTTTCTATGGATCATAAATTCTGACATGTCAGGATATAATGCTGTTAATCTGTCTTTTTGTTGGCAAAACCATGGTAAAGCTTTGTCTTTATCAGCATTAAATTTGGCAGATTCAAAGGCTGTTTCAACTTTAAACCTCCAAGCATCATTTGCCCATTTGTTGATGATTTGGGTTTTCCACCAAGTCCAACTCTGGTGTCCATGTGCTTGTCTTATTTTGATGTACCATCTGTGAGCTGATCTGGTAAACAAGGTGTTAAACCTGGCTGTTACCAATCTGTCTGGTAATTCAAAATCCTCTTTGATCATGTCAATACCTCTAATGAATTCCATATGGTCATATTCTCCTTCACCACTGAAGTGAGGCCATTCTTTAAGTTTTGGAACTTCTTTCAAGAGTGCTTGGCCCATTGATGGTTCCAAGTTATGAAAAGAAGTGGATAATTCATTTTTTAATTGTGAATTATCAGGATCCAATACTTGTGGATTTGAAATTCTTGTGCCCTCATTTTGATTTAGAGGTGTAGACATTCTTGGTAAGGTGTTCAGTATTTGTTCAATGTCATTCATTTTACTGTTGCTACACCTTTGGGAATTTCTGTATTCATGTTGGAAGCTTTGTATTAAATTTATTACTTCAATTTTATACATGTCTTCCTTATGTGTCAGTTCTTGCCATAACTCTGTCTGTCTTGTATTATCAGCAGTGACTTGATTCAATTTCATTGATAATTTTGATACTTCTTCTTGTGAAGCATCAAAACACTTTTTCAAGGCAATGGTATATGTCTTTACTTCAGTAAATGAATTTGAAATGTCATCAAGGACTTTCTTGTTATCTGTCTTGATAATATTTATGGCTTGTTTAATTCTTGTTTCAATCATGTCATCAATATTGAATTTAGAATATTTATCTGTTAATTCTTTAATAATGGCAGATTGTTCATTTATTTTAATGTTAGAAGAATTGTCATTATTAGAATTTTTAATTGTTCTTAAAACTTTTTCAAAACACATAAGTGTTTCATTAATTTGGCACAGACTCAGGTTGTTTGTTTTAATGTTGTTACAAATGGATTCATTTTTATCAGAAAGATGTTTTTTCACGTCATTTATAGCATCATACAACTCTGGGATGGAATCAAATATATCAGAAATCATTTCTGGAACTTTAATCTCCCTTCCTCCTTCTTTTGTAATACCATCATGGTTCTGGCCATCTGAAATACATTTTCCATGGCATCCTGTTGAATCTTTGGAATCCTGTAGCCCTGGCTGTAAGGTTTTGGAGCTTGTGCCTTCCCTTTGCCCTTGTTTGGAGGTTGTGGCTGCTTTTTCACATTGGAATTGCTGCTGCTGGCCACTGGGGCTGTTTTTGGCACTGGTTTTGGTGGTGGAGGGTTGTTTTTCCTCCATTCCAGTGTCAAAAGCATCATGTTTTTCTTCTCCATCAATGGATGCCATCCATTGAGCAATTTGCAAGTGTTGGGATGGCCCAAGAATTTTCTTACAGTTAAGTATGAATTCATGCAGTTTCTCCACAGATCTGCAAGGATCTGGTACTCTTTGTACTGAATTGCATTGTTGTAAGCCTTCTGGCTGGCTTTGTAAATGTCCACTGAGGCTTCTTGTGGCGGTGTCAGCTCTTTTTGAAGGTAAAATAGTGTCATCAGCTTCAGAATTGGACAATTTATTGTTGTGGAAGTCTTTTACTGACCCTTGTGCTTCTGTATCTGATTGGCTTCTGCCATAATCACGTCTATGACCTTTTTGGGAGCTGCTTGAGGGTTTATAGCTTGCTCCTGATCTGGTTGAAGGCATATTTATGATTAAAAAGGTTAAAAAATAGTAATTTTACGTCAAAAAACTCACTATTTGTCAAATTTTTAGCTCTCTGAAGGGTATTACTTATATCCAAGTTAATTAATTCAGAGGGTATTGGCTCAGGTTGGTTATTTTGAGTCACAATAACAGTGCTATTATGGTCTGAAATCACAGTACTGGCAGGGATAATGCTGGTTACTGTTGAGGCTGTTTCAATGTTTTCTTGTCTTACTACGTTGTCAGACACTAAAATTAATGAAAAAGCCAATTAATTAAGTAAAAAAAAAGGATATTTCAAAAAAAGAAATAAAATTTTAAGCCTCACTTATAATATGAAAAAAAAATATTTTTTATGGATTTTTTGAATTATAAGTATTTTTTATATGTTTTTAAATTTTTCAATATAAGAAAAAAGATTTAAAAAGAGTAAAAAAAATATGTCACAGGTAAAATATCACGGCTGGGCCCCCAAATGTAAGGTGTGGATATGAAACTTTGATTAAAAATCAAGTACTTTTCCTGTCCTCAAAATTTGTATAAGGTAAAATTCAATTAAAAATAGTATGAAACATTATTTTTAAGAGAAAACACGCCAAATATATTGTTTATAACTTTATTAGTATAAAACAATAATATTATAAAAATTTATTGTTTTACCAACAATAAAAATTTATCCCAAAAATACTCTACAAGAGATATTTTAAGGCTACAAAAGAAATTTCTTCAAGAGCAATTTCAATTGGAATTAATTGAGCAAAGAACTGCAAGCAATTAATTAAAGAACAAAGTCTTTAAAAAGAATATTAAAGAGAAAACACGCCCAAAAGTGACCAGAGTGAATTTGGAAACAAAGTGACAAAGTTAACAGTGATGAAAGATGCTTTAATTCACTTTTGGGGTGGTTCAGGGGTAAAAAATGATTATAAGAGTTACAAACAATGATTATAATGATTTTTTCACGTGGTTAAAAGGATTAAAATGATTTAAAAGTGGTGGTTGGAATCTTTGATTGATTGGTTTAACAGTTTTAAACTAATTAATAAAAGGAAAAGATTCTAACATGAAGAGAAAAGTAGGGCAAAGAAGACATTCTTTTATAGCCATCAATTCTCTTACTCCAAAAGTAAAATTTACTCTTGTCAGTCGTGAAAAACAGTCTGACAACAGAAAAGCCAATTATGGCATCATTGAACCCTGATTTAGACCAAAAAGGGCTGGTTTAAGCCAATTTTAGCCATTTTTAGCCATTTTAGACCCTTAAATCAGCCATTACTATAGCAATACCAGGCCTAGAGCCTTCAAAACACGTCAAAATGTGTGTCAGAGTCGTAGAAACCAGTTAAAACTGTTTTTACTCTGATGGTTTTATCTTAAGGGTAGTTTTACCCTCTTGGCAACAGCTAAAACTACCCCAGTTGGTATCAAAACCTCATCATCAATTGAGTCCACAGACCCTGTAACTCAATTCCAGGCCAAAAGTGATGAACTTTTGCGTGAATTTTGACATCCCATGCCTGTCAGCAAGGAATTTGGGGGTCTAGCTCCCCCTTAGAGCTGGAGTTCCTTTTCCCCCCCAAATTTAATCTTTCCAATTTATTTTTCCTTTAATTCCTCATCATGTATTATACTTATAATTTACACATGTAATTCAATTCAATTGTACAGTACAATACAGTAATAATTGACACCTCATATGTAAATCAAAGTTCACTTATGTAATACACGTGCACATTTTGACATTTCAATTGAATTCAATTGAAAATACTTTAATTCCTCATAACTTCTAAACTAAACACAACACCTCAATTTTAACACAAAAATTGATGGTTAACACCACATGTGGTGTGAATTAAATTAAGGTTTTGAGGATTTTCAACTTTTGTATTGAAAATACTAAAAACTTAATTTAAGCTTATTTAGAGTTGAGTTACAAAAATTTCACTCAGAGGTGACCCCACCTGATTTTTTATGAGGAATCCAATGGTGAAATAAAATTTATATGTTTATTTATTGGATAAAAAGTTATAATAAATTTTATTTAACTTTTTTCCAAATTTATTTATTTTTTCACAATTTTGTTAAAATTTCATTTTTACTTAAATTTTTCAAGTATAAATGTAATTTTATATTTACAAAATTTAAAGTAATTTTATTTTTAAATTATAATTAATTTTTTTATTTTTAATATAATTTTATATTTATATTTTTTATTTTCATTTTAATAATATAAATAAATTCATTTTATTTATATTAATATGTTATTTTTTATATTTGTGGTCTTTTGGGTATATGAAATTACCTCTAAGGCTCACAGGGCCCCACAGCTATAAATAGAGGCCCTCTCTCCCACTTTTTCCCTTTTCCCCATCTAGAAATTGTAAATTGAATTTCTTTTTTTCTGATCCCTCTTCTAGGAGGTTATACTAGAAAATCATTTCATAAATTAAGCCTAGTAACTGAGGTTTGTTATTGAGATAGATCAAGAGAACCAATAGTGTGAAAAGACTTCAATTAATCCCTTACTAGCAGGTAGACTAATGCCTGATTGAATTAAGATCTTAAACCTTGAATTTCATGAGCAAGGCATCTCTGGAGCTTAGTGTTTCAATCCTTAAAAGTAATTTTTAAAGACTTTTTAAAAAAAACATCAAACCAAAGTAATTTTATAGGCTTTAACATAAAACCTAACCATTTTAATTAGTTGTGGGCTAGTTTTTGTTGTAAACTTCCTCAAAGAGAGTAATTTTGCTTGTTTTGAAAGAAAACCTGCACAACCAAATTAATTTTACTAGTTTTAAAATCAAAGTGGATTTGTATTTATTGGGTAATACCTAATAAATTATCATCAAGGAACAAAATCAAAGCTAACTACTTTAGTGTTCTAGTTAAGATTAATATTGAGCCTATAGCAACTAGCTAGTATTGTTATCAACAACCCAGAAGAGATTATTTAATTTATCATCACAACACAACACAAAACATAACACTGAATTACCCATATTATACTATATTATTAACAATTATTAGAGTATCAGCCTATCCATTGCATCAAAAGGGCTTGAAATATACTTTTATCCTTTTCAAGTTTATTCAAAAGGGCTTGAAATATATTTTTTATTCCTTTCAAGTTTATCATTTCAGAGAATTGAAGATTTTTGTTATCTTAGCTATTTAGGTTCTCTATTTGCTCAAGAATTATCAAACAAGGAATATTTTGTTGTTTTGTATTATAAAATAGTGTTTGCTGTTATTTATTTATTTATTTATTATATTATTTTATATATTTTTGTACAATCATCTGGTGGAATCCACTCATCCTGCTGAAAGTTTCAAAAAGAATATATTTGTTAAGGATTTAAATAACCATTGTTTTGAATAGAGAAAAGTCTGATTAGAGATTGTTGAGTACAATATTTTCTGATCAATCCACTATCAATAACAAAAATTCATTTGGTGAGCTCAGTAAAGATAACTTAGCATATTAGGAAGGGCAGTCTAGATTATTCTAGCAAACAAGCAGAGAAAGGGTTACAAGTTTCAAACAGAAATTCAAAACTGTTTTCTTGTAATTTCCCCTTCCAGGTACTGCCTCATTTTATCCCACATGCACAGGAGTTCCCACAATGGAAATATAGTACTCAATATAAAGGATCCATAAATCCCTATTCTAGTAGGATAACTAGCAAAATAAAATTAAAAATCTCAGTAGAAAATCTCAGAAGAAAACATTAATGGTGTCAGGTTGAGTCTATGTAGAAGTAGCAATTAGGCTATTTACAACTTTAACTGTGACTGTGACAAGTGATCAAAGATTTAAAATAGGGGGTGTCAAAGTTACCAAATCCCACACTCAAAATCGTGGGTTTTTTGCCAAAATTCCACATTTATCTTTTGGGATTTTAGAAATCCCACACCTCAAGAGGTGTGGTATTTTAAGGTACAAAAACCCAGGTTTTTTGGTACCGAATCCCATGTTTAAATACTAAAATCCCACCTTTAGCTTCCCATCAAGGCACATGTTTAAAACAAACAACTCAGTAAGGGCATGTTAAAATGCATATAAATTTATTTCTCTTGAATAAAATCTGAATACACTCATCATTTATTAAAGTATTTGATTCTAAATTGCATTTAATACAGGCCTTTTCTGCATTTACCATGCCAAAGGCATGGCAAAGGCAACCTTTACCTCAGACATTAAAATCACTGCAGCTCATTGATGCACTCAGCTCTGATAGTGATTCTGATATCCAGGAAGATATAATCTTATTAGATATGATAACCTTGCAAAGATACATTGATCCTCGTAGAAGATATCCATCAAATTACATGTATACAATGAATGATTTACAAACAGTATCATCTGAAAAGTTTTGACAGCTATGTAGGACCACACATGAATCATTTGAAAAATTGGTTGCAAAAATTCAAGCTGATAAAAAATTTAAAAACTCATCACAAAACAAACAACGCAATCCTGCTATCCAATTGGCTGTGGAATTATCAAGGCTAGGATCAAATTGCAATGGGGATTCTTTGGGAAAGATTGTAATGTTATTTGAAATTAGCCATGGGGCTATTGTGCTGTACACTCAAAGAGTCATCCAGATATTAATGAAGTTGAAGTGCAAAGTGATTGTGTGGCCAAAAATAGAACAATGAAGAGAGATGTCTCAAGTAATGCAAGCAGAAGGCTTCCCTGGGTGCATTGGGTTTATTGATGAGAATCTCATACCATTATTAAAACATCCCCCCAATGATGATGAAGCCTATTTTGATTGCAAAAAGAGGTAAGCTGTTGAATTTTTATTCTTTCTTTCATTTTGACTGATTGTTTACAATTAAAGTATTCTATGTCAATACAACTGGTTTGCGATATCAACAAACAGTTCACTGCTCTACATGTTGGTTGTACTGGGTCACTTCATGATTCGAATGTTTATCAACATATGAAAATAGCACAAAAACCTCAAGAGTTTTATGAAAAGGAGCAGTACCTACTTGCCGATTCAGCATATGCAAGCTCTCCTTGGATTGTTCCAGCATATAAGGGAGTTGTAGCACAGAATGAAGACAACTGTTATTTCAATTACTGTCTAGCAAAATAAAGGGTCAGAATCTAGCATGCAATTGGAATTTTGAAGGGGAGGTGGTTTTCTCTAAGGGAAATGCAAAATTAAATGAGGGATGCTTATGAAATCAAATATTTTGTTAGTTGGGTCATTTCTTGCACAATCTTATATAATATGTTAGCACAAGTTGGCGATGAAAGGTTTGATCTATATGAGGATGATGATCCACCACATGCAGAAAATGTGGCCAACAACGACATTGGGGAAGATGTGGTAAATATGGGTGAAAAAATTGCACCAATCACTTTGGCATGGAAAAATAGTCAATTGGAAATTTCATCAGGACCATTTATTTATGTACGTAATTTAATGGCATACAGCGGAGTGGAGATGTTATTCATCAAATAAAACTATTTAAAATTAATGTTTTTTAGTTCTCTTTTGGTCCTGCATATTTCTTTCACAGTACCCATTGACTCTTGAATTAATTGCGGTGGGTGGCATTTTCAAGAATTTCTCACTTACATTAAATAATTTATGGTTTATTTGAAAAGAACATCCAAAATGAGTTATTTTGTCATGATTGATAATTTCTGGAGGTGGTTTTGTTTTATGATGAACCATTTTTGCAGTCTTCCAAAGAATTTCCATGATGCCAGGTTTTTTTGAAAAATAGATCTCCTTTTCCAATTCAGGGAAGTGCAAGCCATGTCCAGAGGGGGTGAACACAGTTAGAAAGGGATGAAAATCTTTTTTGGATACAAAAGAAAAAATACCATAAGTCCAGGCATTGAGATCATTTGAATCTTGGTGGGGTTTATTGAAAAATCCATCTTGAGTGACAATGACATTGGAAAAAGATTTGAATTCGTCCTTTGGATGGGCAGAAGTCCATTCAAGTTGACTGAAGTTTGGTAATTTGGCTAACTCCATGAATGACTGATTTTCTTGCGCGGCTAATTGTGAAAAATGAGAGATTCTGGAGTAAATGAATTCATCATACTTTTGAAGCTTGGTCCATTGAATATTATCCAATTCAATTTGATGAGGAGATAAACCAGCCCTTCTGGAGTAAACACCTAAGAAGTTTGATAATAATTAGTAATCATACAAATTATAAGTTAAACAATTCACACACCTGCTGATTTGCCAGCATCAGATCCAGGACAAAAGCCAACACCTTTCATAATTCCACCTAGGAGTTGTTTCTTTGTTTTAATTTCTTGGAAATTTTGAGATAAGGACATCAATGTAATGATAAGGTCTTTTGGTATTTGAGAGTGGCATGAGGAAACATCAAAAGGGGTGATTTCATAAATGCAGACAGGTAGATATGGCTTTTGTGTTTTATC
Organism: Austropuccinia psidii; assembly: GCA_023105745.1. Lineage (NCBI taxonomy): Eukaryota > Fungi > Basidiomycota > Pucciniomycetes > Pucciniales > Sphaerophragmiaceae > Austropuccinia > Austropuccinia psidii. The sequence goes on along the minus strand of JALGQZ010000009.1, from coordinate 2,913,304 downwards.
AATGATTACATAAGGGTGGGGTAAAGTATTGATTGATGGAAGTTTTAGCCATGACGCATTGGCTGCTTTCTTGTCAATTGAAATGGAGGAAAACTCCTTATATGCTGCGTTTGAATGTCCAAGCTGTGGCATGATTTGTTTTGTATCATGAATATGGCGTCTTTGGCATCGGGGGAGTTTCCTTTTATGCTTGGTTGGGTTATTATTATCCTCATGATGTTCTATCTTTGGTTTAGTCCTAACCATGACATCTAGAGGAGGAACAATAGTTGCATCATCATTCAAATCATTCTGATGATGTACTGACACTGGTTTAGTCCTAACCATGACATCAAGACGAGGAACAATAGTTGCATCATCATTCAAATCATTCTGATGATGTACTGAAACTGGCTTAGTCCTAACCATGACATCATCAGAAGTATTTGCAGAGTTACAGGGAAAAATAGTTGCATCATAATTCAAATCATTCTGATAATGTACTGACACTGGTTTAGTCCTAACCATGACATCATCAGAAGTATTTGTAGAGGGACAGGGATTGGGAGCATGTTTTTTGAATTTTAATGATGATGGAAGGGGGCGGAATGGGAATGAAATTGAAAAAAAAAGCTTATAGTAATCAGAAATTGTAAAGAAGTACAAAAAATATAAAACAAATGATCAGTACGATCATTTAGGGTAATTATTTGAAGAGGAGTTTAAAAAAGGAAACGCATAGGTCAGTAAGCATGATGATGTAAGATTAATATCATAAAAAAGGAATAGATATGATCAGCATTGTGTGGCCCCTTTTTTGATTAATTTCAAACTTTCTTGAAGCAATGCATCTCAGTATTTTTAAATTGCTTTATCATCACCAGAAGCACCACTGGAAGCAAGGGTTTTTTCCTCTTCAATTATATATTTTACAAATTTAAAATTACATTCAGGGTAAGGAAGACGTTTAATTTGATGTCGGTAATCATGAGGAAGTGGTTTGGAAATAGAAGGCTTACATTCAGATGGGTTTGAAGTTGGACGAGAAAGAGGGTTAAAAAAAATTTGATGATTGATTTAGAAGAGCTTGATAGGGTAGTAGCAGATCAATAAAGAGGCATTTGCAGGAATGTTTGGGAAGATAAAGGAGGTTGAGGATGTTGTATTAAATGACGTTTTGCGTTTACTTGTAAATGCGGATGAGGATGAGATAAAGGGGCATTTTTTTATTTAGTAAGATGAGGACAACGAAGATATAAGTAAGTGAAAGTTAAGTTTGAATTGAAAGATGATGAGATCGCAGGATGAGTATGATGGCATAAATTGATTCAATCGTATTGAGGTTGAAGGTTACCATGAGCATTTGGATTGATTGAAGAGGAACAAGATTGTGTTAAGAGATTAGATGATGAAGATGCGACGAGAGATTGATATGGATTATTTTGATAATTAGGTGGAAAAGCTGCTCCAATTGAAGAATGATCATTAGACGGACATTGGGATTCAATTGGAGCTAAAGGTATGAAAGAGGCCAATGAAGGAGATTTCAACAAAGAAATGGTGGATGAGAGGTAAATTCTTACTTTTGTCTATCATTAATTGATCCAAATCAAGCTTTCATTGAATTGAATCAGGATTAGGAAGAGATTGTAGTTTGAAAGCTTCTTGAGAAGCTTGTTGCAAGGTAGACTTTGAATTTGAAGAGGAAACAGATGGAGAAGGATTAGAAGGAGAATTGATGGAATCCGAGTTTGTGAAGGATTTTGCTGTTGTGATTGTTTAGGAGTGAACAATTTGTCTATTAATTTGAATTTAGATATCTGCCCATGTGAGCTTCATCAAATATCATAGCGGTATACCCAGCATGATCATGTTTGGTCATGAAGTCCCTTAAAAACATTCCGTCCTTCATATAATTGATCACTGTCTTTGGTGAAGGGCAATCTTCAAACATAATCGCATAACCAATGGCATCCCCTACCATTACGCCCATGTCGTCACCCGCTCTCGCTGCCACCGACGTTGCTGCAACACATCAGGGTTGAGTATGGCCAATCTTACAGCCATCCTTTTGGTAACCGCCTTCATTAAGGTACTGAGGAAGTTTGGTGGTTCTTTGTGATCTAGTTTCTCCAACAACAATCAAACCTCTGTTTTCTGAACCAGCAATGAATAACTGGTCCCTCCAATTGTCAACAGGCAGTAATTTGCGGTCTTCTGCAATTGATTTGGATGAAATAAACAAAAAAGAATCTTTATTAAATCAACCAACTAGCCAACATCGTAATGGCAAAATGGAACCAACATCAGCATTCACCAGTGTCAGTTTTTCCCATCAAAGTGGTGTCTTATTTGCTCAAAGTACCACCAATCCGAGTGTTGTGATCCATCAACAAAGCAATGGTTGCACTCTCATCATGCACATAAACATAAAAGTCCACTTCAGCTTGACAATCCATCCCGCCAAATTACCAGGGGCCTTTTGTCTTGGAATTGCTTTATATCTGTATAGACCAGTTACAAACTAATTGGCTGGTCGCTTGCTTTATTCGTATTGCTTGTACGGTGCCTTATTAGTTTTGATGTTTTCTAAACAACCTTGTTTGGGGATATAATCTGAGATTGAAAGGGATTGGTCAACTGGCACACGGATTAATAGAAATGGTACCACATTTACACCTTCAGATTCTAATTTTTGCCGTTGAATTTGATCAGGAGTGAGTTTGGATGTCTTTGTTTTTACTTTTCATGTCTTCCCACCGCCTTTGTTTTGCCAAACAAAACACCATAATGTTGATTGATATCTAGTCATTAGAAGGTGAAGTGGCATGAGTTTGATATTGGGCGACATTGTGAATTATTTGAAGCATGTGCAACATGCTTTGTTGTAAATTAGCCAAGGCTTGAGTTGTGCGATTGTGATTGGCCTCAGCCAAATCATATGGAGCTCGTCACAAAAAGGCGTTGTTTCCAAAGAGGTACCTGTTGAAATTGGAGAAATTATTTTACAGACTCATCTCGATGCTATTGGAAATATATAAAACCTATGAGTAAAGAACTACCAAAAGAGTGCATCAAAATATCAGTTACCTTTGAACAAACACATCTAATAAAAAAGACCCACCTCTATCCACAAAACATAAACAGAAGAGGTATGTTGTTTTATGTTGGAAGAATGAAAAGTGCGCTGGATTGAAAAAGCGAAGTTAAACGCAAACAAATATGAAAACGAATGGTTCTTGTCTAAAAAGCAAGTGGAATTTAAAAAATTTCAAGCAAATTGACCCCAAACAAAAAGAAAGAAGCCAACAAAATAAAAAGAAAAAGAAATTTGGAAAATTTCAAGAAGATTCAACCAATGCCAAGAAATAAAATTAAAATCAAATTTAAAAAATTTAAAGAAAATTCAACCCACCCCCAAAAAAAACAAAAGGCATATAAATAAAAATAAAATGTAATTTAAAAAATGTAAAGAAAATTTAACCAACCCCAAAAAAAATAGAAAAAACCCAAAGAAATAAAAATCAAATTAAATTGAAAAAACATAAACAAAATTGAACCAACCCAAAAAAAAAACAATGAATCCAAAGAAATAAAAACAAAATATAATAAATGGAGACAATTCAAACCAAACTTAAAAACCAAACACAAAAGGTGAAATTGGCAAACACATGAATCAAAATCACCTCAAACACAAGAAAAATAAAAACAAAATGGATAAACAAAAAGGATGGTCAGAATATGATAAAACAAATCAAAAGAGGGAAAAGTCCAAAAAAAGAAATTATGACATACCCAAACCATCAAAAAATCAAGAAAAAGGAAGCAAATGGAATATTCAATTAAATCAAACTTATAGAAAATGAGACAAATGACCGACCAAAAAGCCAAGGCACAAACCACCATGATTTGGCAAAAATTCACCATAAAATTGAAATTTCAAGCACACCTTCAAATTCAATTGGTTCACACCCAGACATGGATATTTGGCACATAACATCATGATGCCAAACTTGCACAAATTTTCAATTTTGTCATAAATTGCAATTCCATTTCAAAACATAAAATCATTTCCAAATAAACAACAAATGTCTTTGACAAATCCCCATGTATCAAATGGTCACATGACATATACCTAATACATCATTTTTTATTGATCAATGTCAGAATTTGTTCCAAATCCACAATTGGCCTGCTTGATGACAATGCTGCAATAGTGAGATCCATCTGGCATTGCTTTTCCTCAAGTTCAGATTCCCGATTCCACTTTTCTCTTTCAAATTCATGTTTCTTTGCATTTTGCTTCTCATCAAACTCCATTTGTTTTTGTAACTTGACCTCTTCAAACCATTGTTTTTCCATGTTGCACACTTTCTCTTCATTCCACTTCTCACTGTCCCACTCCAAAAGCGCATTATCACTGATTTCACGGGCTAATAAGCATGAATTTTGCCAGTTGGATTCATTGTAGTAACCATAATTTCAAGTCATACCTTTGTTCCGTGATTCAAGTAAATTTGCATACGTAGGTGCAAACATATCCAGCGACCTTTTCCTAGAACCACTCTTGTCATTCAAGTTGGGTGTCATGGCTTGATGATGATTTTGTGTTGAATGCGTTATGGATTTACTTTTCTGGTCAAAGGAGAAATAATAAATATTTGAGTGAATAAATATCACTCTCAAATGTACTTACCAAATCATCTTGAAGGTTTTCCACTGGAACCAAGTTATCATCATTATTGAGCAAAGGATCCAGATTGTGAGGTGAATCCAAGTTATTATTCTCTTTTAAAAAGCAAATGATCTTTAATTATGCAAGGTGAAAAAAGGAAGAGACAATAACTTACCTTATCAAGAAAAACATCATCATCATCACCATTGAAACTGTCTTTTTCTTGGGAATCATAGCTTTCAATGGGAGTGACATTGGGCTTGTGGCCAAAGAGCACATCCATTTCCGCATGGCAATAACACATACTTTCCAGCTTTTCACTCATTGATTTTATTCCTTTACTCTCATCTTCTTCCGTTATTCCAGCCCCAGTTAAGTTTTCGAATTTTTTGGCTGCCATATATTTCTTTTTATATGTTTGCCATTGATCTCGGATGCTGCTTGAACTAAGGTTTAGGTGATTTCGTGATTTTTTGCTGACCTCAATGTCCATAAGCTGAAACCCATGCTGCTTTGAGGAAGGAGGTCTTCCAATAGTTTTTGAACCGCTAGTACCAAAAAATTACTCGAAATTGGATTTGACTGAAAGCCAATTAATTATTGTTGAATAATCTGTATTTATTAAGTGACCTGATGGATGAGGCAGGCCAGAGGTGATCTTCATATCTGTCTTAATTTGTCTTGCTTTGGATTGAGGAATTATTAAGTGGATGATGAGGTATAAATGGACTGTGAGCTGTTCAGTCAGATTGTCCAAAATGGAGTGTAGAAGGCTATGTCGTACAGGTATGAATTGTGAGTACTCATTTGGGTTAGGTTTCAAGCTGAGATCCCAGATGCATGGGATTTGGTCAAAATACCAGGGGACTCAGCTAAAATGCCATGGGATTTACACATAAAAAACCTGGGATTTAGTGTTGGGATTTGGGTTCCAAATCCCATGTTATTTTAAGGTGGGATTTGGTGACTTTGACACCCCCTAATAAAGGTATTGATAGAGAATAAGGATTTTATAATAAAATTTAAAGGGCTTTACTATTATAAAATGGTGGTGGTGAGCGCTGTTGAAAGCCCTGGGTGCAGCTTTACCTGTTGGATGACAATACTAAAGACTACAATAATTAAGATTATAATTATACCTGGTTATTTTCCGAGAGTATAACTGTTTTTGACAGTTGTACTATGTAGGAATTTAAGATCAGGATGTGGAAAGCTTTCCTGGCTGTGAAAAGCCCTCCTTTTATCCTGAAATGGGGTGGAAATGCTACTAGACCTTTCCACGTAGAGGAAGTGAAGATTTTTCACTCTCTGAGACAGGCTTGTGGTTTTCAAAAGGTCTGTATAGCCTGTATTGGGCTCAGATGTGGTTTTGAAACCACATCTGGGCAGTTTTCACCAATACAGGGTAAAAACGTTCATCTGGGGACCACATAGCCTTCTTCTGACATGTATGACGCATAGAATGCTGTACAGAAGCTGTATGGGACCCCAGTATAAACATGCTTCTTTGTCTGTTTGACACCTCATAATCATGGTTATGGGATATTATCCCATGGTAAGGCTGTATTGCCCAAAATGGGATTTTGACCTGGAAACAGCCATACCTTTGTCAGTTCTTGACGTATCAACCTCAAAATTGGTTTGGTGTGTAGCACTGTATGTGTTCTACACAATGGTACCTCATTTGATATGGCAAAGTTATCCCATGTACAGTGCCCTGAAGCATATATTCGGACACTGTCTGCACGGATACAAAGCGCATGGACCATGCACGATCAGGCAACGTTTTTTTTTTAAGTTTTTCTTTTTGTTTTCAAATTTTTTTGTGTCACGTAACACAATGTTTTAAGACTTGTTTTTTATTCTCACATTTTCAGCTCCTCCCCTTGGGAGTGAATGATTGTTTTCTTATATTGGGGGTTGTTGGTATGCTCTTTATTTTTTTTATTTTCTTTTTTGGAATTCATTTTGTGTGTTCTAACTCACCTTTCATCCATAGTCATGCCCGAATACCTTGGGTTGGGGCAGCGAAGCCAGATAGTTGGCATGTGGAATGCCTGGTTGTCAATACAACAAATATCACAGCAAGTGGCAATACGGAAATCAACAGTTTACAATACAATCTGACGATTTCAGAACGTGGAACCTGTGCAACCCAACCGAAGTCTGGTCGACCAAAAATCCCACACAACGAAGACTGTCAAGGCTTGGACAGGTTCATCAACAAAAACAGACGAGCGAACCTACGCGAAATCAAAGAAGCAATTGCCAAGGAAGTCAGTCCACTCACAATCAGCAAGGCAATACATGATCTGGGTAATTGATCATGTATTGCCCCAAAAAAACCATACCTGTGCACATTGGATTTTGAAAGGCAATTGGCCTTTGCCAACCAGTTCGGGCATTGGACAATCCAGCAGTGGGCCCAAATAATTTGGACGGACAAATAATTGTTTGAACTTGGCGAGAAGAGTGATCGAGTATGGGTTTGGCGCACAACGCAAGAGAAGCACATCCTTGAAAATCTTCAAGTCAATCATTGATCAGGCCTACGATCAATAATGATTTGGGGGGCTTTCATTGGCAGAACCAAAGGGCCATTGGTATTTTTAAACAGCAATCAAATGGCCAAATCGTTTGTTCAAAAAGTTTATGAACCCCACTTCTTCCCATTTTATGGCTACATGGTGGACACACCATACATTTGTAACCATGAACGGATTGCAATGATGGAAGACAGGGCACCGATTTACACCGCAAGAATCTCAAATGAATGGTGAGCAAGAAATCAAATAAATAAGCTTCCCTGGCCAGCCCATTTTCCCGATCTGAACCCCATTGAGAATGTGTGGAAAACTATCAAGACGCAAATGAGCAAGCACCACCAGCCTCACACAATGGACAAATTATGAGCCGCCATTCAAATGGCATGGAACAGGCTTTCACCACATTTTTTTGATACGCTTCTCCTTGGGATGCATGATTGCATGCAGGCAGTTATCAGTGCCAATGGGGGACCCACAAGATGGTAGGCCATCTACCACTGCCCTTTGCTGGCAAATCGCCACTGAGATGTTTTTTTTATTGCATTTATGAAATATTATTCTTTATTGCATTTGTAACATTTTTTTCACATTTGATCTCTATGTACAAAAAAGCAACAATGTAAAATAGAACAGTGTAATGACAAGTGTAAATGTTTCAAGAATAATTTTTTGGGTGCAACAGAAGTGGTCATAAACCGGCTAAATTATTTTATGCACATGCATGTGCAATCTCAAAAAAAAAGGTCCATGCGAGTTTTTCTTTCTTTTTTTTGGAAAAAAAGTGTCTGAATATATCCTTTGGGGCAATGTACAAGATATTTTGTACATATGCATATTCTAGGCAAAAGCTGTATTGGGCTTGTTTGCCCAATAACTTTTGTTCTAGTTGAGATATGAGGAAATGGATGACACCATCAGATAGCCCTGATTGTGCTCTTTCCAAAAGACCCCACTTTAGGTATCCCACACTAAAACTGTAGAGGTTAGATGCAAGTTGAATGTTTTGTTCAACCTTATTTGGCCTGAATTTGGTCATAACTTCAGTAATACTGGTCCTAGCTCAGTTTTTCTGTTACCATTGGATAGCCCTGACTTAGAGCTTCATTTTGAATACCCATTTGATGGGGTTAAGCCTCTTACTCTGTATTTCAGATGAGAGGTTAAAAATAAGGTTTATGATCAGCAACAACTTTGAGCAGGAATAACTTTGTTATTCTTTGTCCTTTGATTATTGGACTTGTATATTTAGAAAGGGGTGGGTTTCCCCTTTCTTTTGATACCTTTTGAGCTAATTTGGCTCAGTAACATGTTTTGGTGGTATCTTGGCTATACCATTGGCTTATGGTGTTTTGGCTTTCATGCTTGTGCTCTGGTTTTGAGTCACAGGCTGACATAACCTCCCTCTAAAAAAGGCTCATCATTGATGAGGCTTTTCAGTCCTCTTAGAGGCTCTGAGTCTCCTTAAATGAAGCTTCCCATCTGGTATGGCATCTTCTGCGAGCCATTTGTCCTTATCAGCTGTTTTGTTTTTGAATCTGACTAAGTATTGTCTTTGATCCTTCCCATTAATTCTGATCTTCCTGGCCCTGATGACTTTACTAACAGGTCCAGGGGAATCCTCCACTTCCACTATCTCTGGTGGTGTGGGGTTCCTCCCCCTGGAGTGAAATTTATCCCCCTCTGTTTGGAAGTATTTCTTGACTAAACTTACTGGAAAGACTGGGTGCTTGCTGGAAAATTGCTCTGTAAGTTTGAATTCCACTGCATTCTTTCCTATCAACTTAATGATAGTAAAGGGCCCTACAAAGGAGTCTCTCATCTTCTTGGGTCCTTTAATATTTTTAAAGTTTAGTGTAGACACTAGCACCTGTTCCTGCTTATTATATTCTTTTTCCTCAGCTATGCATTTGGCAGCTGTGTCACAAGCCCTCTTCCACATTTCATTTAAGTCCTTGGCTGTGGGGGGTATGGTAAGAAGATTCTTCTTCCAGTGATCCATAGGCAACAGGGGATTTCACCCTTTCTCTACCAGTACAGGTGTTTTTCCTATGGTAGAGTGCTGACTTGTATTATAAGCCAGTTGAAAAGCTGGTAGAAGGGTAACCCAGTCATGGGTGTATCCCTCATGGTCCTTGTATTCCATGCCATAGGCACAGAACCTTCTAAGGATGTCCTCCATTGTCTGGATCATCCTTTCAGCTAGGCCATCGGTTTGTCGATGGTAAGCTGTGGAAAATGCAAGCGTGGTACCAAGCAGGTCATACAGGTTTGTCCAAAATTCAGACGTGAATTTTGGGTCCCTATCACTAATGATGATATTAGGGACTCCACAGGTGGATATGAGGTTATTCCTGAATAGTAGAGCAGTATCCATGGCTGTGTCCTCTTTATGGCATGGCAGGCACCTCATACTCTTTCTGAACCTATCAACTATGATTAAGCAGGCATTGTAGTTTTCTTTTCCCCCTGGGACAAGTCCTGTGACCCAGTCCATATTGATGGTTTCCCATGGGTGTTTGGGTTTCCCTATATGTCAAAGTAACCCATACTTCTTCCAATGTTTCCTATTTGCCTTTTGGCATCTTTCACCAGTGTTGATGTATTCACTCAACTCTTGTTCCTTCTTGGGCCACCAAGCTGTGCTTGCTACCCTCTCTTTGGTCCTGTCCTCACTCATGTGTCCCATATAGGGGCAGTCATGGAAATCCTGCAGGATCAGGGAGATGTGGTCTCTGTCTACCACTGTGAGTGCACTTTTGTTCCTCTGTATGTGTTAAAGCAGGCCATCTACAAGGAAGAACTTTTTGTCCTTATAGGCCCTCCACCAGGGTTCTTCCAGCTGGGATTCCAGTTCTGGACTCCTGTAGTTTTCTTGAAGGAATTGTAGTAATATGCCACACTGTTTGTGTTTGGCATGAGACTTCAGTACTGCACTGAAAATTTATTGTGCAAATCTGAGAAACTTATTCCCAGTATGGGAGTTTCTGTTCCTTCTTAATCAGTGATTTCACTGTCAAGGGTACCACTTCCTGGTGCCCATTCAGAGGATATGAAGTTCTTCCTCCTATCTATTTCCATGAAATGGATAGGGATCTTGGCTGCAGCTTCAGGGCCATAAGCTGGATTGCTCCTGACATTATCCAGTGGCCATCTGCATTTGTATGACTTTTACCTTCTTTGTATATGATGGTCATATTCCCTCTATACTCCTGGATGGCTATTTGCCATCTCAGCATGTGTCTATTTGTAGTCTTCATGTTCAGTGAAGACTTCAAGGCTGTGCAGTCTGTGTAGACTTTGAAGACTGCACCCTCTAAATAATAATGGAGTTTATCTAGAGCCTATACTAGACATAGACATTCAGTTTGGGTGGCCCCATACCTGGCTTCTGAATCTTTTAGTTTCCTACAGATGTAACATATTACTCCCTCTCTTGGTTCACCATCTACAATTTGTCTTTGGTGAAGGGCTGCTCCTAAGACTTGGCTACATGCTGCATCTATGTATAACTTGAATGGTAGTTCAAAGTAAGGCAAGATGAGCACAGGTGCATTTGTCAGTTCATATTTTATCCTCTCATATGCATCCCTCCTTTCCTTGGTAATTTCAAAAACTAAATCTTTTGAACATAACATGTATAAACTACTAGTTATGTGGGCGAAATTCTTGATGTGGCTTCTATAGTAGCTAGAAAACCCAACGAAAGATTGCATCTCTTTGATGCTCCTTGGTACTGGCTTTTGCAGTACCGCTGCAACTTTATTCTGGTCAATTTCAAGACTAAGACCCAAGACTTTATGTCCTAGAGCTAGTAGCTCTTGTTGGCCAAAATTACACTTTTTCAGTGAAATTTTCATATTGATGGGTGTACATGTACTTAGCACTCTGTCTATGTATTGTACATGGTCTTCACATGTCTCTGAGTATATAATGATATCATCAATATATACCACCATCCAGCCTTCTAATATTTCTTCTTGAAATATTGTGTCCATCATCCTTTGAAAGTGGGCTGGTGCATTTTTGATTCCAAATGGCATCCTGGTATACTCATATATGCCCATATGGCATATTATTTTGATCTTTTTCATGGAGTTTGGTCTAACTCCATTTTGGTGGAAACCTTTCTTACAATCCTTTTTGGTTATGTATTTGGCTTTTGCCAGTTTATCCAAGGCATGAGGTATCCTAGGTATAGGGTACCTGTCTGATTTTGTGTAGTTTCTCATAGCTCTGAAATCTCCGCACAGTCTAGACTTGCCATCATCTCAGGTGATTAGGACAGGAGTGGTTATTTCCACTATTTCATTATGTCCAATCTTTCTGATGACATCCATGTCCAGGAGTTCATTGATATGTTTTTAAATTTCTTTCCTGGTTTCTAGACTTGCTGGATAAGGAGGTCTCCTTAGCATGGGTGGATAAGGTCTTTTCACATCCAGATATAGTTCTATATCATGGCCTTTGATCTTGCCTAGTGGTCCTGCACCAATGGCAAATGCTGGTCTGTTCTTCCTCAGCATTTTCAGTAGAATTAGTTTTTGTTTACTGGTGAGGGTAGTCCTAAACTGGCCCTCTCTAAATTCATTCAGTAACTCCTCCAGTGGATCATAGGTAGAGATTTCATAAGTATCAAGTGAAAATTTCTTCTCCTTGTTGGTACCAATGGTAATGTTCCTGTTTTTACTATTGTAAATATCTATTCCATACATCATTTGGTAATCTGTTCCCAGTAAGAAGCCTTGGATGTGGGCATCATCAAGCACTACAAACTTTGGGTTGAGTTTGATTTCATCCTTCCTGTGGGGTATAATTATCTCTCTGATAATTGTCCCAATAGAAGTTATCTTCCCTGAAGCATTTTCAAAGTTCTTTGCCTTGGTGGGCAAGAGCTGTTTTTCCCAATTTGGGAAGTGGTTATCTAGATAATTTCTGGCCACTATGGAGCAGTGTGCCCCACTATCAATGATCAGTGGATGTTGAGCATTGTCAATAGAGACAGTCACCTTTGTGGCTGTTCCATGCATATATTCCATCCTTTTGATTGGCAGTGTCCTGTGGCATCCCTGCTTCCAGCTGTATGTCCTGAATTTCTAGTGGGGGTTCCCCTTGGTATTCCACTTGAAATTCTTCTCTTGGGTGCTGCTCATCATCAGATGGTTCTCTGATGGCATTACCCATGGAGTCTGGGTCAGAATCCTCTGTTGGGGATTCCTCCTCTGGGACTTTCTCAATGGCATACAATGTTTTCTTTGCTCTTGGACACTTATTGGCATAGTGGCCCATTGAACCACAATTGTGACAAGAATTCTTCTTCTTTTCCACTTCTGCCACTCTTTCTCTGGGTGTATCTTTAACCTCCACCCTGAGAGGTTGTTTCTCTTTGAAACTACTGCTTCTATATAGGCTGAATTTCCCTATCTTGGTTCTTTTCCTTATATCTTGTAAGGTATTAGCAATGTCATCTAGAGTGCAATTCTGGTTGCATCTGCATCTTACTGAATGCTCTAGTTCTCCTCGAAGTTGTGTCAGAAGTTTGTGATTCCTCATTTGGATGTTCATCTGAGGATCAATGGCTTTGAGTCCTTTAGACTGTCTAAGACACCACTCATATGGATCTTTGTCCACAGAGTATTTGTCATTTTCAAATGAAATGGTATTTTTCCATATCCAAGTACCATTACTGAACTTTTGGATAATCTGACTCTTCCACCATGGCCAGTTTCTTCTGCCATGGATTTCTTTCATTTCTGTGTACCATATACTAGCATGGCCTTCAAATGCTGTATTTAGTCTAGCAGTAATCCATTAATCTGGAATGCTTGGTACATCAATGAAGAGTCCATCAATATAATGTAGGAGCTACATATGATCATATTCTCCTGTTCCAGAGAATTTGAGCCAGCTTGAGGCCTCAGGAAGCTGTTTCAAGGCTTCCTGCTCAGAATAGGACATATTATCCCCATCCTGGTATTGTGATGGAGATCTTGCCTTATTCACCAGAATGGCATCTGGCTTGATATCATCTGGGTGATATGGATTATCCTCAACATGGCCTTGTGGTTGGGGCTTTATGTTATGGTAGACATTAAACAATTTGTTTATATCTTGAGCCAGACAATCCCTGTCCCTGCTGCTGTGGTTTTTCTCTTCAAAGACTATATTCAGTCTCTTGTTGGTTTCTTCAGAGGCTTTGCTCAACTGAGAATGTCCTTCTTGAAGAGTTTTAGCAATTTTATCCATGGAGGCTGTTAATGTTTTCATCCTCTCATGGCTTGCTTCAAGTTCTGCAAACTGCTTTTGAGTTTGGTCAGCATATTGGGACATTTGTAACCACAGTGAATCACTGTTTAAGTTACTCTCAGGTGTCACAACATTATGTTCAATCTGAGTAGGGGTAACATTTCTATTAATGAGACTACTGATTCTAGAGTTATTCACAGCTACTTCTGGTTCTTGTGAACTTCTTTCACCAAATCCAACAGCTTCTGGATCATGGGGTCTGACTCTTTCTTCCTCTGGTTGAAGGAGATCTTGTTTTTGCCCTTGTTTCCTTGTCTTCTCCTGGAAATTTCCTGGAATTGTGAAGAATGGTGACTCTTGGCCAATGATCTTCTGGTTTCTGAATGGTGTGAAGCCACTGGAGAGCTGATTTGGCCTGCTCCTTGTGAGCCTGAAGGAATCTAAGTATGCCCTGTCTGGGTCAGCTGTTCTTCTATAGCTTGGATAGTGGCTTGATTCTCCCTTATCCTGGTTGCCCTTGCCTCCAGGAGTCTGAAATGCCTGGTAGGATTCCAACCTTCGATGGTTACCATAAGGTCCTTGAAGTCTATCTCTTTGGACAGATCTTCTGGCAACTTTCTCCAAGTTCTGCCCAGTGAGATGCCAGGTTGAACCTCTTGTTGTCCATGTTCCATTGAAGAAAATCTTTGAGAAGTTGGTGGAGCTGAAGAACTTGATCCATGTCTTTCCAGTCCTCTGGTTTGAGGTTCCTGTTGAAATGGAGTGTGAATGGCAAGGTTGATATTATCCCCCTCATTGTTTTGCCATCCACCACTGTGTCCAAGGTGTCCTCTTCCAGGTCTTCTGGTTCTGGACAATCCTTCTCTGTCCTCTGGTTGGTTCCTTTGGAAGCCAAGGTCTCTGAGGTATACAGGTGACATGTCAGTGTTTGCAAGCAGTAAAAAACTTTATGTTCTTAGGGTATTTACCTTTGACTGTGCCTTCTACAAATTTGGTGTCTTCTGATTTGGGCAATTTACCTTTAGAGGTTACAACTGGGTTAATTATAATAATTTTCCCCGTACAAGATGTTAAGGTTGGTTTACCTTGTATTGAAGAAGAATTTTGTGGTTTGCTACTCTTCTGGGTGGCAATAGGTGTCCACTTCTTTTCTGTAATTAGGCCTTCACTGTGCCTCTTTCCTTTTCCCTTGTTTCACTCTGGTTCTGAGGGATTCACTGGTATGTTGGCCTGTGACTGGGTCTCAAGTGGTATGAAGTCATCTTCCACTGAATCAAACAGGAAAAGAGTGCTTTATGTCAGTCTAGACTTCTTAAAATGCTGTTTGCACATCTAAGAATGGCCTCTGGGCTTGTATATTACTACAATATTCCCCTGTATAATGACAGTGTATTTGAATTAACAATTTCACTTCGGAAATACAGCTTACAGATAATTGGTATACTGTTTGTATACAAATATCTTACAGATTACTTGTAATTAGCAAGTATAATCTGGTAAAAGGTGGTGTATAAGAATGTAATTGAATTAACAATATGCCCAACCATGCCTTAACTGTTGGTTTTACAGTAAGAGGTGTCTTTATTGAATTAAAAAAAGACTGTATTAGTGGCTTGAAGGGTTTTTATATGTAAAACATGCCAAAAATAAAGGTCCTCCGGTTATTAGCCACGTGACGGGTACTCTTATAATTTGAGTATAAAATGGTGTGTACACCAATTAATCCAGAAAAATATATGATATATATGTATTTTTAAGAAGAAATATGCCTAGAACCATAAAACAAAATGTCATAAATAGTGAAAATAAGTGAACACCTCACTCTTAAGGTCCAAAAAAGGTTTAAAACACAGCCAGGCCCCCAAAATGATGGGTTGAGTCTATGTAGAAGTAGTAATTAGGCTATTTACAACTCTAACTGTGACTGTGATATGTTATAAAAGATTCAATATAAGGTATTGATAGAGAATAAGGATTTTATAATAAAACTTAAAGGGCTTTACTATTATAAGATAGTGGTGGTGAGTGCTGTTGAAAGCCCTGAGTGCGGCTTTACCTGTTGGATGACAATAATAAAAACTAAAATAATTAAGATTATAATTATACCTGGTAATTTTCCAAGAGTATAACTTTTTTTACAGTTGTACTACGTAGGAATTGAAGGGTAGGGCATGGAAAGCTTTTCTGGCTGTGAAAAGCCCTCCTTTTATCCTGAAATGGGGTGGAAAGGCTACTAGACCTTTCCACCTAGAGGAAGTGAAGAGTTTTCACTCTCTGAGACAGGCTTGTGGTTTGCAAAAGGTCTTTATAGCCTTTATTGGGCTCAGATGTGGTTTTGAAACCACATCTGGGCAGTTTTCACCAATACAGGGTGAAAACATTCATCTGGGGACCACATAGCCTTCTTCTGACATGTATGACGCGTAGAATGCTGTACAGAAACTGTATGGGACCCCAGTATTGACACTCATGAGGTATTGAAGTATAAACATGCTTCTTTGTCTGTTTGACACCTCATAATCATGGTTATTGGATATTATCCCAGGGTAAGGCTGTATTGGCCAAAATGTGGGATTTTGACCTTAACGCATGCATAGCTTTCTCAGTTCTTGAGATATCAACCTCAAAATTGGTTTGGTGTGTAGCCCTGTATGTGTTCTACACAATGGTACCTTATTTGATATGGTTATCATTCAATATGGCAAAGTTATCCCATGTGCAAGATATTTTGTACATATGCGTGTTTTAGGTGAAAGCTGTATTGGGCTCGTTTGCCCCATACCTTGTGTTCTAGCTGAGATATGAGGAAATGGATGACACCATCAGATATACCTGATTGTGCTCTTTTCAAAAAGACCCCACTTTAGGTATCTCACACTAAAACTGTAGAAGTTAGATGAGAGGTTAATGTTTTGTTCACCGTTATTTGGCCTGAATTTGCTCATAACTTCAGTAATACTGGTGCTGGCTCAGTTTGGCTGGTACCATTGGATAGCCCTGACTTAGAGATTCATTTTGAATACCCATTTGATGGGATTCAGCCACTCAATCTGTTTTTCAGATGAGAGGTGAAAATTAAGGTTTATGCTCAGCACCAACTTTGAGGAAAAATAACTTTGTTATTATTTGTCCTATGATGATGGGACTTTTATATTTGGAAAGGGGTGAGCTTCCCCTTTTGTTTGATACCCTTTGAGCTAATTTGGCTCAGCTCCATGTTTTGGTGGTATCTTGGCTATACCATTGGGTTATGGTATTTTGGCTGTCATTCTTGTGCTATGGTTTTAAGTCACAGGCTGACAAATGGTCATAATTTATTCATAAAAGAAATTACTTAAAGTAATAATGAAATACTTTAATATTGAATAAATAGTATTGTCATAATGAATATTAGTAGTAGTCATAGAGTACTGCTCAAAAAATTCATTATTGTCAGTGTGAGCCTTAGAGGTAATTTCATATACCCAAAAGACCACAAATACAAAAATTAACATATAAATATAAATAAAATTAATTTATTTATATTATTAAGATAAAAATAAAAATATAAATATAAAATTATATTAAAAATAAAAAATTAATTACAATTTAATAATAAAAATACATTAAATTTTGTAAGTATAAAATTACATTTATACTTGAAAAAATTAAGTAAAAATGAAATTTTAACAAAATTGTGAAAAAATAAATAAATTTGGAAAAAAGTTAAATAAAAATTATTATAACTTTTTATTCAATAAATAAACACATAAAAATTATTTCACCATTGGATTCCTCATAAAAAATCAGGTGGGGTCACCTCTGAGTGAAATTCTTGTAACTCAACTCTAAATAAGCTTAAATTCAGTTTTTAGTATTTTCAATACAAAAGTTGAAAATCCTCAAAATCTTAATATAATTCACACCACATGTGGTGTTAACCATCAATTTTTGTGTTAAAATTGAGGTGTTGTGTTTAGTTTAGAAGTTATGAGGAATTGAAGTATTTTCAATTGAATTCAATTGAAATGTCAAAATGTGCGCATGTATTACATAAGTGAACTTTGATTTACATATGAGGTGTCAATTATTACTGTATTTTACTGTACAATTGAATTGAATTACATATGTAAATTATAAGTATAATACATGATGAGGAATTAAAGGAAAAATAAATTGGAAAGATTAAATTTGGGGGGGAAAAGGAACTCCAGCTCTAAGGGGGAGCTAGACCCCCAAAATCCTTGCTGAAAGGCGTGGGATGTCAAAATTCACGCAAAAGTTCATCACTTTTGGCCTGGAATTGAGTTACAGGGTCTGTGGACTCATTTGATGATGAGGTTTTGATACCAACTGGGGTAGTTTTAGCTGTTGCCAAGAGGGTAAAACTCCCCTTAAGATAAAACAACCATAGTAAAAACAGTTTCAACTGGTTTCTACGCCTCTTACACACATTCTGACGTGTTTTGAAGGCTCTAGTCCTGGTATTGCTATAGTAATGGCTGATTTAAGGGTCTAAAATGGCTAAAAATGGCTTAAACCAGCCCTTTTTGGTCTAAACTTGGGTTCAATGATGCCATAATTGGCTTTTCTGTTTTCAGACTGTTTTTCACGACTGACAAGAGTAAATTTTACTTTTGGAGTAAGAGAATTGATGGCTATAAAAGAATGTCTTCTTTGCCCCACTTTTCTCTTCATGTTAGAATCTTTTTTCCTTTTATTAATTAGTTTAAACACTGTTGAACCAATCAATCAAAGATTCCAACCACCATTTTTAAATCATTTTAATCCTTTTAACCACGTGAAAAAATCATTATAATCATTGTTTGTAACTCTTATAATCATTTTTACCCCTGAACCACCCCAAAAGTGAATTAAAGCATCTTTCATCACTGTTAACTTTGTCACTTTGTTTCCAAATTCACTCTGGTCACTTTTGGGCGTGTTTTCTCTTTAATATTCTTTTTGAAGAATTTGTTCTTTAATTAATTGCTTGCAGTTCTTTGATCAATTAATTCCAATTGAAATTGCTCTTGAAGAAATTTCTTTTGTAGCCTTAAAATATCTCTTGTAGAGTATTTTTTGGATAAATTTTTATTGTTGGTAAAACAATAAATTTTTATAATATTATTTTTTTATACTAATGAAGTTATAAACAATAAAATTGGCGTGTTTTCTCTTAAAAATAATATTTCATATCATTTTTAATTGAATCTTACCTTATACAAATTTTGAGGACAGGAAAAGTACTTGATTTTTAATCAAAGTTTCATATCCACACCTTACATTTGGGGGCCCAGCCGTGATATTTTACCTGTGACATATTTTTTTTACTCTTTTTAAATCTTTTTTCTTATATTGAAAAATTTAAAAAACATATAAAAAATACTTATAATTCAAAAAATCCATAAAAAATAACTTTTCTTCATATTATAAGTGAGGCTTATATTTTATTTCTTTTTTTGAAATAACCTTTTTTTTTTACTTAATTAATTGGCTTTTTCATTAATTTTAGTGTCTGACAACGTGGTAAGACAAGAAAACATTGAAACAGCCTCAACAGTAACCAGCATTATCCCTGCCAGTACTGTCAATTCTGATCATAATAGTACTGTTATTGTGACTCAAAATAACCAGCCTGAACCAATATCTTCTGAATTAATTAACTTGGACATAAGTAATACCCTTCAGGAAGCTAAAAATCTGGCCAATAGTAAGTTTTTGACGTAAAAATACTATTTTAAGCCTTTTTTAACCATAATTATGCCTTCAACCAGGTCACGAGCCAGCTACAACCCCTCAAGCAGCTCCCAAAAAGGTAATAGACGTGATTATGGCAGAAGCCAACCAGGTACAGAAGGAAAAGGGTCAGTTGATGACTTCCAAACAACTAAATTGGGTCATTCTGAAGCTGATAATACTATTTTACCTTCACAAAGAGCTGACAACGCCACAACAAGCCTCTGTGGACATATACAAAGCCAGCCACAGTGCATACAACAATGCACTTCAATTCAAGGAGTACCAGATCCATGCAGACCTGTGGAAGAATTGCATGAATTCTTACCTGACAGTAAGAAAATTCTTGGTCCATCCCAACACTTGCAAATTGCTCAATGGATGGAATCCATTGATGGAGAAGAAAAACATGATGCTTTTGACACTAGAATGGAGGAAAAACAACCCTCCAGCACCCAAACCAGTGCCAAAAACAGCCCCAGTGGCCAGCAGCAGCAATTCCAATGTGAAAAAGCAGCCACAAACTCCAAACAAGGGCAAAGGGAAGGCACCAGCCCCAAAACCTTACAGCCAGGGCTACAGAATCCCAAAGATTCAGCAGGATGCCATGGAAAATGTATTTCAAATGGCCAGAACCATGATGGAATTATAGAAGAAGGAGGAAGCCAGATTAAGATTCCAGAAATGATTTCTGACATATTTGATTCCATCCCAGAGTTGTATAATGCTATAAATGACGTGAAAAAACATCTTTCTGATAAAAACGAAACCATTTGTAACAAAATTAAAACAAACAGCCTGAGTCTGTGCCAAATTAATGAAACACTTATGTGTTTTGAAAAAGTTTTAAGAACAATTAAAAATTCCAATAATGATAATTCTTCTAACAATAAAATAAATGAACAATCTGCCATTATTAAAGAATTAGCAGATAAATATTCTAAATTCAATATTGATGACATAATTGAAACAAGAATTAAACAAGCCATAAATATTATCAAGACAGATAACAAGAAAGTCCTTGATGACATTTCAAATTCATTTACTGAAGTAAAGACATATACCATTGCCTTGCAAAAGTGTTTTGATGCTTCACAAGAAGAAGTATCAAAATTATCAATGAAATTGAATCAAGTCACTGATGATAATACAAGACAGACAGAGTTATGGCAAGAACTGACACATAAAGAAGACATGTATAAAATTGAAGTAATAAATTTAATACAAAGCTTCCAACATGATTACAGAAATTCCCAAAGGTGTAGCAACAGTAAAATGAATGACATTGAACAAACACTGAACACCTTACCAAGAATGTCTACACCTCTAAATCAAAATGAGGGCACAAGAATTCCAAATCCACAAGTATTGGATCCTGATAATTCACAATTAAAAAATGAATCATCCACTTCTTTTCATAACTTGGAACCATCAATGGGCCAAGCACTCTTGAAAGAAGTTCCAAAACTTAAAGAATGGCCTCACTTCAGTGGTGGAGGAGAGTATGAGCATATGGAATTCATTAGAGGTATTGACATGATCAAAGAGGATTTTGAATTACCAGACAGATTGGTAACAGCCAGGTTTAACACCTTGTTTACCAGATCAGCTCACAGATGGTACATCAAAATAAGACAAGAACATGGACACCAGAGTTGGACTTGGTGGAAAACCCAAATCATCAACAAATGGGCAAATGATGCTTGGAGGTTTAAAGTTGAAACAGCCTTTGAATCTTCCAAATTTAATGCTGATAAAGACAAAGCTTTACCATGGTTTTGCCAACAAAAGGACAGATTAACAGCATTATATCCTGACATGTCAGAATTTATGATCCATAGGAAAATTCTGAGACAATGTGGAGGTGACTTAGAGCATGCTGTCAAAAGCAGGACTACTGAACAATCTTCAGCAGAGGATATTATCAATATACTAGAAGAAGTAACCACCAGAACCAAAATTGGTTCTAGTAGGGTGAATCTCAAAACAAGGTTTAATACACCTTGGAAAGATTCTGTGGACAAAAACCCCAAAGAAAATTCTAGTAATATTAAATATAAATCTGCAGATACAGTCAGAAAATGCCATATTTGCCAAATCACCACCCATTTAGCCAATACATGTCCAAAAGGGGGGAAAATCAATGAAATTGACATTGAAAAGGGACCAGATGTTGAAAAAGAAAACATAAATGAAGACAATTCAGATGATAAGTCATCCATATTTTCTGAATCTTCAAAAGATATAGAAAATATCAATGCCACTTTTGACATCATGGAATCTTATTCCCACTTACCACAATTGAGCAATGGTCAAGTTGATTTATCAAAAGTTCAAGATTCACAGCTTATGAAGACAAAACCAAACAGAGGAAAAGGTTATACAGCTGGTAACTCCTGTATAACAGAAGTGGTGATTGACAACAAGCCCACCAAACCTTTGCTTGACCCAGGAGCCTTCTGCTCTTGTGTTGGAAAATCCTTTCTTAAGACTTGTGTACCAAATTTTGAAGACCAATTGTTACCAATTGATGGTATAAAATTCAACAGTGCAAGTAACCCAATGAAAGCATTGGGAATCTTTGAGACCAATGTCATATTCCCACACATAAATGGGAATTTAAGGATCACAGTTGAATTTGTTGTTATGGAAAATTGCTCTAGTACCCATTTTATATTGGGAAATGACTATTTAATGATGTATGGGATAGATTTACATAATAACAAAGACAGATACTTTACAATTGGGGACAAAAAGCGCCAGAAATTTGCCTTTTTACCATTTAAAAGACAAATTACAGTAAACAAAGTATCACCAGTCAACTTAGAGTTAGAAAAATTCAAGTCTGAACAGTTAAATGAGCCTGAGATAAGCCTTCATCTGACTGATAAACAAGAAAATGAACTTTCTTTGCTTTTGTATGACCACAGAGGAGCATTTGCTACAGACAAAGAACCTCTGGGAGCAATTATTGGTCATGAAGTTGACATCATTCTTAACATTGAGAGACCTTATTCACCACTCTTAAGAAGACCTGCTTATCCAGAAAGTCCAAAATCAAGAGAAGCTCTAGAAATCCATATCAAAGAACTTCTGGACCTTGGTGTAATAAGAAAAGTAGGCCACAATGAGGAAGTAGAAATAACTACACCAGTTATAGTGGCGTGGCATAATGGAAAATCCAGAATGGTTGGGGACTTTAGAGCTCTGAACACTTACACTGTTCCAGACAGATACCCAATACCAAAAATCCAAATTGCCCTTACTCAAATATCTCAAGCAGTGTATATAACCACTATGGATGCCCTTAAAGGATTCCATCAAAATGTGGTGACACCAAGAGCAAGAAAATACTTGAGAATTATTGTTCATTGTGGAGTGTATGAATACTTAAGGATGCCCTTTGGTATCAAGAATGCACCTTCACACTTCCAAAGAATGATGAATGAAATCTTCCCTGAAGAACTCTCAGAGGGATGGTTAATCATTTACATTGATGACATTATTATCTGTTCAAAGACTTGGGAGGAGCACATGTACAGATTATCAAGAGTTTTGACAAAAATCCAATCAGTAAACATGAAAATCTCCTTGCAGAAATGTCATTTTGGATTTAAAGAACTTAAGGCACTAGGACATGTTGTATCTGGTTTGTCCCTTGGAATTGACAAAAACAAAGTTGCAGCAGTATTGTTAAAACCCATGCCTCAGAATAAGAAGGAAATTCAGTCATTCTTAGGTTTTGCAGGATATTACAGGCAACACATTAAAGATTTTGCATCCATAGCAAGACCACTTTATAAGTTGTGTGACAAAGACACAGTGCTTGAGATGACTGTTGACAGAGTCAAAGCTTTTGAGTCTCTAAGAGAAGCATTGACCACTGCTCCACTCTTACTAATGCCAGACTTTAAATTGCCTTTCAAACTGTATATTGATGCATCAGGGGATGGACTGGGTGCTGCACTTCACCAAGTTCAGATCATAAATGATAAGCCTGTAGAAGGACCCATATGCTTCATATCCAGGCAAATCAAACCAACTGAAGCCAGATATGGAGCAAGTCAAATGGAATGTCTATGCCTTGTCTGGGCCTTGGAAAAATTAAACTACTTTTTAGAGGGATGTGTTTTTGAAGTGATAACAGATTTTACAGCTGTCAAATCACTTTTGAACATGAAAACACCCAACAGACACATGCTCAGATGGCAAATAGCCATACAAGAATACAGAGGAAATATGACTATTGTTCATAAGGATGGGAATATTCATAAGAATGCAGATGGACTAAGCAGATGGCCATTACCAAATAATATTGATAATCCTGCTTATGTGCCAGAAGAAGCTTCACCACAAATTCCAATAGAAGGAATAAGTGTTACAGACTTGAACACCACCTTCTTTGAAGAAGTCAGAAGCAGCTACACTGAAGATAAGAGTTGTAGCATCTTATGCCAGTTACTTAACAAAGACTGTAAAGACAACTCTCTAATACATGCCTTGGATGAAGTATGGAGAAAATCTTATGATGAAGGAGGATTTCACCTACTGGATGGTATAATTTACCACAGAGCCAAGCACACATGTGTCATGACAGTTGTAGACAGGTCATTAATCAATCTTGTACTGAAAGAATGCCATGATAGTCCCTTGTCAGGACATCTGTCTGAAGACAGAACAAGAGAGAAAGTAAAGACCTGCATATGGTGGCCAATGTGGCAGAAAGATGTTGCAGAGTATTGCAAAACCTGTGACAGATGCCAAAAGGCAAATAAATCAACTGGAAAAAGACTTGGAAATATGATAAAAATCCAAGAACCAAACAGACCTTGGGAAATTGTCCATATGGTTTGTGTAACTGGCCTACCACCAGGAGCTGACAGGAGCTATAATGCTTGCCTAGTAATTGTGGACAGATTCAGTAAAACTCCCATTTTTTTACCATGTCACAAAGATGATACAGCCATGGATACAGCTCTTCTGATATGGAATAGAGTAGTGTCATGGACTGGGATATTTACAAATATCATCAGTGATAGAGATCCCAAATTCACTTCAGCACTATGGACAAATCTTCACCAATTATTTGGCACTAAACTGTCTTTCTCTACAGCCTACCACCCACAAACTGATGGCCTGGCTGAAAGGATGATCCAAACCTTAGAGGGCATGGTGAGAAGATTTTGTGCATATGGCCTTGAATTCAAAGATTGTGATGGATTTACCCATGATTGGTGTACTCTGTTGCCAGCACTGGAATTAGAACATAAAACATCAATCCATGCCAGTACCAATCAGACTCCTGCTATTCTAGAAAAAGGATGGAACCCCAAGTTACCCCAAGATTCCTTGAGGAAAGACTTAATTGAAATACATCCCACAGCTGCTAGCTTCAAAGGAATGCTAGACAAAGCTAGAAAGCATGCAGTAAGATGCATGGAGGACTCTTTTGCATATGCTAAAGATAAATGGGATAAATCACATTCAACTCCAGATCTCAAAGTGGGGGACCTAGTACTTGTATCCATCACTAACTTCAATAACATCAAAGGATGTAAAAAGTTGAAAGACTCCTTTGCAGGACCTTTTGTGATTAAGGCCCTCCATGGAGAAAATGCTGTTGAAGTAGAGTTATCTGAAGAACTTAGCAATAAGCACCCTACATTTCCAGTAAGCTTGATAAAGGCATATAAATCTAGTGATGCTGAGAAATTTCCCTTGAGGAATAAGATTCCCCCAGTTATACCTCCTATTGAGACATCTGGTGCTAAGAAAATTACCAAGGTTCTTAAAGAAAGGAAATTAAGAACCAAGAAAGTAAGGGAATACCTTGTTAGGTACAGTGACCCAACTTGTGAAGTTGAATGGTTAGAAGAAAAAGATATACCAGAAGCTACCAAACTCCTCAGAAGATTCAGACACACTAGAAACACCAATATTACAAAGTAATATTCTTTTTTAGGGGGAGGGAATGTGAGCCTTAGAGGTAATTTCATATACCCAAAAGACCACAAATCCAAAAATCAACATATAAATATAAATAAAATAAATTTATTTATATTATTAAGTTAAAAATAAAAATATAAATATAAAATTATATTAAAAATAAAAAATTAATTACAATTTAATAATAAAAATACATTAAATTTTGTAAGTATAAAATTACATTTATACTTGAAAAAATTAAGTAAAAATGAAATTTTAACAAAATGGTGAAAAAATAAATAAATTTGGAAAAAAGTTAAATAAAAATTATTATAACTTTTTATTCAATAAATAAACACATAAAAATTATTTCACCATTGGATTCCTCATAAAAAATCAGGTGGGGTCACCTCTGAGTGAAATTCTTGTAACTCAACTCTAAATAAGCTTAAATTAAGTTTTTAGTATTTTCAATACAAAAGTTGAAAATCCTCAAAACCTTAATTTAATTCACACCACATGTGGAGTTAACCATCAATTTTTGTGTTAAAATTGAGGTGTTGTGTTTAGTTTAGAAGTTATGAGGAATTGAAGTATTTTCAATTGAATTCAATTGAAATGTCAAAATGTGCGCGTGTATTACATAAGTGAGCTTTGATTTACATATGAGGTTTCAATTCTTACTGTATTGTACTGTACAATTGAATTGAATGACATATGTAAATTATAAGTATAATACATGATGAGGAATTAAAGGAAAAATAAATTGGAAAGATTGAATTTGGGGGGGAAAAGGAACTCCAGCTCTAAGGGGGAGCTAGACCCCCAAAATCCTTGCTGACAGGCGTGGGATGTCAAAATTCACGCAAAAGTTCATCACTTTTGGCCTGGAATTGAGTTACAGGGTCTGTGGACTCAATTGATGATGAGGTTTTGATACCAACTGGGGTAGTTTTAGCTGTTGCCAAGAGGGTAAAACTACCCTTAAGATAAATCAACCATAGTAAAAACAGTTTTAACTGGTTTCTACACCTCTTACACACATTCTGACGTGTTTTTAAGGCTCTAGGCCTGGTATTGCTATAGTAATGGCTGATTTAAGGGTCTAAAATGGCTAAAAATGGCTTGAACCAGCCCTTTTTGGTCTAAACTAGGGTTCAATGATGCCATGATTGGCTTTTCTGTTGTCAGACTGTTTTTCACGACTGAAAAGAGTAAATTTTACTTTTGGAGTAAGAGAATTGATGGCTATAAAAGAATGTCTTCTTTGCCCCACTTTTCTCTTCATGTTAGAATCTTTTTTCCTTTTATTAATTAGTTTAAACACTGTTAAACCAATCAATCAAAGATTCCAACCACCATTTTTAAATCATTTTAATCCTTTTAACCACGTGAAAAAATCATTATAATCATTGTTTGTAACTCTTATAATCATTTTTATCCCTGAACCACCCCAAAAGTGAATTAAAGCATCTTTCATCACTGTTGACTTTGTCACTTTGTTTCCAAATTCACTCTGGTCACTTTTGGGCGTGTTTTCTCTTTAATATTCTTTTTAAAGACTTTGTTCTTTAATTAATTGCTTGCAGTTCTTTGCTCAATTAATTCAAATTGAAATTGCTCTTGAAGAAATTTCTTTTGTAGCCTTAAATATCTCTTGTAGAGTATTTTTTGGATAAATCTTTATTGTTGGTAAAACAATAAATTTTTATAATATTATTGTTTTATACTAATAAAGTTATAAACAATAAAATTGGCGTGTTTTCTCTTAAAAATAATATTTCATATCATTTTTAATTGAATTTTACCTTATACAAATTTTGAGGACAGGAAAAGTACTTGATTTTTAATCAAAGTTTCATATCCACACCTTACAGTCAGAGTTAATATTGATAGCTATCTTCTCCTCATAATTATTAAATCCTCAATCCATTAAGGGATATATATCCCTGTCACATAGGTATTATTAGCTATATATGTTTTAAGATCTCTTATAAAATGAATTAATAAATATAAAAATGCACCCTTCAGTTATAAAAGAGAAATATTATAGTATTTTCTCCAGTATATTCTATTTATGATATTATTAATAAGCCTTCTAATCAATATCATTAACCTAAAAATATAATTAAAAACATATAGTTCAAAATATCATACATCTTTCTTATTATATATTGTCAATACTTGAATATATATCTAAATGTTTCCTTTAACCTATATAATAGTGGTATTAAGCCACTTTTATATATCTAGTAATAATAAAAGTTATTTATCTAATAATTGAGTAGGTCAGATGGAGACTGCTGAAAGTGTTCTCAAGTTGTAAAGCCAAGATTTGAAATATGGATTTGTGAGCTCTATAGGGAGATTCTTTAGTATATTCCGAGGGTCAGATAATACACCTTAGCACCCTTGATTACAGGATCATTCAGCAATTAAGAACTGTTTACCTGTGAATTTCCCCTTGAGGACTGCCTTATCCAATCCCACACTATAAGGAGTTCCACAGCGGGATTGACAACTTGCATGTAACACAGGTGGAGCCAACCAATAATTCTTCAGACTGGGTGTGTAAGTGTTACCAAATAACATGAAGGCAAAAATCATGTTCAGGTTAAATGTAATGAGGGATTGACAGTTTGCATTGACATGGGTGTATGCAAAAGTGGGACACATGCACACAGAGGCAAAAGCATTTGTGGGTTAAATTTGATGAGGGATTGAAAGTTTGCATGTGACACGTGTGTAGCCAGCCACACAACTCTGTGGGTTTGGGTGCGCATGCAGAAGTATGACACACACAAAGGCAAAAGAATCTGTGGGCTTAATTTAGAGAAGGATTGACAATTTTTGGGTGACATGGGCTGAGCCATCTCAGCCCCTGTGATATGTGAGTGTGTGTAATATTATCATTGAAATCAGCTTGTTCGCATAACAGCCAATTTCAAAATCCAAATTTATTTGTGGCCATTTGAACTAATGGATTTACTGGTCAAAATGGAAAGTTACTGTCACAAACTCTTTAGGCAGGTATCTCTCTGTGAATAATCCTAACGAATCTGAGAGAATTGCATTATTGTGTTACTATATTTTCAGAAAAAATGCATATACTAAATATCATGAAATAAGGGTTTTATCATTACAAGAAGTACACATGACATCAATTTTTTATGATACAATCCAGATTTACCTTCTATTTCTTCTTTATATATGATCAAGTGTCTGTAATCAAAACTAAAATCTTTAGAAATATTGAGATGCAGCAAATGTAGTAAGAGATTCATATGAAACTTCAAAGTTTCTAAAATAAGAAAATTATGGTTCATCATAAAAGATGGATCAGAGAATTTATCAATCCTATTAATAATACCAAGTTGTTGTGAGTTTCCCCTAAGAAGACATATCACACTGTTTCTGAAATTTTTGGTTTCAGTTGAATATATATTGTTGGCTATATTAATGTTTGAAACTGGAAAATACCAAGGTGAGAGAATTCTTAGAGTGGGATGACTTTTGGATGTTACGGTAGTTTCTAAGTTTATCCATGCAACTGTTACCCTTTCTTAATAAAAATTCTGCAATTACTCAACCAGGGAACCATCATTTTGTTGGTGATGGTGCAGTGGTTAATTATATTTTTGGTGATTGAACGGAGCAGGAGGCTGTGATTCCAAAATTTGTTTTATTTTGCATGGCGCTGATGGGGATTTGAGGAGAATGGAAAGGTTGGAACATTGACAAATATGCTGAAGTAAGGTTTTATCTATATCATCTATTAAGAGTTAAAAGAAGTTAGTCTTATTGAGTTCATGTGTATAATTAATGCAAATATTTTCCTCTTACTAATTAAAATACATGTTTTGTTTTTTTGGCACCTTGTCAAATACTCCAATCAAGTGCTCATAACCCCATGTGGCTGAGCGTTGTTCTGGGCCCAAATGTTGGAAGAGTTCTGGAATATGATCAGAAAAATGATGATTTGGTTTACTTTTCTGTTTTGGGAACAGGTATTGATTGGACAGGTGGAATGTTTTCCAATTTTCACAAAATTCAGTTTCATAATTCATTGAAATACTCCAACCTGTGGCAATGTTGATAGCACTAATCAAATGGAATGTATTCTTGGCTAGTTCATTTTCAAGTTCTTCTGATTTACCCATTTTTCTTTGTGTATTATGGTCATTTTTTCATTTAATTAAATCTGTTTACTGAGGATTGAAAATGGAATATAGAACTTGTATATAACATCCCATTCAGCCATGTTTAAACTACCATGACAGGGGGAACTCATTTTCAGGGGTACTAATGTCCATGATGATGGAACTATGGTATCAAGTATGATTTTTTGGAGATTCTCCAGAGCCTTGCCCTTGATATGGTGAGAACTCAGAGAGGAATCCAGAATTAGGGATGTAATCGACATCAAATGAGGGAATCTTTGCAGAAACACTAGATGGAGGTTGTGTGTGAGGGGTGGGCATTGGGAACTATTTTCTTTGGGTAGAAGTAGTGGGGAGTGACTCATTCATTATTTTGCCATTTCTCTTCTCAGGTAGAGCGTCCCTTGAAATGTAATTTGATCAAGAGAGCTGTTTGAGGTCACAGAATCTGAGTCTGAACATTTGGTGTCATGGGATTTCCTGTGGGTCCTGATTTATATTTTTGATTTGGCCTCCAGAATGCATAATTTGAATGTTGCATGATCCTTCAAAATTCCAAATATTAAATTATTCTTTATGTCAATATTAACCATTTTTGTTGCATCCAAATACAAAAGCTCTTCAAAAACTGAATATTGCACTCTATACTCAGAGAAAATTGCATGTTGTTGTTTTGAGTTTTCCCAAATCTATTTTTCAATGGTTGATTTATGATTGAGGTATGAGTGTGTGTAGTGAAATTGAGGAACAATTTCTGCAATTTGAGCCTTTTGAATAGTGAAAAATTACAAAAGTGGTTTCCTGAAGGAGAAATCAATTTACTAAGCTTTCAAATGGAAAACACATTTGAAATGGCCATGAGTATGGTAACATGGATAAAGGATCTGGAAGGACCTGTTTAGGTGAGTGAAAAATGGCAACGTTGCCACAGTTCTTTGAGCTCCTTGATCAGTGGCATCAATAGGTAATTCAAGGGCAATTGGCTCCTTTGGTCGAGGGATGATTCCTGAAACATAGACATTCCTTGGCTTGAACCTTTCACTTGGGGGAGATTAGGACAAATTAGCATGATAGTTACAATGGTTGCCAAGCAGATTGACCTTCCATGTGCATTAACCCAGTCCTCATAAATAGAGAAGCCAATGCACCAGGAATAGACATGAATGTGGGGTCATCAATAGTTGTGGTGCCAGTTAAGAATCTCCAGACCAATCAATCCCAAATGTCACTTTTGTGGGAACCTTTGGGTATTTGGGATTTTTGATGTTGATGAAGAATTTTCAAAATTCCAGCCCACTGGAGAAATCTGGGAAGCCAATTTTGAATCATTGATAAATGAAATTCTTTCCTGGTATAAATTTTTGTTTGATGTTGGTTGTGTTGTTGGTGTAGGGCTTGAGTGAATTTCTGAATTCCTTTAATCATTGTGTGCAAGGGGTATCATGATAATTTGGTTCATTATGGCCTCGAAAATGGATTTGGTAGGTTGTGAAAGTTTAAGTAAGCCCATTAAGAAAGAAAAATTGAGGACAAGATATATAGTTTTCAATAAGTGGCTCCAATTGGAGATTTTCAAATATGGTACTGAGATCTTGAGGTATATGTAATGTGGTAGTAGGGTGACCAACTGAGCTTGAGATACTTGACTCAATACACAGGTTCAGGAAGGGGTTGAGAATGTGTGAAGCCTGCAGGGTATATTATACCTTAAAAATATAATTTCAGAGATTATCATTCCAAGGTCTTGTGGGGGAAGTTTTGAATCCTGATGTATGTTTTCTGTGAAGCTTAATTGAGACTCCGTGGAGTGGAGAATGTGCTTTGGGTCAATTGAGAATAATCGTTTGGAAAAATTTAATCCAAAAAATTTTTTGGGAATTCAGATCCTGATTCTGAAATAGGGATGTTTGGAATAGATTTGGATTCAATGAAAGATTTGACCTTTTTAATGTGCTTTTTATATTGGAAAGGTGTGTAGGCAACTCCATTCCTATCACCCTCATGGGAAGAGTATTTTTTAGTTGAGAAGTGTTGACACCTTCATATATGCATTGAGGAATAGCTTGGGGTTGATATTGTTTCAGGAATAATGAACAAGGTTAGATTTTGTTTAAATATCTATGGTTGATATGCAATTAATTAGGAAATTGAGTAATTGGGAAAAAGGTTGAGTGATTATTTATGAAGGAGGATATGGTTTGAGATATTGGAGGATTTTATCCTATTTGCAATGGTGGATGAGCTTCAGGGGATAAAGCACAATGTGTCACATCTTGGTGGGGGAATTGGTTAGGTGTCTTGGGTGAAGTTCCTTGCCTCTCAATTCTTGTACTATCTCAGTTTGTTTACACATTAAGATAAAGTGAGTTTGGAAAATGAAGGGCATTACATTAGTGATTTTTCACCATTTATTTTAGGGGAGTAACGTTTAAGCCATGTATGCTGGCATGGAATTGTACATGGTTTAAACCCTATTCCAGACATAAGTATATAGCTCTATTACAAAATGGCTGGGGCGCGAGCTAAGGTTTTGGTATTTGTTTTGAGTGCATGGGGGCTTTGAATTGGCTAGAATGTGATTTTGACTTTCTTGCCTTTCTTGAAAAGGTGATGTATCTTTTGTGGGTAAATCCTTCATAAATATATAATTCTACAGATATAGAATTCCTTGGAATTTCAAACCATCCAATGGAAGTCTGGATAATCCTCAAAATTTGAAGATAGGGAGGGGGCATAAAAGAGTTCTGGAGATGTTTATTGAATCTTATTACGTATGTACAGTTGGTCCCTTGAGATAAAGAAAGTCTAAAATTGTATGCTGGTGGGCCATGCAGTATGGCTTCTGACAAAATGTGAGGAGCTGAAGATCAGGTTATGTCAGAGCTCCCTAAAAGAATCCTATGAAGCTTTGACAAGAGTTTTGGTTCACACTATTCAATGAATTTCTCTATTATAAATTTGAAATATTTTATCATAGTACTGAGCTGTTTTATCAAGTCCTAAATATTACTGTAGCTTTTTAACCCTTATTTCATCTCCTCACCAATGCAAATATGGTTCAGGATCTGTGCATGACTTGGAGAGTGAATCTAACATATATTATGTTCAAACTCAGTCCCTAATGAGCCCCAAAATTACCCTAACAACCCCTATTTCATCCTTGCTGAATGTACCAGGTCTCAACATTGATGTGGGAAATGCAATGGCTTGAAATTCAACAACTTGGTCAATAGAAAGTATTTATATAACTCCCACCAATACACAAATGCATGTTTTTGAGGGAGCAGGAAGCCCACCAGGAATTTCCTCAAAGGCTAATGCAAAATCCAAATTTTCATGTGACTTCCTCCTGAATCCTAGTGGGAATTCAGTGGAGTCTCAGGAACCCTTAGGGTGGAGTAAACAGCCATCCCTGAAGATCTCATCAGGATATCAGGTTCATGTGGGCTATGACGAATGGGTTTATGGTGGGAAACAAAAAGGAGAATTGGATAATGTCACTCAGAGTGTTCTTTAAGAGGGAAACCCTATATTTACACCTCATCAAAGTAAGTCATTTTAATTTCTGAGTATAAGATCTTTTACAATCTGATATGCTTGTTCCATTGGTTATATATGGCACCTAAATGGAAGACACTTGGATCTCAGGAGCCAATTAAATATCATGAGTATGTTCTGCTTTTATGAATTTTTTTATTTGTTAAGTAATTATTTGCATGGTAGGTGATGATCTTTATGTATCTTTCCCTCTGCTCCATAAAGAAAATGTTACTGGACGTCATCATCCATATGCCTCCAAACCAAGAATGGGTCATGCCAGTTCATCAAGAGAAAAAATTGTGTAAGATGAGGATAAGAACATTTCTCTGACTCACAGTGAAACCAATGGAGAACCAAGAATGGACAATTTCATGGCGCATGAGGAGGGAACTTGGTCAAGTAGTAAGATCACCCACCTTCAAACAAACCTTGCCCAGAGTATGCTTGATAAATTTGAGATGAGACAGCAAAAGAACCAGGCTCTCTGTAAGGTTTTTCTATGAAACTCTTGATAATAGTAACAATATCAAGAGAACTATTACTTTTCTCAGTAGAAAAATATAACACAACAAAATATTATAACCACAAATTAAATATTATTATTAGAATAATGATATTAAAAAAATAATTTGAATTACTATTATATAATATAATAATGAAAAAAATGATAATAATTAAAATAAATTTTAATTATTTTACCATTCTTATATTCACTGACAGTTATAAAAATAAGTGTAAGGTGTGGATATGAAAATTTGATTGAAAATCAAGTACTTTTCCTGTCCTCAAAATTTGTATAAGGTAAAAATCAATAAAAAATAGTAAAGGATATTATTTTGAAGAGAAAACACACAAAATTTATTGTTTATAACTTTATTAGTATAAAACAATAATATTATAAAGATTTATTGTTTTACCAACAATAAAAATTAATCCAAAAATACTCTACAAGAGATATTTAAGGCTACAAAAGAAATTTCTTCAGGAGCAATTTCAATTGGAATTAATTGAGCAAAGAACTGCAAGCAATTAATTAAAGAGCAAAGTATTTAAAAATAATATTAAAGAGAAAACACACCCAAAAATGACCAGAGTGAATTTGGAAACAAATTGACAAAGTTTACAGTGATGAAAGATGCTTTAATCACTTTTGGGGTGGTTCAGGGGTAAAAATGATTATAAAAGTTACAAAAAATGATTATAATAATTTTTCAAGTGGTTAAAAGGTTTGAAATGATTTAATAAAGGTGGTTGGAATCTCTTATTGATTGGTTTAACAATGTTTAAACTAATTATAAAAGGAAATAATTCTAACATGAAGAGAAAAGTGGGGCAAAGAAGACATTCTTTTATAGCCATCAATTTTCTTACTCCAAAAGTGAAATTTACTCTTGTCAGTCGTAAAAAACACTCTGACAACAGACAAGTCAATTATGGCATCATTGAACCCTGGTTTAGACCAAAAAAGGCTGGTTTAAGCCATTTTTAGCCATTTTTAGCCATTTTAGACTCTTAAATCAGCCATTACTGTAGCAATACCTGGTCTAGAGCCTTCAAAACACGTCAGAATGTGTGCAAGAGGCGTAGAAACCAGTTAAAACTGTTTTTACTATGATTGTTTTATCTTAAGGGTAGTTTTACCCTCTTGGCAACAGCTAAAACTACCCCAGTTGGTATCAAAACCTCATCATCAATTGAGTCCACAGACCCTGTAACTCAATTCCAGGACAAAAGTGATGAACTTTTGCATGAATTTTGACACCACACGCCTGTCAGCAAGGATTTTGGGGGTCTAGCTCCCCCTTAGAGCTGAAGTTCCTTTTCCCCCCCAAATTTAATCTTTCCAATTTATTTTTCCTTTAATTCCTCATCATGTATTATACTTATAATTTACATATGTAATTCAATTGAATTGTAAAGTACAATACAGTAAAAATTGATACCTCATATATAAATCAAAGTTCACTTATGTAATTCACGCGCACATTTTGACATTTCAATTGAATTGAATTGAAAATACTTCAATTCCTCATAACTTCTAAACTACACACAACACCTCAATTTTAACACAAAAATTGATGGTTAACACCACATGTGGTGTGAATTAAATTGAAGTTTTGAGGATTTTCAACTTTTATATTGAAAATACTAAAAACTTAATTTAAGCTTATTTAGAGTTGAGTTACAAGAATTTCACTCAGAGGTGACCCCACCTGATTTTTTATGAGGAATCCAATGGTGAAATAATTGTCATATGTATATTTATTGAATAAAAAGCTATAATAATTTTTATTTAACTTTTTTCCAAATTTATTTATTTTTTTACAATTTTGTTAAAATTTCATTTTTACTTAATTTTTTCAAGTATAAATGTAATTTTACAATTCCAAAATTTAATGTAATTTTATTTTTAAATTGTAATTAAATTTTTTATTTTGAATATAATTTCATATTTATATTTTGATTTTTATTTTAATAATATAAATAAATTTATTGTATGTATATTCATATGTTAATTTTGTATTTGTGGTCTTTTGGGTATATGAAATTACCTCTAAGGCTCACATTCCCTCCCCCTAAAAAAAGAATATTACTTTGTAATATTGTTATTTCTAGGGTGTCTGAACTTTCTGAGAAGTTTAGTAGCTTCAGGTATGTCTTTTTCTCTTGTTCTGTCTTCAGACAGATATCCTGAGAAGGGGCTCTCATGGCATTTTTTTTTAAAAATTGATTAATGACCTCTCCACAACTGTCATGACACATGTGTGCTTGGCCTTGTGATAAATTATACCATCCAGTAGGTGAGATCTTCCTTTATCATATGATCCTTTCCATACTTCATCCAAGGCATGTATTAGAGAGCTTTCTTTACAGTCTTCATTCACTAATTGGTATAAGATGCTACAATTATTATCTTGAATGTAACTATTTCTGACCTCTTCAAAGAAGGTGGTGTTCAAGTCTGTAACACTTATTCCTTCTTTTCATTGATTTCCCCCCTTATTGGAAATGTATTGGCTATATGGGTGGTGCTTTGGCAAATATGGCACTTTCTGATTGTATCTGCAGATTTATACCTAACATTATTAGAATTTTCTTTGGGGTTTTTGTCCACAGAATCTTTCCAAGGGGTATTAAACCTTGTTTCAATATTAACCCTACTAGAACCAATTTTGGTTCTGGTGGTTACTTCTTCAAGTATATTGATAATATCCTCTGCTGAAGATTGTTCAGTAGTCCTGCTTTTGATAGCATGCTCTAAGTCACCTCCACATTTTCTCAGAATTTTTCTATGGATCATAAATTCTGACGTGTCAGGATATAATGCTGTTAATCTGTCCTTTTGTTGGCAAGACCATGGGAAAGCTTTGTCTTTATCAGCATTAAATTTGGCAGATTCAAAGTCTGTTTCAATTTTAAACCTCCAAGCATCATTTGCCCATTTGTTGATGATTTGGGTTTTCCACCAAGTCCAACTCTGGTGTCCATGTGCTCATCTTATTTTGATGTACCATCTGTGAGCTGATCTGGTAAACAAGGTGTTAAACCTGGCTGTTACCAATCTTTCTGGTAATTCAGAAGCCTCTTTGATCATGTCAATACCTCTAATGAATTCCATATGCTCATACTCTCCTTCACCACTGAATTGAGGCCATTCTTTAAGTTTTGGAACTTCTTTCAAGAGTGCTAGGCCCATTGATGGTTCCAAGTTATGAAAAGAAGTGGATAATTCATTTTTTAATTGTGAATTATCAGGATCCAATACTTGTGGATTTGGAATTCTTGTGCCCTCATTTTGATTCAGAGGTGTAGACATTCTTGGTAAGGTGTTCAGTATTTGTTCAATGTCATTCATTTTACTGTTGCTACACCTTTGGGAATTTCTGTATTCATGTTGGAAGCCTTGTATTGAATTTATTACTTGAATTTTATACATGTCTTCTTTATGTGTCAGTTCTTGCCATAACTCTGTCTGTCTTGTATTATCAGCAGTGACTGGATTCAATTTCATTGATAATTTTTATAATTCTTCTTTTGAAGCATCATAACACTTTTTCAAGGCAATGGTATATGTCTTTACTTCAGTAGATGAATTTGAAATGTCATCAAAGACTTTCTTGTTATCTGTTTTGATAATATTTATGGCTTGTTTAATTCTTGTTTCAATTATGTCATCAATATTGAATTTAGAATATTTATATGTTAATTCTTTAATAATGGCAGATTGTTCATTTATTTTATTTCCAAAATAATTATCATTATTGGAAATTTTAATTGTTCTTAAAGCTTTCTCAAAACAAATAAGTGTTTCATTAATTTGGCACAGACGTAGGTTGTTTGTTTTAATGTTGTTACAAATGGTTTCATTTTTATCAGAAAGATGTTTTTTCACATCATTTATAGCATCATACAATTCTGGGATGGAATCAAATATATCAGAAATCATTTCTGGAATCTTAATCTGGCTTCCTCCTTCTTCTGTAATTCCATGATGGTTCTGGCCATCTGAAATACATTTTCCATGGCATCCTGCTGAATCTTTGGAATCCTGTATCCTTGGTTGTAAGGTTTTGGGGCTGGTGCCTTCCCTTTTCCTTGTCTGGAACTTGTGGCTGCTTTTTCATGTTGGAATATCTGCTGCTGGCCACTGGGGCTGTTTTGGCACTTGCTTTGGTGGTGGAGGGTTGCTTTTTTTCCATTCTAGTGTCAAAAGCATCATGTTTTTCTTCTCCATCAATGGATGCCATCCATTGAGCAATTTCCAAGTGTTGGGATGGCCCAGGAATTTTCTCACAGTTAGGTAAGAATTCATGAAATTCTTCCACAGGTCTGCAAGGATCTGGTACTCCTTGAATTGAAGTGCATTGTTGTATGCACTGTGGCTGGCTTTGTATATGTCCACAGAGGCTTCTTGTGGTGGTGTCAGCTCTTTTTGAAGGTAAAATGGTATTATCAGCTTCAGAATGACCCTACTTAGTTGTTTGGAGGTCATCAACTGAGCCTTTTCCTTCTGCACCTGATTGGCCTCTGCCATAATCACGTCTATTACCTTTCTGGGAGCTGCTTGAGGGGTTATAGCTGGCTCCTGACCTGGTTGAAGGCATAATTATGGTTAAAAAGGCTTAAAATAGTATTTTTACATCAAAAAACTTACTATTGGCCAAATTCTTAGCTTTCTGAAGGGTATTACTTATGTCAAAGTTAATCAATTCAGAAGATATTGGTTCAGGTTGGTTATTTTGAGTCACAGTAATAGTACTATTATGGTCTGAACTAATAGTACTGGCAGGAATAATGCTGGTGACTGTTGAGGCTGTTTCAATGTTTTCTTGTCTTACCACGTTTTCAGACACTAAAATCAATGGAAAAACCAATTAATTAAGTAAAAAAAGGATATTTCAAAAAAAAATTCAAATATAAGCCTCACTTATAATACTAAAAAAATTATTTTTTATGGATTTTTTGAATTATAAGTATTTTTTTTATATGTTTTTAAATTTTTAAATATAAGAAAAAAAACATTTAAAAAGAGTAAAAAAATATGTCACAGGTAAAATATCATGGCTGGGCCCCCAAATGTAAGGTGTGGATATGAAACTTTGATTGAAAATCAAGTACTTTTCCTGTCCTCAAAATTTGTATAAGGTAAAAATCAATTAAAAACAGTAAAGGATATTATTTTTAAGAGAAAACACGCAAAATTTATTAATTATAACTTTATTAGTATAAAACAATAATCTTATAAAGATTTATTGTTTTACCAACAATAAAAATTTATCCAAAAATACTTTACAAGAGATATTTAAGGCTACAAAAGAAATTTCTTCAAGAGAAATTTCAATTGGAATTAATTGAGCAAAGAGCTGCAAGCAATTAATTAAAGAACAAAGTCTTTAAAAAGAATATTAAAGAGAAAACACACCCAAAAGTGACCAGAGTGAATTTGGAAACAAAGTGGCAAAGTTTACAGTGATGAAAGATGCTTTAATTCACTTTTGGGGTGGTTCAGGGGTAAAAATGATTATAAGAGTTACAAACAATGATTATAATGATTTTTTCACGTGGTTAAAAGGATTAAAATGATTTGATAAAGGTGGTTGGAATCTTTTATTTATTGGTTTAACAATGTTTAAACTAATTATAAAAGGAAAAGATTCTAACATGAAGAGGAAAGTGGGGCAAAGAAGACATTCTTTTATAGCCATCAATTCTCTTACTCCAAAAGTAAAATTTACTCTTGTCAGTCGTGAAAAACAGTCTGACAACAGAAAAGCCAATTATGGCATTGTTGAACCCTGGTTTAGACCAAAAAGGGCTGGTTTAAGCCATTTTTAGCCATTTTAGACCCTTAAATCAGCCATTACTATAGCAATACCTGGTCTAGAGCCTTCAAAACACGTCAGAATGTGTGTAAGATGCGTAGAAACCAGTTAAAACTGTTTTTACTATGATTGTTTTATCTTAAGGGTAGTTTTACCCTCTTGGCAACAGCTAAAACTACCCCAGTTGGTATCAAAACCTCATCATCAATTGAGTCCACAGACCCTGTAACTCAATTCCAGGCAAAAAGTGATGAACCTTTGCGTAAATTTTGACACCACATTCCTGTCAGCAAGGATTTTGGGGGTCTAGCTCCCCCTTATAGCTGGAGTGCCTTTTCCCCCCCAAATTTAACCTTTCCAATTTATTTTTCCTTTAATTCCTCATCATGTATTATAGTTATAATTTACATATGTAATTCAATTGAATTGTAAAGTAAAATACAGTAAAAATTGATACCTCATATGTAAATCAAAGTTCACTTATGTAATTCACGCGCACATTTTGACATTTCAATTGAATTCAATTGAAAATACTTCAATTCCTCATAACTTCTAAACTAAACACAACACCTCAGTTTTAACACAAAAATTGATGGTTAACACCACATGTGGTGTGACTTAAATTAAAGTTTTGAGGAATTTCAACTTTTATATTGAAAATACTAAAAACTTAATTTAAGCTTATTTACAGTTGAGTTACAAGAATTTCACTCAGAGGTGACCCCACCTGATTTTTTACAAGGAATCCAATGGTGAAATAATTTTCATATGTATATTTATTGAATAAAAATCTATAATAATTTTATTTAACTTTTTTCCTTATTTGTTTATTTTTTTACAATTTTGTTAAAATTTCATTTTTACTTAATTTTTTCAAGTATAAATGTAATTTTATAATTCCAAAATTTAATGTAATTTTATTTTTAAATTGTAATTAAATTGTTTATTTTGAATATAATTTCATATTTATATTTTGATTTTTCTTTTAATAATATAAATAAATTTATTTTTTTATATTCGTATGTTAATTTTGCATTTGTGGTCTTTTGGGTATATGAAATTACCTCTAAGGCTCACAATAAGAAGTATTGTGAGCCTTAGAGGTAATTTCATATACCCAAAAGACCACAAATATAAAAAATAACATATTAATATAAATAAAATAAATTTATTTATATTATTAAAATAAAAATAAAAAAATATAAATATAAAATTATATTAAAAATAAAAAATTAATTATAATTTAAAAATAAAATTACTTTAAATTTTGTAAATATAAAATTACATTTATACTTGAAAAATTTAAGTAAAAATGAAATTTTAACAAAATTGTGAAAAAATAAATAAATTTGGAAAAAAGTTAAATAAAATTTATTATAACTTTTTATTCAATAAATAAACATATAAATTTTATTTCACCATTGGATTCCTCATAAAAAATCAGGTGGGGTCACCTCTGAGTGAAATTTTTGTAACTCAACTCTAAATAAGCTTAAATTAAGTTTTTAGTATTTTCAATACAAAAGTTGAAAATCCTCAAAACCTTAATTTAATTCACACCACATGTGGTGTTAACCATCAATTTTTGTGTTAAAATTGAGGTGTTGTGTTTAGTTTAGAAGTTATGAGGAATTAAAGTATTTTCAATTGAATTCAATTGAAATGTCAAAATGTGCGCGTGTATTACATAAGTGAACTTTGATTTACATATGAGGTGTCAATTATTACTGTATTGTACTGTACAATTGAATTGAATTACATGTGTAAATTATAAGTATAATACATGATGAGGAATTAAAGGAAAAATAAATTGGAAAGATTAAATTTGGGGGGGAAAAGGAACTCCAGCTCTAGGGGGGAGCTAGACCCCCAAAATCCTTGCTGACAGGCGTGGGATGTCAAAATTCACGCAAAAGTTCATCACTTTTGGCCTGGAATTGAGTTACAGGGTCTGTGGACTCAATTGATGATGAGGTTTTGATACCAACTGGGGTAGTTTTAGCTGTTGCCAAGAGGGTAAAACTACCCTTAAGATAAAACCATCAGAGTAAAAACAGTTTTAACTGGTTTCTACGACTCTGACACACATTCTGACGTGTTTTGAAGGCTCTAGGCCTGGTATTGCTATAGTAATGGCTGATTTAAGGGTCTAAAATGGCTAAAAATGGCTAAAAATGGCTTAAACCAGCCCTTTTTGGTCTAAATCAGGGTTCAATGATGCCATAATTGGCTTTTCTGTTGTCAGACTGTTTTTCACGACTGACAAGAGTAAATTTTACTTTTGGAGTAAGAGAATTGATGGCTATAAAAGAATGTCTTCTTTGCCCCACTTTTCTCTTCATGTTAGAATCTTTTCCTTTTATTAATTAGTTTAAAACTGTTAAACCAATCAATAAAAGATTCCAACCACCCTTTTTAAATCATTTTAATCCTTTTAACCACGTGAAAAAATCATTATAATCATTGTTTGTAACTCTTATAATCATTTTTACCCCTGAACCACCCCAAAAGTGAATTAAAGCATCTTTCATCACTGTAAACTTTGTCACTTTGTTTCCAAATTCACTCTGGTCACTTTTGGGCGTGTTTTCTCTTTAATATTCTTTTTAAAGACTTTGTTCTTTAATTAATTGCTTGCAGTTCTTTGCTCAATTAATTCCAATTGAAATTGCTCTTGAAGAAATTTCTTTTGTAGCCTTAAAATATCT
The DNA here is from genome assembly GCA_023105745.1 of Austropuccinia psidii. Taxonomy (NCBI): domain Eukaryota; kingdom Fungi; phylum Basidiomycota; class Pucciniomycetes; order Pucciniales; family Sphaerophragmiaceae; genus Austropuccinia; species Austropuccinia psidii. The sequence goes on along the minus strand of JALGQZ010000009.1, from coordinate 2,871,487 downwards.
CTTGTAGAGTATTTTTTGGATAAATCTTTATTGTTGGTAAAACAATAAATTTTTATAATATTATTGTTTTATACTAATAAAGTTATAAACAATAAAATTGGCGTGTTTTCTCTTAAAAATAATATTTCATACTATTTTTAATTGATTTTTACCTTATACAAATTTTGAGGACAGGAAAAGTACTTGATTTTTAATCAAAGTTTCATATCCACACCTTACATTTGGGGGCCCAGCCGTGATATTTTACCTGTGACATATTTTTTTACTCTTTTTAAATCTTTTTTCTTATATTGAAAAATTTAAAAACATATAAAAAATACTTATAATTCAAAAAATCCATAAAAAATAACTTTTTTTCATATTATAAGTGAGGCTTATATTTTTATTTCTTTTTTGAAATAACCTTTTTTTTACTTAATTAATTGGCTTTTTCATTAATTTTAGTGTCTGACAACGTGGTAAGACAAGAAAACATTGAAACAGCCTCAACAGTAACCAGCATTATCCCTGCCAGTACTGTTAATTCTGATCATAATAGTACTGTTATTGTGACTCAAAATAACCAGCCTGAACCAATATCTTCTGAATTAATTAACTTGGACATAAGTAATACTCTTCAGAAGGCTAAGAATTTGGCCAATAGTAAGTTTTTGACGTAAAAATACTATTTTAAGCCTTTTTTAACCATAATTATGCCTTCAACCAGGTCAGGAGCCAGCTACAACCCCTCAAGCAGCTCCCAAAAAGGTAATAGACGTGATTATGGCAGAGGCCAATCAGGTACAGAAGGAAAAGGGTCAGTTGATGACTTCCAAACAACTAAATTGGGTCATTCTGAAGCTGATAATACTATTTTACCTTCAAAAAGAGCTGACACCGCCACAACAAGCCTCTGTGGACATATACAAAGCCAGCCACAGTGCATACAACAATGCACTTCAATTCAAAGAGTACCAGATCCTTGCAGACCTGTGGAAGAATTGCATGAATTCTTACCTGACAGTAAGAAAATTCTTGGGCCATCCCAACACTTGCAAATTGCTCAATGGATGGCATCCATTGATGGAGAAGAAAAACATGATGCTTTTGACACTGGAATGGAGGAAAAACAACCCTCCACCACCAAAACCAATGCCAAAAACAGCCCCAGTGGCCAGCAGCAGCACTTCCAACGTGAAAAAGCAGCCACAACCTCCAAACAAGGGCAAAGGGAAGGCACCAGCCCCAAAACCTTACAGCCAGGGCTACAGAATCCCAAAGATTCAGCAGGATGCCATGGAAAATGTATTTCAGATGGCCAGAACCATGATGGAATTACAGAAGAAGGAGGAAGCCAGATTAAGGTTCCAGAAATGATTTCTGACATATTTGATTCCATCCCAGAGTTGTATAATGCTATAAATGACGTGAAAAAACATCTTTCTGATAAAAATGAAACCATTTGTAACAACATTAAAACAAACAACCTGAGTCTGTGCCAAATTAATGAAACACTTATGTGTTTTGAAAAAGCTTTAAGAACAATTAAAAATTCTAATAATGATAATTCTTCTAACAATAAAATAAATGAACAATCTGCCATTATTAAAGAATTAACAGATAAATATTCTAAATTCAATATTGATGACATAATTGAAACAAGAATTAAACAAGCCATAAATATTATCAAGACAGATAACAAGAAAGTCCTTGATGACATTTCAAATTCATTTACTGAAGTAAAGACATATACCATTGCCTTGAAAAAGTGTTTTGATGCTTCACAAGAAGAAGTATCAAAATTATCAATGAAATTGAATCAAGTCACTGCTGATAATACAAGACAGACAGAGTTATGGCAAGAACTTACACATAAAGAAGACATGTATAAAATTGAAGTAATAAATTTAATACAAAGCTTCCAACATGAATACAGAAATTCCCAAAGGTGTAGTAACAGTAAAATGAATGACATTGAACAATTACTGAACACCTTACCAAGAATGTCTACACCTCTAAATCAAAATGAGGGCACAAGAATTTCAAATCCACAAGTATTGGATCCTGATAATTCACAATTAAAAAATGAATTATCCACTTCTTTTCATAACTTGGAACCATCAATGGGCCAAGCACTCTTGAAAGAAGTTCCAAAACTTAAAGAATGGCCTCACTTCAGTGGTGAAGGAGAGTATGACCATATGGAATTCATTAGAGGTATTGACATGATCAAAGAGGATTTTGAATTACCAGACAGATTGGTAACAGCCAGGTTTAACACCTTGTTTACCAGATCAGCTCACAGATGGTACATCAAAATAAGACAAGCACATGGACACCAGAGTTGGACTTGGTGGAAAACCCAAATCATCAACAAATGGGCAAATGATGCTTGGAGGTTTAAAGTTGAAACAGCCTTTGAATCTGCCAAATTTAATGCTGATAAAGACAAAGCTTTACCATGGTTTTGCCAACAAAAGGACAGATTAACAGCATTATATCCTGACATGTCAGAATTTATGATCCATAGAAAAATTCTGAGACAATGTGGAGGTGACTTAGAGCATGCTGTCAAAAGCAGGACTACTGAACAATCTTCAGCAGAGGATATTATCAATATACTAGAAGAAGTAACCACCAGAACCAAAATTGGTTCTAGTAGGGTGAATCTTAAAACAAGGTTTAATACACCTTGGAAAGATTCTGTGGACAAAAACCCCAAAGAAAATTCTAGTAATATTAAATATAAATCTGCAGATACAGTCAGAAAATGCCATATTTGCCAAAGCACCACCCATTTAGCCAATACATGTCCAAAAAGGGGGAAAATCAATGAAATTGACATTGAAAAAGAACCAGATGTTGAAAAAGAAGACATAATTGAAGACAATTCAGATGATAAGTCATCCATATTCTCTGAATCTTCAAAAGATATAGAAAATATCAATGCCACTTTTGACATCATGGAATCTTATTCCCACTTACCACAATTGAGCAATGGTCAAGTTGATTTATCAAAAGTTCAAGATGCACAACTTATGAAGACAAAACCAAACAGAGGAAAAGGTTATACAGCTGGTAACTCCTGTATAACAGAAGTGGTGATTGATAACAAACCCACCAAACTTTTGCTTGACCCAGGAGCCTTCTGCTCTTGTGTTGGAAAATCTTTTCTTAAGACTTGTGTACCAAATTTTGAAGACCAATTGTTACCAATTGATGGTATAAAATTCAACAGTGCAAGTAACCCAATGAAAGCATTAGGAATCTTTGAGACCAATGTCATATTCCCACACATAAATGGGAATTTAAGGATCACAGTTGAATTTGTTGTTATGGAAAATTGCTCTAGTACCCATTTTATATTGGGAAATGACTATTTAATCATGTATGGAATAGATTTACATAATAACAAAGACAGATACTTTACAATTGGAGACAATAAGCGCCAGAAATTTGCCTTTTTACCCTTTAATAGACAAATTACAGTAAACAAAGTATCACCAGTCAACTTAGAGTTAGAGAAATTCAAGTCTGAACAGTTAAGTGAGGCTGAAATAAGCCTTCATCTGACTGATAAGCAAGAAAATGAACTTTCTTCCCTTTTGTATGACCACAGAGGAGCATTTGCTACAGACAAAGAACCCCTGGGAGCAATTATTGGTCATGAAGTTGACATCATTCTTAACATTGAGAGACCTTATCCACCACTCTTAAGAAGACCTGCTTATCCAGCAAGTCCAAAATCAAGAGAAGCTCTAGAAATTCATATCAAAGAACTTCTAGACCTTGGTGTAATAAGAAAAGTAGGCCACAATGAGGAAGTAGAAATAACTACACCAGTCATAGTGGCATGGCATAATGGAAAATCCAGAATGGTTGGGGACTTTAGAGCTCTGAACACTTACACTGTTCCAGACAGATACCCAATACCAAAAATCCAAATTGCCCTTACTCAAATATCTCAAGCAGTGTATATAACCACTATGGATGCCCTTAAAGGATTCCATCAAAATGTAGTAACACCAAGAGCAAGAAAATATTTGAGAATTATTGTTCATTGTGGAGTGTATGAATACTTAAGGATGCCCTTTGGTATCAAAAATGCACCTTCACACTTCCAAAGAATGATGAATGAAATCTTCCCTGAAGAACTCTCAGAGGGATGGTTAATCATTTACATTGATGACATTATTATCTTTTCAAAGACTTGGGAGGAGCACATGTACAGATTATCAAGAGTTTTGACAAAAATCCAATCAGTAAACATGAAAATCTCCTTGAAGAAATGTCATTTTGGATTTAAAGAACTTAAGGCACTAGGACATGTTGTATCTGGTTTGTCCCTTGGAATTGATAAAAACAAAGTTGCAGCAGTATTGTTAAAACCCATGCCTCAGAATAAGAAGGAAATTCAGTCATTCTTAGGTTTTGCAGGATATTACAGGCAGCACATTAAAGACTTTGCATCCATAGCAAGACCACTTTATAAGTTGTGTGACAAAGACACAGTATTTGAGATGACTGTTGACAGAGTCAAAGCTTTTGAGTCTCTAAGAGAAGCCTTGACCACTGCTCCACTCTTACTGATGCCAGACTTTAAATTGCCTTTCAAGCTGTATATTGATGCATCAGGGGATGGACTAGGTGCTGCACTTCACCAAGTTCAGATCATAAATGACAAACCTGTAGAAGGACCAATATGTTTCATATCCAGGCAAATCAAACCAACTGAAGCCAGATATGGAGCAAGTCAAATGGAATGTCTATGCCTTGTCTGGGCCTTAGAGAAATTGAACTATTTCTTAGAGGGATGTGTTTTTGAAGTAATAACAGATTGTACAGCTGTGAAATCACTTTTGAACATGAAAACACCTAACAGACACATGCTCAGATGGCAAATAGCCATACAAGAATACAGAGGCAATATGACTATTGTTCATAAGGATGGGAATATTCATAAGAATGCAGATGGACTAAGCAGATGGCCATTACCAAATAACATTGATAATCCTGCTTATGTTCCAGAAGAAGCTTCACCACAAATTCCAATAGAAGGAATAAGTGTTACAGACTTGAACACCACCTTCTTTGAAGAAGTCAGAAATAGTTACACTCAAGATAAGAATTGTAGCATCTTATGCCAATTACTTAACAAAGACTGTAAAGACAACTCTCTAATACATGCCTTGGATGAAGTATGGAGAAAATCTTATAATGAAGGGAGATTTCACCTACTGGATGGTATAATTTACCACAGAACCAAGCACACATGTGTCATGACAGTTGTAGACAGGTCATTAATCAATCTTGTACTGAAAGAATGCCATGATAGTCCCTTTTCAGGACATCTTTCTGAGGACAGAACAAGAGAGAAAGTAAAGACCTGCATATGGTGGCCAATGTGGCAAAAAGATGTTGCAGAATATTGCAAAACCTGTGACAGATGCCAAAAGGCAAATAAATCCACTGGCAAAAGACTTGGAAATATGATGAAAATCCAAGAACCAAACAGACCTTGGGGAATTGTCCATATGGATTGGGTAACTGGCCTACCACCAGGAGGTGACAGGAGCTATAATGCTTGCCTAGTAATTGTGGACAGATTCAGTAAAACTCCAATCTTTTTACCATGTCACAAAGATGATACAGCCATGGATACAGCTCTTCTGATATGGAATAGAGTAGTGTCATGGACTGGGATATTTACAAATATCATCAGTGATAGAGATCCCAAATTCACTTCAGCTCTATGGACAAATCTTCACCAATTATTTGGCACAAAACTGTCTTTCTCTACAGCCTACCACCCACAAACTGATGGTCTGGCTGAAAGAATGATCCAAACCTTAGAGGACATGGTGAGAAGATTTTGTGCATATGGCCTTGAATTCAAAGATTGTGATGGATTTACCCATGATTGGTGTACTCTGTTACCAGCACTGGAATTAGCATATAAAACATCAATCCATTCCAGTACCAATCAGACTCCTGCTATTCTAGAAAAAGGATGGAACCCCAAGTTACCCCAAGATTCCTTGAGGAAAGACTTAATTGAAATACATCCCACAGCTGCTAGCTTCAAAGGAATGCTAGAAAAAGCTAGAAAGCATGCAGTGAGATGCATGCAGGACTCTTTTGCATATGCTAAAGACAAATGGGATAAATCTCATGCAACACCAGATTTCAAAGTGGGGGACCTAGTTCTTGTATCCACCACTAACTTCAATAACATCAAAGGATGTAAAAAGTTAAAAGACTCCTTTGCAGGACCTTTTGTGATTAAGGCCCTCCATGGAGAAAATGCTGTTGAAGTAGAGTTATCTGAAGAACTTAGCAATAAGCACCCTACATTTCCAGTAAGCTTGATAAAGCCATACAAATCTAGTGATGCTGAGAAATTTCCCTTGAGGAATAAGATTCCCCAAGTTATACCTCCTATTGAGACATCTGGTACTAAGAAAATAACCAAAGTTCTTAAAGAAAGGAAATTAAGAACCAAGAAAGTAAGGGAATACCTTGTTAGGTACAGTGACCCAACTTGTGAAGATGAATGGTTAGAAGAGAAAGATATACCAGAAGCCACCAAACTCCTGAGGAGATTCAGACACACTAGAAACACCAATATTACAAAGTAATATTCTTTTTTAGGGGGAGGGAATGTGAGCCTTAGAGGTAATTTCATATACCCAAAAGACCACAAATATAAAAAATAACATATTAATATAAATAAAATAAATTTATTTATATTATTAAAATAAAAATAAAAAAATATAAATATAAAATTATATTAAAAATAAAAAATTAATTATAATTTAAAAATAAAATTACTTTAAATTTTGTAAATATAAAATTACATTTATACTTGAAAAATTTAAGTAAAAATGAAATTTTAACAAAATTGTGAAAAAATAAATAAATTTGGAAAAAAGTTAAATAAAATTTATTATAACTTTTTATCCAATAAATAAACATATAAATTTTATTTCACCATTGGATTCCTCATAAAAAATCAGGTGGGGTCACCTCTGAGTGAAATTTTTGTAACTCAACTCTAAATAAGCTTAAATTAAGTTTTTAGTATTTTCAATACAAAAGTTGAAAATCCTCAAAACCTTAATTTAATTCACACCACATGTGGTGTTAACCATCAATTTTTGTGTTAAAATTGAGGTGTTGTGTTTAGTTTAGAAGTTATGAGGAATTAAAGTATTTTCAATTGAATTCAATTGAAATGTCAAAATGTGCGCGTGTATTACATAAGTGAACTTTGATTTACATATGAGGTGTCAATTATTACTGTATTGTACTGTACAATTGAATTGAATTACATGTGTAAATTATAAGTATAATACATGATGAGGAATTAAAGGAAAAATAAATTGGAAAGATTAAATTTGGGGGGGAAAAGGAACTCCAGCTCTAGGGGGGAGCTAGACCCCCAAAATCCTTGCTGACAGGCGTGGGATGTCAAAATTCACGCAAAAGTTCATCACTTTTGGCCTGGAATTGAGTTACAGGGTCTGTGGACTCAATTGATGATGAGGTTTTGATACCAACTGGGGTAGTTTTAGCTGTTGCCAAGAGGGTAAAACTACCCTTAAGATAAAACCATCAGAGTAAAAACAGTTTTAACTGGTTTCTACGACTCTGACACACATTCTGACGTGTTTTGAAGGCTCTAGGCCTGGTATTGCTATAGTAATGGCTGATTTAAGGGTCTAAAATGGCTAAAAATGGCTAAAAATGGCTTAAACCAGCCCTTTTTGGTCTAAATCAGGGTTCAATGATGCCATAATTGGCTTTTCTGTTGTCAGACTTTTTTTCACGACTGACAAGAGTAAATTTTACTTTTGGAGTAAGAGAATTGATGGCTATAAAAGAATGTCTTCTTTGCCCCACTTTTCTCTTCATGTTAGAATCTTTTCCTTTTATTAATTAGTTTAAAACTGTTAAACCAATCAATAAAAGATTCCAACCACCCTTTTTAAATCATTTTAATCCCTTTAACCACGTGAAAAAATCATTATAATCATTGTTTGTAACTCTTATAATCATTTTTACCCCTGAACCACCCCAAAAGTGAATTAAAGCATCTTTCATCACTGTAAACTTTGTCACTTTGTTTCCAAATTCACTCTGGTCACTTTTGGGCGTGTTTTCTCTTTAATATTCTTTTTAAAGACTTTGTTCTTTAATTAATTGCTTGCAGTTCTTTGCTCAATTAATTCCAATTGAAATTGCTCTTGAAGAAATTTCTTTTGTAGCCTTAAAATATCTCTTGTAGAGTATTTTTTGGATAAATCTTTATTGTTGGTAAAACAATAAATTTTTATAATATTATTGTTTTATACTAATAAAGTTATAAACAATAAAATTGGCGTGTTTTCTCTTAAAAATAATATTTCATACTATTTTTAATTGATTTTTACCTTATACAAATTTTGAGGACAGGAAAAGTACTTGATTTTTAATCAAAGTTTCATATCCACACCTTACAAGTATTAAGCTCTTAATGAGACAATTACATGTGGAAAATATAAAAATTTAACCACTTATAAATAATATGAATATCTTTTATAAAAAGAAATTATAACACACACTTTGCAGATATTATTTTCATAAAAGAATTCTATATAAAAAAACTAATAATAGATAAAAAAATTATAGAATTTAGAGAGAAACTTACTTATAATATATAATTAATTTAACAAGTAAAATACAACAGTTATTATATTAAGTAATGATTATAAGTTGTAAAAACTACAAAAATAAATATTTTAAAAGATAAAACAAGTTTTTATAATAAAAATATGATTCAAAGAGTTTTCAAGAGGAATATGTGGATTTCAAGAGATATTTTAAGACAATAATTTTAGAAAATAAAATATATTATTGGTGATTACAACAATAATCTACCTTCTATGATTTCAATTCTTTAATCTAAGATTTATCAAGAATAAAATACTTAAGAATACTTTAATAATAAGACTTTATATATAATCAAACTTTACCTTTTAAAATGTCTAATATAATTGGATTGGATTGAATTGATTAACAAAAACAGTGATGAATAGACTCTTTTTATCTCTTCAGAGAAGCTCTCATGATTCATAATTGATATAGAGAGGGTACTCAGGTCAGAACTGAAAAGCCAATCTTAAAAATAAGGCTCTTAACTTAAGGTAACTTGTTTTTCATTCCAATTGAAAGTTACTGGTGTTGTTCTCAACTCCAAGTAACTTCAATCCTCATTTAAGTTAATTATTTCAAGTTTGAATATAAAATAAGTTTATTTAAATTAACGTTCATCACATGAACAACTTAAAAATGAAGTTTCAAGTAAAAATCTCTTAAACTCAATTTTTAATTAATTCTTAAAGAAATCTTAAATTTCTCTAAGTATAATTAAAAGAGTAATTTTACAGGCTTAAAACCAATAACGCCTGCTTATAAAAGATACTTAAAATTTAATTTTTACACAGATAATATTTAATTGTAAGCTGTTGTCACAATGCTGTCTGCCAAACCTCAACAAAGGGAACTCTTGCCGAAAAGGCTATCAAACCAGTTGAAAGACTGATTAATACTGGCAAGTTGTAGATCACCTTCCACCATGTGACAGTACCCCCGGGTTTAGGGCACTGCGTCCTGAAGTGCATGTAACTTATGGTATTACCCATGTCACCCTCATGGAGTTACATTAGTCACAACAGGAGCCTACAAGGAACCCCCAAGGGGAGGAACCCTTGTAGGCCAATGGAGTGGAAAACCCAGAGATTTCTGGTTGTTTGATTGAGACCTACTCTTGTCTCCAACCGGAATCAAACCCATGACGTTGGTAACCGGTTTATTGTCACAATGCTGTCTGTCAGACCTCAAAAAAGGGAACTCTTGCTGAAAAGGCTATTAAACCAGTAGAAAGACTGATTAATACAACAATTTGTTTGCCAAAGCCTCCAAGTGTGTATTCCATGCCTCAAGTGTGGAATACTTGAGCTATGTTGTTTCAAGTGATGGCCTCAGGATGGATTCTTCAAAAGTTCAGCAAATCCTCAATGGGCCTCAGCCCACAAACATCAAGGCCCTTCAATCTTTTCTTGGCTTTGCCAATTTTTATCGTCGTTTCATTAAAAATTATTCTAAAAAAATTACTTCTCTCACTTCCCTCCTTAAAAAAGATTCTCCTTTCATATTCAATGAGGAAGCTCTTAGTCAGTTTCAAGCACTAAAAGAAGCTTTCACCTCTGCTCCTATCTTATCTCACTTCAATCCTTCTATACCTACTATAGTAGAGACTGATGCTTCTGATTTTGCTTTGGGTGCTGTACTGAGCCAGGTGAATGACTCAGGAAAGCATCCAATTGCATTTGATAGTTGCAAGCTTCTCCCAGCCGAGCTGAACTATGAAATTCATGACAAGGAACTCCTTGGCATAGTTGGGCTCTCAAGCGCTGGAGAACATTTCTTCTCTCTCTTTCGAATTCTTTTGAGGTCTTGACAGACCACTCTTCCTTGCAGTATTTTATATCTTCCAAAGTTCTTACTTGTCGTCAGGCCCGTTGGGCTGAATTCCTTTCAGAATTTCACTTCACTATCACTTACCACCCAGGCAGGCTGGCCACTTTGCCAGATGCCTTGTCACGTTGGGACAACATGTACCCAGAGAGGGGGGTGGACTTCATCAGCAAGAATCCTCAAAATTGTCATCAAGTAATCAAGAAAGATGGAATTCAAGAGTCAAAATTCTTTTCAATCAAAGTGGAAGTGTTTTCAGATTTAGTTGACAAGATTCAAAAGGAAGTATGGCAAGACAAAGACTATAAAAAAATACTCAAGCAGCTAGCAAGAGGCGAATCAAGTCCAGATTATTATCTTGAACCTCAAGCCAAGTTGTTATTATTCAAAGATAGAGTGGTAATCCCAAGCAATGAAGAACTTCAACTCAATATTCTTCAAAAGCGTCATGACTCACCTTTGGCTGGCCATCCTGGCCAGGAGAAGATCCTCAAGCTCATCAAGAGGGACTTCTATTGGGCTGGCATGAATCAATTCATCAAGGACTATGTGTCCTCATGTCAGCAATGTTCAAGAAACAAGAACATTCATCACCAGAAGTTTGGACTACTCAAGCCTCTTCAAATTCCATCTGGTCCTTGGAATTCCTTATCAATGGACTTTATCACTCAATTTCCCTTGTCAAAAAACTTTGACTCAATTCTAGTAGTTGTGGACAGGTTCTCAAAAATGGTCATAAGTCATAAAATCACCAAAATCACCAAAAAACCCCAAAAGGCCCAAAAAGCCATAAAAATCAAGATTCATCAAGATTAATCAAGATTCATCAGGGAAGAGGCCACAGCCCAAAAAACATTTTAGAGGGCTGTTTGAGGCAATTTCCATGGACAATGGGGACAAGACCCCTTGGAGGAAATTTTTCAAGAATTCATTTGGATTAAGCCTTGCCCAATGAGTACACTTCATATACTCATTGGGTATCATTTTTTGAGCACCAGAGCTCAGTGGCCATCCTTTTGGGATATATCCCAAGGCCATACCGCAAGGGCAAGGTTGATTGAATCAGAAGAAAGGAAAAGCATATTTTGAAGTGGAATACTTACTCAAAACTTGAAAGAAGGGGGGAATCAATTGAATTTGACAGAGAAGAATTGAAGAAAGATTTTCAGGATAATGGTCAAGAGGAAAAGAAATTTAAAAAGAAAATTTTTGAAAAAAATGTGGGGATATTGAGATGCCACTCAACAATGGCAGGGTATTATGGTGTTCAGGAGCCCACCAGTTTCATGAGGGGGATACTGTAACAACCACTCACCAGGGGTAAGGGTATTCATCAATACACCCACTCAAGCACCTCAAATCAGCAGATCCAGTATCTGCATCAGCATTCAGTTTCAGCAATCTTCATCCTGAAACATGCATACAGCTTGGTACATCAATACAGCCTGTCAATACCTGTACAGGTTGGATTCACCCGATACAGTTTTAATACACCAGCATGAAACTGTATGATCACTTCTGTACAGCTGTACAGGACGTGTATTGGCCAGACCCAATTCAATAATTCAATCCTCTCATGAAAGTTCTTCCTCTGGATCAGGGCTGGTGTTTCTCACATATACCAGCCCCTCTTTCTCCCCCCTGGGGACTTTTCCCCAGTTAATTAATTTAGTTTATTTATTATTTTATGAATATTCTTATCTTTATTTTGGGTATTATATTTATTTAATATTAAATTAGTCTTTGCATTTTCTCTCTTTGCCTGTACAGTATGAGTTGGGTGGCCATATTCTTATTACACCTTCTCTTTCCATTCTGACAGGTTGAAACAGTGGACTTGGACTTGTTTGTGGTTGGCTCTTCTATTCATTTATTGTTATTCTTTTGTTGCTGCTTTCTTATATTCATTCTTTTAGTAATTCATCTTTAACACTCTTAAGTGTATCCTTTCTTACCATATCCTTGAGCCCTCCATAAGTGAGTCCCAGTTTACTGAGTGCCAGGCCCTCTTCACTTCAAAGAGCCCCTGTGACAGCTGTGTAAAACCTTGAAGAAAATCCACCAACATTGGGATTTTCAATGAATTTTTGAAGTTATTGCTATTTTTCCACGTAAAATAGCAATACACACCAAACTTTAGCTTTTGATAAGGTCTTGATACTTGTAAATTCAAAGTTCCAAGCTTATTTACTCTTTTACAGGTCTCAAAACTTTAACTTCAAGCTTGCATATTGGGATTTACCCTTTTGCAGCTTGAAATCCCTGTCCAAATTGGGATAAAACCAGTTTAAACTTTGAGGTTGGGTCAAAGTCTAATCTTAAAGGTTAAACAAGGTTGAAAAACCTGCAATACAGGTGGAAAACCTTAATTGAATCCTTGCAGATCCAAAAGGTTGGGTACCCCAGCTTTGTTTGGTCTTTTTCCTTTGTGCCCCCTTTTTTCATGGATTTTTCCCTTTTATTTATTCAAAGCCATAGTATGGCCCTAAACACTTTTAAATTGAGCTCACACAGAATTTAAATTCAGTATGTCACATCCTTAGCCAGTTTGGTAAATCTACACAACAACTCAATTTTAACTCAAATCTTGGTAAGTTGGCATAAACCTTATGCAACTTTAAATATCAGCTTATCTAAGCTTTAATTCAACAATTTTAATTTTTTTTTAAAAAAGTTACATTAGTACTGTCGGTGTACCCTAGGTTGTTTTTGGTGTATAAGACACAAATGAAATAATATGTAATATATTTCTATGAAACTGTTTGATAATATTACTATTAATCAACATCACTATGACTTTTCTTAGTAAATATAATAATAATAAAATTATTATAACCACAATTAAATAATTAACTCATTGATAATTTCTTGTCCTTTTTATACACTACTAGTGATTATAACAGTAAGAAGTAATTGTCTATAAGAATCAATTACAAAAAAGTCAATAATAAATCTTCTTCATTATAATAATAAAATCATTTTGATGTAGAATTATCTTTTATACAAATAATTCTAAAAATTACCCTTGAAGAAAACTGTTACCAGATAAAAATTTTAAGAATTAAATCAAAACACTCACTAATACTCCAAAGAGCTTGTTGAATAATAATAGAAGAGGAATTTGACAGGTAATTGTGGATTTTAAAAGATCAAAAATTGATATATAACAGTATTACTGAAATATATAGTTGATTTCTATGATATCATTTCTTTCTGATTGATTCTGGAAGAATAAAGAAATTGAGAAATAGCTTTAAATAATAATTACTTGTTGGTAACAATGGTATAATCGAATAATGTGATGATTTGGAAAAAGCAGCAAGAGGAGGCCTCTTTTAAGTCAATAACAGCTCACAGAGGTGTTCCATGGAGCAAAATAAAAAAAGTGAGGGAGAAAACAATAAACCTTTTTGGATTATTGATTGCATCATCTGTTGTCACATAAGATCATCATAATTCCTCAATTGAGGCTTTTATGTGACTACCAACCCATTTATGGTTAATAATAAAACGATTAACAACTGTAAATCTTCTTTTATTCCAAAATAATCATTGATTTATCAAATTTATCAATTTTCTTGGAAATGTCATCACAGAATGTATTTCTGTAAATTTTTGGAGATTCTGTGTTTCATGTGGAATAATCAAAAATGGACGGTAAGTAAACCTTTGAATTTTACTTATAAATGTAGAATTATTTTGGGTTTTTATATGAATTATACATTTTTCAATTGGTCCTGAGATTGTCAGAGAGATTAGTTACGAATTGTATTTTTAGTGAATTTATGAAGTTTTTCCTCATTTCTACGTAGAATTGCAAATAGCAGTATATGGCTGGTTGCTATGAGGTAAATCAATGGATACTAGTCCAAAAAGGGTTTTAATTGTCTTTTGGTGTTTATCCATGGAAAGTCATTAAGAATTGACATGGTTACAGGAGTCTAACTTTCTCTTTAAATCCTTGGCATGTGAAAATAGCAGTTTATTTGCTAATTTCGTATGATCTACTAAAGACCTGACTTGGTAACCAAGTTCCCAAAAGGTTTTAGTTTACTAGTTGGGCCAATATCAGCCATGGATCTAAGATTTAGAGCTTTCCATGCCTCAGAGTTCTCAGAAGTTGGGTACCCTGGCTCTCTTTTATGTCTTTTGTCCACCTTGACTATTTTTCACATCAAAATAGAAATTCAGACTTAAGTGAGATATCCACTATGAGTGTACCAAAGGTGCATGTAAGGATACCATAATATTAAGTGCCACAAGAATTCATAACACTGATATTTTTGTATATGTAACATGGGATTTCTCACATTCCCATTATTTTGGAGTGAAATTGAGAAAAACATAAATTTTCACGCATCTTTTATGTGGTATTGATGATGTGGCATTTAAGTATTTTCCATATTACCACCTTAAAGAGTTAATTTGAGCTTATTTGCTCTATCAACCTACCCTAGGTAAGCTTTTGTGTATAATCCAAATCTGGCCTTAAATCCATGGATTTACTTACTCAATAAAAAGTTATTAATCTTTTCTGAGATTGAAGATGATGGGTTTTGAATATATACATGACTTATGGGTTATTCCTAGGTCAGAATTTATTTTTAAGATAATTGTGGCCTGTTTGGGTATGTAAAATGTACCTCAAGGCTCACATAATATTATAACTTTGTTCATCCAAACAAAAGTTATACTTATTTGTTGCTATTTTTCATTTCAATTTCAGCTGAAAAGTCTGTTCAAGACTAAATCAGCTGTATATAAAGCTCTTTGTGGCCTTAGGGGTATGTCATATATACCTCACAGGCTCACATTCCCTACCACCAAAAAAAATTGTACCACTTTTTTCTTTAGTAGTATACCCCCAAGTTGATTGGGGTGGTATCATCCACTGTGTAACCTCTCTACTTATACTTTTAAGTATGTAAAGCACACAATTCAGATGTTTCATTGAGGAATTGGTCTTCTCTCATGTATGAATCTTCTAAGAAACTTTTGGGAATCAGGTATCTTTTCTGCTAAAATCAATTCATCTTCATGTTGGGGATTTTTGTACATGACCAAGTATTCTTCTTCATCTTTTCCCCTAAGTCTTCTTCCTTTCAAGACTTTTAGTACTTTTTTCTTTTCACTTTGATCAAGTGGAGGTACTTTTAAGGGTGTTTCATTTCTTAAAGGAAATAATTCCTTATCACTTGTGGTGTAATTCTTTACTAGACTAACAGGAAAATTTGGATGTTTGTTCTCCAATCCCCCTGAAAGTTCTACTTGTACTGAATTTTTCCCATGAAGGGCTTTCACAATAAATGGTCCTGCAAAGGAATCTTTCAATTTCTTTGGACCTCTAATATGATTAAAGTTCAAGGTTGAAGCTAGTATTAAGTGTAACAACTACTAATCAGGGGTAAGGGTATTCATACTTACACCCACTCAAACACCTCAAACCAGAAAATCCACTGTGTGTATCAGCATTAAGTTTCAGAAATCTTCCTTGATGAAGCATGCATACATCCTGGTTCATTAATAAAGCCTGTCAATACTTGTACAGGTTGGAATTACCCAATAAAGTTTGGATACACCATTTCCAAACTGTATGATTACTCAATACCACCACTCCTCTTGTACAGATCCTGTACATCGGTACAGGACCTGCATTGGCCAGACTCAATTCAATCATCAAATCCTCTCATGAAAATTCTCTGTCTGGATCAGGGCTGATGATTCTCACATCTACCAGCCTCTCTTCCTCCCCCTGGGGACTTTTACCCAGTTGATGAATTTAGTATATTTATTATTTTATAATTGTTCTTATCCTTATTTTCTTGGGTAATATATTTTATTTAATTTTAAGTTAGTCTTTTCCTCTTTTCTTTCTTTGCCTGTACAGTATGAGTTGGGTGGCCATATCCTTATTGACCCTTCTATTTCCATTCTGAAAGGTTGAAACAGTGGACTTGGACTTGTTTGTGTTTGGCTCTTTTATTTTTACTCTTATCATTTTTTTCTGCTTTTCTTATATTGTTTTATTTAGCAATTAATCTCTTAACACTCTTCAGTGTACCCTTTTCTTATCATATCCTGAGCGCTCCGTAAGTAAGTCCCAGCTTACTGAGGGCCAGGCCCTCTTCACTTAGAAGAGCCCTGTGACATTCAACTAATTAACTCATATTTTATTCTTCTTTTCAGTCATTTAAATTCATTTCTCCCATTCATCAAATTATGACTCTTTGATGACCTTATTACTTCTCATGATTATGATTTTTTTTATCTTCAATTTTCATCTCGTTCATTATATTCATATGAAAATTGATTCTTTCATTTCTTAATCATTGCTGACCATCTCATTCTCATTCTCAATTCTATCTCAAAATCCGATTTCTCTTTTTTTGTTTGTTTATTCAGGTCTTATCAGGAGCTATTTATTGGTTGATTGTTTGGGATTCATTTGGGATATTGATTCTGTAAGGTTTGTCTATGAAACTCTTGATAATAGTAGCAATATCAAGAGTACTATGACTGTCCTCAGTAGAAATATATAATATAATGAAATACTATAACCACAAATTTGAATATAATTATTAAGAATAATTATATAAAAAAATAAATTTAATTACTATTATAAAAATATAATAATAAAAAAATGTAATAAATTATAATTATTCTATTATTGTTATAGTCACTGACAATTATAACAATAAGAAGTGTAAAGCTCTTAATGAGACAATTACACGTGGAAAATATGAATATTAACCACCTATAAATAATATAAATATTATTTATCAAAGAATTAAGTCACACACTGTGCAGAAATAATTCTTATAGAGAAAATTCTATATAAAAAAACTAATACTAGATAAAAAATATAGAACCTTAGAGAAAACTTACTTATAATATTTATTTAATACAACAAGTTCAACAACAACAGTTATTATATTGAATAATAATTTCAAGTTATAAACACGCAAACAATCAATATTTTTAAAGATAAAACAACTTTTTATGATAAAAATTATTATTAAAGCGTTTTTGACAGGGATTTGTGGATTTTTAGAAGATATTTAAGATGATAATTTTATATAATAAAATATATTATTGGTGATTACAACAATAATCTGAATTCTATGATTTCAATTCTTTAATTTTAATGAATAAAGAATAAAATAACTTAAGAATTACTTTAATAATAAGATTTTATATTTAATAAAACTTTACCTGTTTAAATTTCTAATATGATTTGATTAATAATGATTGATGGACAAAAACAGTGATGAAAAGACTCTTTTTATGTCTTCAGAGCAGCGCTCATGATTCATAATGCATATAGACAGTGTGCTCACGTCCAAGCTGAAAAACCATGCTTAAAAATAAAGTTCTTAACTTCAGGTAACTTATTTTTAATTCCAATTAAAAGTTATCAGTGTTATTCCTAACTCCATGTAGCTTTAATCCTCATTTAAACTAATTATTTTAAGTTTTTAATATAAAAAAAATTATTTATACTAAAGTTCATCACATGAACAACTTAAAAATAGAGTTTTGAGCAGAAATCTCTTTAAATCAATTTTTATGTAATTTTTAAAGAAATTATAATTTCCTTTGAGCTTTAATTAAAACAGCAAATATACAGGCTAAATACCCAGGAAAATTCATTTATAAAAGATAATTAAAATTGAATTTTGTATAGATAATAGTAAATTGTAATCTTTGTGAAAATTTGAAGCAAATCAATTAAGAATTGGATTTTTAATGAATTTTTGAAGTTATTGCTATTTTTCCACATAAAATAGCAATACACACCAAACATTAACTTTTGATATGGTTCTAATGCTTGTAACCTTAAAATTTTAAGCTTATTTAAGCTTTTTAAGCTTAATTAAGTTTTGACAGTTCTTACAACCTCAAATTCATGCCTGCATATTGGGATTTACCATTTGGCAGCTTGAAATTTGTGTCTAAATTGGGATAAAACCAGTTTAAAATTTAATGTTGGATCAAAGTCTAATCTTAAAGTTTAAATAAGGTTGAAAATCCTCCAATACAGGTGGACAACTATAATTGAATCCTTGCAGATCCAAAAAGTTGGGTAAACCAGCTCTATTTGGTTTTTTTCCTTTGTCCCACCTTTCTGCCTGGATTTTGCCCTTTTATTTATTTAAAGCCATACTATGGCCTTAAACACTTTGAAATTGAGCTCAGGCAGGATTGACATTCTGTATGGCAAATCCTTAGCCAATTCAGTAAATATACACAACACCTCAATTTTAACTAAAACTCTGGTAAGTTTGCATAAACTTTAGGCAACTTTCAATTTAAGCTTATTTAAGCTTAAATTCAACAATTTTTAAAAAATTCTAAAAAAGTTACATTAGTACTGTGAGAATCTTAAATCTTCCAATAACATAAGAAATAAGTGTTTTTGGGTATAACACCTTATGGATGTTCACTAGGTTATTTTTGCTGTAGAATCCAAAAATGACATAATATCTGTTACTTTGTTTATCCAAAAAAAATTTATACTTATTTTTTGTTATTTTTTATTTTAAATTCAATTAAAAAGTCTGTTGAAGACAAATTTAACTGTGTATAAAGTTGTTTGTGGCCTTATGGGTATGTTATACATACCTCACAGGCTCAAATTCCCTACCACCAAAAAAAATTGTACCACAATTTTTCTTTTGTAGTATACCCCCAAGTTATTTGGGGGGATATAATCCACTGTCCAACCTCTCTACTTATACTTTTTTAAGTATGTAAAGCACACAATGAAAACTTTTCATTGAGCAATTGGTCTTCTCTCATGTCTGAATCTTCTGAGAAGCTTTTGGGAATCAGGTATTTTGCTTTCTACAATCCATTCATCTTCATGTTGTGGATTTTTATACCTGACTAAGTATTCTCTTTCATTTTTTCCCCTATTTGGGGGGGTATAATCCACTGTCCAACCTCTCTACTCATGCTTTTTTAAGTATGTAAAGCACACAATGGAAACTTTTCATTGAGCAATTGGTCTGTCCTGAGGTCTGAATCTTCTGAGAAGCTTTTGGGAATCAGGTATTTTGCTTTCTACAATCCATTCATCTTCATGTTGTGAATTTTTATACCTGACTAAGTATTCTCTTTCATTTTTTCCCCTATTTGGGGGGGTATAATCCACAGTCCAACCTCTCTACTTATACTTTTTTAAGTATGTAAAGCACACAATGGAAACTTTTCATTGAGAAATTGGTCTTCTCTGATGTCTGAATCTTCTGAGAAGCTTTTGGGAATCAGGTATTTTGCTTTCTACAATCCATTCATCTTCATGTTGTGGATTTTTATACCTGACTAAGTATTCTCTTTCATTTTTTCCCCTAAGTCTTCTTTCTATCAAGACTTTTAGTACTTTCTTATCCTCACTTTGATTTAGTGGGGGTACATCTAAGGGTGCTTCATTTCTCAAAGGAAACAATTCCTTATCACTTGAAGTTTAATTCTTTACTAGACTGACAGGGAAAGTTGGATGTTTGTTTTCCAGTTCTCCTGACAGTTCTATTTGTACTGCATTTGTCCCATGAAGGGCTTTAATAATACATGGTCCTGCAAAGGAATCTTTTAATTTCTTTGGGCCTTTAATATTCTTAAAGTTCAAGGTTGAAACTAGTATCAAGTCCCCTACTTTGAATTCTGGGGTCTCATGACTTTTATCCCATTTATTTTTAGCATATTCCAAAGCATTATTCATGCTTTGATTTGCATGATGTCTCACTTTATCAAACAATAACTTAAATCTTGAGGCAGTTGGATGAATATCAATCAGATCTTTTTTCAAAGTATCAGTTGGAAGTTTGGGGTGCCATCCTTTCTCCAACATTGCAGGAGTTTTACCTGTTGAAGCATGGATGGAGGTCCTTTAGGCTAATTCCAATGCTGGTCAGAATTTTTAAACTCCAGGCCATAAGCACAAAATCTTCTGATCATGTCCTCAAAGGTTTGAATCATTCTTTCTGCTAGCCCATCTGTTTGTGGATGGTAGACTGTTGAGAATGGTAGTCTTGTACCCAAAGGCTTATGTAAATTAGTCCATAAGGCTGATGTAAATCTTGGGTCTCTGTCACTAATGATGTCTTTAAAGGGACCAGTATGGGATATTACTCTATTTCAGATCAAAAGAGCTGGATCCATAGCTGTGTCATCTTTGTAACATGGTAAAACAATTGGTGTTTTGCTATATCTGTCCACAATAACAAGACATGCATTTTAAATTTGATCACCTCCAGGTGGTAAGGCAGTTACCCAATCCATGTGAACCACTTCCCATGGGGTACTTGTTTCTTGAATATGGATCATTAAGCCAAATCTTTTACCAGTAGCGTTATTAGCTTTCTGGAATCTATCACAACTGTGACAGTACTAAATGACATCTTTTCTCCAAGATGGCCACCAGGCACATGTCTTAATTCTTTCCATAGTTCTGTCTTCAGACAGATGTCCAGAATATATGTTATCATGGCATTCTAGTAGTATGGTGTTAATTAACAATCTACTACATAGGAACATGGCACATGTGTGTTTAGATCTATGATATATTATACCATCAAACAAATGGAATCTTCCATTATCATAAGATGTTTTCCAAATATCATCCAGAAAATTAGGCAAGGCTACATCTTTGCAATCTTTGTCAATTAGAGAAGTAAGAATATGACAACTCTGATCTTGCTTATAGCTTTCTCTAACTTCTTCAAAGATTTCTGTTCCAACTTGCATGATATTAATTCCTTCAATTGGAATTTGAGGTTCTGCAATTGTAGGAACATAGGAAGGGTTGTCAGGTGTCTTTGGTAATTCCCATCTACTTAAGTCATTAGTATTCTTATGAATATTTCCAGCTTTATGTACTATGGTCATATTGCCTCTATACTCCTGTATAGAAATCTGCCATCTTAACATGTGTCTGTTTTGAGTTTTCATATTAGGAAGTGATTTTACTGCATTACAATCATTAATCACTTCAAACACACTACCATTAATATAGTAATAAAGTTTTTCCAAAGCCCAAAAAAGGCAAAGGCACTCTATTTGGCTAGCTCCATATCTGGCCTCAGCAGGTTTAATTTGTCTTCAAATAAAACAAATTGGACCTTCATAAGGTTTGTCATTGACAATTTGAACTTGATGATGAGCAGCTCCTAACCCTTCACCACATGCATCAATATAAAGCTTGAAAGGAAGTTTCCAGTCTGGCATAAATAATAATGGTGCATTGGTCAAGGCATACTTGATTTTATCATATGCTTTAATCCTCTCTGTGTCATTTCAAAAACAGTTTGTTGATCACAAATTCTGTATAATGATCTGGAATGGATTGCAAAATCTTGAAGGTTCTGCCTGTAATAACTGGAAACCCTAAAAAAGACATCATTTCTTTTTTGTTCTGGGGAATTTGTTTGAGTAAAACTGCAGCCACTTTGTTTTTGTCAACACCAAGGCTCAGTCCTGAGACTACATGTCCTAAAGCTTTTAACTCATGAAACCCAAAATTAAATTTTTTAAGAGATATTTTCATTTTCACTTGGAGAATTTTTCTAAGTACTAATAAAAGTCTCTCCAAATGTAATTGCCAGGTTTCTGAACAAATGATAATGTAATCAATATAAATGATTAACCATCCTTCTGATAATTCATGTGGGAAGATGGTATTCATCATTCTCTGATATTGAGAGGGTGCATTTTTAATACCAAAAGGCATTCTCAAATACTCATAAATCCCACAATGAGCCATTATTCTCAATACCTTTCTAGCATGAGGTGTCAAAAAATTCTGATGAAAGCCTTTCAAAGAATCCATGGAAGTAATTAATGTTGCTTTGGATAATTGAGTCAAAGTCTCATGAATTATAGGGATGGGATACCTGTCTGGCATAGTATAGGTATTCAGTGCTCTAAAATCACCAACCATCCTGGACTTATCATTATGCCAAGTAATGATTACTGGAGTTGTGACTTCTACCTCCTCATTGTGTCCAACGTTTCTAAGAACTCCCAGTTTCATTAGTTCATTAATATGACTTTCTAATGCTTCCCTAGCCCTAGGGCTAGCCGGCTAAGCTGGTCGTCTTAATAGTGGCGGATTAGGCCTTTCCACATTAAGCATAATGTCCACTTCATGGCCTTTTATAGCTCCAAGTGGTTCATTATCTGAAGCAAAAGCTTCCCTGTATTGAAATAAAATTTCAATAAGCTCTTCCTTCATTTCCAGTGTTAATTAAGGACTAATTTGTGCTTCAATCAATTGACCTGACACGAATTTTTCCTTTTCAACATTTTTCACTTGTTTAATGACAGTAATTTCTCTTTTTTCTAGAGTAAAAGCAAATTTTTGTCTTTTATTTTCCCCTATAGTGAAATACCTGTCTTTATGATTATTAATATCAATACCATAAATATTGAGATAATCATTCCCAAGTATAAAGTGTTGTGAAGTACAATTATTCATGACAACAATTTCAACTTTCAATCTTATACTTCCTGTAGGATGAGGAAATATTATTGCTGCTTC
This sequence comes from Austropuccinia psidii, assembly GCA_023105745.1. Classification (NCBI taxonomy): domain Eukaryota; kingdom Fungi; phylum Basidiomycota; class Pucciniomycetes; order Pucciniales; family Sphaerophragmiaceae; genus Austropuccinia; species Austropuccinia psidii. The sequence continues at coordinate 2,848,452 of JALGQZ010000009.1, read as the reverse complement.
AAATATACCAAAGGGGTGCATATTTTGGCTAGCACTGCTGAATGTTATGCCTTCAATTGGGATTAATTTGTCTTGTCAATTGGTATAAGCCTTCTCAAGATAATAATTTCCAACACAAGTGCAAAAAGCACCTGAGTCAAGGTGTATCTTGGCTTCTGTGTTGTTTATCACAATATTAGTGATACAAGATGAACCAGCTGTATAACGTTTACCTCTGGCAGGTTTGGCTTTCTGCATTTTAGCATGTATGAGGTCCATACATTCATCACTATACTGTGGTAAATGAGTGTGTACCTCAGTGACTTCAAAAGAAAAATTAATGTTTTCTATACTAAGATCTTCTGGAATTCTTCTTCTGAAGGCTCAGAATCACTTTCATGTAAAGATACATCAGTCGTTTCTTTTGTGTCTTCCACTTTTTCAACATTTATCTCATTGATTATTGTCTTTTTTGGGCAAGTGTTTTCTGAATGAGATGTACTTCCACATTTGTGACATTTCAAAGGAAGTCTGTCTTGTGGCTTATTTGGCTTTGAAATTGGTTTCCCATTAGTCTTATTGTCTATTGGCAATTTGGACCAATTTATTCCAATTTTTGTTCTAGTAGTGATGTCCTCCATAGCATTGATATAATCTTCTGTAGAGAAAGGCTCAATACATCTTCTGTCAGGATGAAACTATGATAAAGGTGTAAATAGGCTAAATCCAACTTTAACTATGTTTGTGACACGGTAAAAATGGTTTAAAAAGATCTATAAGGGTTTAAAGATAATTTAATTTAAGATTAAAAGGGCTTTACTATATATGATATAGTGGTGGTGAGCGCTGTTGAAAGCCCTGGGTGCAGCTTTATCTGTTGGGTTACAATAATAAAAGACTACAATAATTAAGATTTATTATTATACCTGATTATTAACCAAGAGTAAAACTGTTTTTGACAGTTTACTACGTAGGTTATTCAAGAGCAGGATGAGGAGACAATTCTGGCTGTGAAAAGCCTCCTTTTTATCCTGAAATGGGGTGGAAAGGGTGCTAAACCTTTCCATGTAGAGGAAGTGAAGATTTTTTCACTCTCTAGTACTGGCTTGTGGCTTGCAAACAGCCTGTATAACCTGTAGTGGGCTCAGATGTGGTTTTGAAACCACATCTGGGCAGTTTTCACCAATACAGGGTGAAGATTTTCATCTGGGGACCTCACAGCCTGATTCTGATGTGTATGACACGTAGAATGCTGTACAGAAACTGTATGGGACCCCAGTATTGACTAACATATGAGAAATTGAAGTAAAAACAAGCTTCTTTGTCTATTTGACACCTCATATTCATGGCTATGGGATATTATCCCATGGTAAAGCTGTATATGACAGCAGGTGGGAATATGACCTTAAAACAGCCATAACTTTGTCAATTCTTGAGATATCAACCTCAAAACTGGTTCTGTGTGTAGCCGTGTATGTGCTCTACACAATGGTGCCTCATCTAATATGGGTATTATTAAATATGGCAAAGTTATCCCATGTACAAAAAGTTTGTACATTTGCGTGGTATAGACAAAAAGCTGTATTGAGCTTATTTGCCCTATAGCTTTTGTTCTAGTTGAGCTATGGGCAAATGGATGACACCACAGATAGCCCTGATTGCGCCCTTTCCAAAACAACCCCACTTCAAGTATCTCACACTAAAACTGTCAAAGTTAGATGAGAGGTGAATTTTTTGTTCACAGTTATTTGGCCTGAAATTGACCATAACTCCAGTAATATTGGCTCTAACTCAGTTTGGCAGGTACCATTGGATAGCCCTGGCTTAGGGCTTCATTTTGAAACCCCATTTTATGGGGTTAAGCCTCTCCTTTTAAATTTTAGATGGGAGGTGAAAATAAAGGTTTATGCTCAGCAATAACGTTGAGCAGGAATAACTTTGTTATTTCTCGTCCTATGGTGATGGGACTTATGTGTTCAGAAAGAGGTGAGTTTTCTCTTTCGTTTGATACCTTTTGAGCTGATTTGGCTCAGCTCCATGTTTTGGTGGTATCTTGGCTATACCATTGGTTTATGGTATTTTGGCTGTCATGCTTGTGCTCTGGTTTTGAGTCACAGGCTGACATACCCTCCCTCCAAAAAAGCCTCATCATTGATGATACTGTTCAGTCCTCCTAGAGGCCCTGAATCCCCTTAGATGAAGGTTCTCATCTGGTATGGCATCCTCTGCCAACCATTTGTCTTTCTCAGCTCTTTGGTGCTTGAATCTGACTAAGTATTGTCTTTGATCCTTTCCATTAAGTCTGATCTTCCTGGCCCTGATGATCATACTCACAGGTCCTGGGGAGTCCTCCACTTCCACTATATCAGGTGGTGTGGGGTTTTTCTTCTTGGAGGGGAATTTATCCTCCTCTGTTTGGAAGTATGGTTTGACCAAGCTTACTGGGAAGACTGGGTGCTTCCTGGAAAATTCCTCTGTAAGTTTGACTTCAACTGCATTCTTTCCTATCAACCTAATGATAGTGAAAGGCCCTACAAATGAGTCCCTCATTTTCTTGGGTCCTTTAAGATTATTAAAGTTCAGTGTAGACACTAGTAACTGCTCCAGTTCCTTAAAGTCAGGCTCCATGTGTGTCTTGTCCCACCTCTGTTTATTATATTCTTTTGCCTCAGCTATGCATTGGGAAACTGTATCACAAGCCCTTTTCCAAATATCATGCAAGTCTTTGCCTGTGGGGTGGATGATTAGAAGATTCTTCTTGAAGTGATCCACAGGCAACAGGGGATTCCACCCTTTCTCTACCACTGCAGGTGTTTTTCCTGTGGTAGAGTGCTGACTTGTATTATAAGCCAGTTGTACAGCTGGTAGAAGGGTAACCCAGTCATGGGTGTATCCTTCATGGTACTTGTATTCCATTCCATAGGCACAGAACCTTCTGAGGATGTCTTCCATAGTCTGGATCATCCTCTCAGCTAGGCCATCTGTTTGGGGATGGTAAGCTGTCGAAAAAGCAAGCTTGGTGCCAAGCATGTCATACAAGTTGGTCCAAAACTCAGATGTGAATTCTGGGTCCCTATCACTAATGATGACTTTAGGGACTCCACAGGTAGATATCATGTTATTCCAAAATAACAGGGCAGTATCCATGGCTGTGTCCTCTTTGTGGCATGGTAGACACCTCATGCTCTTGCTCAACCTATCAAGCATGATTAAGCAGGAATTGTAGTCTTCTTTGCCTCCTGGGACAAGTCCTGTAACCCAGTCCATGTTGATGGTTTCCCATGGGTGTTTGGGCTCTTCTATATGTTGAAGTAACCCATACTTCTTCCCACGTTTCCTATTTGCCTTTTGGCATCTTTCACAAGTGTTGATGTATTCTCCCAACTTTTGTTCCCACTTGGGCCACCAAGCTGTGCTTGCTACCCTCTTATTAGTCCTGTCCTCACTCATGTGTCCCATATAGGGGCAGTCATGACATTCCTGCAGGATCAAGGAGATGTGGTCTCTGTCTACCACTGTGAGTGCACTTGTGTGTTTCTCTCTGTGGTAGAGCAGGCCATCTATAAGGAAGAACTTTTTGTCCTTATAGGCCCTCCACCAGGGTTCTTCCAGCTGGGATTCCAGCTCTGAACTCCTGTATATTTGTTGAAGGAGTTGTAGCAGTATGCCACACTGTTTGTGTTTGGCATAAGATTTCAGTACTGCACTAAAAAATTCATTTTGCAGTTCAGAGGAACCTATTCCCAATATGGGAGTTTTTGTCCCCTCTGAATCAGTGTTTCCACTGTCAAGGGTACCACTTTCTGGTGCCCATTCAGAAAATCTGAAGTTCTTCCTCCTATCTACTTCCATGAAATGGATACGGATTTTGGCTGCAACTTCAGGGTCATAAGCTGGATTGCTTTTGACATTGTCCAGTGGCCATCTGCATTGGTATGGCTTTTAACTTCCTTGTATATGATGGTAATGTTCCCTCTATACTCCTGGATGGCTATTTGCCATCTCAGCATGTGTCTATTTGTAGTCTTCATGTTCAGTGAAGACTTCAAGGCTGTGCAGTCTGTGTAGACTTCAAAGACTGCACCCTAAAAATAATAATGGAGTTTATCTAGAGCCCAGACTCGACATAGACATTCAGTCTAGGTGGCCCCATACCTGGCTTCTGAATCTTCCAGCTGCCTTGAGATGTAGCAAATTATTCCTTCTCTTGGTTCACCATCCACAATTTGTCTTTGGTGAAGGGCTGCTCCTAGGGCTTGACTGCATGCTGCATATATATATAACTTGAATGGTAGTTCAAACCAGGTAAGATTAGTTCAGGTTAATTTGTGAGTTCATATTTGATCCTCTCATATGCATCCCTCCTTTCCTTGGTTATTTCAAAAACTACATCTTTTGAACATAACTTGTATAAACTACTAGTTATGTGTGCAAAGTTTTTGATGTGGTTTCTATAGTAGCTAGCAAACCCAAGAAAATATTGCATCTCTTTGATGCTTTTTGGTACTGGCTTTTGCAGTACTGCTGCAACTTTATTCTGGTCAATTGCCAGCCTCAGACCTGAGACTTTATGTCCTAGAGCCAGTAACTCTTGTTGGCCAAAATTGCACTTTTTAAGTGAAATTTTCAGATTTATGGGTCTTCATTTACTTAGTACTCTGTCTATGTATTGCACATGGTCTTCCCATGTCTCTGACTATATAATGATATCATCAATATATACCACCATCCAGCCTTCCAGTATTTCTTCTTGAAATATTGTGTCCATCATCCTTTGGAAATGGGCTGGTGAATTTTTGATGCCAAATGGCATCCTGGTATACTCATATATGCCCATATGGCATATTATTCTGAGTAATTTAATGGAGTTTGGTTTAACTCCATTTTGGTGGAAGCCTTTCATACAATCCATTTTGGTTATGTATTTGGCTTTTGCCAGTTTATCCAAAGCATGAGGTATCCTGGGTATAGGGTACCTGCCTGCTTTTGTGTAGTCATTCAGAGCTCCGAAATCTCCACACAGTCTAGACTTGCAATCATGCCAGGTGATTAGGACAGGGGTGGTGATTTCCACTATCTCATTATGTCCAATCTTCCTGATGAAATCCATGTCCAGGAGTTCATTGATATGTTTCTCAATTTCTTTCATGGTTTCCAGGCTTTCTGGATAAGGAGGTCTCCTAAGCATGGGTGGATAAGGCCTTTCCACATCCAGATATAGTTCTATATCATGGCCTTTGATCTTGCCTAATGTTTCTTCACCAATGGCAAATGCTGGTCTGTTCTTCCTCATAATCTTCAGTAAACTTAGTTTTTGTTTACTGGTGAGGGTAGTGCTAAACTGTCCCTCTCTGAATTCCTACAGAAGTTCTACTAGTGGATCTTGAGAAGATATCTGGTATATATCAAGTGAAAATTTCTTTTCCTTGTTAGTACCAATGGTGATGTGCCTACTTTTACTGTTGTAAATGTCTATGCCATACATCCTTTGGTAATCTGTTCCCAGTAAAAACCCATGGATGTGGCATCATCAAGCACTACAATCTCTGGGTTGAGTCTGATATTACCCTTCCTGTGGGGTATAATTATCTCTTTGATAAGTGTTCCAATGGAAGTCACCTTCCCTGATGCACTTTTGAAGTTCTTTGCCTTAGTGGGCAAGATCTGTTTTTCCCAGTTTGGAAAGTGGGTATCCAGATAACTTCTGGCCACTATGGAGCAGTGTGCTCCACTATCAATGATCAGTGGGTGCTGAGAATTGTCAATGCAAACAGTCATTTTTGTGGCTGTTCCATGTATATATGCCATCCCTTTGGTTGGTGTAACCAGGAATGTTTTTGCATCTTGTGTGTGTTTGCACAAGTTCTTGTTGGTAGTGTCCTGTGGCATGCCTGCTTCCAACTGTGTGTCCTGGATCTCTAGTGGGGTTTCCTCTTGGTATTCCACTCACCCATGAAGTCTGATTCAGAATCCTCTGTTGGAGATTGTTCCTCTGAGACTTTCTTAATGGCATAGACTTTTTTCTTTGCATTTGGACAGTTGTTGGCATAGTGGTCTGTTGAACCACAATTGTGACAAGAATTGATCTTTTTTGCCACTTCTGCCACTCTTTCTTTGGGTTTGTCCTTAAACTCTACCCTGAAAGGTTGTTTCTCTTTGAAACTACTCCTCTTATATGGGGTGAATTTCCCCATATTAGTCCTTTTCCTTATGTCTTGTAAGGTGTTGGCAATGTCATCTAGAGTGCAATTTTGGTTGCATCTGCATTTTACTTCATGCTCTAGGTCTCCTGGCAGTTGTGTCAGAAGCTTGTGATTCCTCATTTGGATGTTCATCTGAGGATCAATGGCTTTAAGTCTCTTAGACTGTCTAAGACACCACTCATATGGATCTTTATCCACTGAGTATTTGTAATTTTCAAATGACATGGTCTTCTGCCATATCCAAGTTCCATTACTGTACTTTTGGATGATTTGACTCTTCCACCATTGCCAGTTTCTTCTGCCATGGATTTCTTTCATTTCGGTGTACCATATACTAGCATGGCCTTTAAATGCAGTAATCCAGTAGTCTGGTATGCTTGGTACATCAATGAAGAGTCCATCAATATAATCTATGAGTTCCATTCAATCATATTCTCCTGATCCAGAGAATTTGGGCCAGCTGGTATTGTGATGGAGATCTTCCCTTATTCATCAACATGGCATCAGGTTTGATGTCATCTGGTTGATATGGATTCTCAATAACTTGGCCTTGTGGTTAGGGCTTCAAGTTATGGTAGACATTAAACAATTTGTTTATGTCTTGGTCAAGACAATCCCTGTCCCTTTTGCTGTGGTGTTGTTCTTCAAAGACTATATTCAGTCTTTTGTTGGTTTCTTCAGAGGCTTTGCTCAGTGGAGCATATCCTTCTTGAAGATTCTTAACTATCTGTTCCAAGGAGGCTTGAGTTTTTCTCATCCTCTCTTGGCCAGATTTAATTTCTGCAAATTGCTTTGCAGATTGTTCAGCATATTGGGACATTTGTAACCACAGTGTATCACTGTTGATATTACTCTCAGATGTGACAATGTTATTTTCAGTCTGAGTGGGGGTAATATTTCTATTACTAGGACTACTGATTCTAGAGTGGTTTCCAACTATTTCTGGTTCTTTTGTACTTCTTTCACCAAATCTAACAGCTTCTGGATCATGGAGTCTGACTCTTTCCTCCTCTGGTTGAAGGAGGCTTTGTTCTTGCCCTTTTTTCCTTGTCTTCTCCTGGAAACTTCCTGGAATTGTGCAGAATGGTGACTCTTGGCCACTGATCTGCTGGTTTCTGAATGGTGTGAAGCCACTGGAGAGCTGCTTTGGCCTGCTCCTTGTGAGCCTGCAGGAATCTGAGTAGGCACTGTCTGGGTTAACTGTTCTTCTATAGCTTGGATAGTGGCTTGATTCTCCCTTATCCTCTGTGCCCTTGCCTCCAGGAGTCTGAACTTCCTGGTAGGATTCCAACCTTTGGTGATTACCATAAGGTCCTTGAAGTCTATCTCTTGGAGACAGATCTTCTGGCAACTTGCTCGAAGTTCTGCCCAGTGACTTGCCAGGTTGAACCTCTTGTTGTCCATGCTCCATTGAAATAAATCTTTGAGGAGTTGGTGGAGCTGAAGAACTTGATCCATATCCTTCCAGTCCTCTGGTTTGAGGTTCCTGTTGAATTGGAGTGTGAATGGCAGGGTTGATATTATCCCCCTCATTGTTTTGCCATCCACCACTGTTTCCAGGGTGTCCTCTTCCAGGTTTTCTGGTTCTGGACAAGCCTTCTCTGTCCTCTGGCTTGACCCTTTGGAAGCCAAGGTCTCTGAGGTATACAGGGGACATATCAGTGTTTGCAAGCAGTCAAAAGCTTTATGTTCTTGGGGTATTTAACTTTGACTGTGCCTTGTAAAAATTTGTTATCTGCTGATTTGGGCAGTTTGCCTTTGGAGGTTACAACTGGGTTAATAATTGTAATTTTTCCTGTACAAGTGGTAAAGGTTGGTTTACCTTGTATTGATGCAGAGTTTTGTGGTTTTCTATTCCTCTGAATGGCTATTGGAGTACACTTCTTGGCTGTGATGAGGCCTTCACTGTGCCTCTTTCCTTTGCCCTTGCTTCCCTCTGGTGCTGAGGGTGTCACTGGTGTGTTGGCCTGTGACTGGGTCTCAAGTGGGATATAATTTTCTTCCACTGATTCAAGGCAGGAAACAGAGGGCTTATGTCAATTGAGACTTCTCAAAAAATGCTGGTTTTGCACGTCTAAGTTTGTCCTCTGGGCTTGTATGTTACTACAATATGCCCTTTATAATGACAGTGTAATTGAATCAACAAATCCACATCAGAATTATAGCTTTTGGTACCCTGTCAGACTGTTTGTGTGCCAGTATCCCACAGATACACTTGTGGTTTTCAACTGTAATCTGAATAAGTGGCTCTGTATAAGTGTAATTGAGTTAACAATACACTTAACCACGCCTCAACTGATGGTTTTTCAGTAAGAGGTGTCCCTATTCAATCTAGAATACAGGACTTATTAATGGCTTATGTGTTTTTATATGTAAACACGCCAAAAATAAAGGTTCCAGTGGGTATTAACCACGTGGTAAGTACTCTTATAATATGAGTAATAAAATAAAATATATTTTTAAAAGAGTATACACCTAAAAAATATAAAAAAATTTGTCAGAAAATAAAAAATAAGAGAAAAAACTTACTTGTAAGGTCCAAAAATGTTTAAAACACGGCCAGGCCCCCAAAATGTCAGAGTGACACTATGATAAAGGTGTAAATAGGCTAAATACAGCTTTAACTATGTTTGTGACATGGTAAAGATGTTTAAAAAGATTTATAAGGGTTTAAAGATAATTTCATTTAAGATTAAAAGGGCTTTACTATATATGATATAGTGGTGGTGAGCGCTGTTGAAAGCCCTGGGTTCAGCTTTATCTGTTGGGTTACAATAATAAGAGACTACAATGATTAAGATTTATAATTATACCTGATTATTAACCAAGAGTAAAACTGTTTTTGACAGTTTACTACGTATGTTATTCAAGAGCAGGATGAGGAGACAATTCTGGCTGTGAAAAGCCTCCTTTTTATCCTGAAATGGGGTGGAAAGGGTGCTAAACCTTTCCATGTAGAGGAAGTGAAGATTTTTTCACTCTCTAGTACTGGCTTGTGGTTTGCAAACAGCCTGTATAACCTGTAGTGGGCTCAGATGTGGTTTTGAAACCACATCTGGGCAGTTTTCACCAATACAGGGTGAAAACTTTCATCTGGGGACCTCACAACCTGATTCTGACGTGTATGACGCATAGAATGCTGTACAGAAACTGTATGGGACCCCAGTATTGACTGAGATATGAGCTATTGAAGTAAGAACAAGCTCCTTCGTCTATTTGACACCTCATATTCATGGTTATGGGATATTATCCAATGGTTAAGCTGTATATGACAGCAGGTGGGAATATGACCTTAAAACAGCCCTAACTGTGTCAATTCTTGAGATATCAACCTCAAAATTGGTTCCACGTGTAGCCCTGTATGTGCTCTACACAATGGTGCCTTATTTGATATGGGTATCATTAAATATGGCAAGGTTATCCCATGTAAAAGATTTTTGTAGATTCGCATGGTATAGGCAAAAAGCTGTATTGAGCTTATTTGCCCCATAACCTTTGTTCTAGTTGAGCTATGGGGAAATGGATGACACCATCAGATAGCCCTGATTGTGCTCTTTCGAAAAAGACCCCACTTCAAGTATGTCACACTAAAACTGTAGAAGCTAGATGAGAGGTGAATGTTTTGTTCACCCCTATTTGGCCTGAAATTGACCATAACTCCAGTAATATTGGTGCTAGCTCAGTTTGGCTGGTACCAATGGATAGCCCTGGATTAGAACTTCATTTGGAGTACCCATTTGATGGGGTTAAGCCTCTCCTTCTAGATTTTAGAGGAGAGGTGAAAATTAAGGTTTATGCTCAGCAATAACTTTGAGCAGGAATAACTTTGTTATTTCTTGTCCTATGGTGATGGGAGTTATGTTTTCATAAAGAGGTGAGTTTCCTCTTTCGTTTGATACCTTTTGAGCCGATTTGGCTTAGCTCCATGTTGTGGTGGTATCTTGGCTATACCATTGGTTTATGGTATTTTGGCTGTCATGCTTGTGCTCTGGTTTTGAGTCAAAGGCTGACATCTGCTTCTTATAGCATGCTCAAGATCACCACCACATTTTCTTAATATCCTTTTATGTATCATCGTTTCAGAAATATCAGGATGAAGGGCAGTTAATCTGTCCTTCTGTTTAAGAAACCAAGACATGGGCCTGTTCCTCTCAATATTAAAAATGGCTTCTTCAAAAGAATTTTCCATTCTAAATCTCCAGGAATCATTTGCCCATTTGAAAATAAGTTGGTCTTTCCACCAAGGCCAAGAATGTTTACCATGGTCTTGTCTCATTTTTTAATACCATTTCTTTGCTGATCTGGTAAATAATGAGTGTAATCTGGCACTTATGTATTCATCTGGTATGTTAAAGTCTTCTTTGAACATATCAATTGTTTTCATAAATCCCATATGATTATATTTTCCTTCACCATTGAAGGTTGGCCATTCCTCTAATTGTGGAATGTCTTTGAAATTGCAAGCAGTTTCCTCATCATTACTTGAAATGGTATGATGTAAAGAATTATTCAAGTTAAGCACATTTCTGTCAAGAATTGGTGTTGATTGCCTTGGCAATTCATTTTTCAGTGATATATAATTAATACTTGATTGAATATCTTCTTTTAATTCAAGTCTTGCTCTATCACTTTTTTCCAATTGGTCTTGGAAAAGAGCTGGATTGTGACCAGTTGAATTTTTGAAGTTTTGAACTTTGAATTTCAATTCTCTTAACTGTCCAGTTATAAAAGAAATTGAATTGTTATCTGGTTGATTGAGCAGAGTAACTTTAGACTCAATTCTTGCACAAATTGGCGTCAAAGACACAATATTGTCTTTATTAACATTTTCAAGTACAATAATGGTTTTTTGTTGGTCTTTTACTTGTAATATCTCATTAACCAACTTTTGTTGGATATACTCAAATGTTTTAAACTTTGTCATAATTTCTTTATTACAAGATTCAATTTAGTTACAAGCTTAACAAGATCTATTTCTTTGGTAAAGATTGGTTCAATCTTTCCTCCTCCTTGTTTTTGAATTCCATCAGAGCTCTTGCCATATTGAACAAATTGTCCATGCCTGTCTTTTCTTTCCTTGGGATTCTGTAATTCTGTGGGTAAGACTTGTTCCATTTGGGCTTTGCCTTTCCCTTTGCCTTTTGATTGCTTTCTGATTGGTCTTTGGGGCTTGCTTGGGCTTGTCTTGCACTTGTTGTGGCGGATTTTTTCTGGTGGATGCTTGGGGAGCTTCCATTGGGCTGTTTTCCTTGCCTTGGGCCAACTTCTTCTTCTGATCCTCTGATAACATACTTTGGTTTTTCAACCAAGCTTTGATCTGTTGGACTTGTCCTTTGCAAGACATTGGTGTACAGCCATTCAGAAGTTCTTCTGTCTATTCTGGACCCATAAACTTCTTCACTTAAAGATAAGAGTTCATTGTGCCTATCCAAAGACTTGGGAGAAGTTCCCACTCTTGCTGTTTTGCGGACATAAACCAGTTCTTGTACTGAGACTGGTAAGTGTCCACTGCTGCCTGTTGTAAATGATTCAGGTCTAACAGAAATAGCAGTTATGTCAGCTTCTGGACTCTCAATAAGAGTTTCAAAGGTGCTGGCTAACCTTTGGGAACTGGTGGAAGTTCTGGAATCCTCCATTTGTGCCTCTCCTCTGGGCTGAAATTCTTGTCTTTTTGATTTGTGACTGGAATGTCCCGGTCCAGATCCATTTGATTGGATGGAGTAATTACTTCCACTTCTAGTAGGAGTCATTTCATGTCAATTTTAAGAAAAAATAGACTAAGCATGAATTGAATTCACCTGCTGGACCTTTGAAGGGTTCTTTGGTTATCAAACCCCTTGGTGTTGGGCTATTTTGAATTTCAATACTAGACTCTGAGGGTTCATAGTCTGAAGAGCTGTCTCTAATTGATGACACTAGAGAAAAAATAAAAATATAAGTTATCTTATCAAACAATAAAAATAACTTATAAACTCAACTTATTGAATTAAGTTGTTTTAATGTAATTTATGGCAAATTACGTCAAAAATAAAGAAAAATGTCTAAGATTAAAGAAAAAATATTTTTAGTAAAGATTTTAATTTCTTAATTTTTTATTTGATTTTATATTTTCTTTAAAGAAATAATAATTATACAATTAACAAGTTTATTAATCAAAGCTGTATTATTATTCACTTTAAACTAGAATAACTCAAAGCATAAATTTCAAGTCTGTGATGTGAAAAAGCCACTAGTTAGACAAAAGAAATTTATTCCAAGTCACTCAACAGTATATTTTTTCAAACAATATTATTAAGAAAGAAAAACTTTATCAATATTATAAAGATTATTTATAAGGGATAAATCCCAAAAAAGCCAATATTAATATGAATATGGCAATTTTACGTCAAAAAGCAGTAAAATAAGGTCTAGAATATGATTTATGTCCCAAGAATTGGTTAAAATCATGGCCAGGCCCCAAAATGTAAGTTTTGTCTATGAAACCCTTGATAATAGTAGCAATATCAAGAGTACTATGACTGTCCTCAGTAGAAATATATAATATAGAGAAATACTATAACCACAAATTTAAATATAATTATTAAAAATAATTATATAAAAAAATAAATTTAATTATTATTATAAAAATATAATAATAGAAAAATATAATAAATTATAATTATTCTATTATTGTTATAGTCACTGACAATTATAACAATAAGAAGTGTAAAGCTCTTAATGAGTCAATTACACGTGGAAAATATGAATATTAGCCACTTATAAATAATATAGATATCATTTATAAAATAATTAAATCACACACTGTGCAGAAATAATTCTTATAGAAAAAAACTAATACTAGATAAAAAAAAATTAGAACCTTAGAGAAAACTTACTTATAATATTTATTTAATACAACAAGTTAAACAACAACAGTTATTATATTAAATAATAATTATAAGTTAAAAACACGCCAAAAATCAATATTTTTAAAGATAAAACAACTTTTTATAATAAGCATTATGATTAAAGATTTTTAACATGAATTTGTGGATTTTTAGAAGATACTTAAGATAATAATTTTATATAATAAAATATATTATTGGTGATTACAACAATAATATGACTTCTATGCTTTCAATTCTTTAATTTTAATGAATAAAGAATAAAATAAGTTAAGAATTACTTTAATAATAAGATTTGATATTTAATAAAAATTTACCTGTTTTTATATTTCTAATATGATTGGATTAATAATGATTGATGGACAAAAACAGTGATGAAAAGACTCTTTTTATGTCTTCAGAGCATCTCTAATGATTCATAATGAATATAGAGGGCGTGCTCGGGTCAAAACTGAAAAACCATGCTTAAAAATAAATTTCTTAACTTAAGGTAGCTCATTGTTAATTCCAATTTAGAGCTATCAGTGTTATTCTTAACTCCATGTAGCTTTGATCCTCATTGAAGCTAATTATTTCAAGTTCTTAATATAAGCAAGCTTATTTATATTTAAGTTCATCACATGATCCACTTAAAAATAGAGTATCAAGCAGAAATCTCTTAAACTCAATTTTTAATTAATTTCTAAGGAAATTATAATTTTCTTTGAGCTTTAATTAAAAGAGTAAATTTCCAGGCTAAATACCCAGGAAATTTATTTGTAAAAGATACTTAAAATTTAATTTATATATAGATAATATTAAATTGTAAGCTGTGTGAAGCTTTCAACCAAATCCATCAAGAATTGGATTTTTAATGAATTTTTGAAGTTATTGCTATTTCTCCACGTAAAATAGCAATACACACCAAACCTTGACTTTTGATATGGTTTTAATGATTGTAACCTTAAAATTTTAAGCTTATTTAAGCTTTTTAAGCTTAATTAAGTTTTGACAGTTCTTAAAACCTTAAATTAAAGCCTGCATACTGGGATTTACCCTTTGGCAGCTTGAAATTCCTGTCTAAATGGGGATAAAACCAGTTTAAACTTGAATGTTGGATCAAAGTCTAATCTTGAAGTTTAAATAAGGTTGAAAATCCTCCAATAAAGGTGGAAAACCTTAATTGAATACTTGCAGATCCAAAAGGTTGGGTACCCCAGCTCTATTTGGTCTTTTTCCTTTGTCCCACCTTTCTGCATGGATTTTGCCCTTTGATTTATTTAAAGCCATACTATGGCCTTAAAGCCTTTTAAATTGAGCTCATGCACGATTTACATTCTGTATGGCAAATCCTTAGCCAATTCAGTAAATATACACAACACCTCAATTTTAACTAAAATTCTGGTAAGTTTTCATAAGCTTTAGGCAACTTTGAATTCAAGCTTATTTAAGCTTAAATTTAACAATTTTTAAAAAATGTTAAAAAAGTTAAATTAGTACTGCCATATTCTTAAATCTTCCAATAACATAAGAAATAAGTGTTTTTGGGTATAACACCTTATGGATTTACCCTAGGTTATTTTTAGTTTAGAATCCAAAAATGGCATAATATTTAAACTCTGTTTATCCAAAAAAAAAATTATACTCATTTTTTGTTATTTTTTATTTTAAATTCAGTCAAAAAGTCTGTTGAAGATAAATTTAACTGTGTATAAAGTTGTTTGTGGCCTTATGGGTATCTTATACATACCTCACAGGCTCACAAATTCAGTGATTCAGGATTTTATTTGGATTGGAATGATTGAATTTTGAATTCCTCAAGATAACTGATTGACCCTCAAGAATTGAGTATTGATTATTGATTGATTTTGATGCCTGAAGATATTGATTTGATTGATTAATTCCTGAAGAACTTGAATTGACCCTGAAGACATTGATTGATTGATTGATTGATTATTGAATTCTTCAAGATTATTGATATTGGCTGAATTGATTGATTGATTGTTGATCAAATTTGATCTTACCTCAAGACTGTTTATTGATTCCTCAAGATCATCAAGATTTATTGGTTATTGATCTGGCCAAGCTTTCATTCATTTTGTGAAGTATCATAAAGTTTTTATTTTTTATTTCCCAAAAATGCCAGTTCAGCATAGCCCTCCAGCCAGGAATACTAGATATCAAAGGAATCCAGCTTTTCTCACTCCTACATCAAGGGTTCCTCTAGACTGCACACAATCAGTTCATCAACTGAGTGCAAATTTGGACAGGGGACCACCAATGGAAGGAGAAGCACCCTCCATAAGAGGAGGAATGAAATACAGAAGATCAAGAGCTTTCTCTGGCCTATTGGGTGGCTATCCTGGCATGTCTGAAGTTGCAAGAGCAAGATTAGGGGAAGCTGAAGATGAAGAGGGGGAGGAGTCTATGGCAGAGAAGGAGTATGAAGAAACTGAAGTGGCAACTGCTTTGGCAGGTGTCCCTGAGGCTTCTGAAGCTACAAATCTAGCCCATTTAATCAGACTCTTGTCTCTCAAGCTGAACCACACTTCCTCAAGATGATGGAGCAGATGACTCAATTCATGGGGCAACTCACTCAAACAGTTTCTCCCAGGGACAATTCCAAAACCCCTGCATTCAAAATTCCATCAATGAAGGTACCTGATTCTTTTGATGGTACTCAAGCTCATAAATTGAGAGGATTTATCCAATCCTGTCAATGGTTTTTCCATGATTATCCAGCAAATTTCTTCTCTGACAGGAAAAAAGCTCTTTGCTCAACTTCTTTTCTCACTGGTAGATCTGGAAAATGGATTGAACCCTACCTCTCCAATATTTCCAATGAATATCATTCCTACCTCCTCAATAATTTGCAGTTATTCAAAACTTAATTATTCACTCTGTTTGGTGATCCCAATGAAGTGAGGAAAGCTGAACAAGAGTTGGACAATTTGAGGATGAAGGAAAGTGGTCATGTATCCTTGTACATTGCTGATTTCAGTAGTTTAATGTGAAGAATCGGAGATTGGGGAAAAAGAGTTATATATTCCTGTTTATAGAAGAGGATTGGCATCAAGACTTTTGGAGCAGTTGGCTTCCTACCCTGGCAATTTTGATACTCCTCAAGAACTCATGGAAATTACCCTGGAATTAGATACCAGATACCATGAGAGACAGATTGAGAAGGGTAGTCAGCAAGAAAAGAAGCCCCCTGTTACTGGATCTAATTCCCCAACGCCTCCTCAAGACTCATCTTCAAAAAGGCCTCACCATAGGAAGAATAAGAAGGGCAAGAAATTTCAAGCTTCAAAGGACAAGCCCCATTATTCTCTCCTCAATAAGGACAATCAATTAATTGGTTCTGAAATGAAGAGGAGGATCAATGTCAGGGTGACTCTATGATATAGCTTCAGCATGATAATAAAAGCTATAAATCTGAGTGTGACACAAAAATAATGATTATATTAGAGTGAGAATATGAGTGAAAAGGGCTATAATAAAATAATTTAGTGATGGTGAGTACTGCTGATAGCCCTGGGTGCAGTGTTTGCCTGTTGGTTTACAATAGCAAACCCTACAATACTTAAACTTAAAGTATACCTGTTAAATTCTAAGAGTACCACTTCCTTTTTTAAGAAGTTATACCATGTAAGAATATCAAGAACAGGATGCTGAATTTGCTTCCTGGTGAGGCAAAGCCTCCTTTTATCTTGTTCTGGGGTAGTGGGAGGTGGTTTACCTCTGCACACGACCACAGAGTGAAACATTTCACTACTGTGGGCTGGTTTGTGGCTCTATACACTAAATACAGGCTAGTATTGGGCTGAAATGTGGTTTTAGAACCACAGCTCTGGTGCTTCTGACGCGTCAGAAACTGAACAGAACCTGTATGGACCTCTGTATTTGACTTAACTATGAGGTATTGACGTATAAATAGGCTTCAGCGTCTGTTTGACACCTCATAATCAGAGTACAACTGTATCCTGTCATGATGCAGCTGTATTGGTCATATTGTTTGATTATAACTTTCAAATGGCCATAACTCTATCAGTTTTTGAGATATCATGCTCAACGTTGGTTCATTGGATAGCCCTGTATGATCTCTACACAATTTTATCCAATTTGGTATGGTTATCGTTAAGTATGGTAAAGGTATCCCATGTACAAGGTTTTGTGTACATAGGCATGGTTTGGGCAAAAAGCTGTATTGAGCTTGTTTGCCTCATACCTTCTGTTATAGTTGAGATATGAAGAAGTGGAGGGCACCATCAGATAGCGCTGATTGTGCTCTTTCCAAAAGGACCCCACTTCAAGTATCCCACACTAAATATGTAGAAGTTAGATGACATGTGAATGTTTTGTTCACCCTTATTTGGCCTGAAATTGACCATAACTCCAGTAATATTGGTGCTAGCTCAGTTTGGCTGGTACCATTGGATAGCCCTGGCTTAGAGCTTCATTCTGAGTACCCATTTGATGAGATTAAGCCTCTCCTTCTATATTTTAGATGAGAGGTGAAAATTAAGGTTTATGCTCAGCAACAACTTTGAGCAGGAATAACTTTGTTATTTCTTGTCCTATTGTGATGGGACTCATATTTTCAGAAAGAGGTGAGTTTCCTCTTTCTTTTGATACCTTTTGAGCTTATTTGGCTCAGCTCCATGTTTTGTTGGTATCTTGGCTATACCATTGGTTTATGGTATTTTGGCTGTCATGCTTGTGCTCTGGTTTTGAGTGACAGGCTGACAATCAAATAAGGGTTATGTACTTCCTTTGGTGGAAAACACCCAATTGAAAAATGCTTCCAGAAAACTCAAAACAAGCCTGGTTCATCAAGAGTCTTGCTTAGCAAGAAGGGAAAAGCCTGAGTGGGAATCATGATTTGTTCAATGGCTCTCACTTGTTTCCTTCAATAGCACAATTGTGCACTCTGAATACTAGTTTCAAAAAATCTTTAAATTTTCTTTTTTTTGCTTCTGTCACTGATATTTTTTATAGTATTCTCATTGATTCTGGTGCTACAAACTTCTTTATTGCAGATAACTTTGCTCTCAGGTACTCATTGACTATGTCAGAGCTCCACAAAAAGATTCCTCTTTTCATTATGGATTCAAATGAGTCCCCTGCCTTGTTTATCACCCATTATACCAAGTGGGTAGTTGACTGGACAAGCCCCATTATCCTCTCCTCAATAGGGACAGTAAATTAATCGGTTCTGAAAAGGAGAGGAGGATCAAATAAGGGTTATGTACTTCCTTTGGTGGAAAACACCCAATTGAAAAATGCTTCAAGAGGCCTGAAAACAGGCAAGGGGCATCAAGAGGCTTCCCTAGAAAGCAGTGAAAAGCCTGAGTTGCCATCATGATGTGTTCAATGGTTCTCACTTATTTCCTTCAAGAGCAAAATTGTGAACTATAAATACTAGTATCAAGAAATCTTTAAAAGTTCATATTTTCCCTTCTATCTGTGATAATTTTTATAGTATTCTCATTGATTCTGGTGCTACAAACTCCTTTATTTCAAAGCATTTTGTTCTCAAGTACTCATTGACCATGTCAGAGCTCCCTGAAAAGATTCCACTTTTCATTTTATATTCCAATGAATCCCATTCCCTGTTCATCACCCATTATACCAGGTGGGTTGTTGACTTGCCTTCATTACCAAGCTTTCAATGGGATTTCTTCATCATAGATTCACCCAAGGGAGAAGACCTCATATTGGACTATGATTTTCTTTACCATTTTAATCGCATTATTGATTGTAAAAATAGATTGATTACCTATTATTCTAGTCATAAGCATTCTAGTGGTATTAAATCTTCTGCTAGTAATGCCTTGGCCACTGCTTTCAACAGTTTTTCTCTGGTTGGTGAGCTTAAGACACCTTGCCTTCTTTCTTCTGGCCATAACCCTTCCATCATTCCATCTCAGTCATTACTTACATCAAGAGATGAGGTCCTCAAAGAGATAAAAGATGTTGGAGAAGATCCTGTTATATCTTCACTTCATTTCTTTCATGAGGATATGGACCTTCCTGCCTTATCTTTTCATGCCTCCCTGAAGGAGCAGTGGGATGGGGAGGAAGAGCCAGAAGAAATTGAAACTGTGTTGAAGGTACTCCCTCCTGCTTATCACCAATACTTGGATGTATTCTCCAAGGTGAAAGCAGAGAAACTTCTTCCACACCACACCTGTGATCACCATATTGAACTGGAGGGTCTTCTACCTCCAGTTGGTGTTATCTACTGATTATCAAATCAAGAGTCAGAAACACTGCAGCCCTACATTTCAGAGAATGTAGAGAAAGGTTTCATTAGGCCAAGCTCCTCTTCAACAGGAGCACCTGTCCTTTTCGTTAAGAAAAAAGATGGAGGTCTTTGTTTGTGTGTTGACTACTGCAAACTTAATGCTCTCACTAGGAACAACAGATATCCTGTTCCTCCTATGAAGAAGCTTCTTACCGTATTCAATGGTTCCACTATCTTCTCCAAGATAGATCTGCGTGGTGCATAAAATCTCCTGAGAATCAAAGAGGGGGGTGAGCACTTAACTGCCCTCAGAACCAAATATGGTAGTTATGAGTATTTGGTTATGCCATTTGGCCTTACCAATGCTCCAGCTTCTTTCCAGAGTCTTTTGAATGACATATTTTCAGACTTCTTGGATATCTTTGTTATAGTTTTTTTAGATAATATTATGGTCTTTTTCAGTTCTCAGGAGGAACATGTGAAACATGTGGCATCTGTCCTCCAAAGATTTATGGACAAAAATGTTTTTGCCAAAGCCTGCAATTGTGTATTCCATGCCTCAAGTGGGGAATACTTGGGCTATGTTGTGTCAAGTGATGGGCTCAAGATGAATTCTTCTAAAGTTTAGCCAATCCTCAATTGGCCTCAGCCAAAGAACATTGGGGCTTTTCAATCCTTTCTTGGCTATGCCAATTTCTATTGTTGTTTCATTAAAAATTACTCCAAAAAAATCACCGCTCTCACTTCCCTTCTCAAAAAGGACTATCCTTTTATCTTCAATGAGGAAGCTCTTAGTCAGCTTCAAATACTTAAAGAAGCATTCACCATTGCTCCTATCTTTTCTCATTTCAACTCTTCTCTACCAACTATTGTAGAGACTGATGCTTCTGATTATTCCTTGGGTGCTGTACTGAGTCAGGTGAATGACTCAGGAAAGCATCCCATTGCATTTAATAGTTGCAAGCTTCTACCAGCTGAGATGAATTATGAAATATATGACAAGGAACTCCTTGGCATAGTTTGGGCTTGACAGACCACTCTTCTCTTCAGTATTTTATGTCTTCCAAAGTTCTTACTTGTTGTCAAGCCCGTTGGGCTGAATTCCTTTCTGAGTTTCATTTCACTATCACTTACTGCCCAGGCAGGCTGGCCACCTTACCAGATGCCTTGTCACGTTGGGACAACGTGTACCCAGAGAGGGGGCTGGACTTCATCAGAAAGAATCCTCAAAATTTTCATCAAGTAATAAAGCAAGATGGAATTCAAGAGTCAAGATTCTTCTCAATCAAAGTGGAAATATTCTCAGATTTAGTTGACAAGATTCAAAAAGAAGTATGGCTAGACAAAGACTATAGAGAAATACTCAAGCAGCTAGCAAGAGGTGAATCAGTTACAGATTATTCTCTTGAACCTCAAGCCAAGTTATTATTATTCAAATATAGAGTGGTAATCCCAAGAAATGAAAAAATTAAACTCAATATTCTTAAAACGCGTCATGACTCACCATTGGCTGGCCACCCTGGCCAGAAGAAGACCCTCAAGCACATAAAGAGGGACTGTTACTGGGCTGGCATGAATCAATTCATTAGGGACTATGTGTCCTCATTTCAGCACTGTTCAAGAAACCAGAACATTGATCATGAGAAGTTGGGATTACTCAAGCCTCTTCAAATTCTATCTGGTCCTTGGAGCTCTGTATCAATGCACTTCATCACTCAATTTCCCTTTTCAAACAACTTTGATTCAATTCTAGTAGTTGTGGACAGGTTCTCAAAAATGGCAATTTTCATTGCAGCTTATGGAACAATCTCTGCTCTGGAATTAGCTCAAATCTTTATCAGCCATGTATTTTCCAAACATGGCCTTCCAGTAAGCAATGTAAGTCATAGAGGATATTTTTTTGCTTCATCTTTCTGGACCAATATATGTCAGCAGCTCAAGATATCAAGAGATATTTCAACTGCTTTTCATCCTGAAACAGATGGACAGACAGAGAGGGTAAATCAGATTCTAGAACAGTATCTTTGGATGTATGTCGGTTTTCATGAAGATGACTGGAACACCTGGCTCCCTCTGACTGAATTTGCCTAAAATAATGCAGAACATTCATCAAAAAAGCAATCCCATTTTTTCACCATTTATGGAAGACATCCCACTTTTGACTCAATTCATATTTCTCAAGACTTGCCTGCTGGAAGGTTATCATCAGAACTCCAATCAGCACAGCAAGTTGTCAAAGGAGAATTAGAGTCAGCAATAAGGATATTCAAGAAGTATGCACATAGAAATAGGTCAATTCCACCTGATTTCCACCCTGGGGATAAGGTATGGCTAGGTTCCAAGAATATCAAGACTACAAGACCCACCAAGAAACTTTCAGAAAGATGGCTGGGGCCCTTCAAAGTCATTGAGAAGATTGGAAGTCATGAATATCACCTCAAGTTGCCTCAAAAATGGAAGTCAGTTCACCCTGTATTCAATGTGTCCTTACTAGAACCAGTCAAGCAGTCAAGTATCCCAAATTGTCATCAATTGCAACCACCACTAGTTATAGTGGAGCAGCAAGAAGAATGGGAAGTGGCTCAGGTTCTGGATCCAAGCTAAAAAGAGGTAGATTATGGTATCTTGTAGAGCTGAAAGGATTCAGTGAAGACCCAGAAAGAACAACTTGGGAACCAGCTTCCAACCTTACCAGCTCTCCCAACCTTTTCAAGGATTTCCACTCATTGTATCCAGACAAGCCTGCTCCAAATACCTCAAGACTTTAATTCCTTATTGCTCTTGGTGGGGAGAAGGGGTTATGAAAGTAAGTTCCTCTCCTGGCATGCACCTTTAAGGGGGTATTGTACCCAACTTGTGTTGTAAGAATCACCTTGGCCACTTTGTGAGCACTTGTCAATTCTTTGGACAGATTCAGAAGGCCTTGCAACATCAATACCCTTGAATTTGGGCCTTTCATCAAGATATGGCCAAATTCCTTCTTTCTTTTTATCTTTTACCTTTATATTCTTTTCAACTTATGAAAATCATATTTATTCAAGAAATTAATTACTTCAAAGTCAATTATGGCAAAGTTATCTGTTCTATGGTGCTTGGTGGGGAGTGGAAGTTATGAAAGTAAGTTCTATCTCCTGGTATGCATCCCTGAGGGTTCTACTTCTTGTAAAAAAGCACCTTGGCCACTCTGTGAGAATTAAATGCTTGGATTTTATCTTTCAGACAATTATTGGCCAGAAAATAAAGCAAATCACCACAAGAGGGACCAGCTCAGGAATTCCTTTTTTTTCTTTTCTCTACTCTCTTTTTCTTTCTTTTTCTTTCTTTTGCTTTCTTTTTCTTTCTTTTTCTTTCTTTTCTCCACTTGTATACTTCTTTTATTTCTTTAAAAGAAGCAGAATCCCCTTCCAAGTCATGTATTTGGAGCTTCCATTTATTTTATTTTGTATTTTAGTAGTTATAAGAGTAGGTATAGAAGCCAAACCAAAAACAAAAAAGGAAAAGGAAACTAGTTATCTCTACCCAAATACTCAAGCGTTTTCTGGAAATCATTAATCAACTCATCTTCATACCAGGAAAATTTTTCAGCCATATCCTCAGGATCAGTCCCTGGAATAGTCCTATCATTAGCATACATAATCAAATCTCTACTATTTCTATCAACCCTGCTAAAGAACCTGGCCACAGAATCCTAATTATCACTTGGCATATTTGGGTCTTTTCTGGTAACTCAGATAGGCCATCAATCCCTGCACTGAAACACTTGGGTGGCAGGAAATGGCAAAGGAGAAAGTTCTTCTCTTCTTCTACTGGTACTGGCCACAGGTTGGAGTTGTTTGGAGTTGACTATTGGTGAGTTTCTGGATTTTTGCATGGGGGGTGGTCTTACTTGTGGATTCAAGGCAGGCCTGGTGTGGGAAGAGTGTGGTGAAGCAGGAGGAATTGAAGTAGTGATTGTAGCAAGAGTGGGCTGGAAGTTTCTGGGGGTACTGGGGATGACTTGACTTTGAAATATCTTGGCAGGAGAATCATTGGATGGTTGACCAGCAGAATGGGGAATCACCTCAACTTCTTCACCATCCAACTCATCACTACTTTCAGCATCTGGATCAGGTGGGAAATGTGAAATTCATCTTATCCTTTTCACTATGCCTTCAGTATTTATTCTAGAAATTGGGACTTCTGAGCTGGAATATATTGGCCTACCACCAACTGGAATGGGCCCTCCAGCATTAGTCCACCTGGCCACATCCCTCTTCCTAGAACCAGTAACTGAATCAAGATGTCAGTATCCATGCAAGAAATAAAATAAATTCACTTACAAGCAGAATACCCTGAAGTACCATCAAGAGTAGGAGCCTCAGAAACTGGGAACTCATTTCCAAAAGGCCCATCTTTCTGACTCCATAAATACCTCCTGCATTGGAAGATTGCTTCCCAGTATGGCAGCATGGCTTCTTCCCAACAAAACAGTAGTGGAATTTTGAAGATCTGGGATTGTAATGTTCAAAACAATCCTTTCCCTGTTCCAAACATTCAGTAGAAGCAGGATCAAGAACTTCAACTGCCTTGTAACTGTCAGAAATTTGGGTGGGATCAAATTGACCAGAAGAAGCCATTGATGACAAAGAGAATTGACTGAGAATGCCAGAACCATGAAGGACAGATGGTGGCGGCGCAGAAAGGAAAGATTCAGTGAGTTCAGTCAGCTTGGAACTCATGACTAAGGAGTAGGCAAGCAGAAGATTCAAAAGTCAGATCCAATCACTTCAAGTCTGAAGAAAAATGCCCTCAAGGAAGTGGGGACCATAAGTCAATGATGGCCTACCTCAAAGTCCTTAAGGTGGCAAGTCCATGTCACTTTTGGACTGAAGTCACCACCGAGGACGTCCCCTGAAACTTTGGGGAGGTCAGAATCTTTATGTTACTGGGCCCCTCTAGGGTGCCCAGGACATGTAGGTGGTTAATTGGGCCATGGACCATCTTAATGGTCCCATGGGTCCCCTAAAGCCCCAGCAAATTTGGGCTCAGGGGCCAACTTTGGCCCTGGGGACCTCCAATAGCCCCCACGGCCCATGGACCATAGGACCCCAAAACCACCAAAGGACAAAAGTGGGTCAAAAAATGCCCTAAAGCCAAAATGACCCAAAATCACCAGAGGAAGGGCCATGACCCAAAATCAAGGGTGGGGCCAATTGGGCCCAAAAAATCAATTTTAAGGCATTTCAGGTATAATGGGGACAAGACCCCCCTGTTTGAAGACTTTTGAAGGGATTCCAATCAAGGAAAAATGGCCAAAACAACAATTTGGCCAATTAACAATGAGGTATATGAACATATACCCATTGGCCATCAATATTTAAGCATAAAAGCTCTATGGAAGTTATTTTGGGATAAAACCCAAAGGCCATGCCTTGAAGGGAAGGAAAGGACTGAATCCAAAGAAGAAGCACATTTCAAAGTAGAAATCACTTACTCAATTAAAAGAAGGGGGAAGATAATTCGAATCAAGTAGGAAAGTAAAGAAATGAAGAGGGGATTTTCAGGATAATGGTCAAGAGGGAATTAAAATTAAAAAGAAATTTTTTGAAAAGAAGTGGGCAGATATTTTGATTCCACTCAACAGTGACAGGGTATTATGGTGTTCAGGAGCCCACCAGTTTCAAGAGGGGGATACTGTAACAACCACTAATCAGGGGTAAGGGTATCCATACTTACACCCACTCAAACACCTCAAAACAGAAAATTCACTGTTTGTATCAGCATTCAGTTTCAGAAATCTTCCTTGATGAAACATGCATACAGCCTGTCAATACTTGTACAGGTTGGAATTACTCAATACAGTTTGGATACACCATTTCTAAACTCTATGATCACTCAATACCACCACTCCTCTTATACAGATCCTATACATCTGTACAGGACCTGTATTGGCCAGACTCAATTCAATCATCAAATATTCTCATGAAAATTCCCTGTCTGGATCAGGGCAGGTGATTCTCACATATACCAGCCCCTCTTCCTCCCCCTGGGGACTTTCACCAAGCTAATGAGTTTAGTATATTTATTATTTTATAATTATGCTTATCCTTATTTTCTTGGGTATTATAATTATTCAATTTTAAGTTAGTCTTTCCATCTTTTCTTTCTTTGCCTGTACAGTATGAGTTGGGTGGCCATATCCTTATTAACCCTTCTATTTCCATTCTGAAAGGTTGAAACAGTGGACTTGGACTTGTTTGTGGTTGGCTCTTTTATTCTTACTCTTATCATTTGTTGCTGCTTTTCTTATATTCTTTCATTTAGCGATTCAACTCTTAACACTCTTCAGTGTACTCTTTTCTCATCATATCCTGAGCCCTCCATAAGTAAGTCGCAGTTTACTGCGTACGAGGCCTTCTTCACTTAGAAGAGCCCCTGTGACATTAAGTCCCCTGCTTTGAATTCTGGGTTTTTATGACTTTTATCCCATTTCTGTTTAGTATATTCAAAGACATCAGTAATGCTTTGTTTTGCATTATTCCTCACTTTATCAACCAATAACTTGAAGCTTGTAGCAGTCGGATGAAGGTCAACTAAGTCTTTCTTCAAAATATCAACTGGAAGTTTAGGGTTCCATCCTTTTTCCAACACCGCAGGAGTCTTACCTGTTGAAGCATGGATAGAATTTTTGTAGGCTAATTCCAATGCTGGTATAAGAATTAACCAATCATGGGTAAAGCCATCAGAATCCTTATGCTCCAGGCCATAAGCACAAAATCTTCTGATCATGTCCTCAAGGGTTTGAATCATTCTTTCTGCTAGCCAATTTGTTTGAGGATGGTAATGGCTCATGATAAATGGTGATTCAGGTTTATTTCCTAAGAACTTACTGTCATGTCATCAAATTGTCTCCATTGTTGAGAATGGGCCAAATTGGCTTTTTTCTTGCTTTTGGGTCTTTGCAGGATCAATTGAAATTTTCCCCCAATTGTTGTTTTCTGGTTTTTTATTGGCTGATTTGGGCAAAATGTGCAAAATGCAAGATATTGAATAATTTGATGATTTCTTGATTTAAACGCCTGTTTTGGCAGTTTTTCATGATTTGAAGAAGTGATAGCCAGAAATGCGCGAAATGCGCAAATATGCCAATATGACTGAAATGGCATATTTTAATGAATTTTTTCAATAAAATGCAGTTTTTGAAGGTTTTGGACATGAATTACTCAGAAATGCACAAAAGTGGGCAAAATGCGCAAATGCACCAATTTGACTATTTTCTTTGGTTTTCTGATGTTTTGAAGGCTTTTCACATAATTTGAAGATGAAGTGATGGCTTTAGGTGCAAAATGCACAAAACTGCGCAAATGCATTGAAATGGCCAATTTGGCCAATGAAACAGCTTTTGATGATGATTTCTTCTATTTTCTTGTGCTTCACTCGGTTCTTGAAGTTCAAATTTCCATATTTGACTTTCTGACTTGGATTTTTTCAATGATCTCCTTGGTATTGGCTTTGAATCTTGAGTCAAAGATTAGTTCAAAGCTGACTTTTATTTTTGACTCTGATCACTCTGATTCCCTGCCTCTTCTACTTTATGGTGCTGGTGTCTTTGATAACTTGAGGAAGCTTTCTGAAGAGAGTATGGCCCCTCGAGAGATTGGGGACATAAATAAAACCTATAACAGTTCTAAATCTGTTAGAGTTATTGCACCACTCTGCATCAAGTTTTGGAAGAAGGGGGTTCCTTGTGTTGAATCTGCTACTGCTAGGTCCACTAGGTGCCCATTCCCTAATATTGGGAAAGGAAATTGCTCTCAGGCCAACCAAGATTTCCCAGACAATCCCAGAAGATTAAGGAGAAGAATCAAGAAGGGTGGAAGATTTGGGCTGGAAGGTCCTGTTGATGAACCTCCAACTTCTGATGCCACCTCTGGCCACTCCAAGTGTGAGTTGAATGATCAAGGAAGTGCTGAGTTACTGACTTCGGCGATTTTCTTTTCTTCTGCTTCAGTGACTGGATCCAGAATGGGAGGTGTCCAACAATGGACTAATACCAGCAGTTCTTGGAAAAGCACTGCAGGACCCTTTCACCCCCAAGGCAACCCCATTGGAGTAGCCCCAGAAGTTCCTATTTTGGTCACCAGAAAGGATTGAAGACTTGGAAAATGGAAGAGAAATTTTGTGGTTCGAGATGAAAATTATATAGATGCTGAAGGCAGCAATGAGATTGATGGAGAAGAACTTGAAATAACTACCCCCATCCTGAAAAGAAGAATGCAATCCACTTCACTATCCCAAGTCCAAGCCAGTACCACCACCAATGAAGTGATCAGGCCTCCCCAACCATCTCAACCTCCAATTAGATCCCCAACCAGGCCATCCACCTTTGCCTCCACTGCTACCAATATTCAACTGCATGTGGCCAGCACTTCTAGAGACCCAATGTCTCCAGAACCTGAATCAGTCATTGACAACCGTTTCTGCTGGAATATAACTGGAAACTTCATTAATCAGAAGAAGGTGAAGAAGAAGGTGGCCACCTCCCTATTTGCTGAAGTTGATGCTTTGACTGAGGTATTTGTTGATAAGGCTATGAAGAGTTCGGTTCCAGGGAAACCCACTATTTCTTTGGACCAGGAGGCAGTTGCTTATGAATATTCCTTGCTTGATAAGCTTAGAGAAGCCTTGAAGAAATTTCAATGAGTATTATCTGTAGTTGGTCTTTAACCTTACTAGTGTTTGCTCTTTTATTATTAAATAAACTGACTACCAAAACAAGATATGGGAGATGACTGCTTCTTTTGAAAAAAAGAAATAAAAAATAAAATTATAAAAGTAGAAAGAAAATGAAATAAAATAAAAAAGAAATAATTGAGAGAAAAGAGAGTAAAGAAAAGAAAATAAAGAAACGTCTGAGGATAGATCTCCTTGTGGTGAGTTGCTTGATTTTTGCCATAATTTTTCCTGAAAAGATAAAACCAAACATTTGATCTTCACAGAATAGTCAAGGTGTTGTTTTACAGGAAGAAGAACCCTCAGACATGCATACCAGGAGGTGTAACTTACTTTCATAACTTCCACTCCCCACCAAGCATCATAAGAGAATAAAAGCTTTGCCATAAATGAATTTTGAGTTAAGGAATGTCTTGAATGATATTGAATGGCATAATTTGGAATAATAGAATATAAAAGAAAGAGAAAGAATAAAATGATAAGAGGTAATTTGGCCATATCTTGATGAAAGGTTGAAATTTGAGGGTATTGATGTTGCAAGGCCTGCTAAACCTGTCCAAAGTAAATTGAAAAGTGCTCACAAAATGGCCAAGGTGATGATTACAACATATCTGGGTAGAATACCCCCTTAAAGGTGCATGCCAGGAGAGGAACTTACTTTCATAAACTCCAATCCCCCCAAGCACCATAAATCAAACTCTTGAGGCATTTGGGCCTGGCCTGTCTGGATACAAGGTATGAAAATCCTTGACAAGTTCTGGGGAGCTGGTAAGGTTGGAAGCTGGTTCCAAAGTTGTTCTTTCTGGGTATTCATTGAATCCTTTCCACTCCACTAGATACCATCATGTACCTCTCTTGAGTTTTGAGTCCAGAACCTGAGCCACTTCCCATTCTTCTTGCTCTTGCACTATTAGTGGTGGTGGTGGAAATTGATGTTGATTTGGGATATTTGAGTGCTTCACTGGTTCTAATAAGGACACATGAAAGACAGGGTGAATTGAATTCCATTTTTGAGGCAACTTGAGGTGATATGCATGGCTGCTAATCTTCTGAATGACTTCAAAGGGTCCCAGCCATCTTTCTGAAACTTTCTTGGTGGGTCTTGTTGTCTTAATGTTCTTGGAAGCTAGCCATACTTTGGACCCAGGTTGGAAATCAGGTGGAATTGCACTATTTCTATCTGCATACTTCTTAAGACGATTTACAACTTGCTGTACTGAGTGGAATTTGGTTGTTAACTTCCCAGAAGGTGTATCTTGAGAAATGTGAATTAAGTCAAAGCTAGGATTTCTTCCATAAATGGTGAAAAATGGTGACTGTTTTGTTGATGAATGTTCTTTATTATTATAGGCAAATTCAGCCAGAGGGAGCCAGGTATGCCAGCCATCTTGATGGTAACTGGCATACATCCAAAGATACTGTTCTAGAAACTGATTTACCATCTCTTTCTGTCCATCTGTTTCAGGGTGAAAGGCAGTTGAGACATCTATTTATATCATGAGCTGCTGACACAATTGAGTCCAAAATGATAAAACAAATAATGAACCTCTATCACTAACAATACTGATTGGAAGACCATGTTTGGAAAAGAAATGACTGATAAAGATTTGAGCTAAGTCCAAAGCAGTAATTGTTGAATAAGTTAGAATAAATACTGCCATCTTTGAAAATCTGTCTACAACTACCAAACTTGAATCAAAGCTGCTTGGCAGAGGCAATTGAGTAAAAAAGTCAATTGATAATGAATTCCAAGGACCAGATGTAATTTCAACAGGCGTGAGTAATCCAAACTTCTTATGGTGAATGTTCTTGTTTCTTGAACATTGCTGACTTGAGCACCCATATTCCTTGATAATTTGATTCATGCCAGCCCAATGAAAATCCCTCTTGATGAGCTTAAGGGTCTTCTCCTGTCCTGGGTGGCCAGCCAACGGTGAAGCAGGATGCTTTTGAAAGATATCCAATTGAAGTTCAAGATTGCTTGGGATGACTAATCTATCTTTGAATAATAGCAATTTGGCTTGAGGTTCAAGAGTATAATCTGAGACTGATTCACCTCTTGCTAATTGCTTGGGAACTTCCTTATAATCTTTGTCTTGCTATACTGCCTTCTAAATTTGATCAACTAAATCTGAGAGAGCTTTAACTTTGATTGAGAAAAATCTTGACTATTTAATTTCATTTTTCTTGAGACCTTGATGAAGGATTTGAGGCTTGTTGCTGATAAAGTACACCCCCCTCTCTGGGTACACGTCATCCCAACATGACAAGGCATCTGGTAAAGTGGCCAGTCTGCCTGGGTGGTAAGTGATGGAAATTTGAAATTCAGAGAAAAGCTCTGCCCAACAGGCTTGAAGGCAAGTAAGTAGTTTGGAAAACAAAAAATATTTAAGGGAATAGTGGTCTGTCAAGACTTCAAAGGAATTAGAAAGAGAAAGACAAAAGGCAATCCAGTGCTTGAGAGCCCAAACTATGCCAAGGAGTTCCTTGTCATGAATGTCATAGTTGAGCTCAAATGGGAGGAGCTTGCAGCTATTAAATGCAATGGGATGCTTTCATGAGTTATTCACCGGACTCAGTACAGAAGCCAAGGCATAATCAGAAGCATCAGTCTCTACAATAGTTGGTAGAGAAGGATTGAAATGGGATAGGATGGGAGCAGTGGTTAAAGCTTCTTTGAGTATTTTAAACTGACTAAGAGCTTCCTCATTGCAGATGAAAGGAGAATCTTTTTCAAGGAGGGAAGTGAGAGAAGAGGTTTTTTTGGAATAATTTTTAATGAAACAACGATAAAAGTTGGCAAAGCCAAGAAAAGACTGAAGTGCTTTGATGTTCTTTGGCTGAGGCCAATTAAGGATTTTCTGAACTTTGAAAGAATCCATCTTGAGGCATTCACTTGAAACAACATAGCCCAAGTATTCCACACTTGAGGCATGGAACACACACTTTGAGGCTTTAGAAAACAAATTATTGTCCCTCAGTCTTGGGAGGACAGATGCCACATGTTTGACATGTTCTTCCTCAGAACTAGAGAAGACCATAATATCATCTAAGTAGACTACAACAAAAATATCCAAGAAATCTGAAAGGATATCATTCACAAGATTCTGGAATGAATCAGGAGCACTAGTAAAGCAAAATGGCATAACCAGATATTCATAACTACCATATTTAGCTCTAAAGGCAGTTAAGTGCTCATCCCCCTCTTTGATTCTCAAGATATTATAAGCACCATGCAAATCTATCTTTCAGAAGATAGTATAACTGGTAAAGACAATAAGGAGCTGATTCAGTGGAGGAACAGGATACCTTTTCTTCCTAGTGACAGCATTAAGTTTGTGGTAGTCAACACACAAACAAAGGCCACCATCCTTTCTCTTAACAAAAAGGACAGGTGCTCCTGTTGAAGCGGAGCTTGGCCTAATGAAACCCTTCTATATATTCTCTGAAATGTAGGCCCATAGTGTTTCTGACCCATTCTTTGATAAAAAGTAGATAACACCAACTGGAGGTAGCAGACCCTCCAGTTTGATATGATGATCGTGGGCATGGTGTGGAGGACCTTTGTCTGATTTCACCTTGTAGAATACATCCAAATGTTGCTGATAAGCAGGAGAGACTACGTTCAGCACAGTTTCAATCTCTTCTGGCTCTTCCTCCTCATTCCACTGCTCCTCCAGGGAGGCAAGAAAAGCTAAAGGAGGTAGGTCCATATCCCCTTGTAAGAGATGAAGTGAAGATATAGCAAAATCTTCTCCAAAATCTTTTATCTCTTTGAAGAATTCATCTTTTGATGGAATTAATGACTGAGAGGGAATGATGGAAGGGAAGGTGTCTTAAGTTCACCAACCAGACCAATACTGTTGATAGCAGTGGAAACGCCATTACTAATAGAAGAAATAATCCCACTGGAATTCTTATGACTAGAATCATAGGTAATAAATCTATTTTTCCAATCAATAATGCAATTAAAATGGTAAAGAAAATCATAGTCCAATATGAGGTCTTCTCCCTTGGGTGAATCTATGATAAAGAAATCCCATTCAAAGCTTGGGAATGAAGGCAAGTCAAAAACCCACCTGGTATAATGGGTGATGAACAGGGAATTGGATTCATTGGAATACAAAATTAAAAGTGGAATCTTTTCAGGGAGCTCTGACATGGTCAATGAGTACTTGAGAACAAAATTCTTTGCAATAAAGGAGTTTGTAGCACCAGAATCAATGAGAATACTATAAAAAATATCAGAGAGAGAAGGGAAAATATGAACTTTTAAATATTTCTTGATACTAGTATTTAGAGTGCACAATTTTGCTCTTGAAGGAAATAAGTGAGAACCATTGAACACATCATGATTCCCGCTCAGGCTTTTCCCTGCTTGCTAGGGAAGCTAATGGGATTAAAATGGTAGAGGAAGTTGTATCCCAATGTAAGGTCTTCTCCTTTGGGTGAATCTATGATAAAAAAGTTGCATTCAGAGCTTGGGAATGAAGGCAAGTCAACTACCCACTTGGTGTAATGGGTGATAAACAAGGCAGGGGACTCATTTGAATCCAATATGAAAAGAGGAATCTTTTCAGGGAGCTCTGACATGGTCAATGAGTACTTGAGAACAAAATTCTTTGCAATAAAGGAGTTTGTAGCCCCAGAATCAATGAGGTAACTAT
Organism: Austropuccinia psidii; assembly: GCA_023105745.1. Taxonomy (NCBI): domain Eukaryota; kingdom Fungi; phylum Basidiomycota; class Pucciniomycetes; order Pucciniales; family Sphaerophragmiaceae; genus Austropuccinia; species Austropuccinia psidii. The sequence continues at coordinate 2,815,781 of JALGQZ010000009.1, read as the reverse complement.
GAAACATATCATTTAAAGATTTCTTGATACTAGTATTCAGAGTGCACAATTGTGCTCTTAAAGGAAATAAGTGAGAACCATTGAACACATCATGATTCCAACTCAGGCTTTTCCCTGCTTGCTAGGGAAGCCTCTTGATGCCCCTTGCCTGTTTTCAGGCCTCTTGAAGCATTTCTCAAATGGGTGCTTTCCACCACAATAGTTGCACAAGCCATCTTTAATACTCTTCTCCTTTTCAGGCCGAATTAATTTGCTGTGCTTAGTGAGGAGAGCAGCATGAGGCTTGTCTTTGTAAATTTGAAAATTCTTCCCCTTCTTATTCTTCCTGTGATAAGGTTTCTTTGATGATGAACTTTGAGGAGGCTTGGAGCAGTTGGATCCACTGGTTGGAGGCTTCTTCTCTTGATGGCTAGCCGTTTCCTTCCGCCTATTATGGTACCTGGTATCTGATTCTGAATTGATTTCCATAAGTTCTTGAAGGGTATCAAATTTTCGAGGGCGAGAAGTCAATTGGTCCAACAATCTTGATGCCAAGCCTCTTCTATACACATGAACATAGGCCTTTTTCCCCAGTCTCCAATTCTTGACATTAAGCTTCCGAAATCTACTATGTACAAGGAAACTTGACCACTTTCTTTCATTCTGAGATATTTTAACTCTTGTTCAGCTTTCCTGACTTGAGTTTCAAATAACTGCCAGTTGTTGAGGAGAAAAGAAGGGTCTTCATTGTAGATATTTGAGGGGAAAGGTTTGATACATTTTCCAGCTCTACCAGTGAGAAAAGAAGTTGAGTACAAAACCTTCTTCTTGTCAGAGAAGAAGTTTGCTAGGTCATTATGGAAAATTAATTGACAAGATTCAATAAATCCTCTCAATTTATAAGTTTTAGTACCATCAAGAGAATCAGGTGCCTTCATTGATGGAGTATTGAATTATGGGGCTTTTGAAGTGTCTCTTGCAAAACTTCTTGAGTTAGTTGTCCCATGAATTGAGTCATCTGCTCCATCATTTTGAGAAAATTTGGTTCAGCTTGAGAGACAAGAGGTTGATTAGAATTGGCTAGATTTCGAGCTTCAGAAGCCTCAGGGGCACCTTCCAAGGAAGGCTCTACTTCAGTTTCTTAAGACTCCTCCCCCTCTTCTTCTTCAGCTTCCCCCAATATGCTTCTAGGCCCTTGAGGAATGCTAGGATAGCCAACCAACAAGCCAGAGAATGATCTTGATCCTCTTGAGTTCACACCTCCTCTTCTGGAGGGTGCTGCTCCTTCCATTGGTGGTCCTATGTCCAAATTTGCACTCATGTGATGAACTGATGGTGCGAGGCCAAGAGGAGCCCTTGCTGTAGGAGTGATAACAGCTTTATGTCTTTGAGATCTTGTGTTTTTGGGTGGAGGGCTATGCTGAACTGGAAGTATTGAAGAAAGAAAATAAAATTTGATGATACTTGAGAATGAAACAAGGCTTGACCAAGTAAATTAAATGAGAAACTTGATGAACTTGAGAAATCAATCAATAGTCTTGAAGTGAATCAATATGAATAAATCTTGAAGAATTAAGATGAAAAAGTCAAATTCTTATGAATAATCAATTTAAATCAATAAGTCAAATCAATTCAATCAATATACTAAATCAAATCAATAAAGTAAATTAAAAATCAAATCAATTATGTCTTGAGGAATTCAATCAATGTCTTCAAAGATCAATTCAATTTATTGAGCAGTCAACTTCAAATCAATCAATTAAGTAGATCTTGTGGATAAATCAGCTATATTGAGGAATCAAATCAGATAAGAATCTTGAGGTAAATTCAATTTCTTGAATAATCAAATAAATCAATCAATAAATCTTGAGAAATTTCAAAATCAACCAATGATAACCACAATTGAATGAAACTCCTGAAACAATGAATCAATTAGCAACAAATTCCAATAAATTAAACCTGATAAAAGAACCTGAATTCAGATGGAAAATGAAAATGAAAATTGATTTAGAATTAAAAAGGAAGTTAAATGGTCAGAAAAATAAAAAATGGGAAAGAGAATCACTTTTCACTTGAATGAAATGAATGAGATGAAAATTGATGAGAGAGAATGAAATCATAAAAATTATAACATCATAAAACCATAATTGATAATGTGAGAAATTAATAAGAAGTAATGAAAGAAAAGAAGCAATTATGAGTTGATTAAAATAATCTCACAGGGGCTCTTCTAAATGAAGAGGGCCTGGCACTCACTGAACAGACTTACTTATGGAGGGCTCAGAATAAATACTCAATTTATAAGAGTAGTGAGATAAGAGAAATGAATTCCTAGTCATAAAATAATAGCATTAAAATACATGAGAGAAAAAGAAAGCAATAACAAAGAGCCAACCAAAAATCATCCTGTATCACTGTTTCAACCAGTTCAGAAAAAGAGAAAAGGATTAATAAAAGATATGGCCACCAGGAATCTACTGAACAGGTGAGGGAATGCAAAGACTAACTTAATAATCAATAAAATAATATTTCTTATTAAGAAATAAAATAATATTAAATAATAAATTCAGCATTTTCATTTACTGGAGGGAAAACCCCCAGGTGGGTAGAAGGGGGCTGGTATATGTGAAAAAGTACCAGCCTTGAGTTTGAGTGTTGAGAAACCATGATTGTATGATTAAAAAACCTCTATTTGAGATGTTAAACTGTATTGGTATATCCAATACAGTTAATTAAATCAATACACGTGTTTGCACCTGTATTGAGGGCAGGCATGTATTTGGTGAATTCTGTATTTGGGATCCGCCTGTATTGAGCTGTATTGAGGTTCAAAACTGTATTTGGTGAATCTTCCCTGAAACCCCTTGCTGATTAGGTGTTGGAAGATTTTCCATTAGTAATGAATGGTAATTCCCTGCCTGTCTCCATGGCTGTGACACCCAGATGTGGTTTCAAAACCACATCCCAGCCCAATATAGGCTATACTGGCTTTGTCAAGAGCACAAGCCAGTACTTGGGAGTGAAAAATCTTCACTTACTCTACGTGGAAAGGTCTAGAAGCCTTTTCACCGCATTTTAAGATAAAAAGGCATCTTTTCACAGCCAGAAAAAGTTTCCTCATCCTGCTCTTGATTTCCTACATAGTACCACTGTCAAAAACAGTTATACTTTTGGAAAAAAACCAGGTTATATTCTAAGCTTAAGTGTTGTAGCTCTTATTATAGTAACCCAAGTGGCAAGACTGCACCCAGGGCTTTCAGCAGAACTCACCACCACTATTATACAATAGTAAAGCCCTTTAATCATCATTAAAAACTGTCATTATTATAAATCAAACTCTTTTTAAAACCATTTTTACCATGTCACAGTCATAGTTAAAGCTTTTAAATACTATTATACACCTTTTTCATACACTCAGCCTGACAATAACTCTGTTCCAAATCAAAAGAGATGTATTCATAGCTGTTTCATCTTTATGACATGGTAAAAAGATTGGGGTTTTTCTAAATCTGTCAACAATTACAAGACATGCATTGTAACTTTTTTCACCTCCAGGTGGTAAGGCAGTTACTGAATTCATATAAACCACTTCCTATGGGTTACTTGGTTCCTGGATATGAACCATTAATCCAAATATTATACCAGTAGATTTATTGGCTTTCTGGAATCTATCACAACTATGACAGTGCCCAATGAAATCTTTTCTCCAAGATGGCCCCCATGCACATGTCTTAATTCATTCCATTGTTCTGTCTCCAGAAAGATGTCCAGAAAAAATGCTATCATGGCCCTCCAGTAGTATTGTGTTGATCAACATTCTACTAAATAAGACCATGACACATGTGTGTTTAGACCTATGATATAAGATACCATCAAACAAATGGAATCTTCCATTTTCATAAGATTTTTTCCAAATATCATCCAGAGAGTTGGCCAAGGATGCATCTTTGCAATATTTGTCAAGTATAGCAGGAAGAATATGACAATTCCTATCTTGCCTGTAGCTTTCTCTAACTTCCTCAAAGAATTCTGTCCCCACATCTGTGATTTTAATTCCATCAATTGGAGCTTGAGGTTCTGCACTTGTAGGAACACAGGCAGGATTGTCAGGTGTGTTTGTTAATGCCCATCTACTCAAGCCATCAGAATTCTTGTGAATATTTCCAGCTTTATGTACTATGGTCATATTGCCTCTATACTCCTGAATAGCAATCTGCCATCTTAACATGTGTCTGTTAGGAGTCTTTATGTTTAGAAGTGATTTTACTGCATTACAATAAGTAATTACTTCAAACACACTACCATCAAGATAATAATGATGTTTTTCCAGAGCCCAAAAAAGACAAAGGTACTCCATTTGGCTAGCTCCATATCTGGCATCAGTAGGTTTGAATTGTCTTGAGATAAAACAAATTGGACCCTCATAAGGCTTTTCATTGACAATTTGAACTTGATGAAGAGCTGCACCAGGCCTTTACCACATGCATAGATATACAGCTTGAAAGGAAGTTTCCAATCTGGCATTAATAATAATGGTGCATTAGTCAAGGCATACTTGATTTTTTCATACGCTTTAATTCTTTCCTGTGTCATCTCAAAGACAGTTTGTTTATAACAAATTCTGTACAATGATTTGGCATGGATTGTAAAATCTTGAAGGTGTTGTCGGTAATAACTGGCAAACCCTCAGAAAGAGATCATTTGTTTTTTGTTCAGGGGCATTTGTTTCAGTAAAACTGTAGCAACCCTGTTTTTATCAACACCAACACGCAGTCTTGAGACTACAAGTTCTAGAGCTTTCAGCTCATGAAACCCAAAATTACATTTCTTAAGAGATATTTTCATGTTCACTTGAGGAATTTTCATAAGTACTAATGAAAGTCTCTCTCAATGCATTTTCAGGTCTCTGAACAAATGATAATGTCATCAATATAGATTATTACCCATCCCCCTGATAATTTATGTGGGTAAATGGTATTAATCATTCTTTGGTAATGAGAGGATGCATTTTTAATACCAAAAGGAATCCTCAAGTATTCATAAATACCACAATGACCAATAATCCTCAATAATTTCATAGCAAGAGGTGTCATAACATTCTGATGGAAACCTTTAAGAGCATCCATGGAAGTAATGAATCTTGCTTTGGATAATTGAGTCAAGGTATCATGAACTCTAGGGATGGGATACCTGTCTGGAGTAGTATAGGTATTCAGTGCTCTAAAATGACCAACCATCCTTGATTTATCATTATGCCAAGTAATGATGACAGGTGTTGTGACTTCTACTTCTTCACTGTGCCCAACTTTTCTAAGAACTCCCAGTTTTACTAGCTCATCAATATGGCTTTCTAATGCTTCTCTAGCCCTAGGGCTAGCTGGGTAATCTGCTCTTCTTAATAGTGGAGGGTAAGGCCTTTCCACATTAAGAATAATGTCAACTTAATGGCCTCTGATATTCCCAAAAGGTTCCTTATCAGAAGAAAATGCCTCTCTGTATTGAAATAAAATTTCAATCAGTTCTTCCTTCATTTCCAATGTTAATTCAGTACTAATTTGTGCTTCAATTAACTGATCTGACACAAATCTTACTTTATTAACATTCTTTGCTTGTCTAATGACAGTTATTTCTCTTTTTTCTGAAGTCAAAGAAAACATTTTCCTTTTCCTTTTCTTTTCCCCTATAGTGAAAAATCTGTCTTTATGATTAGTAATATCAATTCCATAAATATTGAGATAATCAATTCCTAGTATAAAGTGTTGTGAAGTACAATTTATAACAGCAAATTCAAATTTTAATCTGATACTTCCTGCAGGATGAACGAATATCATTTCTGCTTCAAAAATGGCCAAGGGGTGCATATCTTGGCTAGCACTGCCAAATTTTATACCTTTCATTGGCATTAAGATTTCTTTCCAATTGGTATAGATCCTGTAAATTTAGACTTTTCAAACACAAGTACAAAAAGCACCTGAGTCAAGAGGTAACTTTGCTTCTCTGTTATTTATCACAATATTAGTGATTCAAGATGCTCCAGCTGTATAACCTTTGCCTCTGACACATTTGGTTTTCTGCACTTTATCATCTTGCACATGTATGAGAACCATACATTCATAATTTTACTGTGGTAAGTGAGTATGTACTTCTGTGACTTCAAAGGAAACATTAATATTTCTTATACTAAGTTCATATTGTATTTTGTCTTCTTCAGAAGGCTCAGAATGACGTTCATGTAAAGATAAATTATTTATTTCTTTTGTGTCTTCAACTTTATCTATTTATATCTAATTTATTCTTCTCTTTTTGGGACAAGTGTTTGCAAAATGAAATGTACTTCCACATTTATGAAATTTCAAATGAGCTTTGTCATGTGGTTTGTTGGGTTTTGTAATTGGTTTCCCAGTGGTCTTGTTGTCCATTGGGGGTTTATACCAATTCCTTCCCATTTTTTACCTAGTTGTGATGTCTTCCATGGCATTGATATAATCTTCCGTAGAGCAAGGATAAATACATCTGCTTCTTAAAGCATCCTCAAGATCACCACTACATTTTCTGAATATCCTTTTATGAATCATTGTTTCAGACATATCAGGATGAAGAGCAGTTAACCTGTCTTTCTGTTGAAGAAACCAAGAAATGGGCCTGTCCCTTTCAATTCTTAAAATGGCTACTTCACAAGAATTTTCAATTTTAAATCTCCAGGAATCATTTTCCTATTTGGAAATAATTTTTTCTTTCCACCAAGGCCAAGAGTGTTTACTATGGTCTTGGCACATTTGGTAATACCATTTCTTTGCTGATTTGGTAAACAGAGAGTGTAATTTGGCACTTATGTATTAATCTGGTATGTTAAAGTCCTCTTTGAACATATCAATTGTTTTCATAAATTCCATATGATTATATTCTCCTTCACCACTGAAAATGGCCATTCCTCCAATCTTGGAATGTATTTAAAATTAAAAGCAGTCTCAAATTCTGCATTGCTTGAAATTGTATGATGTAAGTCATTATTCAACTTTATCACATTTCTTTCAAGAATTGGTGTAGAATGTCTTGGCAAATACTTAAGTGATATATTTATAATACTTGATTTAATATCATGTTTAAATTCAAGTCTTGCTTTATCACTTTTTTCTAATTGGTCTTGGAAAAGAGCTGCATTGTGGTCAGTTGAGTTTTCCAAGTTCTGAAGTTGTATTCTTAATTCTTTGAACTGTCTAGTTATAAACAAAATGGAGTTGTCATCTGGTTGATTGATTAAGGTAACTTAGACTCAATTCTTGAACAAGACCAATAATTCTCTTTTGTGACTCTTTCACTTGCAATATCTCCCCACCCAACTTTTGTTGGATATACTCAAAATTATTAAATTTTGCTAAAATTTGTTTATTACAAGTTTCCAAATGAGTGACAAGCTTTACAAGGTCTACCTCTTTGTAAATAATTGGGTCAATATTCCTTCCTCCTTGTTTGTTAATTCAATCAGAGTTCTTGCCATACTGAACACATTGTCCATAGCTTTCTTCTCTTTCTTGGGAATTCTGTAGTTCTGTGGGTAAATCTTGTTTCACTTGGGTTTTGCCTTTACCACTGCTTTTTGCTTGCCCTTCTCATTGCTCCTTGGGGTTTGCTTTTCCTTGTTTGGAACTTGTTGAAGCATATTTTTGCTTGTGGAGGCTTGGGGAGCTTCCACTGGGCTGTTTTCCTTTCCTTGGTCCAACTTCTTCTTCTGGCCTCTGATAACATTCTTTGGTTTTTCAACCAAGCTTTTATCTGTTGGAATTGTCCCTTGCAAGACGTGGGTGTCCAACCCCTCACTAGTTCTTCTGTCTTTTCTGGGACCATCTTCTTCACTTGATAATAAGAGCTCATTGTGCCTACCCAAAGACTTGGCAGAAGCTCCCACTCCTGCTGCTTTGCCTCCATAAACCAGTTCTTTTACTGAGACTGGTATATCTCTATTTCTGCCTGTTGGAAATGACTCAGGTTTGAAAACAGGAATAGCAGTTATGTCAGCTTCTGGTGTCTCAATAAGAGTTTCAAAGGTGCTTGGTAACCTGTGGGAACTGGTGGAAGTTCTTGCATCCTCCATTTGTGCCCCCTCTCTGGGCTGACATTCTTGTCTTTTGGATTTTTGACATGAATGTCCTGGTCCAGATCCATTTGATTGGATGGAGTAATTTCTTCCACTTCTAGTAGGAGTCATCACACATCAATTCTAAGGAAAAATGGACTAAGAAATGAATTTAATTCACCTGCTGGACCTTTAAAGGTTTCTTTGGTAATTAAACCCCTTGGTGCTGGGCGGGTTCAAATTTCAATACCAGACTCTGATGCCTCAGAGTCTGAAGAGCTATCTCTAATGGATGACACTAGAAAAAAGTGAAAATATAGCTGATTTTTTCCAAAAATAAAAATAACTTATAAACTCCACTTATTGACTAAAGTTGTTCTAATGTAATTTATGGCAAATTACGTCAAAATTAAGAAAAAATGTCTCAAAATAAAAAAGTGTTTTTAATGAATATTTTGAAGTTTTTTATTTGATTTCATATTTTCTTTTAAAGAAATAATAATTATGCAAGTAATAAGTTATTAATGAAAATTGTATTGTTATTCACTTTATACTAGAATACCTCAAAGAATATATTTTAAGTCTGTGATGTGAAAAAGTCAGTGGTTAGAAAAAGAAATTTATTCCAACTGACTCAATAGTATATTGTTTCAAACAATATTCTTAAGAACAAATTACTTTATTAATATTATAAAGATTATTTACAAGGGATAAGTCCCAAAAAAGCCAATATCAAGATAAATAGGGCAATTTTACATCAAAAAAGAGTAAAATAAAGTCTAGAATATGATTTATGTCCTAAAAATTGGTTAAAATCATTGCCAGGACCCCAAACTTAAGGTTTCTCTATGAAACTCTTGATAATAGTAATAGTATCAAGAGTACTATGACGTTCCTCAGTAGGAAAATATATAACAACAAAATATTATAACTACAAATTAAATATAATTATTAAAATAATTATATTAAAAAAATACATTTAATTATTATTGTATAATATAATATTAAAAAAAATATTAATAATTATAATAAATTATAATTATTCTATTATTGTTATAGTCAGTGACAGTTATAGCAATAAGAATTTTAAAGCTCTTAATGAGACAATCACACATGGAAAATATAAATATTCCACCACTTATAAATAATATGAATATTATAAAGACAAATTATAACAAACACTGTGAAAATATAATTCTTATAAAAAAAAATTGGAAATAAAAAAACTAATAATAGATAAAAAAATTGTAGAATTTAGAGAAAAACTTACTCATAATATATAATTCATACAACAAGTCAAATACAACAGTTGTTATATTAAATAATGATTATAAGTTGAAAACAGGCCAAAAATAAATATTTTAAAAGATAAATCAACTTTTTATAATAAAAATATTATTTAATGAGTTTTTAGAAGGAACTTGTGGATTTCAAAAGATATTTTAAGACAATAATCTTATAAAATAAAATGTATTATTGGTGATTAAAACAATAACCTAATTTCCATGATTTCAATTCTTTAATTTAAGATTCATAAATAATAAGATACTTAAGAAGTACTTCAATAATAAGATTTGATATATAATCAAACTTTACCTGTTTATATGCCTGATATAATGGGATTGGATTGAATTTATTGACAAAAACGGTGATGAATAGACTTTTTTTTGTTTGCAGAGCAGCTCTAATGATTCGTAATGGATATATAGAGCGTTCTCACGTCAAAACTGAAAAACAAATCTTAAAAATAAGGTTCTTAACCTAAGGTAACTTATTTTTAATTCCAATTTAAAGCTACTGGTGTTATAGTTAACCCCAAGTAACTTTAATCCTCATTTTAGTTGATTATTTTAAGTTTTAATATAAAATAAGTCTATTTATATTAAACTTAATCACATGAACAACTTAAAAATAAAGTTTCAAGTAAAAATATCTTAAACTCAATTTTTAATTAATTTTTAAAGAAATATTAAATTTCTCTAAGTAACATTAAAACAGTAATTTTCCAGGCTCATTACCAATAAAATGTGCTTAAAATGATATATAAGATTTAATGTAAACACAGATAACATTGAGCTGTAAGCTGTGTGAGATTTTCAAGCAAATCCATTAAGATTTGGATTTTTAATGAATTTTTTAAGTTATTGCTATGTTTCCACATAAAATAGCAATACACACTAAACCTTAACTTTTGATAAGGTTTTGATACTTGTAAATTTAAATTTTTAAGCTTATTTCAGATCTTTAATATTAATTAAGCTTTGGCAGCTCTCAAAACTTTAATTTCAAGCTTGCAAACTGGGACTTACCCTTTGACAGCTTGAAATTCCTGTCCAAATGGGGATAAAAGCAGTTTAAACTTTACGATTGCATCAAAGTAGAATCTTAAAGCTTAAATAAGGTTGAAAATCCTCCAATACAGGTGGAAAACCTTAATTGCATCCTTGCAGATCCAAAAAGATGGGTACCCCAGCTCTGTTTGGTCTTTTTCCTTTGTCCCACCTTTTTGCATGGATTTTGCCATTTTATTTATTTAACACCATACTATGGCCTTAAACACTTTTAAATTGAGCTCACACAAGATTTACATTCTGTATGGAAAATACCTAGCCAATTTAGTAAATATACACAACACCTCAATTTTAACTTAAATTTTGGTAACTTTGCATAAACCTTATGAAGCTTTAAATTTAAGCTTATTTAAGCTTAAATTTAGCTATTTTAAAAAAAATGTTAAAAAAGTTACATTAGTAGTGTGAAATTCCTAAATCTTCCAATAAATTAAGAAATAAGCATTTTTGGGTATAAAACCTTATGGGTGTACCCTAGGTTATTTTTGGTGTAGAATCAAAAAATGACATAAGAATTAGAACTTTGTTTCTCCAAACAAAAGTTATACTTATTTTTTGTTATTTTTGATTTGAATTTCAACTGAAAAGTCTGTTCAAGCCTAAATCAGCTGTATATAAAGTTCTTTGTGCCCTTATGGGTATGTCATATATACCTCACAGGCTCACACTCTCAAAGCTCACAATGTGATGAAATGTGCAAGCCAGAGGGAGAAACAAACATGGCTGAAAGCGGAACTTCCTGATAATTTTCATGGGATGAGATCAGTGGTACAGGCCCATTTCCTGTTCCAACTCCAAGTGAAGGATAAGAATTTTTCCTCACTATCAGCACCACTAAGAACAGAAGAGCATGAAATTTCAATTCAGATATCTGGTCCTCTGGGTTATTTCCCGAAATATTTTTTCAATGAAACATCAACACAGGTGAAGCCCCAGGGGTTTCAAAGCTACTGAAAAATTGAGCTCCACAATCTAGGACTGGGAGAGCTTGTGACGAAATCCATTAAAAGAGTTGATGTCCATGGTCTTTTACCATACCTTCTGTCTTGAACTTGTCAGCACCAAGTATTATCATTACTGTTGGAACAAGGATCATATTAGAAATGACATGGTGGCACCTTTCATAGAGCAATATTTCACTTATTTGGCAACAGAATGGAGTTTAATTAAAAATGATGCAGAATATTTGGTGAAAAAGAAGGATAATAAAAGGATCAAAAAAATATGTCAAAGGGCAAGTCATATTATGTTTTTCATCATTTTGAAGTAATTCTGTTGATAATCTAATTGATTATGTGCATACCTGTGAGCACTGTGGTGAATGGTGTGATATGGGTAAATTTTGCATTCTATAATCACAATTTAATGACCTGTTAGTATGCTCAGATAATGTGGAGGTAGTCAATAATGGATATCAACCTTACCAAAGAGAGGTATTATGCTGGCACTCACACTTATATAATGAGTTAGTATCGAAAAATGATAGAGAAATAGAGTTTTGGTATTGGATTGAAAGAAACAATAAAAACCTCTTGATAGATTTCCAGAAATACAATTGATGGATGATGGTGAGATTCTGGAAGGGCTATCTTTTCAGTTCTTTCTTCAGGATTGTCTCAAAAGGTTTAGTAGGATGCAGACTATTTTCCTCAAGATACTTGACATTCTGATTATTAGGGAAAATGGTAATGCTCTGAAATAATTCAGTAGTATAAATGTATAGCACAGTTACATATTATGGTTTTTCTGAATCATTTTGTCAGGTGTAATACAATCTGATTATTATTGCTTAAATGAAAAATATTGTGCTAAATAAGTTGGAAACTTATCATTATGTTTTTCATAGACTATGTTTTACCTTACAATATTCTCTATTGCTCATCTTCATTGAGGAAATATTGAAGAATTTCAATAAAGCTCATTTTTTTCATTGTGTGGAACTGTGTCAGGGTGAAAAGGAGTTAGAAGTTTGTTGAAAAAAAATTAGATAATATGAGGAAGTCTCACACAGTTAATGAATGTTTCTTTTCTCAGACCTATTTGTGAATTGAATATAGGATTCCCATGGAGGAAAATCTCTGTTTAGTAGTTTCATCAGTCTCACAGATGAGCTGCAAAGGTACCTTATGCATGTTGACCTCAACTGAATGAGGAGTGATATAGTGAATAGCCTTCATTGTTTGTTTTTTAAAAATAAAATAGAGACAATAAGAAGCCTGAGAGTCAATGGATGGGTTCCAATTGGGCTCCAGGAAAGGTGAATTTCTGAGTTGGAAAATTTGGGTGGAATTTTGGGGGGCCCCTCACAATTAAATATAAAATATTAGTTCAAGTGATGCTGAGGCCTGTTCCAGCTGTGGAAATTAATTAAATGAGTATTTTGCATTCATGATTATTGAAGAATTTATCCAGGGCCTTCTCCTGGTCTCTTGCTGTAATTGTTCCATCAATTGTTTCTGAAAGGATAGAGTGAGAGGCAATTACAATGCCAATGCTACAAAACCAGTGTGATCAGAATGATTCAATTGGGAATGGATGTATTTTATAAGTTACTCAAAAATCAAGAAATTGGATCCATTGGTAGTGAACAACCAATTTTCATGGACCACAATTTGATTGTTTTTTATTCAGTAAGCTTTTGAGGTGTTTAATTTTACTACTCATAATGCATTTTTACACTTCCACAATAGTTTGAGTTATTGTTGAGTTATTTGGAGTGCTCCTTCCCTCATTATCTTCTGGATTGGGAACTTCCCTTGCTTTAAACATTATATGATGGTTACAAAATATCTGAAGCTTATTATCACTTCTCAAAAATCCCCCTGGTCGTTTTTAATTTGATGATAGGTATACTTCATATAATGCAGAATATTCTTTCTGAATTGTTTTTGTAAGTGGGAGCAGTTCATAGTGATTTCTAATAATGGTGAGGGATTTGAGAGGTGTGGTTTTGGTGCGGCGCAAGCTCAAATGGCACAATTCCAAATGCAAGATATGATTTTTCCCTTTGAAAAGACTATTCAGGATTAAAGGTGACAAATCATCTTCATCTGAGCTAAGGGGTTGGTAATGAATGATATAATGCCAAAAAGTTCATAAATTGTGTTGTGAATGGGTGTGCCTGCTAAAAAGATTCAACAGTATGAATGGAGGACCTTAATGGAATAGTGAGTCTCAGTGTATTGAGAGTGGATATAGCTATACGTTTTGAGAAGTGTTGTTGTATATAATAGCTAATTTTATACACTACATGATCAGACACTCACTGTCCTTCATGCAAAATTATCCAATGCCAATTGATTTGAAAGATGCATTATTTGGAAGTATTGGTTTATTTAAGTTTTTGTGCAATAGTATTGTGAGAAGTTATGATGATATCACATTTTAAGATGTTGGCCTTGGATAATGAGTGACAAGGGGGGCCATGGTAGATTTTGGCTTGCAGTTCTCCAACCTGAGCATGCTTGAATTTTTCTGATTTCCAGTGGATCATTAAGCAGGGTGGGTGTGGTGCATTGGTAGTTGGTAATTAGCTGCTCCTTGGAGGTACCAATTAGTGCAATGTCATGAATGGTTTTACCGGATCCATTATCATCCACAAGCAGTCCACCAAGAGGGTTATTAGCCAAAAGGGATTGAAAAGAGCTGTCCACCTTGTTTGTAATTATGTGACTGGAATTGAATGTGGATTCAGGGGGTGAGGTGGCCCAAAGGTTACAGGGGGATTGTCCATTGGGGATTTATTTATCCCAGGGAAAAGCTAGTCCATTTTTTTGATGAGGGGGAGGGGGTTTTAATCATGGAATGCAGAGGGGTAATCATGAGAAGGTCTTATCCACTGGGTAATTGTATCAGTTTTTGTTTGGATGACATAACAAAACAGCTGGATACAAGGGTGAAGTCTAGTTTTAAGCAGGAGATGTGGGAGTAAAAAGTTGACATTGACTATGTGAATTAAAATCATATGCTCTAGGCATTTTAAGCTTGAAGTATTGTTTTCTCACACTTCCAATTCTGAATCAAATTTTTGGGTACCATCTGAATAACACCAATGCAAGAGTAGGTTGTTGATATGAGGGAGGATCATTCTGATAATTCATCAATACACCCTCAACAAAAAATGTTTGCGTAGGATTGATTGGAAATTTTCAATCAATGCCCCACCAAGGCTGCAGTCCATGAACATTGGTGGTGCCCCAAGATATGGTATCAACATTCTGAAAAGGGGTTCAGGGAGAGAGCCAATAGCATTGAGCTTATCCAGGAGATATATTCAGATATGATGTTGAATGTTCCAAAGGATAATCCAAGAAGGTAAGTGGGAATGAACACTAGCTAAGGATATATTGCTAGAAATTTAAATAAAATATCAATCATCCCAATGCAAAGTGGTTGTGAAGGGGATGACATTATGGGTAATATGAGTTGATTGACAAAAGTGGGAGTCAATATAATCAGGAAGGTTTAGCTAAAGGGAATGAAGGGCAAAAATTGGAGGTGGAGGAGAATCTATGAGAGGTGTAAATGGGTCAAAGGGTGGATGGCCTATGGGTATGTGGATGGTGGTTTGGATCATGGGCCACTTGGATTGATAATTTTCATATCTATTTTGGGGAATATATCCAGGAAAGGTGGGAATGATGTTGGTGCTCCCATATGACTGCTGACTCTGCAGCATATGGGGAAAGGGTTGGGATACCAAGGTTCACATTTACATATCAAAAATTGGATACAATATATGAGATTCATGTACAGTGGCCTGCCACCATACATGACGTGCTTATATGTCGCATGGAGCCATTCTTCCTGGTGTGGCAGAGAGCAGTAAATGTATCTTCTGTGGGTGAACTGTGGTGCAGTAACCTACGGTGGAAAGGAAGGTTTCACCATGGGGATGATTTGGTGTTGGCAGGAGTGTGGTATGTACGGTTTCATGCCACCGCACATGAGATTTGTTGTGGGAGGAAATAATGGTGGATGCATGCGTACCACAATCCCAGGAGTGAATGTGGCAGTTGGTTAAGTGGCTCTGGGCATGACTCAAGTAAAAGGTTGAGCACTGTTCTTATGAGTTATGGTGTATGGGGGCATAACTAATCCATGCATATTGGCCTCAGATGTATTCCCTCATGTGTATTTGACTCTGTCAGCCTGTGACTCAAAACAGAGCACCGGCATGACATCCAACATACCATAAGTAATGGTATGAGGAGTATTGGACAAATATAGCCAATACAAGTAGATTATAAAGAGGAAAGCTCCTCAAATATAATAAGAAAGGACAAAGATATGCCCTATCAAAGATAAGACCAAATAAGCAAAAACTCTTATTCTAGCCTCTAATCTAACTTATACATATTTCATGAAACCCCATCCAGAATGGTTTTTTTCTTGAAGCTCTAAGGGAGAGCTATCCAATGGTATCATCCATTCATCTGTAGCACTCCTAAATCAGGAGATACCATTATACCACCTTTTTTCACCAACAACCCCTCAAAGGTGTAGGAGGGCTTGTACAAAACTGTACAGAAGTATAACCAAATTAAAGATATAAACAAGAGCTTTAATTTGAGATACATTAGACCTCTGTATCTCTTAAATTGACTGAGGGATCTTGGTTCAAAGGTTTAACAACCAAAAATACAGATATTCTGAAAACAAGAAAGTAAACAAACCCCTGTATCTTTGGCATACACTCATACAACTGTACAGTGTAACATACCAAACTGTAGAGCTAATCAAGCCCTACAAAACTGTATCATCAGAATACAGATATCTTCCAAATTGGAGAAGATATCTGGCATGGAAGTTTTTGAAGCCTCATAGTGATGTACAAAATTACATCCAAAAACTGAAAACCCTTATAACTTTTGCTATTTGAAAGAAGGGTAAGCATGAAGCATACCAAATTTAAGAGCTCATTAAGCCCTTCAATTCTGTGCTCTTGGATTCTTGATATCTCAAAAACTGACTAAGATATCTTGGTTGGAAGTATTTTGACCAATACTGGTCTGTACCAAACCTGTACCAACCAGTACTGGCTTGATACTTAAAATAATGGTTGTTTAAAGCTTAAACCCGCCCAGAATGACTAATATTAGTCATCCAGACACTCTGGACACGTCACAATGGTGCTGACGTGGCCTTTGAAGAGTTTTTTCACCCTGTATTGATCCAGAATGATCATTTGTGGTCCAAAAACCACAATTCTGACTATGCTGACATCAGAATTGATGGTACAGAACCACAACCAGCCTCCAGAGTGAAAATTTTCACTCTGTAGACGTGTGAAAAGCCTACCAGTCTTTCACAGTCCTCAGAGGAGATAAAAGCAGGTCTTTCCTCACTGGAAAAGACTCATCTTATCATGAATTAACATCCTTATGTAGTAAAACTGTCTTATACCAGTAGTACTCTTAGGATTATATTGATATAATTAAAATAATTAATTATTGTAGTGTTTCTTTACAGTCAAAGATATTAGAGCATTGCAACCCAGGTCCTCAATAGACTCATCACCACTGTTACCACTTAGCAGTAGGACCTGAAGATTTGATTTATTACTTTTTTGTGTGTCACAGTCATAGTGCTAGCTTGTATTTACTATTTTTAAGCTACTACATAGACTCACCCTGACATTTTGGGGGCCTGGCCGTTGTTTTAACCTATTCCGGACCTATTTTGGCGATTTTTGGATCATTTTCACTATTTTTGAAGGTTTTTTACTATAAAAGTAAGTACAATTTCGAGTTTTTTTTCATTTTTTAACTAATTTTCATCTCTTATATTATAAAAATATAATATATATTTTTTATATATTGTATTTTATCAAAATATATTAAATAATATATTTTATTTTATTTTTGAGTATTTATACTCTTCAAAGCTTTATATTGCAATTTTCACGAAAATTAATAATAATAAATAATTATTATTAATTTTCCAAAGTTATTTTTATATACAAAGAGTATATTTAAATAAAAAACATTATTTTTTACCAAATTGTGTAAAAATTAATTTAAATAATAATATTTATTGTAAATCAACAATAAATATTGAAATAATAATTTTATTATTTCAATTCTTTAATATTCAAATTGATTATTATTGAAGAAGATCTTTTTTTACTCAAGTTGAGGAAAAATTGATTAAAATTTCTTTTTTTGATAAATAATCAAAAAAAAAATCTTAATAATAATAAGTCATTATTATCAATTTACCACGAAAATTGATAATAATAAGTAATTATTATTAACTTCTCAAACTTATTTTTATATACAAATAGTATATTTAAATAGAAAGTATAATTAATTTTTACCAAATTGTGTAAAATTAATTTAAATCATAATATTAATTGTAAACCAACAATAAATATTTAAATAATAATTTTATTATTATTTCAATTCTTTAATATTCAAATTGAATATTATTGAAGAAGAATCTTTCTACTCAAGTTGAGGAAAAATTCATCAATTTTAATAATAATAAGTAATTATCATTAACTTCCCAAACTTATTTTTATATACAAATAGTATATCTAAATAGAAAGTATAGTTAATTTTTACCAAATTGTGTAAAATTAATTTAAATCATAATATTTATTGTAAACCAACAATAAATATTTTATTTCTTTAATATTCAAATTGAATATTATTGAAGAAGAATCCTTTCTACTCCAGTTGAGGAAAAATTCATCAGTTTTTTTTAAAAATAAAAAAATAATAAATAAATAAATAAATAAAAAATAAGTAAATAACTTATTAATAATATTCAAGTTTAATAATATAAACTTTTAATATTAAATACTTTACTTATAAAAATAAGTGAAACAAAACTGTTATTTCTTCAAAAAATAAAAAATAAAATAATACTAATAATAAATAATTAAAACTCAAATATCAAACCAAACTCAGAAGAAATAACAGTAAGGAATTGGAAATTTTGTTTATTCAAATTGAATTACAAACCTTCTCCATTTTCTTTCAAAGTGGAAAAAATACATTCCATTTGAGACAAAATCACAGTGAAATTCATCTGTACCAGCCTCAAAGACAAGGAGGCAGTACCAACTCCCAAGCAAATTGCCAAAGAGTATAAAGCAGAAATCAGTCCAAGGGCCTTTTAAAGGTAAAGAAACCTTGGAAAATACAGAATTTTTGTCTTTTGTCATTTTTTAACATGACAACTCCATTTCTCAGAGATCTTGGATACCCAAGAAATCAGCCAGAAATCTGGCAAAGAAGAAACAGAGGGAGAAGGCCACCCCCTTCTGGATCAAATAACCAACAAAGGACTTATTTTCAGGAAACTCCTGCTCAAAGTCCCACCCCAAACCAAATTTAGCCCAGTCCAACAAAAAAATTGGACAGATGCAGGGAAAATAACTCATATTCATGTACTCCTAAAAGACTTTTTCACATGGAGTATGGACAGCAAAACCTTAACCATGGGAGTATCATGGGAGGAAATTGGAATAATGAGGCAAAAAGTATAAGTCAATCTTATTACTTGCCAAAAGATTCTGGAAGAAATGTAAAGTTGGAATCTCAACAGCCATTTCATGCTCTCAGAAGAGACTTGAATCAGAGGGAATCAAACAGAAATCCAAGCCATAGAGAATTCTTGGCATATGGAAGAGCCCAATCTGATTCAGGAACACCAAGGCATGGAAGAAGAAATTCCATCTTTCCCACATCAGTCCAATAGCTACAGGACTTAAAATCCAAAGGACAATATTTCCAGGACTCTCCAGTCATCCCTGGTGGTTTCCAGCAGAGGACATGGAGCCCTAGTAGAAAACAAGAGTTCTTTCAGGAAGGAGAAGATAGAATCAGATCCTTTGATGAAACAATGAATAAAATTAGTCCAAGAGGAACACAAATCCTAAAAGACACTGTACCTACCAATAGTTTTAGCTCAGAATCAATTGATCCTCAGCTTAAGCCTATTGATGACAAAATACCCCCTCAAAAATTTGAAACCACAGATTCCAGAGGTAGTAGTTTCATATGGTCCAACATGGGTAAACTCATGGATTGGACATATGATCATGTTCAAGAAGTGACTTCAGAAATGAAAACACTCAAGGAAGAAAATTCCTTCCAAGAAACAGTCATAGAAGACTTGAACACAAATCTATCCAGAATCTGGGCAGAATTTGAAACTAAAACCAGACAGTTGAACTCAATACTAGAGGAACAACAAGCTGTGAGAAGAGATTTAAGAAATATCCAATATCAACAGGAAATCCTGGAAAAAGAAGTGGATTTTCTCTATAAAAAGGAGGAAAAAGAAGATAATTTCTTCCCTCAAACAACTCAAGAGGATAAACCAATCACCAAAGTAAAAGAGGAAGAATCAGAAAACCAAGCTCCTGAATCCCAGGATCCAAAGTTAAGGTCTGAGTCTATTTACCAAGATGGTGAGAACCTCAGTTACTCTGAGAAACAAGCATTGAAGCAATTACCTGATGTGGTAAATTGGCCTAAATTCTCAGGAATTGGAGAATATGATCATATGGAGCTTATTGATTATATTAATGGACTTTTTGTTGATGTACCAAAGATACCAGACTACTGGATCACCACAAGACTCAACACTGCATTCAGAGGCCATGCCAATATATGGTAAACTGAAATGAAAGAGATACATGGTAGGAAAAGCTGGCCATGGTGGAGAAACCAAATAATACAAAAGTACAGCAATGGTACTTGGATTTGGCAAAAAACCATCTCTTTTGAGAGTGACAGATACTATACAGAAAAAGACCCTTATGAATGGTGTCTTAAACAAACCAAAAGACTCAAATCTATTGATCCAAACATGACAATAGAGATGAGAAATCATAAGATTCTGACAAAACTTCCAGGAGACTTAGAACATGCAGTAAAGTGCAGATGCAGCAAAATAAGCAGCATTGATGACATAGCAAATGTCATACAAGATGTCAGAAAAAAGACATCAATTGGCAGTAGTTCACCCTATAGGTCACATGATAGCAGAGAAAAACCAAAGATACTCATGGAAAAAGACCTCAAACCTACTAATGGTGAAGAAGCACCAAGGAGAAGGAACACATGCCATAACTGTGGGTCACCTGACCACTATGCAAATAATTGTCCCAAGGGAAAAAAGAAAATATTTGCAATAGAGGAAGAGTCAGTAGAAGAACACATGGAGTACAAATCTGACTCTGACAGCATGGGAAATGGGCTAAGACAGGATTCAGACAGTGGATCAGAGCCTATTGAACAATATTTATTAGAGTATGAGGATGAGAAAACAGAATCAGTCCTAGGAAACTCTTTGAAACCAGAACTCATTCAACCCAAAAATGGGGAAGACAGAAGTTGCAGAACCATTGATGCTAAAGAGTATTTGGAAGTACCCAAAACTGGTATGGCCTTTATTTATGGAGAAAAATCAAAGCTTGATGTGTACATTGAAAATAAAAAGCATCCTTTGATTTTTGACACAGGAGCAAATTGCTCAGTAGTAGCCAAAGAATACTTGGACAGACACTTTCCGATGTGGAATGCAGAGATACTTTTAACAAAAGCAATAAGCTTTAAAAGTGCTGCAGGCAAAATGAAGTCACTTGGAATAATCCAAAAAATAATTATAATACCACACAAAATGGGAAACCTCAGATTACACATTGAATTTGTGGTACTTGAAAATGCTAAGTTTGATGGATTTTTAATGGGTACAGAGTACCATAGAATCTATGGCATAAGCATACATAATTCCCTAGAGAATTACTTGATAATTGAGCAAGACAAACACAGAAAGTTCTACTTTGAAACTGACAATCCCAATCAAATAAAAAGATATTCCAATAGGGATTATTTAACAGAAAGAAGGAATAAACCACCAGAAAAAGACCAATGGGTAAAGCTGGATGATGTTTCAGATAAAGATTCTTTTTTGAAAGGATCAAGAGCCTCCATAAGGACAAAAGAGTCTCATCAATGATGAGCCTTTTTTGGAGGGAGGGTATGTCAGCCTGTGACTCAAAACAGAGCACCCGCATGACATCCAACATACCATAAGTAATGGTATGAGGAGTATTGGACAAATATAGCCAATACAAGTAGATTATAAAGAGGAAAGCTCCTCAAATATAATAAGAAAGGACAAAGATATGCCCTATCAAAGATAAGACCAAATAAGCAAAAACTCTTATTCTAGCCTCTAATCTAACTTATACATATTTCATGAAACCCCATCCAGAATGGTTTTTTTCTTGAAGCTCTAAGGGAGAGCTATCCAATGGTATCATCCATTCATCTGTAGCACTCCTAAATCAGGAGATACCATTATACCACCTTTTTTCACCAACAACCCCTCAAAGGTGTAGGAGGGCTTGTACAAAACTGTACAGAAGTATAACCAAATTAAAGATATAAACAAGAGCTTTAATTTGAGATACATTAGACCTCTGTATCTCTTAAATTGACTGAGGGATCTTGGTTCAAAGGTTTAACAACCAAAAATACAGATATTCTGAAAACAAGAAAGTAAACAAACCCCTGTATCTTTGGCATACACTCATACAACTGTACAGTGTAACATACCAAACTGTAGAGCTAATCAAGCCCTACAAAACTGTATCATCAGAATACAGATATCTTCCAAATTGGAGAAGATATCTGGCATGGAAGTTTTTGAAGCCTCATAGTGATGTACAAAATTACATCCAAAAACTGAAAACCCTTATAACTTTTGCTATTTGAAAGAAGGGTAAGCATGAAGCATACCAAATTTAAGAGCTCATTCAGCCCTTCAATTCTGTGCTCTTGGATTCTTGATATCTCAAAAACTGACTAAGATATCTTGGTTGGAAGTATTTTGACCAATACTGGTCTGTACCAAACCTGTACCAACCAGTACTGGCTTGATACTTAAAATCATGGTTGTTTAAAGCTTAAACCCGCCCAGAATGACTAATATTAGTCATCCAGACACTCTGGACACGTCACAATGGTGCTGACGTGGCCTTTGAAGAGTTTTTTCACCCTGTATTGATCCAGAATGATCATTTGTGGTCCAAAAACCACAATTCTGACTATGCTGACATCAGAATTGATGGTACAGAACCACAACCCAGCCTCCAGAGTGAAAATTTTCACTCTGTAGACGTGTGAAGAGCCTACCAGTCTTTCACAGTCCTCAGAGGAGATAATAGCAGGTCTTTCCTCACTGGAAAAGACTCATCTTATCATGAATTAACATCCTTATGTAGTAAAACTGTCTTATACCAGTAGTACTCTTAGGATTATATTTATATAATTAAAATAATTAATTATTGTATTGTTTCTTTACAGTCAAAGATATTAGAGCATTGCAACCCAGGTCCTCAATAGACTCATCACCACTGTTACCACTTAGCAGTAGGACCTGAAGATTTGATTTATTACTTTTTTGTGTGTCACAGTCATAGTGCTAGCTTGTATTTACTATTTTTAAGCTACTACATAGACTCACCCTGACAGACTCTGTGGAGCCTTTGGCAACCCCCACAAGGGAATGCTTGCCATGTGAGATAGGCTCGCAAAGACATGCATAGTGTGTTCCTGCACCACAATATGGGATCTCATTGGTGCCAAGTTGGGGCTGTTCATAGTTTCCTCAGGCCTCAATACCACATTGAGTCCACATTTTGCATATGATGCTCATCCTTCCTAATCCCAATAAGCTCCCCTCAGCAGGAGCTTGCATACTCCAGTACCCATGGGGGAGTTAGCCAGAGGTCTCAGACAATGTGCATCAAAAGGATTCATTCCAGAAATGTGTGTAAATGGCTCAGTGGGATGGTGTGTTACATTCTTGTACAGAATTTTCTCAGCCATGCAGTTTCCCTCAATGGGGTGCACTAAAATGTTGTCTGATGTACAATTTAAGGTGGTGTAATAATAGGCCACTTTGAATGCATAATACATTTTATTATTAAAAAACCTGTCAGTTGCATACACTTTGATCATGTGTCAAGAGCTCATTTGCTTGATTCTCCTAATTTTCACCCGCAAGCTCAGGATCTATGAGTTTCCCAAAGAAATTACAAGAACTCAGCAGGGAAAAATTTTTCAATCCCTTTGTTGGTGTGCCTTTTACAATAGCTCATTGGAAGGCCTTCTGCTGTGAAAGAGATGCTCAGAATGGCAGGAATCTCTTTGGATGTTGTGCCAAATTCTGAGTTTGCATTATTACTAAGATGCAATCCCAATAGCTCTGCAGAGTAGAATTTGAGACTTTTTTTAGAAATAGTTGGGCAGTTGTGCTCTCCAAATTTTCAGCCACTGAGAATTTAAATGATGAAACCAAAGCACACCTGCTCAAAGGGTCAACTCAAGCTACTGCTGTATTCACTTGTCATACAGCCTTCCCACCCTTTGTTCAAACTCTATCACCCAGCCACCCCTGTGACCTGTGAACAAATGAACCATGTATGTTTCTGCATGGTGCATTTGTAGCCACCCTGCACAATCAACAATTCCCTCACAAAAGCACTCCCAGGAGATTGTGTGGCTTTCTAATGCAACAAAGGGGATCTTACCAAGTATCACAATTGAATCAATTCTTAAATTAACTCAGAACTCCTTTGTTGTGCTGCCTCACATGGGAATTTACCTTCCCATCTGCAAAATTTCCCCCAAATGAGCCTTCATGACACCAATTGGTGTTGAAGCTGATCCCTTTGCAGGTGTTTCAAATGGCTCAGTTTCACTCTCATATAAAAGACCATCTTCTCCTGAAATGCACTTCTTTTTTTCCCCCACCTCATCTGCACTTCTTATTCCATTGCATATTCCATTTGTCCTTAACCTCCTTCCAATCCCTTCTATAGCACTAAAATAACCACTTCCCTTCACTTTCCCTATATTATATTTCCAATATTATGTCCAGAACCCCATTTCTATCTTCTTTCTGCATCATCTTCCCGCTTTAACAATTTTTCTGATCTCATTGCCTGAAATCCATACTCAAATTCTTTTTAATTAATTAATTTCCAAGTATCCAACCCCTCCTAGTAGTGCTTTTTCTATTTTAATTATGTTTTAAATTTAATCTTAATCTTACATATCACTTTTTGCTTGACTTACTAATTTCTGTTACAATGCTAACATGATTCAATTTTTTTTGATATCATGCAATTAGTGCTCTAAGCAGGGTATCCCCTCCATCCAATGCCTGTGACACAGGAAATGTTCCTTCATTACACACCCCTTCTAACCATGAGCTCAGAGGAGTTCTAGCACAGGAAGCCCTTGCGAGGACTCCTTTGTAGTTGACAATGATGAAAGAATTCCCAAGCACCAATGGACCCTAGGAGCACAGAGCAGCAGATGGGAATGCTTATGCACAATTAGTCCCATTCCCTGGAGTATTTATTTGTCCAGCTCCCCTCCTAATCCACCATCCAATGGTCACTTCACTCATCACCCGGGGAGAAGTGATTATCTGGCCAATGGAGAGAGGACATTCCAACTTGGGCTGATTGTAAACATGTCTTGTCACCCATGGGATTCAAACACCAAAGTAAGTTATATTTCTCAACCTTGGCTAATTTTTATTCACAAAATCAAACTGACTCCTCTTCATCACCCATAGAACAAAACACACTGAATCTTGTGATAAAACTCTGCTGTAACCCACTCCAGGTCTGAGTGGCACCCAATGGTTGGCCAAGTTATTCTGCAGTAAGCAGAAACCTATTCCTCTTTTCATTTAAACTTTTAAAGTCAGTTAACTGAATCTGCCTCATTTTGTAGAACCATCCCAACACCATGAGCCACCTGTTTGCACCCCACCCCACCTATTCCAGGCCCAAGTGAAGTTCCAGCTTCTCAAGTACCACCCATTGAGAACAATTCCACTTTTAATCCTGAACCTGAGGTGGCTTCAAGGAAATTAATGGAGGAACATTTTGGTAAGTACAAAAATTTCACTTTTTTTCTTTTACCAACATTCCCTCACCCCTCCTTCTACCATCTTCAGCTTTTCATGCAACTCCTCACTCTTTCATCATCATTAATGATATGCCAGTTGGATCCCCCCTCCACCCCTTCCCATTCAAACAGCCCCATTCCTTCCCCAGAGGTACCTTCTGTTGCATCCAAGAACCAAATCTTTTCCTCCCCCAGTGCAAAGCACGCCTCATTCCCATGATGAGGCTCTGCAGAAATTCACTGACTTGGGACAAATACTCATGATTCCTTGAGAAATGGTCCACAAATAAATCAAATGAGTCTTGTTTTAGCATCCCTGATTGCTCCACATGATTCCCTTTGTGGATGTGACTCATAAAAATGAGATGCACCAGGAATTCCGCAAGGAACTAAACTCCCTCCTTGGCAATGCATTGGAGGCCTATCCAATGGAAGAAATCACAGGCACAGTTTCACAATATTTTCAAAAATAAAAATAAATTAAAAAAATAGTCTTAATATTCTTTTCAGTTTTTGCTATTGTAATAATCTCCTTTACTGAAAATAGTTGTAATTACAAGAAGAAGTCTTTACTTTGTCTTACCTTCCATATTTCTTTCCTATAATAAATGGTGCAAATCACCTCTTTCTTGAGAATAATTTTGGTGAGAGCCAACCAAATTCTTTACTAAGTATTTCTTTGTGTGAACCTCTTTTGAAGAAGATTCTCAGATAGTCATCATTAATGCCTTCTACATCTTCTGCATCCATGGGCCTATACAATTTGAGATATTTACTGTAAAAAGACTTGGGTTCCCCAAATGTGAGACATACACCTGAGATGCATGAGTCATTGCCAGTCCCAATGCCACAGGCACTTAATCTTACATGTTTAAGTATTTGTGCATGAAGGGAAGGGACACTGGGCAAGCCTAAGGATCTGCATGTGATGTGCAGTGTCAGCCTGTGACTCAAAACCAGAGCACAAGCATGACAGCCAAAATACCATAAATCAATGGTATAGCCAAGATAACACCTAAAAATGGACCTGATCCAAATCAGCTCAAGAGGTATCAAAAGAAAGAGGAAACTTACCGCTTTCTAAATATAAAAGTCCCATCACCATAGGACAAAGAATAGCAAAGTTATTGCTGAGCATAAACCTTAAATTTCACCTCTCATCTGAAATACAGAATAAGAGGCCTAACCCCGTCAAATGGGTATTACAAATGAAGCTCTAAGCCAGGGCTATCCAATGGTACCAGCCAAACTGAGCTAGCACCAATATTACTGGAGTTATGGTCAATTTCAGGCCAAATAAGGGTGAACAAAACATTCACCTCTCATCTCACTTCTACAGTTTTAGTGTGAGATACTTGAATTGGGGTCTTTTTGGAAAGAGAACAATCAGGGCTATCTGATGGTGTCATCCATTTCCCCATAGCTCAACTAGAACAAAGGTTATGGGGCAAATAAGCTCAACACAGCTTTTTGCCTATACCACGCAAATGTACAAAACTCTTGTACATTGGATGACTTTGCCATATTTATTGATACCCATATCAAATGAGGTACCGTTGTTTAGAGCACCTACAGGGCTACACACCGAACCAATTTTGAGGTTGATATCTCAAGAATTGACAAAGGTATGGCTTTTTTAAAGTCAGATTCCCACCTGCTGTCATATACAGCCTTGCCATGGGATAATATCGCATAACCATGAACATGAGGTGTCAAATAGAAGAAGAAGCTTTTTTTTACTTCAATAACTCATATGTCAGTCAATACTGGGGTTCCATACAGTTTCTGTACAGCATTCTACATGTCATACAGGTCGGAATCAGGCTGTGAGGTCCCCAGATGAAACTTTTCACACTGTATTGGTGAAAACGGCCCAGATGTGGTTTCAAAACCACATCTGGGCCAAATGAAGGTTATACAGGCTGTTTGCAAGCCACAAGCCAGTACTAGAGAGTGAAAAAAACTTCACTTCCTCTACGTGGAAAGGTCTAGCACCCTTTCCACCCTATTTCAGGATAAAAAGGAGGCTTTTCACAGCCAGAATTGTTTCCTCATCCTGCTCTTGAATAACTTACATAGTAAACTGTCAAAAACAGTTTTACTCTTTGGTAATAATCAGGGTATAATCATAATCTTAATTATGGTAGTTCTTATTATAGTAATCCAACTGGTAAGACTGCACCCAGGGTTCTCAATAGCGCTCACCACCACTATTTCTTCAATAGTCAAACCCTGATATTATATCATAAGACATTATATTCAATTAAATCTCTTCTTTAAAAACTATTTCCACGTGTCACAGTCATAGGTCTTGTTGTAAATAGCCTAATTACAGCTTCAACATAGACTCCAGCTGACATGCAGGTATATTAGACATGTGTAAGGGTTTGAGTGTGATGTGCAGGTATACTCAAAAGGTGTCAGAATTAGGGTATGATGTGCAAGTATACTAGAAAGGGGTAAGGATTTGCATGTGATGCGCAGGTATACTAGACATGCACAACGACATGCATAAGTATTTGCGTGTGACATGCAGGTATACTAGACATGCAAAAGGATATGTGTGTGAAGGGCTGGGATCCTGGATGTGTGTAAGGATTTGTGTGTGAAGGGCTGGGCTGCTGGAAATGCATAAGGATTTGTGTGTGAAGGGCAGGTATACTGGAAATTCATAAGGACTTTCTTGTGAAGTGCAGGTATACTAGAAATGCAGGAGTATTTGCCTATGACAGGCAATAATACTGGACCTTCAGGAGAATTGGTGTTTGAAGAGCAAGGCTTTTGGATATGTGTGTGGTTTTGCATTTGAAGTGCAGGGATACAATACATTCCTATTACCCAAACCCCTACAGGAATTCCATTCCCTGTTGTGTCATGATGAGGCATACAAACATAATGAGAGGTAATCCTTTTTTTTGGGATGACCATATAGTCCCATTATTAAAAAGATATGGGAATTGTGTTTGTAACCTCAGTATATGACCATGTACAGTCAAACACCACCATACATGAGCCATTCCCACCCCTTTTCATTTGAGCCTCCCTATATCCCCAATTGCAAACCATATCATCCTGGTGTATATTGTACTCTGCAGTACCACACCATTATGGTCCAATCATCCTCTAATTCAAACATGCATCCAAATTCCTTGATTCTTCTAATTGTGAGCAATTTTATTACCATCCCTGATCTGATAACCCATTCCCTCACCAATCTCCTAATAGCCATGGCTTTTCGGCCACATTTTTTTGCTAACCACCTTGAGCATTGAGCATGCATCCCCACTAGGCCCGTGCTTTTGTTTTTCTGTACTGGATCAGTATGTTAACAGAATGTACTACTTTCCCACACTAACTGAGCAAGCCCATGACATTTGTATAGATCAATCAAAAAAATGCACATTTTGTAAAATCAGTTTTCTCCCACTACAATGCTTTGATGCATCTTTTTTGAATTAGGCCAGTCCACTTATCAGCTTGAAAACAACATCCCAAATCCTACAACATGTAACGTGTGGATATGAAACTCTGATTAAAAATCAAGTACTTTTCCTGTCCTCAAAATTTGTATAAGGTAAAAAATCAGTTAAAAATAGTATGAAATATTATTTTTAAGAGAAAACACACCAATTTTATTGTTTATAACTTTATTAGTATAAAAAAATAATATTATAAAAATGAGTTGTTTTACCAACAATAAAAATTTATCCAAAATTACTCTACAAGAGATATTTAAGGCTACAAAAGAAATTTCTTCAAGAGCAATTTCAATTGGAATTAATTGAGTAAAAAACTGCAAGCAATTAATTAAAGAACAAAGTATTTAAAAAGAATATTAAAGAGAAAACACGCCCAAAAGTGACCAGAGTGAATTTGGAAACAAAGTGACAAAGTTTACAGTGATGAAAGATGCTTGCATTCACTTTTGGGGTGGTTCAGGGGTAAAAATGATTATAAAAGTTACAAACAATGATTATAATGATTTTTTCACGTGGTTAAAAGGATTTAAAATGATTTAAAAATGGTGGTTGGAATCTCTTATTGATTGGTTTAACAATGCTTAAACTAATTATAAAAGGAAAAGATTCTAACATGAAGAGAAAAGTGGGGCAAAGAAGACATTCTTTTATAGCCATCAATTCTCTTACTCCAAAAGTAAAATTTACTCTTGTCAGTCGTGAAAAACAGTCTGACAACAGAAAAGCCAATTATGGCATCATTGAACCCTGGTTTAGACCAAAAAGGGCTGGTTTAAGCCTATTTTAGCCATTTTTAGCCATTTTAGACCCTTAAATCAGCCATTACTATGGCAATACCAGGCCTAGAGCCTTCAAAACACGTCAGAATGTGTGCCAGAGGCTTAGAAACAAGTTAAAACTGTTTTTACTATGATTGTTTTATCTTAAGGGTAGTTTTACCCTCTTGGCAACAGCTAAAACTACCCCAGTTGGTATCAAAACCTCATCATCAATTGAGTCCACAGACCCTGTAACTCAATTCCAGGCCAAAAGTGATGAACGTTTGCGTGAATTTTGACATCCCATGCCTGTCAGCAAGGATTTTGGGGGTCTAGCTCCCCTTTAGAGCTGGAGTTACTTTTCCCCCCCAAATTTAATCTTTCCAATTTATTTTTCCTTTAATTCCTCATCATGTATTATACTTATAATTTACATATGTAATTCAATTCAATTGTACAGTACAATACAGTAATAATTGACACCTCATATGTAAATCAAAGTTCACTTATGTAATACACGCGCACATTTTGACATTTCAATTGAATTCAATTGAAAATACTTCAATTCCTCATAACTTCTAAACTAAACACAACACCTCAATTTTAACACAAAAATTGATGGTTAACACCACATGTGGTGTGAATTAAATTAAAGTTTTGAGGATTTTCAACTTTTGTATTGAAAATACTGAAAACTTAATTTAAGCTTATTTAGAGTTGAGTTACAAGAATTTCACTCAGAGGTGACCCCACCTGATTTTTTATAAGGAATCCAATGGTGAAATAATCTTTATTTAACTTTTTTCCAAATTTATCTATTTTTTCACAATTTTGTTCAAATTTCATTTTTACTTAATTTTTTCAAGTATAAATGTAATTTTACACTTACAAAATTTAATGTATTTTTATTTTTATATTGTAATTAATTTTTTTATTTTTAATATAATTTTATATTTATATTTAGATTTTTATTTTAATAATATAAATAAATTTATTTTATTTATATTAATATGTTATTTTTGTATTTGTGGTCTTTTGGGTATATGAAATTACCTCTAAGGCTCACATTTCCTCCCCCTAAAGAAGAATATTACTTTGTAATATTGGTATTTCTAGTGTGTCTGAATCTCCTGAGGAGTTTGGTAGCTTCTGGTATATCTTTTTCTTCTAACCATTCATTTTCACAAGTTGGGTCACTGTACCTAACAAGGTATTCCCCTACTTTCTTGGTTCTTAATTTCCTTTCTTTAAGAACTTTGGTAATTTTCTTAGTACCAGATGTCTCAATAGGAGGTATAACTTGGGGAATCTTATTCCTCAAGGGAAATTTCTCAGCATCACTAGATTTATATGGCTTTATCAAGCTCACTGGAAATGTAGGATGCTTATTGCTAAGTTCTTCAGATAACTCTACTTCAACAGCATTTTCTCCATGGAGGGCCTTAATCACAAAAGGTCCTTCAAAGGAGTCTTTCAACTTTTTACATCCTCTGATGTTATTGAAGCTAGTGGTGGATACAAGAACTAGGTCCCCCACTTTGAAATCTGGAGTTGCATGTTATTTATCCCATTCGTCTTTAGCATATGCAAAAAAGTCCTCCATGCACCTTACTGCATGCTTGCTAGCTTTGTCTAGCATTCCTTTGAAGCTAGCAGCTGTGGGATGTATTTCAATTAAGTCTTTCTCCAAGGAATCTTGGGGTGAATTGGGGTTCCATCCTTTTTCTAGAATAGCAGGAGTCTGATTGGTACTGGCATGGATTGATGTTTTATATGCTAATTCCAGTGCTGGCAACAGAGTACACCAAGCATGGGTAAATCCATCACAATCTTTGAATTCAGGCCATATGCACAAAATCTTCTCACCATGTCCTCTAAGGTTTGGATCATTCTTTCAGCCAGGCCATCAGTTTGTGGGTGGTAGGCTGTAGAGAAAGACAGTTTAGTGCCAAATAATTGGTGAAGATTTGCCTATAGTGCTGAAGTGAATTTGGGATCCCTATCACTAATGATATTTGTAAATATCCCAGTCCATGACACTACTCTATTCCATATCAGAAGAGCTGTATCCATGGCTGTATCATCTTTGTGACATGGTAAAAAGATTGGAGTTTTACTGAATCTGTCCACAATTACTAGGCAAGCATTATAACTTCTGTCACCTCCTGGTGGTAGGCCAGTTACCCAATCCATATGGACAATTTCCCAAGGTCTGCTTGGTTCTTGGATTTTTATCATATTTCCAAGTCTCTTGCCAGTGGATTTATTTGCTTTTTGGCATCTGTCACAGGTTTTGCAATACTCTGCAACATCTTTCTGCCACATTGGCCACCATATGCAGGTCTTTACTTTCTCTCTTGTTCTGTCTTCAGACAAATGTCCTGAAAAGGGACTATCATGGCATTCTTTCAGTACAAGATTGATTAATGACCTGTCTACAACTGTCATGACACATGTGTGCTTGGTTCTGTGGTAAATTATACCATCCAGTAGGTGAAATCTTCCTTCATCATAAGATTTTCTGCATACTTCATCCAAGGCATGTATTAGAGAGCTGTCTTTACAGTCTTTGTTAATTAATTGGCATAAGATGCTACAATTCTTATCTTGAGTGTAACTACTTCTGACTTTTTCAAAGAAGGTGGTGTTCAAGTCTGTAACACTTATTCCTTCTATTGGAATTCGTGGTGAAGCTTCTCCTGGCACATAAGCAGGATTATCAATATTATTTGGTGGTGGCCATCTTCTTAGTCCATCTGCATTCTTATGAAAATTCCCATCCTTATGAACAATATTCATATTGCCTCTTTATTCTTGTATGGCTATTTGTCATCTGAGCATATGTCTGTTAGGTGTTTTCATTTTCAAAAGTGATTTGACAGCTGCAAAATCTGTTATCACCTCAAAAACACATCCTTCTAAGAAGTAGTTCAATTTTTCCAAGGCCCAGACAAGGCATAGACATTCCATCTGACTTGCTCCATATCTGGCTTCAGTTGGTTTGATTTGCCTGGATATGAAACATATGGGTCCTTCTACAGGTTTATCATTTAATTAAAGTCTGGAATCAGTAAGAGTGGAGAAGTGGTCAATGCTTCTCTTAGAGACTCAAAGGCTTTGACTCTGTCAACAGTCATTTCAAATACTGTGTCTTTGTCACACAGTTTATAAAGTGGTCTTGCTATGGATGCAAAATCTTTAATGTGTTGCTTTTAATATCCTGCAAAACATAAGAATGACTGAATTTCCTTCTTATTCTGAGGCATGGGTTTTAGCAATACTGCTGCAACTTTGTTTTTGTCAATTCCAAGGGAAAAACCAGATACAACATGTCCTAGTGCTTTAAGTTCTTTAAATCCAAAATGACATTTTTTTCAAGGAGATTTTCATGTTGACTGATTGAATTTTTGTCAAAACTCTGGACAATCTGTACATGTGCTCCTCCCAAGTCTTGGAACAGACAATAATGTCATCAATGTAAATGATTAACCATCCCTCTGAGAGTGCTTCAGGGAAGATTTCATTCATCATTCTTTGGAAGTGTGAAGGTGCATTTTTGATACCAAAGGGCATCCTCAAGTATTCATACACTCCACAATGAACAATAATTGTCAAGTATTTTCTTGCTCTTGGTGTCACCACATTTTGATGGAATCCTTTAAGGGCATCCATAGTGGTTATATACACTGCTTGAGATATTTGAGTAAGGGCAATTTGGATTTTTGGTATTGGGTATCTGTCTGGAACAGTGGAAGTGCTCAGAGCTCTAAAGTCCCCAACCATTCTGGATTTTCCATTATGCCATGCCACTATGACTGGTGTAGGTATTTCTACTTTTTCATTGTGGCCTACTTTTTCTATTACACAAAGGTCCGGAAGTCCTTTGATATGAATTTCTAGAGCTTCTCTTGATTTTGGACTTGCTGGATAAGCAGGTCTTCTTAAGAGTGGTGGATAAGGTCTCTCAATGTTAAGAATGATGTCAACTTCATGACCAATAATTGCTCCTAGAGGTTCTTTGTCTGTAGCAAATGCTCCTCTGTGGTCATACAAAAGGGAAGAAAGTTCATTTTCTTGTTTATCAGTCAGATGAAGGCTTATTTCAGCCTCATTTAACTGTTCAGACTTGAATTTCTCTAACTCTAAGTTGACTGGTGATGCTTTGTTTACTGTAATTTGTCTTTTAAATGGTAAGAAGGCAAATTTTTGGCGCTTATTGTCTCCAATTGTAAAGTATCTGTCTTTGTTATTATGTAAATCTATCCCATACATGATTAAATAGTCATTTCCCAATATAAAATGAGTACTAGAGCAATTTTCAATAACAACAAATTCAACTGTGATTCTTAACTTCCCATTTATGTGTGGGAATTTGACATTGATCTCAAAGATTTGTAATGCTTTCATTGGGTTACTTGCACTGTTGAATTTTATACCATCAATTGGTAACAATTGGTCTTCAAAATTTGGTACACAAGTCTTAAGAAAAGATTTTCCAACACAAGAGCAGAAGGCTCCTGGGTCAAGTAAAAGTTTGGTGGGCTTGTTGTCAATCACCACTTCTGTTATACAGGAGTTACCAGCTGTATAACCTTTTCCTCTGTTTGGTTTTGTTTTCATAAGTTGTGCATCTTGAACCTTTGATAAATCAAGTTGACCATTGCTCAATTGGGTAAGTGGGAATAAGATTCCATGATGTCAAAAGTGGCATTGATATTTTCTATATCTTTTGAAGATTCAGAAAATATGGATGACTTATGATCTGAATTGTCTTCAATTATGTTTTCTTTTTCAACATCTGGTTCCTTTTCAATGTCAATTTCATTGATTTTCCCCCTTTTTGGACATGTATTGGCTAAATGGGTGGTGCTTTGGCAAATATGGCATTTTCTGACTGTATCTGCAGATTTATACTTAATATTACTAGAATTTTCTTTGGGGTTTTTATTCACAGAATCTTTTCAAGGTGTATTAAACCTTGTTTTGAGATTCACCCTACTAGAACCAATTTTGGTTCTGGTGGTTACTTCTTCTAGTATATTGATAATATCCTCTGCTGAAGATTGTTCAGTAGTCCTGCTTTTGACAGCATGCTCTAAGTCACCTCCACATTGTCTCACAATTTTCCTATGGATCATAGATTCTGACATGTCAGGATATAATGCTGTTAATCTGTCCTTTTGTTGGCAAAACCATGGTAAAGCTTTTTCTTTATCAGCATTAAATTTGGATGATTCAAAGGCTGTTTCAACTTTAAACCTCCAAGCATCATTTGACCATTTGTTGATGATTTGGGTTTTCCACCAAGTCCAACTCTGCTGTCCATGTGCTTGTCTTATTTAGATGAACCATCTGTGAGCTGATCTGGTAAACAAGGTGTTAGACCTGACTGTTACCAATCTGTCTGGTAATTCAAAATCCTCTTTGATCATGTCAATACCTCTAATGAATTCCATATGGTCATACTCTCCTTCACCACTGAATTGAGGCCATTCTTTAAGTTTTGGAACTTCTTTCAAGAGTTCTTGGCCCATTGATGGTTCCAAGTTATGAAAAGAAGTGGATAATTCATTTTTTAATTGTGAATTATCAGGATCCAATACTTGTGTAATTGGGATTCTTGTGCCCTCATTTTGATTTAGAGGTGTAGACATTCTTGGTAAGGTGTTCAGTATTTGTTCAATGTCATTCATTTTACTGTTGCTAAACCTTTGGGGATTTCTGTATTCATGTTGGAAGCTTTGTATTAAATTTATTACTTCAATTTTATACATGTCTTCTTTATGTGTCAGTTCTTGCCATAACTCTGTCTGTCTTGTATTATCAGCAGTGACTTGATTCAATTTCATTGATAATTTTGATACTTCTTCTTGTGAAGCATCAAAACACTTTTTCAAGGAAATGGTATATGTCTTTGCTTCAGTAAAAGAATTTGAAATTTCATCAAGGACTTTCTTGTTATCTGTTTTGATAATATTTATGGCTTGTTTAATTCTTGTTTCAATTATGTCATCAATATTGAATTTAGAATATTTATCTGTTAATTCTTTAATAATGGCAGATTGCTCATTTATTTTATTGTCAAAAGAATTATCATTATTGGAAATTTTAATTGTTCTTAAAACTTTCTCAAAACAAATAAGTGTTTCATTAATTTGGCAAAGACTCAGGTTGTTTGTTTTAATGTTGTTACAAATGTTTTCATTTTTATCAGAAAGATGTTTTTTCACGTCATTTATAGCATCATACATTTCTGGGATGGAATCAAATATATCAGAAATCATTTCTGGAATCTTAATCTGGCTTCCTCCTTCTTCTGTAATTCCATCATGGTTCTGGCCATCTGAAATACATTTTCCATGGCATCCTGCTGAATCTTTGGGATTCTGTAGCCCTGGCTGTAGGGTTTCGGGGCTGGTGCCTTCCCTTTGCCCTTTTTTGGAGTTTGTGGCTACTTTTTCACGTTGGAATTGCTTCTGCTGGCCACTGGGGAAGTTTTTGGCACTGGTTTGGGTGGTGTGTTTTTTCTCCATCAATGGATGCCATCCAATGAGCAATTTGCAAGTGTTGGGATGGCCCAGGAATTTTCTCACAGTTAGGTAAGAATTCATGCAATTCTTCCACAGGTATGCAAGGATCTGGTACTCCTTGAATTGAAGTGCATTGTTGTATGCACTGTGGTTAGCTTTGTATATGTCCATGGAGGCTTTTGTGGCGGTGTCAGCTCATTTTGAAGGTAAAAGAGTATTATCAGCTTCAGAATGACCCATTTTAGTTGTTTGGAAGTAATCAACTGACCCTTTTCCTTCTTTACCTGATTGGCCTCTGCCATAATCACGTCTATTACCTCTTTGGGAGCTGCTTGAGGGGTTATAGCTGGCTCCTGACCTGGTTGAAGGCATAATTATGGTTAAAAAGGCTTAAAATAGTAATTTTACCTCAAAAAACTTACTATTGGCCAAATCTTTGGCTTTCTGAAGAGTATTACTTATATCCAAGTTAATCAATTCAGAAGGTATTGGTTCAGGTTGGTTATTATGAGTCACAATAACAGTACTATTATGGTCTGAATTAATAGTACTAGCAGGAATAATGCTGGTGACTGTTGAGGCTGTTTCAATGTTTCCTTGTATTACCACATTTTCAGACACTAAAATTAATGAAAAAACCAATTATTTAAGTAAAAAAAAGGATATTTCAAAAAAGAAATAAAAATTTAAGCCTCACTTATAATATGAAAAAAATTATTTTTTATGGGTTTTTTTGAATTATAAGTATTTTTTATATGTTTTTAAATTTTTCAATATAAGAAAAAAGATTTAAAAACAGTAAAAAAATATTTCACAGGTAAAATATCACGGCTGGGCCCCCAAATGTAAGGTGTGGATATGAAACTTTGATTAAAAATCAAGTACTTTTCCTGTCCTCAAAATTTGTATAAGGTAAAAAATCAATTAAAAATAGTATGAAATATTATTTTTAAGAGAAAACACGCCAATTTTATTGTTTAAAACTTTATTAGTATAAAACAATAATATTGTAAAAATTTATTGTTTTACCAACAATAAAAATTTATCCAAAAATACTCTACAAGAGATATTTAAGGCTACAAAAGAAATTTCTTCAAGAGCAATTTCAATTGGAATTAATTGAGCAAAGAACTGCAAGAAATTAATTAAAGAACAAAGTCCTTAAAAATAATATTAAATAGAAAACACACCCAAAAGTGACCAGAGTGAATTTGGAAAGAAAGTGACAAAGTTTACAGTGATGAAAGATGCTTTAATTCACTTTTGGGGTGGTTCAGTGGTAAAAATGATTATAATGATTTTTTAGTGTGGTTAAAAGGATTAAAATGATTTAAAAATGGTTGTTGGAATCTCCTATTTATTTGTTTAACAATTTTTAAACTAATTATAAAAGGAAAAGATTCTAACATGAAGAGAGAAGTGGGGCAAAGAAGACATTCTTTTATAGCCATCAATTCTCTTACTCCAAAAGTAAAATTTACTCTTGTCAGTCGTGAAGTATGACAACAGAAAAGCCAATTATGGCATCATTGAACCCTGTTTTAGACCAAAAAGGGCTGGTTTAAGCCTATTTTAGCCATTTTTAGCCATTTTAGACCCTTAAATCAGCCATTACTATAGCAATACCAGGCCTAGAGCCTTCAAAACACGTCAGAACGTGTGTCAGAGGCTTAGAAACAAGTTAAAACTGTTTTTACTATGATTGTTTTATCTTAAGGGTAGTTTTACCCTCTTGGCAACAGCTAAAACTACCCCAGTTGGTATCAAAACCTCATCATCAATTGAGTCCACAGACCCTGTAACTCAATTCCAGGCCAAAAGTGATGAACTTTTGCGTGAATTTTGACATCCCACGCCTGTCAGCAAGGATTTTGGGGGTCTAGCTCCCCCTTGGAGCTGGAGTTCCTTTTCCCCCCCAAATTTAATCTTTCCAATTTATTTTTCCTTTAATTCCTCATCATGTATTATACTTATAATTTACACATGTAATTCAATTCAATTGTACAGTACAATACAGTAATAATTGACACCTCATATGTAAATCAAAGTTCACTTATGTAATACACGCGCACATTTTGACATTTCAATTGAATTCAATTGAAAATACTTCAATTCCTCATAACTTCTAAACTAAACACAACACCTCAATTTTTGTAAGGTGTGGATATGAAACTTTGATTAAAAATCAAGTACTTTTCCTGTCCTCAAAATTTGTATAAGGTAAAATTCAATTAAAAATGATATGAAATATTATTTTTAAGAGAAAACACGCCAAATTTATTGTTTATAACTTTATTAGTATAAAACAATAATATTATAAAAATTTATTGTTTTACCAACAATAAAAATTTATCCAAAAAATACTCTACAAGAGATATTTTAAGGCTACAAAAGAAATTTCTTCAAGAGCAATTTCAATTGTAATTAATTGAGCAAAGAACTGCAAGCAATTAATTAAAGAACAAAGTCTTTAAAAAGAATATTAAAGAGAAAACACGCCCAAAAGTGACCAGAGTGAATTTGGAAACAAAGTGACAAAGTTAACAGTGATGAAAGATGCTTTAATTCACTTTTGGGGTGGTTCAGGGGTAAAAATGATTATAAGAGTTACAAACAATGATTATAATGATTTTTTCACGTGGTTAAAAAGATTAAAATGATTTAAAAGTGGTGGTTGGAATCTTTGATTGATTGGTTTAACAGTTTTAAACTAATTAATAAAAGGAAAAGATTCTAACATGAAGAGAAAAGTGGGGCAAAGAAGACATTCTTTTATAGCCATCAATTCTCTTACTTCAAAAGTAAAATTTACTCTTGTCAGTCGTGAAAAACAGTCTGACAACAGAAAAGCCAATTATGGCATCATTGAACCCTGGTTTAGACCAAAAAAGGGCTGGTTTAAGCCATTTTTAGCCATTTTTAGCCATTTCAGACCCTTAAATCAGCCATTACTATAGCAATACCAGGCCTAGAGCCTTCAAAACACGTCAGAATGTGTGTCAGAGGCGTAGAAACCAGTTAAGACTGTTTTTACTATGATTGTTTTATCTTAAGGGTAGTTTTACCCTCTTGGCAACAGCTAAAACTACCCCAGTTGGTATCAAAACCTCATCATCAATTGAGTCCACAGACCCTGTAACTCAATTCCAGGCCAAAAGTGATGAACTTTTGCGTGAATTTTGACATCCCACGCCTGTCAGCAAGGATTTTGGGGGTCTAGCTCCCCCTTGGAGCTGGAGTTCCTTTTCCCCCCCAAATTTAATCTTTCCAATTTATTTTTCCTTTAATTCCTCATCATGTATTATACTTATAATTTACACATGTAATTCAATTCAATTGTACAGTACAATACAGTAATAATTGACACCTCATATGTAAATCAAAGTTCACTTATGTAATACACGCGCACATTTTGACATTTCAATTGAATTCAATTGAAA
This sequence comes from Austropuccinia psidii, assembly GCA_023105745.1. Lineage (NCBI taxonomy): Eukaryota > Fungi > Basidiomycota > Pucciniomycetes > Pucciniales > Sphaerophragmiaceae > Austropuccinia > Austropuccinia psidii. Next base: position 2,776,222 of record JALGQZ010000009.1, on the reverse strand, counting down.
ATACTTCAATTCCTCATAACTTCTAAACTAAACACAACACCTCAATTTTAACACAAAAATTGATGGTTAACACCACATGTGGTGTGAATTAAATTAAGGTTTTGAGGATTTTCAATTTTTGTATTGAAAATACTAAAAACTTAATTTAAGCTTATTTAGAGTTGAGTTACAAAAATTTCACCCAGAGGTGACCCCACCTGATTTTTTATGAGGAATCCAATGGTGAAATAAAATTTATATGTTTATTTATTGGATAAAAAGTTATAATAAATTTTATTTAACTTTTTTCCAAATTTATTTATTTTTTCACAATTTTGTTAAAATTTCATTTTTACTTAAATTTTTCAAGTATAAATGTAATTTTATATTTACAAAATTTAAAGTAATTTTATTTTTAAATTATAATTAATTTTTTATTTTTAATATAATTTTATATTTATATTTTCATTTTTATTTTAATAATATAAATAAATTCATTTTATTTATATTAATATGTTATTTTTTATATTTGTGGTCTTTTGGGTATATGAAATTACCTCTAAGGCTCACATTCCCTCCCCCTAAAAAAGAATATTACTTTGTAATATTGGTGTTTCTAGTGTGTCTGAATCTCCTCAGGAGTTTGGTGGCTTCTGGTATATCTTTCTCTTCTAACCATTCATCTTCACAAGTTGGGTCACTGTACCTAACAAGGTATTCCCTTACTTTCTTGGTTCTTAATTTCCTTTCTTTAAGAACTTTGGTTATTTTCTTAGTACCAGATGTCTCAATAGGAGGTATTACTTGGGGAATCTTATTCCTCAAGGGAAATTTCTCAGCATCACTAGATTTGTATGGCTTTATCAAGCTTACTGGAAATGTAGGGTGCTTATTGCTAAGTTCTTCAGATAACTCTACTTCAACAGCATTTTCTCCATGGAGGGCCTTAATCACAAAAGGTCCTGCAAAGGAGTCTTTTAACTTTTTACATCCTTTGATGTTATTGAAGTTAGTGGTGGATACAAGAACTAGGTCCCCCACTTTGAAATCTGGAGTTGCATGAGATTTATCCCATTTGTCTTTAGCATATGCAAAAGAGTCCTCCATGCATCTCACTGCATGCTTTCTAGCTTTGTCTAGCATTCCTTTGAAGCTAGCAGCTGGGGGATGTATTTCAATTAAGTCTTTCCTCAAGGAATCTTGGGGTAACTTGGGGTTCCATCCTTTTTCTAGAATAGCAGGAGTCTGATTGGTACTGGAATGGATTGATGTTTTATATGCTAATTCCAGTGCTGGTAACAGAGTACACCAATCATGGGTAAATCCATCACAATCTTCGAATTCAAGGCCATATGCACAAAATCTTCTCACCATGTCCTCTAAGGTTTGGATCATTCTTTCAGCCAGACCGTCAGTTTGTGGGTGGTAGGCTGTAGAGAAAGACAGTTTTGTGCCAAATAATTGGTGAAGATTTTTCCATAGAGCTGAAGTGAATTTGGGATCTCTATCACTGATGATATTTGTAAATATCCCAGTCCATGACACTACTCTATTCCATATCAGAAGAGCTGTATCCATGGCTGTATCATCTTTGTGACATGGTAAAAAGATTGGAGTTTTACTGAATCTGTCCACAATTACTAGGCAAGCATTATAGCTTCTGTCACCTCCTGGTGGTAGGCCAGTTACCCAATCCATATGGATAATTTCCCAAGGTCTGCTTGGTTCTTGGATTTTCATCATATTTCCAAGTCTTTTGCCAGTGGATTTATTTGCCTTTTGGCATCTGTCACAGGTTTTGCAATACTCTGCAACATCTTTCTGCCACATTGGCCACCATATGCAGGTCTTCACTTTCTCTCTTGTTCTGTCTTCAGAAAGATGTCCTGAAAAGGGACTATCATGGCATTCTTTCAGTACAAGATTGATCAGTGACCTGTCCACAACTGTCATAACACATGTGTGTTTTGTTCTGTGGTAAATTATACCATCTAGTAGGTGAAATCTTCCTTCATCATAAGATTTTTTCCATACTTCATCCAAGGCATGTGTAAGAGAGTTGTCCTTACAGTCCTTGTTAAGTAATTGGCATAAGATGCTACAATTCTTATCTTGAGTGTAACTGTTTCTGACTTCTTCAAAGAAGGTGGTGTTTAAGTCTGTAACACTTATCCCTTCTATTGGAATTTGTGGGGAGGCTTCTTCTGGTACATAAGCAGGATTATCAATATCATTTGGTAATGGCCATCTGCTTAGTCCATCTGCATTTTTATGAATATTGCCATCTTTGTGAACAATAGTCATATTGCCCCTATATTCTTGTATGGCTATTTGCCATCTAAGCATATGTCTGTTGGGTGTTTTCATGTTCAGAAGTGATTTAACAGCGGTACAATCTGTTATTACTTCAAAGACACATCCTTCTAGAAAGTAATTTAGCTTTTCTAGAGCCCAAACAAGGCATAAACACTCCATTTGACTTGCTCCATATCTGGCTTCAGTTGGTTTGACTTGCCTAGATATGAAACATATGGGTCCTTCTACAGGTTTATCATTTATGATCTGAACTTGGTGAAGTGCAGCACCTAGCCCATCTCCTGATGCATCAATATAAAGCTTAAAGGGCAGCTTAAAGTCTGGCATCAGTAAGAGTGGAGCAGTGGTCAAGGCTTGTCTCAAAGATTCAAAGGCTTTTACTCTGTCAACTGTCATTTCAAAGACTGTGTCTTTGTCACATAGCTTATAAAGAGGTCTTGCTATGGATGCAAAATCCTTAATGTGCTGCCTGTAATACCCTGCAAAACCCAAAAATGATTGAATTTCTTTTTTGTTTTGAGGCATGGGTTTAAGCAGTACTGCTGCAACTTTGTTTTTGTCAATTCCAAGAGATAAACCAGATACTACATGCCCTAGTGCTTTAAGCTCTTTAAATCCGAAATGGCATTTCTTCAAAGAAATTTTCATATTGACAGATTGAATTTTTGTCAAAACCCTGGACAGTCTGTACATATGTTCTTCCCAAGTTTTGGAGCAGACTATAATGTCATCAATGTAAATGATTAACCATCCTTCTGAAAGTTCTTCAGGAAAGATTTCATTCATCATTCTTTGGAAGTGTGAAGGTGCATTTTTGATACCAAAAGGCATTCTTAAATATTCATAAACTCCACAATGAACAATGATTCTCAAATACTTCCTTGCTCTTGGTGTTACCACATTCTGATGAAATCCCTTAAGAGCATCCATAGTGCTTATATATACTGCTTGAGATATCTGAGTGAGGGAAATCTGGATCTTTGGAATTGGGTATCTGTCTGGAACAGTATAAGTGTTCAGAGCTCTAAAGTCCCCAACCATTCTAGATTTTCCATTATGCCAAGCCACTATGACTGGTGTAGTTATTTCTACTTCTTCATTGTGGCCTACTTTTCTTATTACACCAAGGTCTAAAAGTTCTTTAATATGGCTTTCTAGAGCTTCTCTTGATTTTGGACTTGCTGGATAAGCAGGTCTTCTTAAGAGTGGTGGATAAGGTCTCTCAATGTTAAGAATGATGTCAACTTCATGACCAATAATTGCTCCCAGGGGTTCTTTGTCTGTAGCAAATGCTCCTCTGTGGTCATACAAAAGGGAAGAAAGTTCATTTTCTTGCTTATCAGTCAGATGAAGGCTTATTTCAGCCTCATTTAACTGTTCAGACTTGAATTTCTCTAACTCTAAGTTGACTGGTGATGCTTTGTTTACTGTAATTTGTCTTTTAAATGGTAAGAAGGCAAATTTTTGGCGCTTATTGTCTCCAATTGTAAAGTATCTGTCTTTGTTATTATGTAAATCTATCCCATACATGATTAAATAGTCATTTCCCAATATAAAATGGGTACTAGAGCAATTTTCCATAACAACAAATTCAACTGTGATCCTTAAATTCCCATTTATGTGTGGGAATATGACATTGGTCTCAAAGATTCCTAATGCTTTCATTGGGTTACTTGCACTGTTGAGTTTTATACCATCAATTGGTAACAATTGGTCTTCAAAATTTGGTACACAAGTCTTAAGAAAAGATTTTCCAACACAAGAGCAGAAGGCTCCTGGGTCAAGCAAAAGTTTGGTGGGTTTGTTGTCAATCACCACTTCTGTTATACAGGAGTTACCAGCTGTATAACCTTTTCCTCTGTTTGGTTTTGTCTTCATAAGTTGTGCATCTTGAACTTTTGATAAATCAACTTGACCATTGCTCAATTGTGGTAAGTGGGAATAAGATTCCATGATGTCAAAAGTGGCATTGATATTTTCTATATCTTTTGAAGATTCAGAGAATATGGATGACTTATCATCTGAATTGTCTTCAATTATGTCTTCTTTTTCAACATCTGGTTCTTTTTCAATGTCAATTTCATTGATTTTCCCCCTTTTTGGACATGTATTGGCTAAATGGGTGGTGCTTTGGCAAATATGGCATTTTCTGACTGTATCTGCAGATTTATATTTAATATTACTAGAATTTTCTTTGGGGTTTTTGTCCACAGAATCTTTCCAAGGTGTATTAAACCTTGTCTTAAGATTCACCCTACTAGAACCAATTTTGGTTCTGGTGGTTACTTCTTCTAGTATATTGATGATATCCTCTGCTGAAGATTGTTCAGTAGTCCTGCTTTTGACAGCATGCTCTAAGTCACCTCCACATTGTCTCAGAATTTTTCTATGGATCATAAATTCTGACATGTCAGGATATAATGCTGTTAATCTGTCCTTTTGTTGGCAAAACCATGGTAAAGCTTTGTCTTTATCAGCATTAAATTTGGCAGATTCAAAGGCTGTTTCAACTTTAAACCTCCAAGCATCATTTGCCCATTTGTTGATGATTTGGGTTTTCCACCAAGTCCAACTCTGGTGTCCATGTGCTTGTCTTATTTTGATGTACCATCTGTGAGCTGATCTGGTAAACAAGGTGTTAAATCTGGCTGTTACCAATCTGTCTGGTAATTCAAAATCCTCTTTGATCATGTCAATACCTCTAATGAATTCCATATGGTCATACTCTCCTTCACCACTGAAGTGAGGCCATTCTTTAAGTTTTGGAACTTCTTTCAAGAGTGCTTGGCCCATTGATGGTTCCAAGTTATGAAAAGAAGTGGATAATTCATTTTTTAATTGTGAATTATCAGGATCCAATACTTGTGGATTTGAAATTCTTGTGCCCTCATTTTGATTTAGAGGTGTAGACATTCTTGGTAAGGTGTTCAGTATTTGTTCAATGTCATTCATTTTACTGTTGCTACACCTTTGGGAATTTCTGTATTCATGTTGGAAGCTTTGTATTAAATTTATTACTTCAATTTTATACATGTCTTCTTTATGTGTAAGTTCTTGCCATAACTCTGTCTGTCTTGTATTATCAGCAGTGACTTGATTCAATTTCATTGATAATTTTGATACTTCTTCTTGTGAAGCATCAAAACACTTTTTCAAGGCAATGGTATATGTCTTTACTTCAGTAAATGAATTTGAAATGTCATCAAGGACTTTCTTGTTATCTGTCTTGATAATATTTATGGCTTGTTTAATTCTTGTTTCAATTATGTCATCAATATTGAATTTAGAATATTTATTTGTTAATTCTTTAATAATGGCAGATTGTTCATTTATTTTATTGTTAGAAGAATTATCATTATTGGAATTTTTAATTGTTCTCAAAACTTTTTCAAAACACATAAGTGTTTCATTAATTTGGCACAGACTCAGGTTGTTTGTTTTAATGTTGTTACAAATGGTGTCATTTTTATCAGAAAGATATTTTTTCACGTCATTTATAGCATTATACAACTCTGGGATGGAATCAAATATGTCAGAAATCATTTCTGGAACCTTAATCTGGCTTCCTCCTTCTTCTGTAATTCCATCATGGTTCTGGCCATCTGAAATACATTTTCCATGGCATCCTGCTGAATCTTTGGGATTCTGTAGCCCTGGCTGTAAGGTTTTGGGGCTGGTGCCTTCCCTTTGCCCTTGTTTGGAGTTTGTGGCTGCTTTTTCACGTTGGAATTGCTGCTGCTGGCCACTGGGGCTGTTTTTGGCACTGGTTTGGCTGGTGGAGGGTTGTTTTTCCTCCATTCTAGTGTCAAAAGCATCATGTTTTTCTTCTCCATCAATGGATTCCATCCATTGAGCAATTTTCAAGTGTTGGGATGGCCCAAGAATTTTCTTACTGTCAGGTAAGAATTCATGCAATTCTTCCACAGGTCTGCAAGGATCTGGTACTCCTTGAATTGGAGTGCATTGTTGTATGCACTGTGGCTGGCTTTGTATATGTCCACAGAGGCTTGTTGTGGCGGTGTCAGCTCTTTTTGAAGGTAAAATGGTATTATCAGCTTCAGAATGACCCATTTTAGTTGTTTGGAAGTCATCAACTGACCCTTTTCCTTCTGTACCTGGTTGGCCTCTGCCATAATCACGTTTATTACCTTTTTGGGAGCTGCTTGAGGGGTTGTAGCTGGCTCCTGACCTAGTTGAAGGCATAATTATGGTTAAAAAATGCTTAAAATAGTATTTTTATATCAAAAACTTACTATTGGCCAAATTTTTAGCTTTCTGAAGGGTATTACTTATGTCCAAGTTAATTAATTCAGAAGATATTGGTTCAGGCTGGTTATTTTGAGTCACAATAACAGTGCTATTATGATCAGAATTAACAGTACTGGCAGGGATAATGCTGGTTACTGTTGAGGCTGTTTCAATGTTTTCTTGTCTTACCACGTTGTCAGACACTAAAATTAATGAAAAAGCCAATTAATTAAGTAAAAAAAGGTTATTTCAAAAAGGAAATAAAAATATAAGCCTCACTTATAATATGAAAAAAAGTTATTTTTTATGGATTTTTTGAATTATAAGTATTTTTTATATGTTTTTAAATTTTTCAATATAAGAAAAAAGATTTAAAAAGAGTAAAAAAATATGTCACAGGTAAAATATCACGGCTGGGCCCCCAAATGTAAGGTGTGGATATGAAACTTTGATTAAAAATCAAGTACTTTTCCTGTCCTCAAAATTTGTATAAGGTAAAATTCAATTAAAAATGATATGAAATATTATTTTTAAGAGAAAACACGCCAAATTTATTGTTTATAACTTTATTAGTATAAAACAATAATATTATAAAAATTTATTGTTTTACCAACAATAAAAATTTATCCAAAAAATACTCTACAAGAGATATTTTAAGGCTACAAAAGAAATTTCTTCAAGAGCAATTTCAATTGGAATTAATTGAGCAAAGAACTGCAAGCAATTAATTAAAGAACAAAGTCTTTAAAAAGAATATTAAAGAGAAAACACGCCCAAAAGTGACCAGAGTGAATTTGGAAACAAAGTGACAAAGTTAACAGTGATGAAAGATGCTTTAATTCACTTTTGGGGTGGTTCAGGGGTAAAAATGATTATAAGAGTTACAAACAATGATTATAATGATTTTTTCACGTGGTTAAAAGGATTAAAATGATTTAAAAGTGGTGGTTGGAATCTTTGATTGATTGGTTTAACAGTTTTAAACTAATTAATAAAAGGAAAAGATTCTAACATGAAGAGAAAAGTGGGGCAAAGAAGACATTCTTTTATAGCCATCAATTCTCTTACTTCAAAAGTAAAATTTACTCTTGTCAGTCGTGAAAAACAGTCTGACAACAGAAAAGCCAATTATGGCATCATTGAACCCTGGTTTAGACCAAAAAAGGGCTGGTTTAAGCCATTTTTAGCCATTTTTAGCCATTTCAGACCCTTAAATCAGCCATTACTATAGCAATACCAGGCCTAGAGCCTTCAAAACACGTCAGAATGTGTGTCAGAGGCGTAGAAACCAGTTAAGACTGTTTTTACTATGATTGTTTTATCTTAAGGGTAGTTTTACCCTCTTGGCAACAGCTAAAACTAACCCAGTTGGTATCAAAACCTCATCATCAATTGAGTCCACAGACCCTGTAACTCAATTCCAGGCCAAAAGTGATGAACTTTTGCGTGAATTTTGACATCCCACGCCTGTCAGCAAGGATTTTGGGGGTCTAGCTCCCCCTTGGAGCTGGAGTTCCTTTTCCCCCCCAAATTTAATCTTTCCAATTTATTTTTCCTTTAATTCCTCATCATGTATTATACTTATAATTTACACATGTAATTCAATTCAATTGTACAGTACAATACAGTAATAATTGACACCTCATATGTAAATCAAAGTTCACTTATGTAATACACGCGCACATTTTGACATTTCAATTGAATTCAATTGAAAATACTTCAATTCCTCATAACTTCTAAACTAAACACAACACCTCAATTTTAACACAAAAATTGATGGTTAACACCACATGTGGTGTGAATTAAATTAAGGTTTTGAGGATTTTCAATTTTTGTATTGAAAATACTAAAAACTTAATTTAAGCTTATTTAGAGTTGAGTTACAAAAATTTCACCCAGAGGTGACCCCACCTGATTTTTTATGAGGAATCCAATGGTGAAATAAAATTTATATGTTTATTTATTGGATAAAAAGTTATAATAAATTTTATTTAACTTTTTTCCAAATTTATTTATTTTTTCACAATTTTGTTAAAATTTCATTTTTACTTAAATTTTTCAAGTATAAATGTAATTTTATATTTACAAAATTTAAAGTAATTTTATTTTTAAATTATAATTAATTTTTTATTTTTAATATAATTTTATATTTATATTTTCATTTTTATTTTAATAATATAAATAAATTTATTTTATTTATATTAATATGTTATTTTTTATATTTGTGGTCTTTTGGGTATATGAAATTACCTCTAAGGCTCACAATTTTAACACAAAATTTGATGGTTAACACCACATGTGGTGTGAATCAAATTAAAGTTTTGAGGATTTTCAGCTTTTGTATTGAAAATACTGAAAACTTAATTTAAGCTTATTTAGAGTTGAGTTACAAGAATTTCACTCAGAGGTGACCCCACCTGATTTTTTATGAGGAATCCAATGGTGAAATAATTTTTATATGTTTATTTATTGGATGAAAAGTTATCATAGTTTTTATTTAACTTTTTTCCAAATTCATCTATTTTTTCACAATTTTGTTAAAATTTCATTTTTACTTAATTTTTTCAAGTATAAATGTAATTTTACACTTACAAAATTTAATGTATTTTTATTTTTATGTTGTAATTAATTTTCTTATTTTTAATATAATTTTATATTTATATTTAGATTTTTATTTTAATAATATAAGTAAATTTATTTTATTTATATTAATATGTTATTTTTGTATTTGTGGTCTTTTGGGTATATGAAATTACCTCTAAGGCTCACACAAAAATTCATCTTTATCAACATGAGGTGAATGTTTGAGTCTGTTCATGGTGAAAGTAAGGGAGGAAGCAAACTCAAACTCCCCCTGATTTGCGGAAATATTGGCTTCATACTTGACTTGATCAAATGAGGGGACCCCTAATGACTTGTAGAAAGTTTTCATCTTTTGAAATAATTTATTTCCAACATATCATAAGAATTCACCTAGAATTCAATGCAAAAGGCTAAGATTTTCGCCTCAGTTCTGCCATTATTATTTTGTGTCTTCAATTTTCCTGAGACTTCTGTAAATACCCAATGTTTTTTTCTCATTCTGCATCTGCGCCACCCAGTAGAGAACATTACTCCCTTGATTGATTCCCCATTTGTTGATATTGGGTCTGTGAAATTCCTTTTGAGAAATGAGAATTGTGATAATTCATCCCATTGATTGATCTTAACCTTCTCATTGTTTCAAATGGTATAAATTTGACAAGTGCAATGAGTAATCCAGTCAAAGAGAAAAGAGCCATGCGTAAAAATTGAATGTGTTTGCTTTGAGTGAAATCCACAATCCTCCAACTTTCACTGGCAGTCAATTTGCTTATTTGGTAATTGATATTTGTGCTTTTGGATGACTGGTGGAAAAAAACTTATTTCTTTGGGTGGTTTTGGCCCAATCTGTCTTTCAAGATGTTCCACTATTCATAAGTGGTTGAGGGATTTCTTGGTGTCAAAGCAGACAAGATATCAGATACCACTGGCTATAATTTGAAGTAAGCCCTTTTGGATCCCAAATAAAACAAATTCATCAATTTTGACTAATCCCCAATGAGATTTATTTGGCACATATCCATGAATTCCCTATTGGAGCACACCTGGCATTGGCTATATCTAAGCCAATGAAAGCCAATGTTACTCCATGGGGCCCAATGAGGGTGCCACATGAATTCTGGCCCATGGATATATATATATACCTGTAAAATAACTGAGAAACTTAAGCTTTCCATCCTCCCCCAGACATTTTTCTGTGAGTTTCCTTTTTTTGTGAATGGCATTCTTGCACAGGAAAATGAAATGAAACCAATGGATTAGTGGCTGATTTGTGGATTATGGTGAATTTCACCTGAATTCGTTTTTTGTGGGTGATGGGTTTTTTCAACCTGATAAAAAGAAATTTTTGAATTTGAATCTTGCGAATTGGCAATCTCAAGTACCTTAGCCAAATCAACTGAGATGTATACTGCATTTTTCAGTTTGATATATGCTTGTTCCCATTGAATGAGTTTCATATCCAACCATCTCAAATATTGCAAGAAATTGCAAGTGGAAACTGCTCCCCATGGACATTTCTTTGTTCACCCCACTGTGGATGACTGATCCAACCTTTCCTTTTGAAAGAAGTAGAGCAATTTGGCCTATTATGAGGTGGTGGTGAAAAGTTCCACCTGCCGCAATGCGCCATTTGTGGTCTTTGCAGAAAAAACTGCTCCTGCAGCTGGTGATTTCAGGAACAACTTTCCAAATGATTTTCTTTCATGTTGGAGGATTTTCTATTGTGTATGTAGGCAAGCCACCATACAAAATCTTTTGTTATTGAAATTCATAAAAAGAGATCCTGAGTTGGATATGTAGTAACAATTCTTAAATTCATAAATCAAGTTGTAAAATTACACCAGAATCCATTTGATACAAAGCTAACCTAAAACTTTTCAATCCTGGTTGGAGGCTTAACTGACCTGGGTACAGTCAATTTGACCTCTTCATTTGAACCAAAACCCTGCTTCTTCACCCAGGAATCACCAAAGTCTAATACCAAGTTTTGTGAAAATTCAAATCTAAGAGGTACAGTGGGGTTAAAAGACTCTGATGAGAAAAAACTTTTATTCAGAAAATTACATATATATTCATTAGTACATAGCCACACCATCTCTAAAAGTGTTTTACCCTCTAAATGAATTTTGGAAATGTCAATGGGTGATAAAGTCCCTTTCAATAAGCCTTTCCTCCAGTCATCTGATTATACCATCAAACTACAAACCCCCTCTCCACAGAATGCAGCTAATATACCATAGCAAATTTGATATATTTTGAGATTCTTGTCATATGCCAAAAGATCTTTGATAGCCGCATTTTTTTCAAACTCATCATTTTAACTTTCATTCCATACACTTTGACCGTCATATGTGAATGTACCACGTTATACAAAATCATCAAGTGGATAACTGTATCCCTTAGTTCCTCCAACCTGTTGTGGGGCTTTTTCAATATCCCATTCTCTTCCCCACCACCTTCAATCCTCAGTTATGTTGCACGTTTCTTTGATTTCCAAAAGCATGAGGAAAGTTATTCAACTGCTCCCCATTTGAGTCCCATAGGATAGGTGGCATTTTGTCAGCCTGTGACTCAAAACCAGAGCACAAGCATGACATCTAGATACCATAAATCAATGATATAGCCAAGATGGCACCAAAACATGGAGCTGAGGCAAATTAGCTGAAAAGGTATCAAAAAAAAGAGAAAACTTACCCCTTTCCAAATATACAAGTCCCATCACCATAGGAAAAAGAATAACCAAGTTAGTCCTGCTGAAAGTTGTTGCTGAGCATAAACCTTAAATTTAACCTCTCATCTGAAATACAGAGTAAGAGGCCTGACCCAATCAAATGGGTATTCAAAGTGAAGCTCCAAATCAGGGCTATCCAATTGTATCAGCCAAACTGAGCTAGCACCAGTATTACTGAAGTTATGGTCAAATTCAGCCCAAATAAGGGTGAATAAAATATTCACCTCCCATCTAACTTCTACAGTTTTGGTTGGAGATACCTAAAGTGGGTTCTTTTTGGACAAAGCGCAATCAGGGCTATCTGATGGTGCCATTCATTTCCCCATATCCCATCTAGAACACAATTTATAAGGCACCAAGCCCAATACAGCTTTTGCCTAAAACCACACATATGTACAAAAAGCCTGTACATGGGATAACTTTGCCATATTTAAAGATAGACATATCAAATGAGGTACCATTGTGTATAAAACGTACAGGACTACACAGAGAACAAATTTTGAGGTTGATATCTCAAAAACTGACAACGTTATGGCTGTTTTAAGGTCAAAATCCCACAGTTTGGCAAATAAAGGCTCACCATGGGATAATATCCCATAACAGCGATTATAAGGTGTCAAACAGACAAAGAAGCTTGTTTTTACTTCAATACCTCATAGTTCATTCAATACTGGGGTCCCATACATGTTCTGTACAGCATTCTACACATCATACACATCAGAATCAGGCTCTGTGGTCCTCAGATGTGAATATTCACCCTGTATTGGTGAAAAATGCCCAGATGTGGTTTCAAAACCACATCTTAGCCCAAGACAGGCTATACAGGCCTTTTTCAAACCAGAAGCCTGTCCTGGAGAGTTAAAAATCTTCACTTCCTCCACATGAAAAGGTCTAGCTACCTTTTCACACCATTTCAGGATAAAAAGGGGCCTTTTCACTGCCAGAAAAGGTTTCCTCATGCTTCTCTTGAAGTTCTATGTAGTACAACTGTCAAAAACAGTTATAATCTTGGAAAATAACCAGGTATACTTTAAATTTGAGTATTTTAGTCTTTACTATTGTAATCCAACAGGTAAAGCTGCACCCAGGGCTTTCAACAGCACTAACCACCAATACTGCATGATAGCAAAGCCCTTTTATTTTATTCATAAACCCTTATTATCATCAAAAACCTTTATTTTAAACCTTTATCACTGTGTCACAGTCATAGTTGAAGTTGTGAATAGTTTAATTACTGCTTTAGCATAGAGTTAGGTTTTTTGACTTATTCTCTCTTCTAACATTTGTTTTATCTTTTTTGAGGCATAAAATCTCTTCAGAAATATATGATACATATATTATCATATTTTTTCTGAGTGGTATATGTCTTATACCACTTCTTATTAATATTATTATTGAGTGGTTAATAAACATAAATCTCTTGTTTTTGGCGTGTTTTACATATGAAAACACATTAAGCCATCAATACAGTCCAAAATCTAATTAATTCAGGACCCCCCTTGCTGTAAAACCAACAGTTGAGGCGTGGTGAGGTGTATTGTTAATTCAATTACCCTCCTATACAAACCACCCTTTACAAATTATACTTTCTAATCACAAGTCAATTTGTGAGATACTAGTATACAAACAGTATACAAGATATCTGTGAGCTGTAATTCTGACGTGAAATTGTTAATTCAATTACACTGTCATTATACAGGGCATATTGTAGTAATATACAAGCCCAGAGGCCACTCTTAGAAGTGCAAACAGAATCTTAAGAAGTTTTAACTGACATTAAGCCCTCTTTTCCTGTTTGATTCAGTGGAAGAAAACTACATACCACTAGAAACCCAGTCACAGGCCCACACACCAGTGATAACCTCAGAACCAGAGGTCAGCAAGTGAAAAGGAAAGAGGCACAGTGAAGGCCTTATCACAGCAAAGAAGTGGACACCAATTGCCACCCAGAGGATTAGAAAGCACGAAACTCTGCTTCAATACAAGGTCAACCAACCTTAACAGCTGGTACAGGGAAGCTTACCATAATTAACTCAGTTTTAATCTCTAAAGGGAAACTGCCAAAATCAGCAGACAACAAAATTGTACAAGGCACAGTCAAAGGTAAATACCCTAAGGACATAAAGCTTTTGACTGCTTGCAAACACTGATATGTCACCTGCATACGTCAGAGACCTTGGCTTCCAAAGGAGCCAACCAGAGGACAGAGAAGGCTTGTACAGAACCAGAAGACCTGGAAGAGGACACTTTGAACACAATGGTGGATGGCAAAACACTGAGGGGAATCATACCCACACTGCCATACACACTTCAATTCAACAGAAAACTCAAACCAGAGGACTGGAAAGATATGGATCAAGTTCTTCAGCTCCACCAACTTCTCAAAGATTTATTTCAATGGCGCATGGACAACAAGAGCTTCAACCTAGCATCTCACTGGGCAGAACTTGGATCAAGTTGCCATAAGATCTGTCTCAAAGAGATAGACTTCAAAGACCTTATAATAATCACCAAAGGTTGGAATCCCACCAGCCAATTCAGACTCCTGGAGGTGAGGGCAAACAGGATAAGGGAGAATCAAGCCACTATCCAAGCTATAGAAGAACAACTGACCCAGTCAGGGCATACTCAGATTCCTTCAGGATCACAAGGAGCAGGCCAAATCAGCTCTCCAGTGGCTTCACACCATTCAAAAACAAACAGGTCAGTGGCCAAGAGTCACCATTCTTCACACTCCCAGGAGGGTGCCAGGAGAAGACAAGGACACAAGGGAAAGAACAAGATCTCTTTTCACCAAAGGCAGAGAGAGTCAAACCCAATGATCCAGAAACTGTTGGACTTGGTTAAAGAATTACACGAGAACCAGAAGTAGTTGTAAATAACTCTAGAACCAATAGCCCCCTCAATAGAAATATTACCCCCACTCAGATTGAACATAATGCTGTCTCACCTGAGAGTAACTTGAACAGTGATGCACTGTGGTTACAATGTCCCAATATTCTGAGCAAACTCAAGAGCAGTTTGCAGAGCTTGGAGCAAGCCATGAGATGATGAAAGAATTAACAGCCTCCATTAATAAAATTGTTCAAACTCTTCAAGAAGGACATTCTCAATCCAGCAAAGCCTCTGAAGAAACCAACAAAAGACTGAACATAGTCTTTGAAGAACAAAACCACAGTAAAAGGGACAGGGATTGTCTGTATCAATACATAAAAAAACTGTTTAATGTCTACCATAACATGAAGCCCCAACCACAAGGCCATGTTATGGATAATGCATATTACCAAGATGACATCAAGGAAGATTCCCTGTTGGTTAAAAAGGCAAGATCTCCATCACAATACATGGATGGAGATAATATGTCTTATTCTGAAAAAGAAGCCTTGAAACAGCTTCCTGAGGCCTCAAGCCGTCCCAAATTCTCCGGAACAGGAGAATATGATCATATGGAGCTCATATATTATATTTATGGACTCTTCATTGATTTACCAAGCATACCAGACTACTGGATCACTGCTAGACTCAATACAGCATTTAAAAGTCATTCTAGTATATGTTACACAGAAATGAAAGAAATCCATGGCAGAAGGAACTGGCCATGGTGGAAGAGTCAAACTATCCAAAAGTACAGCAATGGTACTTGGATATGGAAAAAGACCATTTCATTTGGAAATGACAAATACTCAGTGGTTAAAGTTCCATATGAGTGGTGTCTTATACAGTCTAAAAGACTCAAAGCCATTGATTCTCAAATGAACGCTCAAATGAGGAATCACAAATCTCTGACACAAATGCCAAAAGAACTAGAGAATGAAGTAAAATTCATATGCAGCCACAATTGCACTCTAGATGACATTGCAAATACCTTACAAGATGTAAGAAAAAGGAATAATATAGGGAAATTCACCCCATATAGAAGAAGTAGTTTCAAAGAGAAACAACCTTTCAGGGTAGAGTTTAAAGACAAACCCAAGGAAATAGTGGCAGAAATGACTAAGAAGAAAAATTTCTGTCACAACTGTGGTTCAACAGGCCACTATGCCAACAACTTTCCAAAGGCAAAGAAAAAAGTCTATTCCATTGAGAAAGTCCCGGAGGAGGAATCCCCACCAGAGGACTCTGACTCAGACTCTATGGGAGATGCCATCAGAGAACAATCTTATGAGGAGCAGGACACAAGGGAAGAATTTCTAGTGGAATACAAAGAGGAAAACCCATTAGAAATACAGGACATACAGTTGGAATCAGGCATTCCACAAGATACTGCCAACTAAAACTTGTGCCAACACACATAGGATGAACAAAAATTCCTGGTTACACCAACCAAAGGGATGGCATACATACATGGAACAGCCACAAACATGACTGTTTGTATTCACAATGCTCAAAATCCATTGATAATTGACAGTGTAGCACACTGCTCCATAGTGGCTAGAAATTATTGGACAATCACTTCCCAAATCAGGAAAAGCAGTTCTTGCCCACCAAGGCAAAGAACTTCAAAGGTGCTTCAGGCAAGATGACAATTATCAAAGAGATAATTATACCCCACAAAAAGGGTAATATCAGACTCAATCCAGAGTTTGTAGTGCTTGATGATGCCCAAATCCAAGGGTTCTTACTGGGGACAGATTACCAGAGGATGTAAGGCATTGACATTTGCAACAGTAAAAACAGGCACATTACCATTGGTACCAACAAGGAAAAGAAATTTTCACTTGATATATACCAAGTATCTTCCCAAAATCTACTGGAAGAACTACTGGATGAATTCAGAGAGGACCAGTTTAGCCCTGCCCTCACCAGTAAACAAAAACTAAGTTTACTGAAGATGCTGAGAAAGAACAGACCAGCATTTGCCATTGGGGAGGACCAATTATGCAAGATGAAAGGCCATGATTTAGAACTATATCTGGATGTGGAAACACCTTATCCACCCATGCTCAGGAGATCTCCTTACCGAGCAAGTCTGGAAACCAGGAAAGAAATTGAAAAACATATCAATGGGCACCTGGACATGGATGTCATCAGAAAGATTGGACACCATGAAATAGTGGAAATTACCAGCCAGTCCTGATCACCTGGCATGATGGCAAGTCTAGCCTATGTGGAGATTTCAGAGCTCTGAAAAACTACACAAAAGCTGACAGGTATCCTATACAAAGGATCCCTCATGCCTTAGACAAACTAGCAAAAGCCAAATACATAACCAAAATGGATTGTATGAAATGTTTCCACCAAAATGAAGTCAAACCAAACTCCATGAAGTTACTCAGAATCATATGCCCTATGGGCATATATGAGTACACCATAATGCCATTTGGCATTAAAAATGTACCAGCCCACTTCCAAAGGATGATGGAAAAAATATTGAAAGATGAAATACTGGAAGGCTGGATGACAATATATATTGATGATATTGTTATATACTCAGAGACTTGGGAAGACCATGTACAATAAAAAGACAGAGTACTAAGTAAATTTACACCCATATATTGGAAAGTTTCACTTGAAAAGTGTAATTTTGGCCAACAAGGGCTACTAGCTCTATGACATAAAGTCTCAGGTCTTAGTCTGGAAATGAAACAGAATAAAGTAGCAGCAGTACTGCAGAAGCCAGTACCAAGAAACATCAAATAGATGCAATCTTTCCTTGTGGTTGCTAGCTACTATAGAAACCACATCAAAGGTTTTGCCCACATAACTAGTAGTTTATACAATCTATGTTCAAAAGATGTAGTTTTTGAGATTACCTAGGAAAGAAGGGATGCATATGAGAGGATCAAATATGAACTCACAAATGCAACTTTTCTCATCTTTCCTGAATTTGAACTACCATTCAACTTATACATAGATGCAGCATGTAGCCAAGGCTGAGGAGCAGCCCTTCACCAGACATAAATTGTCGATGGTGAGCCAAGAGAGGGAGTAATATATTACATCTCTAGGCAGCTGAAAGATTCAGAAGCCAGGTATGGGGCCACCCAGACTGAATTTCTATGTCTAGTATAGGCTCTAGAGAAACTCCATTATTATTTGAAGGGTGCAGTCTTTGAAGTCTACACAGACTGCACAGCCTTCAAGTATTCACTAAGCATGAAGACTACTAATAGACACATGCTGAGGTGGCGAATAGCCATCCAGGAGTATAGAGGGAATATGACCATCATATAAAAAGAAGGTTAAAGTCATACCAATGCAGATGGCCACTGGATAATGTCGGGAGCAATCCAGCTTATGACCCTGAAGTTGCAGCCAAGATCCCTATCAATTTCATGGAAATAGATAGGAGGAAGAACTTCACATTCTCTGAACGGGCACCAGGAAGTGGTACCCTTGACAGCGGAAACGCTGATTCAGAAGGAACAGAAACTTCCACACTGGGAATAAGTTCCTCATATTTGTACAATGAATTTTCAGTGCAGTAATGAAGTCTTATGCCAAACACAAACAGTGTGGCATATTACTACAACTCCTTCAACAAATATACAGGACTTGAGAACTGGAATCCCAGCTGGAAGAACCCTTGTTGAGGGCCTATAAGGATAACAAGTTCTTCCTTGTAGATGGCCTGCTTTGCCACAGAGAGAAGCACACAAGTGCACTCAAAGTGGTAGACAGAGACCACATCTCCCTGATCCTGCAGGATTTCCATGACCTCCCCTATATGGGACACATGAGTGAGGACAGGACCAAATAGAGGGTAGGAAACACAGCTTAGTTGGCAAAGTGGGAACAAGAGTTGAGTGAATACATCAAAACTTGTGAAAGATGCCAAAAGGCCAATAGGAAACATGGGAAGAAGTATGGGTTACTTCAACACATAGAGGAACACAAACACCCATGGGAAACCATCAACATGGACTGGGTCACAAGACTTGTCCCAGGGGGAAAAGAAAACTAAAATGCCTTCTTAATCATAGTTTAAATTTTCATCAAGAGTATGAGGTGCCTGCCATTCCATAAAGAGAACACATCCATGGATACTGCTCTTCTATTCTGGAATAACATCATATCCACCTGTGGAGTCCCTGAGATCATCATTTGTGATAGGGACCCAAAATTCACATCTGAATTTTGGACCAACTTGTATTACATGCTTGGTACCAAGCTTGCATTTTCCACAGCTTCCCATCCACAAACAGATGGACTAGCTGAGAGGAATATCCAGACAATTGAGGACCTCCTTAGAAGGTTCTGTGCCTATGTCATGGAATACAAGGATCATGAAAGATACACCCATGACTTGGTTACCCTTCTACCACCAGTTCAACTGGCTTATAACACAAGTCAACACTTTACCACAGGAAAAACACCTGCACTGGTAGAGAAAGGGTGGAATCCCCTATTTCCTGTGGCTCACCTGAAGAAGAATCCTTTAACCATCCAACCCACAGCCAAAGATTTCCCTGAAATGTGGAAGAGAGCTGGTGACACAGCTCCCAAATGCATAGCTGAGGGAAAATAATATAACAAGCAGAGGTGGGACAAATAACACATGGAACCTGAGTTGAAAGAAGGGGACCAATAGTTAGTGTCTACACTTAACTTCAATAATATCAAAGGACCCAAGAAGATGAGGGACTCATTTGTAGGGTCCTTCACTATCATTAAATTGATAGGGAAAAATGCAGTGGAAGTCAAACTCACAGAGGAGTTTTCCAGGAACCACCCAGTCTTTCCAGTGAGTTTAGTCAAGCCATACTTCCACACAGAGGACGATAAATTCCCCTCCAGGAAGAAGAACCCCACACCACCAGAAATAGTGGAGGTGTAGGATTCCCCTGGACCTGTGAGTAAAGTCATCAAGGCCAGAATATCAGACTTAATGATAGGGATCAGAGACAATACTTAGTCGGATTCAAAAACCAAACA
This sequence comes from Austropuccinia psidii, assembly GCA_023105745.1. Lineage (NCBI taxonomy): Eukaryota > Fungi > Basidiomycota > Pucciniomycetes > Pucciniales > Sphaerophragmiaceae > Austropuccinia > Austropuccinia psidii. The sequence goes on along the minus strand of JALGQZ010000009.1, from coordinate 2,756,490 downwards.
GCTGATAAAGACAAATGGTTGGCAGAAGATGCCATACCAGATGGGAACCATCATTTAAGGAGATTCAGAGCTTCTAGGAGGACTGAACAGTCTCATCAATGATGAGCCTATTTTAGTGGGAGGGTATGTCAGCCTGTGACTCAAAGCCAGAGCACAAGAATGACAGCCAGATATCATAAATCAATGGTATTGCCAAGATACCACCAAAAAATGGACCTGATCCAAATCATCTCAATACGTATCAAAAGAAAGAGGAAGCTTACCACTTTCCAAATATACAAGTCCCATCACCATAGGACAAAGAATAACAAAGTTATTCCTGCTCAAAGTTGTTGCTGAGCATAAACATGAAATTTCATCTCTCATCTGAAATACAGAATAAGGGGCCTAACCCTGTCAAATGGGTATTAAAAATGAAGCTCTAGGTCAGGGATATCCAATGGTACCAGCCAACCTGAGATAACACCAGTTTTACTGAAGCTATGGCCAAATTAAGGCCACATAAGGGTGAATAAAATATTCACCTCCCATTAACTTCTACATTTTTAGTGTGAGATACCTAAAGTGGGGTCTTTTTGGAAGGAGCACAGTCAGGGCTATCTGATGGTGCCATTCATTTCCCCATATCTCATCTAGAACAAAATTTATAAGGCAAACAAGCCCAATACAGCTTTTGCCTAAAACCATGCATATGTACAAAAATCTTGTACATGGGATACCTTTGCCATATTTAATTATAACCATATCAAATGACGAACCATTGTGTATAACACATACAGGGTTACACACGGAACCAATTCTGAGGTTGATATCTCAACAACTGACAAAGGTATGGCTGTTTTAAGCTCAAAATCCCACAGTTTGTGTAAGGTGTGGATATGAAACTTTGATTAAAAATCAAGTACTTTTCCTGTCCTCAAAATTTGTATAAGGTAAAAATCAATTAAAAATAGTATGAAATATTATTTTTAAGAGAAAACACGCCAATTTTATTGTTTATAACTTTATTAGTATAAAACAATAATATTATAAAAATTTATTGTTTTACCAACAATAAAGATTTATCCAAAAAATACTCTACAAGAGATATTTTAAGGCTACAAAAGAAATTTCTTCAAGAGCAATTTCAATTGGAATTAATTGAGCAAAGAACTGCAAGCAATTAATTAAAGAACAAAGTCTTTAAAAAGAATATTAAAGAGAAAACACGCCCAAAAGTGACCAGAGTGAATTTGGAAACAAAGTGACAAAGTTTACAGTGATGAAAGATGCTTTAATTCACTTTTGGGGTGGTTCAGGGGTAAAAATGATTATAAGAGTTACAAACAATGATTATAATGATTTTTTCACGTGGTTAAAAGGATTAAAATGATTTAAAAAGGGTGGTTGGAATCTTTTATTGATTGGTTTAACAGTTTTAAACTAATTAATAAAAGGAAAAGATTCTAACATGAAGAGAAAAGTGGGGCAAAGAAGACATTCTTTTATAGCCATCAATTCTCTTACTCCAAAAGTAAAATTTACTCTTGTCAGTCGTGAAAAACAGTCTGACAACAGCAAAGCCAATTATGGCATCATTGAACCCTGATTTAGACCAAAAAGGGCTGGTTTAAGCCATTTTTAGCCATTTTTAGCCATTTTAGACCCTTAAATCAGCCATTACTATAGCAATACCAGGCCTAGAGCCTTCAAAACACGTCAGAATGTGTGTCAGAGTCGTAGAAACCAGTTAAAACTGTTTTTACTCTGATGGTTTTATCTTAAGGGTAGTTTTACCCTCTTGGCAACAGCTAAAACTACCCCAGTTGGTATCAAAACCTCATCATCAATTGAGTCCACAGACCCTGTAACTCAATTCCAGGCCAAAAGTGATGAACTTTTGCGTGAATTTTGACATCCCACGCCTGTCAGCAAGGATTTTGGGGGTCTAGCTCCCCCCTAGAGCTGGAGTTCCTTTTCCCCCCCAAATTTAATCTTTCCAATTTATTTTTCCTTTAATTCCTCATCATGTATTATACTTATAATTTACACATGTAATTCAATTCAATTGTACAGTACAATACAGTAATAATTGACACCTCATATGTAAATCAAAGTTCACTTATGTAATACACGCGCACATTTTGACATTTCAATTGAATTCAATTGAAAATACTTTAATTCCTCATAACTTCTAAACTAAACACAACACCTCAATTTTAACACAAAAATTGATGGTTAACACCACATGTGGTGTGAATTAAATTAAGGTTTTGAGGATTTTCAACTTTTGTATTGAAAATACTAAAAACTTAATTTAAGCTTATTTAGAGTTGAGTTACAAAAATTTCACTCAGAGGTGACCCCACCTGATTTTTTATGAGGAATCCAATGGTGAAATAAAATTTATATGTTTATTTATTGGATAAAAAGTTATAATAAATTTTATTTAACTTTTTTCCAAATTTATTTATTTTTTCACAATTTTGTTAAAATTTCATTTTTACTTAAATTTTTCAAGTATAAATGTAATTTTATATTTACAAAATTTAAAGTAATTTTATTTTTAAATTATAATTAATTTTTTATTTTTAATATAATTTTATATTTATATTTTTTTATTTTTATTTTAATAATATAAATAAATTTATTTTATTTATATTAATATGTTATTTTTTATATTTGTGGTCTTTTGGGTATATGAAATTACCTCTAAGGCTCACATTCCCTCCCCCTAAAAAGGAATATTACTTTGTAATATTGGTGTTTCTAGTGTGTCTGAATCTCCTCAGGAGTTTGGTGGCTTCTGGTATATCTTTCTCTTCTAACCATTCATCTTCACAAGTTGGGTCACTGTACCTAACAAGGTATTCCCTTACTTTCTTGGTTCTTAATTTCCTTTCTTTAAGAACTTTGGTTATTTTCTTAGTACCAGATGTCTCAATAGGAGGTATAACTGGGGGAATCTTATTCCTCAAGGGAAATTTCTCAGCATCACTAGATTTGTATGGCTTTATCAAGCTTACTGGAAATGTAGGGTGCTTATTGCTAAGTTCTTCAGATAACTCTACTTCAACAGCATTTTCTCCATGGAGGGCCTTAATCACAAAAGGTCCTGCAAAGGAGTCTTTTAACTTTTTACATCCTTTGATGTTATTGAAGTTAGTGGTGGATACAAGAACTAGGTCCCCCACTTTGAAATCTGGTGTTGCATGAGATTTATCCCATTTGTCTTTAGCATATGCAAAAGAGTCCTGCATGCATCTCACTGCATGCTTTCTAGCTTTGTCTAGCATTCCTTTGAAGCTAGCAGCTGTGGGATGTATTTCAATTAAGTCTTTCCTCAAGGAATCTTGGGGTAACTTGGGGTTCCATCCTTTTTCTAGAATAGCAGGAGTCTGATTGGTACTGGAATGGATTGATGTTTTATATGCTAATTCCAGTGCTGGTAACAGAGTACACCAATCATGGGTAAATCCATCACAATCTTTGAATTCAAGGCCATATGCACAAAATCTTCTCACCATGTCCTCTAAGGTTTGGATCATTCTTTCAGCCAGACCATCAGTTTGTGGGTGGTAGGCTGTAGAGAAAGACAGTTTTGTGCCAAATAATTGGTGAAGATTTGTCCATAGAGCTGAAGTGAATTTGGGATCTCTATCACTGATGATATTTGTAAATATCCCAGTCCATGACACTACTCTATTCCATATCAGAAGAGCTGTATCCATGGCTGTATCATCTTTGTGACATGGTAAAAAGATTGGAGTTTTACTGAATCTGTCCACAATTACTAGGCAAGCATTATAGCTCCTGTCACCTCCTGGTGGTAGGCCAGTTACCCAATCCATATGGACAATTTCCCAAGGTCTGTTTGGTTCTTGGATTTTCATCATATTTCCAAGTCTTTTGCCAGTGGATTTATTTGCCTTTTGGCATCTGTCACAGGTTTTGCAATATTCTGCAACATCTTTTTGCCACATTGGCCACCATATGCAGGTCTTTACTTTCTCTCTTGTTCTGTCCTCAGAAAGATGTCCTGAAAAGGGACTATCATGGCATTCTTTCAGTACAAGATTGATTAATGACCTGTCTACAACTGTCATGACACATGTGTGCTTGGTTCTTCGGTAAATTATACCATCCAGTAGGTGAAATCTCCCTTCATTATAAGATTTTCTCCATACTTCATCCAAGGCATGTATTAGAGAGTTGTCTTTACAGTCTTTGTTAAGTAATTGGCATAAGATGCTACAATTCTTATCTTGAGTGTAACTATTTCTGACTTCTTCAAAGAAGGTGGTGTTCAAGTCTGTAACACTTATTCCTTCTATTGGAATTTGTGGTGAAGCTTCTTCTGGAACATAAGCAGGATTATCAATGTTATTTGGTAATGGCCATCTGCTTAGTCCATCTGCATTCTTATGAATATTCCCATCCTTATGAACAATAGTCATATTGCCTCTGTATTCTTGTATGGCTATTTGCCATCTGAGCATGTGTCTGTTAGGTGTTTTCATGTTCAAAAGTGATTTCACAGCTGTACAATCTGTTATTACTTCAAAAACACATCCCTCTAAGAAATAGTTCAATTTCTCTAAGGCCCAGACAAGGCATAGACATTCCATTTGACTTGCTCCATATCTGGCTTCAGTTGGTTTGATTTGCCTGGATATGAAACATATTGGTCCTTCTACAGGTTTGTCATTTATGATCTGAACTTGGTGAAGTGCAGCACCTAGTCCATCCCCTGATGCATCAATATACAGTTTGAAAGGCAATTTAAAGTCTGGCATCAGTAAGAGTGGAGCAGTGGTCAAGGCTTCTCTTAGAGACTCAAAAGCTTTGACTCTGTCAACAGTCATCTCAAATACTGTGTCTTTGTCACACAACTTATAAAGTGGTCTTGCTATGGATGCAAAGTCTTTAATGTGCTGCCTGTAATATCCTGCAAAACCTAAGAATGACTGAATTTCCTTCTTATTCTGAGGCATGGGTTTTAACAATACTGCTGCAACTTTGTTTTTATCAATTCCAAGGGACAAACCAGATACAACATGTCCTAGTGCCTTAAGTTCTTTAAATCCAAAATGACATTTCTTCAAGGAGATTTTCATGTTTACTGATTGGATTTTTGTCAAAACTCTTGATAATCTGTACATGTGCTCCTCCCAAGTCTTTGAACAGATAATAATGTCATCAATGTAAATGATTAACCATCCCTCTGAGAGTTCTTCAGGGAAGATTTCATTCATCATTCTTTGGAAGTGTGAAGGTGCATTTTTGATACCAAAGGGCATCCTTAAGTATTCATACACTCCACAATGAACAATAATTCTCAAATATTTTCTTGCTCTTGGTGTTACTACATTTTGATGGAATCCTTTAAGGGCATCCATAGTGGTTATATACACTGCTTGAGATATTTGAGTAAGGGCAATTTGGATTTTTGGTATTGGGTATCTGTCTGGAACGGTGTAAGTGTTCAGAGCTCTAAAGTCCCCAACCATTCTGGATTTTCCATTATGCCATGCCACTATGACTGGTGTAGTTATTTCTACTTCCTCATTGTGGCCTACTTTTCTTATTACACCAAGGTCTAGAAGTTCTTTGATATGAATTTCTAGAGCTTCTCTTGATTTTGGACTTGCTGGATAAGCAGGTCTTCTTAAGAGTGGTGGATAAGGTCTCTCAATGTTAAGAATGATGTCAACTTCATGACCAATAATTGCTCCCAGGGGTTCTTTGTCTGTAGCAAATGCTCCTCTGTGGTCATACAAAAGGGAAGAAAGTTCATTTTCTTGCTTATCAGTCATATGAAGGCTTATTTCAGCCTCACTTAACTGTTCAGACTTTAATTTCTCTAACTCTAAGTTGACTGGTGATACTTTGTTTACTGTAATTTGTCTATTAAAGGGTAAAAAGGCAAATTTCTGGCGCTTATTGTCTCCAATTGTAAAGTATCTGTCTTTGTTATTATGTAAATCTATTCCATACATGATTAAATAGTCATTTCCCAATATAAAATGGGTACTAGAGCAATTTTCCATAACAACAAATTCAACTGTGATCCTTAAATTCCCATTTATGTGTGGGAATATGACATTGGTCTCAAAGATTCCTAATGCTTTCATTGGGTTACTTGCACTGTTGAATTTTATACCATCAATTGGTAACAATTGGTCTTCAAAATTTGGTACACAAGTCTTAAGAAAAGATTTTCCAACACAAGAGCAGAAGGCTCCTGGGTCAAGCAAAAGTTTGGTGGGTTTGTTATCAATCACCACTTCTGTTATACAGGAGTTACCAGCTGTATAACCTTTTCCTCTGTTTGGTTTTGTCTTCATAAGTTGTGCATCTTGAACTTTTGATAAATCAACTTGACCATTGCTCAATTGTGGTAAGTGGGAATAAGATTCCATGATGTCAAAAGTGGCATTGATATTTTCTATATCTTTTGAAGATTCAGAGAATATGGATGACTTATCATCTGAATTGTCTTCAATTATGTCTTCTTTTTCAACATCTGGTTCTTTTTCAATGTCAATTTCATTGATTTTCCCCCTTTTTGGACATGTATTGGCTAAATGGGTGGTGCTTTGGCAAATATGGCATTTTCTGACTGTATCTGCAGATTTATATTTAATATTACTAGAATTTTCTTTGGGGTTTTTGTCCACAGAATCTTTCCAAGGTGTATTAAACCTTGTTTTAAGATTCACCCTACTAGAACCAATTTTGGTTCTGGTGGTTACTTCTTCTAGTATATTGATAATATCCTCTGCTGAAGATTGTTCAGTAGTCCTGCTTTTGACAGCATGCTCTAAGTCACCTCCACATTGTCTCAGAATTTTTCTATGGATCATAAATTCTGACATGTCAGGATATAATGCTGTTAATCTGTCCTTTTGTTGGCAAAACCATGGTAAAGCTTTGTCTTTATCAGCATTAAATTTGGCAGATTCAAAGGCTGTTTCAACTTTAAACCTCCAAGCATCATTTGCCCATTTGTTGATGATTTGGGTTTTCCACCAAGTCCAACTCTGGTGTCCATGTGCTTGTCTTATTTTGATGTACCATCTGTGAGCTGATCTGGTAAACAAGGTGTTAAACCTGGCTGTTACCAATCTGTCTGGTAATTCAAAATCCTCTTTGATCATGTCAATACCTCTAATGAATTCCATATGGTCATACTCTCCTTCACCACTGAAGTGAGGCCATTCTTTAAGTTTTGGAACTTCTTTCAAGAGTGCTTGGCCCATTGATGGTTCCAAGTTATGAAAAGAAGTGGATAATTCATTTTTTAATTGTGAATTATCAGGATCCAATACTTGTGGATTTGAAATTCTTGTGCCCTCATTTTGATTTAGAGGTGTAGACATTCTTGGTAAGGTGTTCAGTAATTGTTTAATGTCATTCATTTTACTGTTACTACACCTTTGGGAATTTCTGTATTCATGTTGGAAGCTTTGTATTAAATTTATTACTTCAATTTTATACATGTCTTCTTTATGTGTAAGTTCTTGCCATAACTCTGTCTGTCTTGTATTATCAGCAGTGACTTGATTCAATTTCATTGATAATTTTGATACTTCTTCTTGTGAAGCATCAAAACACTTTTTCAAGGCAATGGTATATGTCTTTACTTCAGTAAATGAATTTGAAATGTCATCAAGGACTTTCTTGTTATCTGTCTTGATAATATTTATGGCTTGTTTAATTCTTGTTTCAATTATGTCATCAATATTGAATTTAGAATATTTATCTGTTAATTCTTTAATAATGGCAGATTGTTCATTTATTTTATTGTTAGAAGAATTATCATTATTAGAATTTTTAATTGTTCTTAAAACTTTTTCAAAACACATAAGTGTTTCATTAATTTGGCACAGACTCAGGTTGTTTGTTTTAATGTTGTTACAAATGGTTTCATTTTTATCAGAAAGATGTTTTTTCACGTCATTTATAGCATTATACAACTCTGGGATGGAATCAAATATGTCAGAAATCATTTCTGGAACCTTAATCTGGCTTCCTCCTTCTTCTGTAATTCCATCATGGTTCTGGCCATCTGAAATACATTTTCCATGGCATCCTGCTGAATCTTTGGGATTCTGTAGCCCTGGCTGTAAGGTTTTGGGGCTGGTGCCTTCCCTTTGCCCTTGTTTGGAGGTTGTGGCTGCTTTTTCACGTTGGAAGTGCTGCTGCTGGCCACTGGGGCTGTTTTTGGCATTGGTTTTGGTGGTGGAGGGTTGTTTTTCCTCCATTCCAGTGTCAAAAGCATCATGTTTTTCTTCTCCATCAATGGATGCCATCCATTGAGCAATTTGCAAGTGTTGGGATGGCCCAAGAATTTTCTTACTGTCAGGTAAGAATTCATGCAATTCTTCCACAGGTCTGCAAGGATCTGGTACTCTTTGAATTGAAGTGCATTGTTGTATGCACTGTGGCTGGCTTTGTATATGTCCACAGAGGCTTGTTGTGGCGGTGTCAGCTCTTTTTGAAGGTAAAATAGTATTATCAGCTTCAGAATGACCCAATTTAGTTGTTTGGAAGTCATCAACTGACCCTTTTCCTTCTGTACCTGATTGGCCTCTGCCATAATCACGTCTATTACCTTTTTGGGAGCTGCTTGAGGGGTTGTAGCTGGCTCCTGACCTGGTTGAAGGCATAATTATGGTTAAAAAAGGCTTAAAATAGTATTTTTACGTCAAAAACTTACTATTGGCCAAATTCTTAGCCTTCTGAAGAGTATTACTTATGTCCAAGTTAATTAATTCAGAAGATATTGGTTCAGGCTGGTTATTTTGAGTCACAATAACAGTACTATTATGATCAGAATTAACAGTACTGGCAGGGATAATGCTGGTTACTGTTGAGGCTGTTTCAATGTTTTCTTGTCTTACCACGTTGTCAGACACTAAAATTAATGAAAAAGCCAATTAATTAAGTAAAAAAAAGGTTATTTCAAAAAAGAAATAAAAATATAAGCCTCACTTATAATATGAAAAAAAGTTATTTTTTATGGATTTTTTGAATTATAAGTATTTTTTATATGTTTTTAAATTTTTCAATATAAGAAAAAAGATTTAAAAAGAGTAAAAAAATATGTCACAGGTAAAATATCACGGCTGGGCCCCCAAATGTAAGGTGTGGATATGAAACTTTGATTAAAAATCAAGTACTTTTCCTGTCCTCAAAATTTGTATAAGGTAAAAATCAATTAAAAATAGTATGAAATATTATTTTTAAGAGAAAACACGCCAATTTTATTGTTTATAACTTTATTAGTATAAAACAATAATATTATAAAAATTTATTGTTTTACCAACAATAAAGATTTATCCAAAAAATACTCTACAAGAGATATTTTAAGGCTACAAAAGAAATTTCTTCAAGAGCAATTTCAATTGGAATTAATTGAGCAAAGAACTGCAAGCAATTAATTAAAGAACAAAGTCTTTAAAAAGAATATTAAAGAGAAAACACGCCCAAAAGTGACCAGAGTGAATTTGGAAACAAAGTGACAAAGTTTACAGTGATGAAAGATGCTTTAATTCACTTTTGGGGTGGTTCAGGGGTAAAAATGATTATAAGAGTTACAAACAATGATTATAATGATTTTTTAACGTGGTTAAAAGGATTAAAATGATTTAAAAAGGGTGGTTGGAATCTTTTATTGATTGGTTTAACAGTTTTAAACTAATTAATAAAAGGAAAAGATTCTAACATGAAGAGAAAAGTGGGGCAAAGAAGACATTCTTTTATAGCCATCAATTCTCTTACTCCAAAAGTAAAATTTACTCTTGTCAGTCGTGAAAAACAGTCTGACAACAGAAAAGCCAATTATGGCATCATTGAACCCTGATTTAGACCAAAAAGGGCTGGTTTAAGCCATTTTTAGCCATTTTTAGCCATTTTAGACCCTTAAATCAGCCATTACTATAGCAATACCAGGCCTAGAGCCTTCAAAACACGTCAGAATGTGTGTCAGAGTCGTAGAAACCAGTTAAAACTGTTTTTACTCTGATGGTTTTATCTTAAGGGTAGTTTTACCCTCTTGGCAACAGCTAAAACTACCCCAGTTGGTATCAAAACCTCATCATCAATTGAGTCCACAGACCCTGTAACTCAATTCCAGGCCAAAAGTGATGAACTTTTGCGTGAATTTTGACATCCCACGCCTGTCAGCAAGGATTTTGGGGGTCTAGCTCCCCCCTAGAGCTGGAGTTCCTTTTCCCCCCCAAATTTAATCTTTCCAATTTATTTTTCCTTTAATTCCTCATCATGTATTATACTTATAATTTACACATGTAATTCAATTCAATTGTACAGTACAATACAGTAATAATTGACACCTCATATGTAAATCAAAGTTCACTTATGTAATACACGCGCACATTTTGACATTTCAATTGAATTCAATTGAAAATACTTTAATTCCTCATAACTTCTAAACTAAACACAACACCTCAATTTTAACACAAAAATTGATGGTTAACACCACATGTGGTGTGAATTAAATTAAGGTTTTGAGGATTTTCAACTTTTGTATTGAAAATACTAAAAACTTAATTTAAGCTTATTTAGAGTTGAGTTACAAAAATTTCACTCAGAGGTGACCCCACCTGATTTTTTATGAGGAATCCAATGGTGAAATAAAATTTATATGTTTATTTATTGGATAAAAAGTTATAATAAATTTTATTTAACTTTTTTCCAAATTTATTTATTTTTTCACAATTTTGTTAAAATTTCATTTTTACTTAAATTTTTCAAGTATAAATGTAATTTTATATTTACAAAATTTAAAGTAATTTTATTTTTAAATTATAATTAATTTTTTATTTTTAATATAATTTTATATTTATATTTTTTTATTTTTATTTTAATAATATAAATAAATTTATTTTATTTATATTAATATGTTATTTTTTATATTTGTGGTCTTTTGGGTATATGAAATTACCTCTAAGGCTCACAGTTTGCCAAATACAGGCTTACCATGGGATAATATCCAATAACCATGATTATGATGTGTTAAACAGACAAAGAATCTTGTTTTTACTTCAATACCTCATAGTTCATTCAATACTGGGGTCCCATACAGGTTCTGTACAGCATTCTACATGTCATACATGTCATAATCAGGGTGTGTGGTCCTCAGATGAAAATATTCACCCTGTATTGGTGAAAACTGCCCACATGTGGTTTCAAAACCACATCTGAGCCTTATACAGGTTATACAGGCCTTTTGAAAACCACAATCCTGTCCTGGAGAGTTAAAAATCTTCACTTCCTCCACGTGAAAAGGTCTTTCTACCTTTTCACCCCATTTCAGGATAAAAAGGGGCCTTTTCACAGCCAGAAAAGTTTTCCTCATCCTGCTCTTGAATTCCCATTTAGTACAACTGTCAAAAACAGCTATACTCTTGGAAAAAAACCAGGTATAATTTAAATTTAAGTATTTTAGTCTTTACTATTGTAATCCAGAGGTAAAGCTGCACCCAGGGCTTTCAGCAGCGCTCACCACCACTATTCCACAATAGTAAAGCCCTTTTATTTTATTCATAAACCATTATTATCATCAAAAACCTTTATTTCAAACATTTATCACCATGTCACAGTCATAGTTGAGGTTGTAAACAGTTTAATTACTGCTTCATCATAGACTCAACCTGACAGATTTATTAATGGTGCCACATATGGTTTGGATGCAATCACCTTTTATGAGACTAAACTAATGGATTCAAAAATAACATTTTCCCAAAGATGTTTAATTGGATTGGAGGGGTGAAGAAGGAGTGTTCAGATTTTGGGAGATTATCTGGAGGTTTCTCTTATTTCTTCATCAATGTGAGATTTAAAATGTTGTTCCCAAAAAATTATTCAGTTTCTGTTTCCATGAAAAAATATAACCCTATAAACTGTAATGTAGATCACATGAGTCAAAAGCCAAATCATCATGTATCATTCACAAAGATAAAACTCAGATGTAATCTCAAGCTCCTCAGGACAGGCTGACCTTTGAGGCTTTTGGTTACTGATCACCACAATACCAACAGGTATTAACGTATCTGCATTATTTTTTGGTAAATTGTCCCATTGATTTTTCAAATAATATTCATATTGACAAGCTGCCTTTCCCATTATTCTTGAGTAATATGCAAATGATAATTCACAATATCTCCAAAGTCTTCAATTCAGGATAAAAAATTCCATTATCATTAGTGGAAGTTGAGACTTGAGGCTCAGGTTCAGGAATTATATCAGCAATATCTTGACCCATTGTATCATGTTTAAGCTTCTCATGTTCTAGGGATGCTTGAATATTTTGAGGAGAGGTAGGAGGGGTTTTATCATGGAGTGTTTAATTGACTTCCGGCGGGGTTCAGCTGGAGGACCTTCATTGATTCCAAGATTGATAATGTCATCACCTAGATCAAGAAAATCTTTTGTGGCTTCATAGGCATGGTGTTTTTTGTTGTTTTTTGTGACATTTATATTTGTTCTTTTTCCTAAACCTTTTCCTGGAACTCCAATCACCACTTGAGACGCTTCAGGTAGAGATTCTCTTTCCTCCACACCTATCCATATACTGTAAGAAGGTGTTTTTATAAATTTTGTATGCAATCAGTAATGGACTTATGGTTTAAATCCATCTTGAGGGTGCTCATTTTTTCCCCAATTTTTTGCTTCCCACAATCAGCAGTTTCAGTATCATTTTGAATTTTTTCAAGCCGTGGGATTTTTTGTTTGATTTTTGAGACAAATTGTTCCTTGGATATAAATCCAACCTTGCCACTGAAAATTGTGTTAACCTTCCTAGTATCTTCTGTTGGTTCACAAGTTTTTACAGTCTTTTCCTTCTCATACCTTTTCAGATTTGACTTTTGAGAGCTTGGATGCTAATCTAAAATTAATTCTGTCAAAAAACTATCAGGTTTTGAGAGATTGAAAATATTCAAGATGAAATTATGGTCACATTCTGGAAGAACTGGTGGATCCTGATGGTTTTCATGTTCCAGGATCTATAATTCAATGCCCAATCCATTACTACTGACCATATCAGATATTTGACTTCCGACCTCTGGGGAGGAAGTTTGTAGTTCATTAAAATCTGTTCAATTTCTTGGGGTTTTTGGAAAAGTGCGGGTAGTCTATTGAGTAAATAGATGGTGACAAGTTGATTAATAACTGTGCTGAAAATTTTAGAATCAAAAGATCAAAATTGACAAAAAAAGGCAGGATTTTGAAAAGTGATGGAAGTCAATTAAACTAAATATATTAATGCTTAATTCTTTTTTAGTAAATATCAAGATTGAAAATTTTCAAAAGGTTGAAAGATGTTAAATAGCAATGTAACTCAGGTAAATAGTTAGTGAATTCTCTTTAAAAAAATTTTTAGAACAACAAGCTTACCAGAACAAACCTTCTCATACACAGCCTTGGAACCTTCCATCAATATCTATTGAACTTGGAATGGATTTGCAAAATTGGAGTTTTTGGGAAATTCAAGGAGGTTATGTGTTGCAAATTATTTAAGCTCATTCAAATTTAATCACTTCCCTGTGAAAAATTGGATAAAATTGACTAGTGAGAAACCTACTAAAGTCAATTTTTTAACTATCCAACCCCCATGAGGTAAGGACTAAGCAAAATGTTACATCTGAATGATATGAAATAAAATGGTTTTGTTTCAGAAACAGAAGACAAAATTATTTTCTCAGATAGTCAACTCATTTGGTTCAAATTTTTGAGTCTCATTATTTAAAACCTAAACACAACATTGTGGATATCCCCACCAATTGCCGCCCAGAAGATGTTGGCAGAGAAGGCCACTCAGCATATTTCTGTGATTGGTTTCATCAAGTATGTCAACAAGCCACCATACCCTATGGTTGTAAACACTTACTATGATGAAATCTCACTCATATCAAATTGAGGGAGAGCATTGGTCAGTTGTATTTGGGGATGAGGTGATACAGGAGGATCCTGGAATTAAATGCTTGTGTGGCAAAGTTTTGACACTTTAAATTAGAATTGAAGACTTTGATATCAATTTCCAATGGAAATGATGAATAATAAAATGTTTTTGTGGCAATACAGATGGCCAATTGGGGAAAGAACAAGCCTCAGTACAGAAGAAAATCATCATGTGAGGGTAAGCATTGTAAGCTTATCAGAGTGTTAGGGGAAGTGAGGGAGCATGAGCATGATAAGATTCAGAGATGATAAAGTGGGGGTGCAGATGCTTCAGCATAGTAAATTGCAGAGATGCAGAAGCCAATAATGGTGTGAGAGGATGGAGGGCCAATTGGGGAGATGAACAGCTCTCATTGGATGTGCCTAAGGATGTTAAGAAGAGATTTTGTGAGAGAATTGAAAGAGCATAAGCATCTTAGGATGTGGGGGTGTGAATGAAGAAGGATGGTATAGGGGGATGCAGAGCCAGGGTTTCTGAAGCCAATCTTTTCATAAGAATAATGATGAAAAATTTGGAAAATGAACAGTCTTCTGTGCCAAATTCAATCACTGTGTGAGCATAAGGATGTTAAACTGAGAACATGAGAGGTCAGTGCAGGAGCGTGAGCATGGTAAGCTGCAGAGATCATGAGGTGGGGTTTGGAACTGTAAGGATGGTATATGGAAGTGGAGGGGAAGCCAAAAATTGTGTGAGGGTAAGCATGGTAAGGTGCGGAAGCCAATTTATGTGTGAGAGTAGGCATGGTAAAGGGGGGAGGTGATGAGATGGTGGTGCAGAAGGCATCTCATTCATGAGCATGAGCATGCCAAACATTTGGCTTGCACCATGAGGTGTAATTACCCAGATATTGTAAATGGTGTTTATAGGGGTTTTTACCTTTCAGTGACATGTTTGTTTGCCATATTTGACAATTGAACTTGTCTTGACACACACATGACGTGACCCAAATAAATCCAATAACTATAATGTGACACTAACATGACTGAAGAAAGAGTTTATACTGAAAGTGGTGTGACATGAAGTCAATCACTGGAAATTGATTCAAAATTTGCCTTGGTGAAAGCAAAGAAGTGTTAACCACAAAAAGTATTTAAAAAAGGAACAGGACTCCTCAGACATATGCATGAAAGTCTAAAGTTCCCAATTCCTCAAAAGCCACTCAGAAGGAAACAATGGAGACTTGAAAAGAGTATTTAAATACATGAAAGGTTCTGAAATACATGCATTAGTGCCATTAGAAAAAAACTCCTCACTTAAGTAATGAGATATTTAGATTTTCACCATGCATGAAAGCTTTATTCAATATTCTCATCAGGATAAGGACTTGTTTTAGAATTAGAAAAATATATTAACAAATAATGATATAGTATAGCTATTATCTATCAAAGCATACCTCAGAGCACTCTCTGAGCTTGAAGAAATTGTACTTTTTCAAACATTGATATTTGATCTTGATACCAACTGAAAGCTCAAGCTCTTGTATGACATCCAAGGTGAAATAGCCTCATGTCATGAGTCTCTATCTCATCATCAAAAGGAAAATTGTAAAACTACTTTAAATTAAATCCAAGAAGAAATCTAAAATAAAGCATATGATATAATGCATATAGTCAGGCTAAGTCTATGATGAAGTTATTATAAGAGAATTTACAACTTTAACTATGACTTTGACACGGTGAAATTACTTTAAAAAAGTTTTCTAATGATAAGAAGGGTTTAAAAATGAAGTATTAATGGCTTTACTATTAAGAAATAGTGGTGGTGAGTGCTGTTGAAAGCCCTGGGTGCATCTATATCAATTGTTTTGTCATAATAAGAGACTCCAATAATTAAAGTTATAGTTATACCAGGTTATTTCCACGAGTATAACTGTTTTGGACAGTGGTACTATGTATTAATGCAAGAGCAGGAGGGGGAAACCTTTTCTGATGGAGGAAAGGCCTCCTCTCACCCTAAAATGGTGTGGAATGGCCCTCTAGAAAGTCTACATAGGGGAAGTGAAGAGATTTAACTTCAGAGTCCTGGCTTGTGGTTTACACCAAGCCTTTATACACTGTATTGGGCTCAGATGTGGTTCAACAGCCACATATGGGCAGTTTTCACCAATAAAGGGTGAACGATTTCATCTGGGGACAACACAGCTCTCTTCTGACGTGTATGACACATAGAATGCTGTACAGAACCTGTATTGGACCCCAGTATTGGATGAACTATGAGGTATTGAAGTATAAACATTATTCTTTGTCTTTTTGAAACCTCTTAATCATAATTGTGGGATATTATCCCACAGAAAAGGTTTTTTGGCTCAATTGTGCAATTTTCCCCTTAAAATTGCTATAGCTTTGTCAATTTTTGGGATCTTGAGCTCAAATTTAGTTCATTATGTATCCCTGTATGGGATCTAAACAATGGTGCCTAATTTTGTATGAGTAACATTACATATGGCAAAGTTATGCAATGTAAAGGTTTTGATTTCAGATATATGATTTTCTCAATATCTGTATGGAGCTTGTTTGCTCCATAACTTTTGACATAGATGATATGTGGGAAAATGAAAGGCACCATCAGATAGCTCTGATTATTCTCTTTCCAAAAAGACGCCACTTTAAGTATCTCATACCAAAACTGTAGAAGTTAGATGTGAGGTGAATATTTTGTTCCCCCTCATTTGACCTTACTTTGGCCATAACCTTTGTAATTTTGGTGTTAGTTTAAATTGGTTAGTACCATTTGAAAGCCCTGTCTTAGAGCTTTTATTTTAATACCCATTTTCTGGGGTTAAGCCTCTTCATCTGGATTTCAGATGGGAGTCGAAAAGTAAGGTTTATGCTCAGAAAAAACTTTGAGCAGAAATAACTTAGTTATTCTTTTTCCAATGATGATGAGACTTAGATATTTGGAAAGAGGTGAGTTTCCTCTTTCTTTTGATACCTTTTGAGCTGGTTTGAAAGAGCTCCATGTTTTGGTGGTATCTTAGCTTTACCATTGGTTTATGGTATTTGCCTGTCATGCTTGTGCTCTGGTTTTGAGTCACAGGCTGACATACCCTCCCTTCAAAAAAGGCTCATCATTGATGAGACTTTTCAGTCCTCCTAGAGTCCCTGAATCTTTGTAGATTAAGGTTCTCATCTGCTTTGGCATCCTACGCCAAGAATTTGTCTTTGTATACTGTCTGGTTTTGTGAGCCTTGAGGTATATTTCACATACCCAAATAGGCCACAATTATCTTGAACATAAACTCTGAACTATGCATCACCCATAAGTCACGCATATATTCAAAATTAACATTTTTGATTTCATAAAAGATGAATACCTTTTTATTGTGTAAGTAAATCCATGAATTTCAGGCCAGATTTTGATTCTACACGAAAATTCACCTAGGGTAGCTCCATAGAGTCAATAAGCTCAAATCAACTCTTTGAGGTGGTAATATGGACAATATATGAATGCCAAATCATCAATACCAAAAAAAATATCTGTGAAAATTTATGTTTTTCTCAATTTCATGCCAAAATAATGGAAATGTGAGAAATCCCATGTTACATATACAAAAAGATCAGTGTTGTGAATTTTTGTGGCACTTAATATTATGGTATTCTTACATGCACTTTTGGTACACTCATACTGGATATCTCACTTGAGTCTGAATTTCTATTTTGATGTGAAAAATAGTCAGGTGGGACAAAAGACATCAAAGAGAGCCAGGGTACCCAACTTCTGAGGCCTCTGAGGCATGGACAGCTCGAAAGCTTGGATTCATGGCTGATATTGGCCCAATTAGTAAGCTAAAACCTTTTGGGAACTTGGTTACCATGTTACAACTACAGTAAATTATAAGAAAATAGCAAATAACGTGCTATTTTGACATACCAAGGAGGTAAAGAACAACTTGGACTCCTGTAACCATATCAATTCTTAATGTCTGACCATGAATAAGCCCCAAAAGAGTACTTAAAACCTATTTTGGACTAATATCCATTTATTTACCTCATAGCAACAAGCCATATACTGCTATTTGCAATTCTTTGTAGAATTGAGGTAAAAACTTCAAAAATTCATTGAAAGTACAATTCTTAATTAATCTTTCGGAAAAACTCGGGACAAACTAAGAACTGAATAGTTCACATAAAAATAAAACATAATTATACTTTTATATGTAAAATAAAAAGTTTTACTTACAGTCCATTTTTGATGATTCCATGTGAAACACAGAATCTTTAAAAATTTGCAGAAAAAACATTCTGTGATGAAATTTACAATCACATTAATAACTTTGAGAAATAAATGATTAATTTGGAATAAAATCAGATTTACAGTTGTTACTCCATTTATTCTTAACAATAAACGGGTTGGTAGTCACGTAAAAGCCTCAATTAAGTAATTATGATAATCTTACATACCAACAACTGATGCAATCAATAATCCAAAAAGGTTTATTGTTTTCTCACTCACTGGTTTTGCAGTTTTCTGCATGGAATGCCTCTGTGAGCTGTCTTAGACTTAAAAGAGGCCTCCTCTTGCTGTTTTTTCCACATCATCACATTATTATATTATACCTTTATTACCAAACAAGTAAGTATTAGTTAAAACTATTTCTTAAGTATTTTATTCTTTCAGAAATCAATCAGAAAGATTTGAAATCATAGAAATAAACTATAACTTGTTTTAATACTGTTATAAATCAATTTTGATCCATTAAATCCACAATTCCATGTCAAATTTCTCTACTATTATCATCTAAAAGGTTCATTGAATTAATAGTGAGTAATTTATCTCAATTCTTAAAGTTTTTCTCTGGTAATAGTTTTCTTCAAGAATTATCTTTATAATTATTCTTGTAAAAGATAATTAATTATTAAAATAATTTTATTATTTTAATAAAAGAAGTTTTTATTATTAAATCCTTCTTGTAATTGATTCTTGTAGCCAATTACCGCTTACTTTTATAAACACTAGTAGTGTATAACACGTAAAAGAAATAATTCTTTAATTATGTAATTGTGGCTATAATAATTCTTTATTATTATATTCCATAAGAACAGTCATAGTAATGTTCATTAATAGTAATATTATCAACAGTTTCATAGACACATCTTACATTTGGCGTCCTGGCAGTGTTTTTTGAACCTTGTACCCTTAATTAATATATTTTTCAGTTCTAGAATATATTCATTTAATGATTTTTTTTCTTTCAATTTAATGTTAAAATTATTTTTTATTTTTGAAATTGTCTTCAAGTCTTTTTCATTTAGGAATTTGGTATTATTTTTCACTGTTTTTACACGTGGCTTTTTCACATCCAAAAACTTATAAAATTATTCTTTCAGTTACTCTAAATTAATCTTGATTCAAAATATTAAATTTTACTTTCTTTTCCTTTGAAAAGAATAATTTTTTAATATTAAAAAAATCTTAAAATTATCTTAAAAGCATAAAAAATAATTTTCTTTTATCAATTCTTTCTCTAGTGTATTTAATCAAATACTGAGAAGCTGGTAAGGGACTCAGTAAAAGATAAATTGCTAGTCCAGAATCTTCAGAAGCAGAATATGGAGACAGTATTGAAGTACAAATTTCTAAAAGAGGCACTTGATTTAAAACAGAACAATCCAAACAACCACCAAAAGGTGTGTGTTTTTTGTTTCCAATTCTTATTTTATCTTGAATTGAAATGAAAATGGTGCATACCAGAAATGGAAGCAACTATTCAGTTCAACAAGATGGATGTGAACAAGGAAGAGGCAAGACCAAAGCCAGAAGTCTCAAATCTTCCTCAAGAAAGACACATATGGAGGATGCCGAAGTTGCCCCCATTCCCCAAGGTCTGTACCCACAAATTTTGACTTGAATTCTGAATCTGGACTGTTTCATGACAATACTTCAAGGGCTGAACCACTTTCAAGTGGCAGCAATAGAAATTTATCAATGCCAAAACAAAAATTGGTTCAGAGCAGCCAAAGAAGAGGAGTGGAAAATATGCCCAAGCCTTTGACAGAGCTCATGAACTCCTACTTACACATCAAGAGCTTTCTGGGTCAGGAGAAGACAATAGAACTCTTAGGGGGTTGGATCCTATTATATTGCAAAGAAAAAGTCAAAAAATAAATGATTGGTTGAATAACCAAAGTCTTTTATCCATAGACCAAAAGAAGGAGTTCGAAATGAATCCAGTCTTGGAGACAGAAGGCCCAGTGGCGTCTACCAGATCCAGAAGTGTCCAACGACAAGCCCACAGACCTCAGAAGAAGAAGAAAGGTCCCAAGAACCATCAAAGAAAGGGCAAAGGCAAAGCCAATTGGCACATACCTTACCCACAAGGGTACAGGATTCCCAAATTGGAGCCTTCAGCCATGGACAGTGTCTTCAATATGGCCAGGACTCTTATGGAGCTCACAGCCAAAGAGCAGGAAAGTATGAACAGTACTTTTCCATGCAAATAATAGATAAAATACACTTTGTTAAATCTAGTATTGATGTAGAACTTGGCAAATTTGATGCAGAGTTAAATAAAATCATATTGGACATTAGTGAATTGAAAAGAAATGACAAGAAGTATACTGAATGGTATAAATGGACAAATGTCAGACTTGATTCAATTACCAATACATGTGACAGAATTGAAAGTAAATGTCAAGTTCAAAACTATGAAATGGAAGATCTTTCCATTTTAAACATTAATGATCAAGTTAGAATTCTGAAAGACCATTCCTTGTAAATAACTAAAAATTCCAATCAGCTTGCCACACATTTGTCAAGAATTGATGGTGAAAGGCAGAAGTTAAAAGATGAAATCATTGCAAATGTAGAGCAAATTCATAAGAATTATGAACCACATATGCCAAGACACTCTACAAATTTGACTGAGGAAAAACCTTCTGTTAAAGGAAGTTTGACCCCACTCTTAGGAGAAAATGTTATCTCTGAAAAAGATATTCCCAAATTGGAAGAATGGCCAACATTCTCTGGTGAAGGAGAATATAGTCATATTGAGTTCATCAGAACTATTGATATGTTGCAAGAAGATTTTCACATACCTTATGAGATTATAGTGGGCAAATTACACTCTCCGTTTACCAGAACTGCAAAGAAATGGTATTACAAGATGGGGCAAGATCATGGAAAACATGATTGGTCTTGGTGGAAATCTGAAATGATTACCAAATGGACCAATAATTCTTGGAGGTTTAAAGTGGAAAATGATTTTGAAAGTGCCATTTTCAACTCAGAAAAGGATAAACCACTTACTTGGTTCTTCAAGAAGAAAGACAGATTATCTGCTTTACACCCAGATATGTCTGACACCATGATTAATATGAAAATATTAAGAAAATATGGAGGAGAACTGGAACATGCTATCAAGTGCAGATGTGTAGAACCCTGTTCAACAAAGGACTACATCAATGCAATGGAAGAAATCATTACTAGAACAAGAATTGGTAAAACTTGGACTAAAATACCTATGGTGTCAGGATGAAACTATGAAAGAGTGGTAATGTAGGCTATTTACAACTCAAACTATGTTTGTGACACGGTAAAAATGCTTTAAGAAGGTTTTGAGATGATTAAGAATAAATTTAAAGAGCTTTACTATAGTGGTTATAGTGGTGGTGAGCACTGTTGAAAGCCCTGGGTGCAGCTTTATCTGTTGGGTTACAATAATAAAAGACTACAATAATTAAAACTTATAATTATACCTGATTATTAACCAAGAGTAAAACTGTTTTTGACAGTTTACTACGTAGGTTATTCAAGAGCAGGATGAGGAAAAGCTTTTGACTGTGAAAAGCCCTCCTTTTATCCTGAAATTGAGGTGGAAAGGCTGCTAGGCCTTTCCACGTAGAGGAAGTGAAGATTTTTCACTCTCTATGACAGGCTTGTGGTTTGCAAACAGCCTGTATACCCTGTATTGGGCTCAGATGTGGTTTTGAAACCACATCTGGGCGGTTTTCACCAATACAGGAAGAAAATTTTCATCTGGGGACCTCACAGCCTGATTCTGACGTGTATGACGCGTAGAATGCTGTACAGAAACTGTATGGGACCTCAGTATTGACCGACATATGAGGTATTGAAGTAAAAACATGCTTCTTTGTCTATTTGACACCTCATATTCATGGTTATGGGATATTATCCCATGGTAAGGCTGTATATGACAGCAGGTGGGATTTTGACCTTAAAGTGGTCATAACTCTGTCAGTTTTTGAGATATCAAGCTCAGAATTGGTTCATTGAATAGCTCTGTATGAGCCCTACACAATGGTACCCAACTTGACATGGTTATCATTAAATATGACAAAGTTATCCTATGTACAAGTATTTTTGTACATTGGCGTGGACTGGGCAAAAGCTGTATTAAGCTTGTTTGGCCAATAACTTCTGTTGTAGTTGAGTTATGAGGAAATGGATGGCACCATCAGATAGCCCTGATTATACTTTTTCCAAAAATACCCCACTTTAAGTATCTCACACTAAAACTGTAAAAGTTAGATGAGAGGTGAATGTTTTTTTCACCCTTATTTGGTCTGAATTTGACCATAACTCAAGTAATACTGGTGCTAGCTCAGTTTGGCTAGCACCATTAGATAGCCCTGGCTTAGAGCTTCATTTTTAATACCCATTAAAATTGTAATCTTTCCTGTACAAGTGGTTAAGGTTGGTTTACCTTTTATGGATGCAGAGTTTCGTGGTTTTCTACTTCTCTGAGTGGCTATTGGTGTCCACTTTTTGGCTGTGATGAGACCTTCACTGTGCCTCTTTCCTTTGCCCTTGCTGCCCTCTGGTTCTGATGGTGTCCCTGGTGTGTTGGCCTGTGACTGGGTCTCAAGTGGGATGTAGTTTTCTTCCACTGAAATCAAGGCAGAAAAAGGAGGGCTTATGTCAGTTAAGACTTCTTAAAAATGCTGGTTTTGCACATCTAAGATTGGCCTCTGGGCTTGTATGTTACCACAATGTGCCCTGTATAATGACAGTGTAATTGAATCAACAATTACACGTCAGAATTACAGCTTTTGGTACCCTGTCACACTGTTTGTGTGCCAGTATCCCACAGATACACTTGTGGTTTTCAAGTTTATTCTGTACAAGTGGTTTTGTATAAGTGTTATTGAGTTAACAATACACTTAACCACGCCTCAACTGATGGTTTTTCAGTCAAAGGTGTCCTTATTCAGTCAAGAATACAGGACTTATTGATGGCTTATGTGTTTTTATATACAAAACACGCCAAAAATAGTTATATCCAGTGGGTATTAACCACGTGAATAATACTCTTATAATATGAGTATATATATCAAAAAGGATAAATATATATAATATATATTTAAATAAAGAAATTACACATAAAAAAGATAAAACACTTATCAATAAGTCATAAAAAGAGAAAAAACTTACTTTATAAGGTCCAAAAAAAGGTAAAAAAACACAGCCAGGCCCCCAAAATGTCAGGATGAAACTATGAAAGAGTGGTAATGTAGGCTATTTACAACTCGAACTATGTTTGTGACACGGTAAAAATGTTTTAAGAAGGTTTTGAGATGATTAAGAATAAATTTAAAGGGCTTTACTATAGTGGTTATAGTGGTGGTGAGCGCTGTTGAAAGCCCTGGGTGCAGCTTTATCTGTTGGGTTACAATAATAAAAGACTACAATAATTAAAACTTATAATTATACCTGATTATTAACCAAGAGTAAAACTGTTTTTGACGGTTTACTACGTAGGTTATTCAAGAGCAGGATGAGGAAAAGCTTTTGACTGTGAAAAGCCCTCCTTTTATCCTGAAATTGAGGTGGAAAGGCTGCTAGGCCTTTCCACGTAGAGGAAGTGAAGATTTTTCACTCTCTATGACAGGCTTGTGGTTTGCAAACAGCCTGTATACCCTGTATTGGGCTCAGATGTGGTTTTGAAACCACATCTGGGCGGTTTTCACCAATACAGGTTGAAAATTTTCGTCTGGGGACCTCACAGCCTGATTCTGACGTGTATGACGCGTAGAATGCTGTACAGAAACTGTATGGGACCCCAGTATTGACTGACATATGAGGTATTGAAGCAAAAACATGCTTCTTTGTCTATTTGACACCTCATATTCATGGTTATGGGATATTATCCCATGGTAAGGCCATATATGACAGCAGGTGGGATTTTGACCTTAAAATGGTCATAAATCTGTCAGTTTTTGAGATATCAAGCTCAAAATTGGTTCATTGAATAGCTCTGTATGAGCTCTACACAATGGTACCCAACTTGACATGGTTATCATTAAATATGACAAAGTTATCCTATGTACAAGTATTTTTGTACATTGGCGTGGACTGGGCAAATGCTGTATTAAGCTTGTTTGGCCAATAACTTCTGTTGTAGTTGAGTTATGAGGAAATGAATGGCACCATAAGATAGCCCTGATTGCACTTTTTCCAAAAAGACCCCACTTTAAGTATCTCACACTAAAACTGTAAAAGCTAGATGAGAGGTGAATGTTTTGTTCACCCTTATTTGGTCTGAATTTGACCATAACTCAAGTAATACTGGTGCTAGCTCAGTTTGGCTAGAACCATTAGATAGCCCTGGCTTAGAGCTTCATTTTGAATACCCATTTGATGGGGTTAAACCTCTCCTTCTAGATTTTAGATGAGAGGTGAAAATTAAGGTTTATGCTCAGCAATAACTTTGATCAGGAATAACTTTGTTATTTCTTGTCCTATGGTGATGGGACTTATATTTTCAGAAAGAGGTGAGTTTCCTCTTTCTTTTGATACCTTTTGAGCTAATTTGGCTCAGTTCCATGTTTTGGTGGTATTTTGGCTATACCATTGGTTTATGGTATTTTGGCTGTCATGCTTGTGCTCTGGTTTTGAGTCACAGGCTGACATATGGAGTCCAAAATAGTCCCAAAGATTTGCAGAGAGGACAGAAAACCTGAAAGACCTGTCTTGAAGTGTCATAAATGTGGAAGCACTTCACATTTAGCCAACACTCGCACCAAAAAGACAAAAATCAATGAAGTTCAAGTCACTGAAGAAGCTCAGTGAACTGAAGAGAACGAAGAATCTGACCCACATTTTTCAGTCTCTGAGGATACACCAGTAGAGGACTATCCCATTGAAAACATTGCAGCTTTCTTTGAGGTCACAGAAGTACATACTCACTTGCCACAGTACAGTGAGGACTGTCATAACCTGATCAATATCCAATATGTCAGAATGTGTAAAACCAAACCAGCTAGAGGTAAAGGATACACTTCTGCAGCATCTTGTATCACATCAGTTGTGATGAATGATATTGAAGCCAAACTGAATTTGGAGACAGGGGCATTTTGAACTTGTGTAGGCAAAGATTATCTTCAAGCAATACTCCCTTGAAGGAAAAATCATCTATTACCAATAAAGGCTGTAAAATTGAGTAGTGCCAGTAATAATATGTACCCTTTGGGTACATTGGGCACTAATCTTGTATTTCCACACCCAGAAGGAAGTATTAGAATGAAGACTGAGATTTTAGTAATGGACAATTGCACATCGCAGCAAATTATTCTTGGAAATGATTACTTGAGTATTCATGGTATGAACATCAATAACCATAAGGATAGATATTTTACAATTGTAGAAAGCAAGAGACAAACATTTGCTTTTTCCAATATGCCAAAACAAATATCACTGGTATCTTCTAAAAAAGATACTTATATGGAAGAATTTATGGCTAATCAACTTGTTAAAGCACAAATTAATCCATCGTTGTCACCAAAGATGAGACATGAACTTATTGATGTGTTATACACATATAATAATGCATTTTCCTCTGATAATGAACCATTAGGTGCTATAAAAGTACATGACGTTGATATTACTCTTAATATTGACAGACCATATCCTCCAGTACTTAAAAGACCAGCTTAGCCAGCCGGTCCCAGAGCTAGAGAAGCCTTGGAAAAACATATCCAGAGTTGATCCAACTTGGTGTACCGAGGAAAGTAGGCCATAATGAAGAAGTTGAAGTAACAACACCTGTTATTATTTCTTGGCATAATGATAAATCAAAGATGGTTGGAGATTTTAGAGCTTTGAATACCTACACAGTTCCAGATAGGTATCCAATCCCTAGAATTCAAGAAACATTGATCCAATTGTCTAAAGCCAAGTATATAACATCAATGGATGCATTGAAAGGCTTTCACCAAAATTTTTTGATGCCTAAACCTAAGAAATTACCTAGAATTATCACTAACTGTGGTATTTATGAGTATCTTAGAATACCATTTGGTATTAAAAATGCACCATCTCATTATCAAAGAATGATGAATACCATCTTCCTCACAAAATTATCTGAAGGATGGCTTATCATTCATATTGATTATATTATCATATGTTCTGATTCATTGTCTTTGAACCTTGAAAGACTTGCAAGAGTACCTCACAAAGTTGCAAAAGTGAATATGAAGATTTCACTCAAGAAATGCAATTTTGGTTTGGAAAAGCTCAAAGCATTAGGACGTATTGTTTCCGGTTTAAGCTTGGGTATTAACAAAAATAAAGTGGCAGAAGTTTTACTCAAGCCAATACCCCAGAATAAGAAATAAATGATGTCTTTTCTAGGATTTGCCAGTTATTATAGGCAACACTTGAAAGACTTTGCACTTATAGCCAAGCTACTCTACAGAATCTGTGATCAGCAGACAGTATTTGAGATGTCACAAGAGAGAATTAAAGCTTATGAGAAGATAAGGAAAGCTCTTACAGAAGCACCTCTACTCCTCATGCCTAACTGGAATATACCTTTTAAATTGTACATTGATGCATGTGGAGATGGGTTAGGGGCAGCCTTACATCAAGTCCAAATTATTGATGACAAACCTACAGAAAGATCAGTCTGTTACATCTCAAGACAAATCAAACCAAAAGAAGACAGATATGATGCAAGCCAAATGAAGTGCTTATGTCAGCCTGTGACTCAAAACCAGAGCACAAGCATGACAGCCAAAATACCATAAACCAATGGTAAAGCAAAGATACCACCAAAACATGGATCTGAGCCAAATCAGCTCATAAAGTATCAAAGGAAAGAGGAAACTCACCCCTTTCTGAAAATATAAGTCCCATCACCATAGGACAAAGAATAACAAAGTTATTCCTGCTCAAAGTTATTGCTGAGCATAAGCCTTAATTTTCACCTCCCATCTAAAATCTTGAAGGAGAGGCTTGAACCATCAAATGGGTACTCAAAATGAAGCTCTAAGACAGGGCTATCCAATGGTACCAGCCAAACTGAGCTAGCACCAATATTACTGGAGTTATAGTCAATCTCAGGCCAAATAAGGGTGAACAAAACATTCACCTCTCATCTAGCTTCTATAGTGTTAGTGTGAGATACTTGAAGTGGGGTCTTTTTGGAAAGAGCACAATCAGGGCTATCTGATGGTGTCATACACCTCCCCATATGTCAACTACAGCAGAAGTTATGGGGAAAACAAGCTCAATACAGCTTTTGGCCTAAAACACACATATGTACAAAAATCTTGTACATGGCATAACTTTGCCATACTTAATGATAACTATATCAAATAAGGTACCATTGTTGTGAACACATAAAGGGCTACACACTGGTACAGCTTTGAGGTTGATATCTCAAGAACTGACATAGGTATAGCTGGTTTAAGGTCAAAATCCCACATTCTGACCAAACCAGCCTTACCATGGGATAATATCCCATAACCATGAATATGAGGTGTCAAATAGATGAGAAAGCTTGTTTTTACTTCAATACCTCATATTTAAGTCAATACTGGGGTCCCATACAGCTTCTGTACAGCATTCTACTTGTCATACACATCAGAATCAGGCTGTGAGGTCTCCAGATGAAAATTTTCACCCTGTATTGGTGAAAACTGCCCATATGTGGTTTCAAAACCACATCTGAGCCCAATACAGGTTTTAAAGGCTGTTTGAAAACCACAAGCCAGTACTAGAGAGTGAAAAATATTCACTTCCTCTACGTGGAAAGGTCTAGCACCCTTTCCACCCCATTTCAGGATAAAAAGGAGGCTTTTCACAGCCAGAATTGTCTCCTCATCCTGCTCTTGTTTAACCTACGTAGTAAACTGTCAAAAACAGTTTTACTCTTGGTTAATAATCAGGTATAATTTCAAATCTTAATTATTGTAGTCTTCTATTATTGTAACCCAACAGATAAAGCTGCACCCAGGGCTTTCAACAGCGCTCACCACCACTATATTACATATAGTAAATCCCTTTTAATCTTAAATCAAATCATCTTCAACTCTTATAAATCCTTTTTAACCATTTTTACCGTGTCACAAACATAGTTCAAGTTGTAACTAGCCTATTTACACCTTTATCATAGTTTCATCCTGACAGCTTATGTTTTGTGAGCCTTTGAGATATGACCACATACCCAATAAGGTCACAAGAAAGACTCAGAATAATTATACCTTTAAAATCATTCTATTAAAATTAGTTAGAATAATTATACATTAAAAATAATTACTTTAAAAATACAAAAATACCATAAATTGGTACAAAAATTGGTTTAATTTAAAAAACAATGAATCAAAATGTAAAATAAATTATACCATTGGATTCCCCATGTTAAAATACACATATACCATTTTTATGGCATATCTGTAAAGTCACTATTTAATGAGTTATAAGAAATAATACCTTATAAAAACCATAAATCCTTCTTTATTTCAAGAACCAATAAAACAACATGTAAAATAAATTGAACCATTAGATTCCCCATGAAAGTTCACACATAAAACAATTAATGAGCTAATTTCCAAAGCTAATACTTAAGGAATTAACCTGAATATATGCACTTTTTTGGTCAACGCATATATTCAAGGATCATAGCTAATATCTCTTAAACTATACAAGATAGAGTGATGAACCAAAAATAAAGTTACCACTTAATTACTGTAAGAACACAGATATGAACTTTATTTTACAAATTATAATCAAGGTTAAAACCTATGATGAAATATTGATAAAAATCAACAGAGCTGTTGACCACTTTGTTGTGAAAGTGGTCCAAACTTAAAAAAAAGCACACAGTTGGATTCTAATAGTTCATTTGTGGAGAATGATGTAATTTTTATCATTACATTCAGGGTACAACCCCCTGAAATCATGGTTTGAAGTTTAAAATATTGAATTTCGACAGAAAAGATGAGTTACAAGAAAAATCATCAAGATTAGAGTTTTAATGATGTAATGAAAAGCTCTTGGCAGCATAATAAGGTTATGTCAGGCTATCAGAATTCACTCTCTGAATTTCTGTTGCGTGTAAAACTTAAAAGCTATTAAAGATCAAAGTTTGAGCTTAAATTGAGCAGTTATGATCACCTACTGTAAGCTTAAATTAAGTTTAAAAGTTATATGAGTGATAAAATTAGTGAATACTATTATTTTATGATTAAAACTAATAAAATCCACGAAATTTGGGGTTCTGCCAAGCCTCTGATGTCATCAACTTTAGAGTTATAGTGATAACTCTAAATAATGGTGTAATAATGATGCAATATGGTTTGATCATGATGTAATCATCTCCAAACCTTAAAATATTGATCCATTCCAGTGGATATTATCAGTAAACGTCTACTAGAAGCCTTCTGGACTCTAGGAGGGAGGTATTTACTATAAATAGAGCTCTTTTTACTCTATTTTCCCCTCAGATGCATAAAAAACATTAAATCAATTAAATCAAAGGTAATTTATTTATTCTTTATATATAAAACTATTATATTATTAAAGACCAAAGACCACCTTGTTATAATCATCCATTTTGACGTGATTAAATCATTTATTTAATTGTTTTTGCTAAAAATCTCTCTAAAAACTCATTTCCACATAAAAATCTAGAATATTAGTAATTTTTCTTTATTTTTATTGTAAATACAATTTGAAAAGGTTTTATTTCTATTTTTTGGTGTAAAATATTACCAAATTATCATATTAAGTGTTAAAAGTAGGTTATTTTCTCTTATTATAATAATTTTCTCTTTATTATTATTTTAATAATTCCTTAATTAATATAAATAGTATTTATATTAATTTATAACTTTAATATTGGTAATATTG
The DNA here is from genome assembly GCA_023105745.1 of Austropuccinia psidii. Lineage (NCBI taxonomy): Eukaryota > Fungi > Basidiomycota > Pucciniomycetes > Pucciniales > Sphaerophragmiaceae > Austropuccinia > Austropuccinia psidii. Next base: position 2,726,435 of record JALGQZ010000009.1, on the reverse strand, counting down.
TTGTTATTAATTGTTTTTTATTAATAAAAAACAATTCTTTATGCCTTTATTATTTTTTTGTAACAATAATAAAGTGCTTTTAAATATATTAATTATTTTGTATTAATATATTTATTTTATTATATTATATTTTATAATATAAATTATATTATTATATTTTATTAATAATATAATTATTTTTATGCCATAATTATAATAATTCTTTATTATTATCATTATTTTTTTATCTTATTTATTTCATTTATAAGGAAATTCATAGTAAAATAAGTAAAATATTAGTAATTTTTACTTATTGTTTCATAGTCAAACCTTACATGTTTGGTATGGGCACTTGAGAAATTACACTATTATCTTGATGGCAGTGTTTTTGAAGTGAGAACTGACTGTAATGCTGTGAAATTACTTCTTCACATGAAAACTCCCAATAGAAATATGTTGAGATGGCAAATAGCCATTCAAGAATATAGAGGAAACATGACTATAGTCCATAATGCAGGAAACATTCACAAGAATGCTGATGGACTTAGCAGGTGGGAATTAGCCAATACTTCTGATAATCCACCTTATGTCCCTTTGGAAGCAGAACCAAAAATTCCAATTGAGGTAATTAACATAACTGATATTGGGACTGAATTTTTTGAAGAAGTCAGGGAATCTTATGCGCAAGACAAGAATTCCCATATCTTGACTTCCTTATTAAATAAAGACTGCAAAGATACATCTTCAGTCAATGCACTGGATGAATTTTGGAAGAATTCCTATTCTGAAGGAAGATTTCACTTGTTTTATGGGATTATTTACCACAGAACCAAACATTCTTGTGTAATGACATTGTGTAGCTGATTGCTTATCAATACCATTCTTCATGAATGCCATGATAGCATCTACTCTGGACACTTTTAAGAGGACAGAACACTTGAAAAAGTGAATAACTGTGCATGGTGGCCATCTTGGAGAAAAGAGACCATTCAAAATTGCCATACCTGTGACAGATGTCAAAAAGCAAACAGGAGTACAGGAAAGAAATTTGGACTTATGATCCATATTCAAGAACCAAAATCCCCTTGGGAAGTTGTTCACATGGATTGGGTCACAGCACTTCCTCAAAGTGGTAGGAAGTTATAATTCTTGTTAAGTCATTGTGGACAGATATAGCAAGACTCCCATATTCTTACCATGTCATAAAGATGACACTGCTATGGATACAGCTCTTCTTTTATGTAGTAGATGTATTTCTCATACAGGACTATTCAAGAATATCATAATGACAGAGATCCCAAGTTCACATATGCACTTTGGACCAATCTTCATAGATTTTTTGGGACTAAGTTATCATTCTCTATAGCATATCACCCTCACACAGATGGGCTAGCAGAGAGGATGATTCAAACTTTAGAAGACATGATAAGGAGATTTTGTGCTTATGGGTTATAATTCAAAGATTCAGATGGCTTTACCCATGACTGGTGCACTCTTATACCTGAATTAGAATTGGCATACAAGACATAAGTCCATTCTTCCACAGGTCAAACTCCTGCTATTTTAGAGAAAGGATGGAATGCAAGACTCCCAGCAGATACACTGAGGAAAGACTTGATTTAAATTCATCCTACAGCTTCCAGCTTCAAAGTCATGCTTGATAAAGTGAAACATAATGCAAAACAAAGTATGAATGATGCTTTTGAATATGCTAAACAAAAGTGGGACAAGAGTCACAAAGTACCAGAATTCAAAGGAGGGGACATAGTTCTAGTTTCAACCTTGAGTTTTGATAATATCAAAGGCCCAAAGAAACTTAAAGATTCTTATGTAGGACCTTATGTTATTGTTTCCTTACATGGAACCAATGCAGTTCAAGTGGAATTAAGTGGTGAATTGAAATACAAACACCCCACCTTTTTAGTCAGCCTAATAAAACCTTATCAACCAACTGACAAAGAATAGTTTCCTTTAAGGAACCCAACTCCTTTGACTGTACCACCAGTGGAACAGGATGAAGACAAAGAGATAAAGAAAGTCATGAAAGAAAGGAGACTTAGGGGTAAAAATCAAAGAGAATATCTTGTCAGATATAGAAATCCAGTACATGAAGAGGAATGGCTGGAAGAATCAGAAATACCTGACTCGGATAAACTCTTAAGAAGATTTAGACATGAAACAAGGCCACAAGCTTGAACATGTCTATAAATGTGCTTTTGATTAATTGATATGAGTAATTAAAAGAGGTTGGACAGTGGACATTAACCCCCTTTGGGATCTTTTTCTTCTTTATGCCATTGATAAAATTGTAGTACAATTTTATTTTTTGGTGGGAGGGAATGTGAGTCTTGAGGTATATTTTACATACCCAAATAGGCCACAATTATCTTAAAAATAAGTTCTGAACTATGCATAGCCCATAAGTCATGCATATATTCAAAATTAATCATTTTTTATTCCATAAAAGATGAATACCTTTTTATTGAGTAAATAAATCCATCGATTTAAGGCTTGATTTGAATTCTACACAAAAATACACCTAGGGTAGCTTCAATGAGTGAATAAGCTCAAATCAACTCTTTGAGGTGGTAATATGGAAAATTCTTCAATACCACGTAAAAGATCTGTGAAATATTTTCTTTTTCTCTATTTTACGCCAAAATAATGGGAATGTGAGAAATCCCATGTTACATACACACTAAGAATAGTGTTATGCATGTTTTGGGCACTACATATTATGGTATTTGTACATGAACGTTTGGTACACCTATAGGGGATATCTCACTTGAAGCTTAAATTTCTATTTTGACGTAAAAAATAGGCAAGGGGGACAAAAGACATCAAAGGGAGGCAGGGTGGCCAACTTCTGAGGCCTATGAGGCGTGGACAGCTCCAAAGCTTTGATCCATGGCTGATATTAACCCAATCAGTAAACTAATAACTTTTGGGAACTTGGTTACCATGTTACAACTACAGTAAATTATAAGAAAATAGCAAATAACCTGCTATTTTGACGTGCCAAGGAGGTAAAGAGCAACTTATACTCCTGTAACCAAGGCAATTATTAATGACTTACCATGGATAAACCCCAAAAGAGTAATCAAAAACCTTTTTGGACTAGTATCCATTGATTCACCTCATAGCAACAAGCCATATACTGCTATTTGCAATTCTATGTAGAATCGAGGTAAAAACTTCAAAAATTCATTCAAAATAAAATTATTGATGAATCTTTCTAAAACCTTAAGGACCAATTAAGAACTGTATAATTCATTGAGAAACCAAAAATAACTCTACATTTATAAGTAATATTAAAAGGTTTACTTACAGTCCATTTTTGATTATTCCACATGAAACACAGAATCTTTAAAAGTTTACAGAAATACATTCTGTGATGAAATTTCCAATAAAATTTATATCTTTGAGAAATAAATGATTATTTTGGAATAAAATAAGATTTACAGTTGTTACTCTTTTTATTCTTAACCATAAATGGGTTGGTAGTCATGTAAAAGCCTCAATTAAGTAATTATGATAATCTTACATGACAACAAATGATGCAATCAATAATCCAAAAGGTTTTACTGTTTTCCCACTCACTGTTTTTTCAGTTTGCTCCATGGCATGCCTCTGTGAGCTGTCTTAGACTTAAAAGAGGCCCCCTCTTGCTGTTTTTTCCACATCATCCCATTATTATATTATACCTTTATTACCAAACAAGTAAGTATTAGTTACAACTATTTCTTAAGTATTTTATTCTTTCAGAAATCAATCAGAAAGACTTGAAATCATATAAATCAACTATAAATTGCTTTACTAATGTTATAAATCAATTTTGATCCATTACATCCACAATTCCATTTCCAATTTCTTTACTATTATCATCTAAAAGGTTCATTGGATTAATAGTGAGTAATTTATCTCAATTCTTAAAGTTTTTCTCTAGTAATAGTTTTCTTCAAGAATTATCTTTAAAGTTATTCTTGTAAAAGACAATTATATATCAAAATAATTTTATTAGTTTAATAAAAGAAGTGTTTATTATTAAATTCTTCTTGTAATTGATTCTTGTAGAAAATTACGGCTTACTGTTATAATCACTAGTAGTGTATCACACATAAAAGAAATAATTTTTTAATTATTTAATTGTGGTTATAATAACTTTTTATTATTATATTTCATAAGAACAGTCATAGTACTTTTTGATTAATAGTAGTATTATCAACAGTTTCATAGACAAATCTTACAGGTTTTAAAATCTGTTAAAACACTGTTTTTGGTATTTACCATTCAGTCTAATCTTCCTGGCCTTGATCATCTTCTTCACAGGTCCAGGGGAGTCTTTGACTTCCACTATTTCTGGTGGGGTGGTAGTCTTCCTTAGGGAAGCAAAGGTTTCCTCTCTGGTCTGGAAGGATGGTTTGACCAGCCTCACTGGGAATACGGGGTGTTTCCTGGAGAATTCCTCTGTGATTCTAACCTCCACTGAATTATTCCCTATCTATTTAATGATAGTGATGGGGCCCACAAATGAATATCTCATTTGCTTTGGTCCCTTGCGATTATTGAAATTGAGTGTAGACACTAACACTTGGTCCCCTCCTTTGAATTCTGGATGCATATGTTTCTTGTCATACATCTGCTTGTTGTATTTCTTAGCCTCAGCTATGCACTTGGCAGCTGTTTCACAAGCTCTCTTTCCAATATCATGGAAGTCCTTGGCTGTGGGGTGGATAGTAAGAAGATTTCTGTTCAGGTGATCCACAGGAAATAAGGGGTTTCACCCTTTTCTTACCAGTGAGGGTTATTTCCCTGTGGTAGAGGGATGGCATGTGTTGTAAGCCAGCTGGACTTCTGGGAGAATTGTAACCCAGTCATGGGTATATTCTTCATGGTCCTTATATTCCATTCCATATGCACAGAAAATTTTAATAATCTCCTCCATTTTTTGGATCATCCTTTCAGCTAAACTATCTGTCTGTGGATGGTAAGCTGTTTAAAATTCAAGTTTTGTAACCAGCATGTCATAGAGGTTGTTCCAGAATTCTGATGTGAATTTTGGGTCCCTATCACTCATTATGATTGTAGGGACTCCACATGTTTCTATGATGTTTTTCCAAAATAACAAAGCTCTATCCATGGCTGTGTCCTCTTTCTGAAATGGCAAGCACCTCACAGTTTTTTCTATACTTATCAACTATGACTAGGCAGGCATTTAAAGTGTCTTTTCTTCCTGGGAAAAGTCCTGTGACCCATTCCATATTAATGGTTCCAATGGGTCTTTGGTTTCTTCCATGTGTTGAAGTAGCCCATATTTTTCCGATGTTCTCTGTTTGCCTTTTGGCATCTTTCACAAGCTTTGATCTATTCACTCAACTCTTGTTCCCATTTGGGTCACCAAGCTGTGCTTGCTAGCTTGCTAATCTTCCCTTCGTCCTTTCTTCACTCATGTGTCCCATATAGGGGCACTCATGACATTCCTGCAGGATCAGGGATATTGTGTCCTTCTCTCTCTGATAAAGTAGTCCATCTATGAGGAGAAATTTGTTATCCTTATAGCCCCTCAACCAGGACTCCTCTCACTGGGATTCCTGTTCTGGGCTCCTGTATTTCTGTTCAAGGAGTTGCAACAATATGCCACACTGTTTGTGTTTGGCATAAGTCTTCATTACTGCACTGAAGAACTGATTTTTTAGTTCTGAGGAGCTTATCCCCAATATGGCAGTTTCTGTTCCTTCTGATTCAGTGTCTTCACTGTCTGGGGTACAACTTTCTGGTAAAAATTTAGAAAATCTGAAGTTTTACCTTGTCAGCCTGTGACTCAAAACAGAGCACTAGCATGACATCCAACATACCATAAATAATGGTATGACAAGTATTGAACAAACATAGCCAATACAGGTAATAAATAAGAGAAAACAATCCTCTTAAATTAAAAACCAACCTTATCCAAACAGAATAACGAAACCTAGAGGAGAATAAACAGGTCAAAACCCTTATTTTCACCTCTCATCTAACTTGTGCATATTTAAGTTATTATATACCAAAATGGTATTTTTCTTAAAGCTCACATAGAGAGCTACACAATGATATCATCCATGTTGTTGTAACACCACTACAACTGGAGATACCATATGACCTTTATTTCAAAGCCAATACCCCCCTGAAAGTTAAAGAGGGCTTGTACAAAACTGTACAAACGTATAACCAAATTAAAGATATAAACAAGAGCTTTAATTTGAGATAAATTAGACCTCTGTATCTCTTAAATTGACTGAGGGATCTTGGTTCAAAGGTTGAACAACCAGAAATACAGATATTCTGAAAAACAAGAAAGTAAACAAACCCCTGTATCTTTGGCACACACTCATACAACTGTACAGTGTAATATACCAAACTGTAGAGCTAATCAAGCCCTACAAAACTGTATCATCAGAATACAGATATCTTCCAAATTGAAGAAGATATCTGGCATGGAAGTTTTTGAAGCCTCATACTGATGTACAAAAATACATCCAAAAACTTTAAACCCTTATAACTTTTGCTATTTGAAAGAAGGGTAAACATGAAGCATACCAAATTGAAGAGCTCATTAAGCCCTTCAATTCTGTGCTCTTGGTTTCTTGATATCTCAAAAACTGACTAAGATATCTTGGTTGGAAGTTTTTTGACCAATACTGGCCTGTACCAAACCTGTACCAACCAGTACTGTCTTGATACTCAAAATAATGGTTTTTCAAAGCTTAAACCTGCCCAGAATGACTAGTATTGATCATACAGACACCAGAACAACGTCATCCAAGTGCTGACGTGGCAGGTGAAAAGTTTTTTCACCCTGTATTGATCCAGAATGATCATTTGTTGTTCCAAAACCACAATTCTGCCTCTACTGACGTCAGAATTGGGGATCCAGAACCACAGACTGACCATTGGAGTGAAAATATTCACTCCTCTGACGTGTGAAGAGTTAATAACTCTTGACAGTCTTGAAAGATATAAAAAGAAGGGTTTTTTTCCTTCAAAAACCCATCATCTTATTTTACCTTACCTATATTCTTACGTGACAAGACTGTTATCCATCAGTAGTGTCCTTAGAATTATTAAAGATATAATTAGAATATAATTATTGTAGTGTTTCTTCACAGTCAAAGATATTAGAGCATTGCAACCCAGGTCCTCAATAGACTCATCACCACTGCTACCACGTAGCAGTAGGACCTGAAGATTTAATTTATTATTTGTTTTTGACGTGTCACAGTCATAATACTAGCTTGTATTTACATTTTATAGCTACTATATAGACTCACCCTGACATTTTGGGGGCCTGGCCGTGGTTTTTCAACCTTATTGGACGTGTTTTGAACTGAATTAGGTGTAAAATTCAGCTATTTACAAGGTATTTTACTAAAAGTGAGTAAAATTTCTAATTTATTTTATATTATTATCATTTTTTTTAGCATCATATATTATATATACAAATTTTTTTTCCTCCAAAAATATATATTACAAAACATTTTTGTTGAGAGTAGGAGTACAAATCCTCCTTTTTATTATATTGCAATAATTTCCACGAAATTTAATAATAATACAACAGTATTATTTAAATTTCAATATAAATAATAATATACAAACAGTATATTATTTATTTTACTATTATTTTTCACCAAAGTGCGTGAAAATTAATATAGAAACATTTATTAATAAATAAATAATAAAATAATTTTTTATTATTTATAAGGAATATTTTAATTAAATATTTCCTTTAAAACAAGATATCACTCAAATTGACGTGAAAACTTGTAATTAATTGATATTTGAATCAAATATCAAGTGTTATAATAAATATTATTTATAATATTTATAATAACAAATCAAATTTATTATAATTTAATAAATTTGCGTGTTTATACAAAAACACAATAATATCCAAGTGAATCATTCACAAAACACTTTGATATTACAGTTTTCATTTATAAAACATAAGTGAAAAACTCAAAAACTGTTATTTTTCAATAAAAACATATAAAAATAATTAAAAAAACATAAACTACTTAAAAATTTCGAAAAATAACAGTAGAATTGAATATAATCATTTTGTTTTATCATAAAATACTGATATACAATCTGAAATATCTTTTCTGAATAGTGGAAAAAGACTACATTCCATTAGAAACCCAGTCACAAGGAAATTTTAGGTTCATAATCTGGGTTTCTTTCAACATTATCCAGTTGCCATCTGCTGAGGCCATCTGCATTGGTGTGGCTTTCTCTTCTTTGTATATGATGGTCATGTCACCTCTATACTCATGGATGGCTATTTGCCACCTCAAAATGTGTCTATTTGTAAGGTTTGACTATGAAACAATAAGTAAAAATTACTAATATTTTACTTATTGTACTGTTAATGTCCTTATAAATGAAATAAATAACATAAAAATAATTATAATAATAAACAATTGTTATAATTATGGAGTAAAAATAATTATATTATTGAATAAATATAATAATATAATTTATAGTATGAAAAATAATATAATAAAGAAAAATGTATTAATATATTTAAAAGCACTTTATTATTGTTACCAACAAATAATAAAGGTGTAAGAAATTATTTTTTATTAATAAAAAACAATTAATAACAATAATATTACTAATATTAACGTTATGAATTAATATAAAAACTATTGATATTAATTATAGAATCATCTAAAGTAAGAATAAAGAGAAAATTATTATAATAAGAAGAAATAACCAACTTTTAATACTTAATATAATAATTTTGAATAATTTTACGCCAAAAATTGTAAATACAACTTATTTAAATTGTATTGACATTACATTTTAAGAGAAATTACCAATATTCTTAAGATTACATGGAATTGAGGTTTTTTGAGAGAATTTTAAACAAAACAGTTAAATAAATGTAATAATCACGTCAAAGATGATGATTATACTAAGATTATCTTTGGTCTTTAATAATATAATAGTATTATATATAAAGAATAAAGAAATTACTTTTTGATTTAATTATTCAGTGTTTTTGTAAGCTTCTGAGGGGAAAATAGAGTGAAATGAGCTCTATTTATAGTAGATACCTTCCTCCTAGAGTCCAGCAGGCTTCTAGTAGACATTTACTGATAATTTCTACTTGAATTGATCAATATTTCAAGGTTTGGTGATGATTACATCATGATCAAACCATCTTGCCTCATAATTACGCCATTATTTAGAGTTATCACTATAACTCCAAGTTTGATGACATCATAGGCTTGGCAGAAGCCTAAGCTTCGTGGATTTTATTAGTATTAATCATATTCTAATATTATTCACCAGTTTTATTGCTTATATGACAGTTAAACTTAAAATAAGATTACAGTGAGTGATATTAAATGATCAAATTTAAGCTTAAACGTTTATCATTAATAACTTTTAAGTTATACACGCTACAGATATTCTGAGAGTAAATTCTGATAGCTTGGCATGTCCTTATTAAACTTACAAGAGAATTTCATTACATCATCAAAACTCTATTTTTGATGATTTTTCTTGTAACTCATCTTTTCTGTCAAAATCTAATATTTTAAACCTTGAACCATGATTTCAAGGGGTTATACCTTGAATATTAAAATAAAAAAAACTTCATTATTCCCGAATTAACTAGTAGAATCTGACTGTCCACTTTTTTTAAGCTTGGACCACTTTCACAACAAAGTGGTCAACAGCTCTATTGATTTTAATCAATAATCCATTACAGGTTTAAACCTTGTTTATAGCTTGTGAAATAAAGTTTATTTCTGTGTTCCTACAGTAATTTTGTGGTGACTTTTTTTTGGTTTATCACTCTATCATGTATATTTCAAAAGATATTAGCTAAAATCCTTGAATATATGCGTTGACCAAAAAAGTGCATATATTCAGCTTAACTCCTTAAGTATTGACTTTTGAGGTTAGCTTCTTAATTGTTTTATGTGTAAACGCTTATGGGGAATCCAATGGTACAATTTATCTCACATTTTGTTTCATTGGCATTTGAAATAACTAAGGATTCATGTTTTTTATAAGGTCTTATTACTTATAACTCATTAAATATTGACTCTACAGATATGCCATAAAAATGGTATATGTTTATTTTACCGTGAGGAATCAAATGGTGTAATTTATTTCAATTTTCTATTCATTGGAGTTTAAGTTAAACCAAGTTTTATGCCTATTTGTGGCAGTTTTGTAGTTTTAAGGTAATTATTTTCAAAGGTATAATTATTTCAAATATTTCTTGTGACTTTTTTGGGTATGTAGTCATATCTCAAAGGTTCACACTATGAGTAGTCTTCATATTAAGTAAATACTTGAGTGCTGTGCAGTCTGTCTATATTTCAAAGACTGCACCCTCCAGATAATAATGGAGTTTCTCTAGGGCCCAGAATAGGCATAGGAATTCAATCTGGGTTGCTTCATACCTAGCTTCCAAATCTTTCAGTTTCCCAGAGATTTGGCATATTACGCCTGCCCTTGGTTCACCATCCACAATTTGTCTTTGGTGTAGGGCTGCTCCTAATCCCTGACTTGAAGCTGCATCTATGTACAACTTGAAGAGTAATTCAACGTCAGGGAGTATCAGTACAGGTGCATTAGTGAGTTCATGTTTGATCCTCTAATATGCATCTCTCCTTTCCTTGGTAATTTCAAAAGCTACATCTTTGGAACATAACTTGTATAGACTAATAGCTATGTGATCAATTTTTTTCTGTGGTTTCTGTAGTAGCTAGCAAACCCAAGGAAAGATTGAATCTCTTTGATGTTCTTTTGTACTGGTATATGCAGTACTGCTGCTACTTTATTTTGTTATATGGCGACACTAAGGCCAGAGACTTTATGTCCTAGTGCCAGTAATTTGTGTTTTCCAAAATTTCACTCTTAAGTGAAATTTTCAGATTGATGGGTGTGTATTTACATAGTACTCTGTCTATGTACTGCGGATGGTCTTCCCATGTCTCTGAGTATATAATGATGTCACCAATATATACTGCCATCCAGCCTTCTCATATTGCTTCTTGAAGTGTTGTGTCCATAATCCTTTGGAAGTGGGCTGGTGCATTTTATATGCCAAATGGCATCCTTTTGTACTCATATAGAGCCATATTGCATATAATTCTGAGTACTTTCATGGAGTTTGGTTCAATTCCTTTCTGGTGGAAACCTTTCATAAAATACATCTTGGTCATATATTTTGATTTTTCCAAATAATGCAGGGCATGAGGTATCCTTGGTATAGGGTACCTATCATCTTTTGTGTAGTTATTTGGTGCTCTGAAATCCCCACACAACATAGATTTGCCATCATGCCAGATCATAAGGACAGGAGTGGTGATTTCTACGATTTCATTGTGTCCTATCTTCCTGATGACATTCATGTTTAGAGGCTCATTGATGTGTTTCTCAATTAATCCTCTGTTGGGAATTCTTCCTGTGGGACTTGCTCAATGAGATAGTCTTTCTTTTTTTCCTTTGTACAGTCGTTGGTATAATGGTCTGTTCAACAACAATTTTGACAAGATTTTTTTTCTTAGCCACTTCTGCCACCCTTTCTCTGGGTTTTTCTTTGAGCTCTGGCCTGAAAGGTTGTTTATCTTTGAAATTAATGCTTTTATATGGGGAATATTTCCCTATATTTGTTCTCTTCCTTAAATATTGTAAGGTATTTGCAATATCATGTAGAGTTCAACTTTGATTGCATCTGCATTTTACTTCATGCTCTCATTCCCCTGTAATTTGTGTCAGGAGTTTGTGATTGCTCATCTGAATATTCTTTTGAGGATCAAGGTATTTCAGTCTTTTAGACTGTCTAAGGCACCATTCATATGTGTCTTTGTCCACATAGTACTTGTCATTTTCAAATGACACAGTCTTGTGCCATATCCAAGTATCTTTGCTGTACTTTTGGATTATTTGACTCTTCAAACATGGGCAGCTCCTCCTGCCATGGATTTTTTTATCTCTGTTTGCCAAATACTAGCATAACCTTTAAATCTGTATTTAATCTAGTGTCACAGGGGCTCTCCGAAGTGAAGAGGGCCTGGCACTCAGTAAATTGGGACTCACTTATGGAGGGCTCAGGATATGGTAAGAGAGAAATACACTTAAGAGTGCAAAGATATGAATTACTAAAATAAAAAATATAAGAAAGCAGAAACAAAAGAAATAAGATTAAAGAATAAAAAAGAGCCAACCACAAACAAGTCCAAGTCCACTGTTTCAACCTGTCAGAATGAAAAGAGAAGGGTTAATAAGGATATGGCCACCCAGCTCATACTGTACAGGCCAAGAGAGAAAATGAAAATACTAACTTAATATTTAATAAATATAATAACCAAAATAAGGATAATAATATTCATTAAATAATAAATAAACTAAATTAATTAACTGGGGAAAAGTCCCAAGGGGGGAGAAAGAGGGGCTGGTATATGTGAGAATCACCAGGCCTGATCCAGAGAGCAAATTTTCTTGAGAGGATTGAATGATTGAATTGAGTCTGGCCAATACAGGTCCTGTACAGTTGAACAGAAATTGTACAAGAGGTGTGGTGAAGTTGAGTGATCATACAGCTTTATAATGGTGTATCCAAACTGTATTGGGTGAATCCAACCTGTACAGATGTTCACAGGCTGTATTGAGGTACCAAGCTGTATGCATGTTTCATCAAGGAAGATTGCTGAAGCTGAATGCTGATGCAGATAGTGGATCTGCTCATTTGAGGTGTTTGAGTGAGTGTATTAATGAATACCCTTACCCCTGGTGAGTGGTTGTTGCAGTATCCCCCTCTTGAAACTGGTGGGCTCCTGAACACCATAATACCCTTCCACTGTTGAGTGGCATCTCAATATCCCCAAATTTTTTCAAAAAATTTCTTTTTAATTTTCATTTCCTCTTGACCATTATCCTGAAAATATTTCTTCAATTCTTCTCTGTAAAATTAAATTGATTCCCCCTTAGTTCAAATTTGAGTAAGTATTCCACTTGGAAATATGCTTCTTTTCCTTCGGATTCAATCAATCTTTTGTCCTTGGGGTATGGCCTTGGATTGTATCCCAAAATGATGGCCACTGAGCTCTTGTTCTCAAAAAATGATGCCAAATGAGTATATGAATGTATACTCATTTGTCAAGGCCCAATTGAAAAAACTTGAAATGAAGTCTTCAAGGGGTCTTGTCCCCATTGGCCTTGGAAATGCCTCAATTTCCCTTCCCATAGTTTTTGTCTTTGGACCCTCCTATGGTTATTTCCAATTCTCTTGCTTTTATGGCCTTTTGGGCCTTTTTTGGGTCTTGGTGATTTTAGTGATGTTTTTTGATATATGGCCATGTTTAGCCATTTTGCTCTTTTGGGGTCCCACGGTCCGTGGGCTGTGGGGGCTATTAGAGGCCCCCTGGGCCTAATTTTTCTGGGGACCAAACATTGGCCCATGGTACAATTTCTCACCTAAATTGCCTGCACCCATTGAGGGGGTCCAAGACCATCAATATCCTGGACTCCCCAAAGTTGCAGGGGAGGCCCTGGGTGATGAATTCAGCCCCAAAGGGGTATGAATCCTCACCTTAGAGGTTTTGAGGGGGGGCATAAATGAGCTATGGCCCCCATTTCCTTGAGGTCAATTTCTTTTGATTTGGAGTGGACTGATTCTGACGTCTTGATTCTTCTGCTTGCATACTCTTCAGTTATGAGTTCCAAAATGACTGAAATAACTGAATATTCTCCTTCTGCACCACCACCATCTGTTATTTGTGGGTCTGGCTTATTCAGTCAATTATCTTCACCCTCCATGGCTTCTTCTGGTCACTTTGATCCCTCCCAAATCTATGATGGGTACAGAGCAGTTGAAATTCTTGATGCTGCCTGTACTGGATGTTGGCCAAGGGTAAGGATTGTTTTCAACACTACAATCACCGATCTTCAAAGTGCCATTATTGCTTCATTGGAAAGAAAGTATGTTGTCATACCGGGGTGTCATCTTCTAATGTCAGGAGATATTTATGGAGTAGAAAGGATGGGCCTTTTGGGAAAGAATTCCCAGTCTCTGAGGCACCTACTCCTGATGGAACTTCAGGATTTTCTCAATGTGAGTTATTCGCATATCTTGATTGAATTGGTACTGAGGGTTTGATGTAGTAACTGGTTCCAGTCAGAGGGATGTGGCAAGGTGGACTAATGTTGGAGGGCCGATTCCAGTTGGTGGTAGGCCAATATATTCCAGTTCAGAAGTCCCAATCTCCAGGATCAACACTGAAGGGGTAGTGAAAAGAATAAGAAGGATTGCTGATTCACTAACTGACCCAGATGCTGAAGGTAGTGATGAATTGGATGGTGAAGAATTTGTAGTTGTTCCCCATTCAGTTGGCCATCTATTCACCAATTCCTCTACCCAGCCTCTTGCCAACAGATTCCAAAGCCAAGTGATTCCCAGTACTCCCAGAACCTTCCAACCAGTGCTTGCTTCCATTCCCATTACCACTCCACCTTCTTCACCAAGTACTTCTCATGCCAGGCCTGCCTTGAATCCAGCAGTAAGACCATCACCAAGCCAGAAACCCAGGAATCCACCCATAACCACCTCCCAACAACTCCAACCTGTGGCCAGTTCCAGTAGAAGAAGGGATGGTTTGTCTCCTTTGCCGTTTCCTGCCGCTCAAGTTTTTCAAAGAAGAGATTGCTGGCCTATCCAAATTACCAGAGAAGATCCCAATGTGGCGAGTGAAAACCAAGAAGCTGTGGCCAGGTTATTCAGGAGGGTTGATAGAAATAGCATGGAGGTGATTATGTATGCAAATGACAGGACTATTCTAGGTACTGCTTCAGAAGAAATGGATGCAAAATTTGCCTGTTATGAAGATGAATTGATGAATGATTTTCAGAGAACCTTTGATGATTTAGCTAGAGATAACTAGTTTCCTTATCCTTGTTTGTGTTTGGTTTGACTTCTCTCCCCACTCTTATAAATACTAAAAAATGAAAAAATAATGGAACCTCCCAATAAATGATTTGGGAGGGGACGCTTCTGCTTTAAAGAAATAAAAAGAAAACAAAATTATACAAGTAAATAAAAGAAAGAAAAAGAGAGAAAAAGAGATAAAAGAAATTCCTGATGGCTTGTCCTTCTTGTAGTGAGTTGGTTGATTATTGGCCAAGAAGTGTCTTAAAAATGAAAAATGAAAACCAAGCATTTGATGCTCACAGAGTGGCCAAGGTAATCTTTTACAAGAAGTAGAACCCTCAGGGATACATACCAGTAGATGGAACTTACTTTCATAACTCCCACTCCCCACCAAGCACCATAAAACTGAAATAAATTGCCATAAATGACTTGAAGTAATGAAAGTCTTTAATAATGATGATTGGCATAAATTGACATAATGATAAAGAAAAAGAAAAGAAAAAGAAAGAAAGAAACATTTGGCCATATCTTGATAAGGTCCAAATTGGAGGGTATTGATGTTGCATGCTTCCTGAATCTGTACAAAGAATTGACAAGTTCTCACAAAGTGGCCAAGGTGATGCTTACAACAACATATGGGTAGAATACCCCCCTAAAGGTGCATGCCAGGAGAGGAACTTACTTTCATAACTTCTTCTCCCCACCAAGCACCATAAAATCAAACTCTTGAGGTATTTGGGCCAGGCTTGTCTGGAGACAATGAATGGAAATCCTTGAAGAGTTCTGGTGATTTGGTAAGGTTGGAAGCTGGTTCCCAAGTGGTTCTTTCTGGGTCTTCACTGAATCCTTTCCACTCTGCAAGATACCATAAATTACCTCTCTTGAGTTTTGAGTCCAGAACCTGAGCCACTTCCCATTCCTCTTGCTCCTCCACTAAGACTGGTGGTGGTGGCAATTGATGTCAATTTGGGATAGTTGAATGCTTCACTGGTTCTAGTAAGGACACATGGAATACAGGGTGAACTGACTTCCATTGCTGAGGCAGCTTGAGGTGATATTCATGGCTGCCAATCTTCTTCAGAGCTGCAAAAGGTCCCAACCATCTTTCTGATAATTTCTTTGTGGATCTTTTTGTCTTTATGTTCTTGGAAACTAGCCATACTTTGTCCCCACATTGGAAATGTGGTGGAATTGCTCTATTTCTATCTGCATACTTCTTGAATCTCCTTATTTCTGACTCTAATTCTTCTTTGACAACTTTCTGTACTGATTGGATTTTTGTTTATAACTTTCTAGCAGGTGAATCTTGAGAAATGTGGATTGAGTCAAAGCTGGAATTTCTTCCATAAATGGTGAAAAATGGTGATTGCTTTGTTGATGAATGTTCTGCATTATTATAGACAAATTCAGCCAGAGGGAGCCAGGTGTACCAGTCATCTTGATGATAGCTGACATACATCCAAAAATACTGTTCTAGAATCTGATTTACCCTCTGTCTTTCCATCTGTTTCGGGATGAAAAGCAGTTGAAATATCTCTTGATATCTTGAGCTTCTGACATCATTGAGTCCAAAATGATGAAATAAATAAAGATCCTCTATCACTGACAATACTGACTGGGAGGCCATGCTTGGAAAATACATGACTAATGAAGATTTCAGCTACTCCAGAGCAGTGATTGTTCCATAAGCTGGAATGAAGATTGCCATTTTTGAAAACCTGTCCATAACTACTAGAATTGAGTCAAAGTTGTTTGACAAGGGCAATTGAGTGATAAAGTCCATTGATAAGGAATTCCAAGGACCAGATGGAATTTGAAGAGGCTTGAGTAGTCCAAACTTCTTGTGATGAATGTTCTTGTTTCTTGAACATTGCTGACATGAGAACACATAGTCCTTGATGAATTGATTCATGACAGCCCAATGAAAATCCCTCTTGATGAGCATGAGAGTCTTCTCCTGGCCAGGATGGCCAGCCAATAGTGAGTCATGACGCTTTTGAAGAATATTGAGTTGAAGTTCTTCATTGCTTGGTATTACCACTCTATCTTTGAGTAATAACAACTTGGCTTGACATTCAAGAGAATAATCTGGAACTGATTCACCTCTTGCTAGTTGCTTGAGTATCCCTTTATAGTCTTTGTCTTTCCATACTTCTTTTTGAATCTTGTCAACTAAATCTGAAAATATTTCCACTTTGATTGAGAAGAATCTTGACTCTTGAATTAAATGTTGCTTGATTACTTGATGAAAATTTTGAGGATTCTTGCTGATGAAGTCCACCCCCCTCTCTGGGTACACGTCGTCCCGAAATAACAAGGCATCTGGTAAATTGGCCAGTCTTCCTGGGGGGTAAGTGATAGTGAAATGAAATTCAGAAATAAACTCAGCCCAACAGGCCTGATGACAAGTAAGAACTTTGGAAGACATAAAATACTGAAAGGAAGAGTGGTCTGTCAGGACCTCAAAATAATTGGAGAGAGAGAGAAGAATTGCTCTCCAGTGCTTGAGAGCCCAAACTATGCCAAGGAGTTCCTTGTCATGAATTTCATAGTTCAGCTCAGCTGGGAGAAGCTTGCGACTATCAAATGCAATAGGATTCTTTCCTGAGTCATTCACCTGGCTCAATACAGCACGCAAGGCATAATAAGAAGCATCAGTCTCCACAATAGTAGGTAGAGAAGTATTGAAATGAGATAAGATAGGAGCAGTAGTGAAAGCTTCTTTGATTAATTGAAATTGGCTAAGAGCTTCCTCATTGAAGATAAAGGGAGAATCTTTTTTGAGAAGGGAAGTGAGAGAAGTGATTTTTTTAAAATAATTTTTTATGAAATGAGAATAAAAATTGGCAAAGCCAAGAAAAGATTGTAGAGCCTTGATGTTTTGGGGCTGAGGCCAATTGAGCATTTGCTGAACTTTTGAATAATGCATCTTGAGGCCATCACTTGAAATAACATAGCCCAAGTATTCCACACTTGAGGCATGGAATACACACTTGGAGGCTTTGGCAAACAAATTATTGTCCCTCAGTCTTTCGAGGACAGAGGCCACATGTTTGACATGTTCCTCCTCAGAACTAGAAAAGACCATAATATCATCTAAATAAACTACAACAAACACATCCAAGAAATCTGAAAATATATCATTCACAAGATTCTGGAAAGAAGCTGGAGCATTGGTAAGGCCAAATGGCATAACGAAATACTCATAACTACCATATTTGGTTCTGAGGGAAGTTAAGTGCTCACCCCCCCTTTGATTCTCAGGAGATTGTATGCACCACGCAGATCTATCTTTGAGAAGATAGTTGAACCATTGAATACGGTAAGAAGCTGCTTCATAGGAGGAACAGGATATCTGTTGTTCCTAGTGACAGCATTAAGTTTGCAGTAGTCAACACACAAACAAAGACCTACATCCTTTTTCTTAACAAAAAGGACAGGTGCTTGGCCTTATGAAACCTTTCTCTACATTCTCTGAAATGTATGCCCATAGTGTTTCTGACTCTTTATTTGATAATGAGTAGATAACACCAATTGGAGGTAGAAGACCCTCCAATTTGATATGATGATCACAGGCACAGTGTGGAGGAAGTTTCTCTGCTTTCACCTTGGAGAATACATCCAAATATTGGTGATAAACAGGAGGGACTACCTTCAACACAGTTTCAATTTCTTCTGGCTCTTCCTCCTCATCCCACTGCTCCTCCAGGGATGCATGAAAGGATAAGGGAGGAAGGTCCATATCCCCTTGAAAGAGATGAAGTGAAGATATAGAAACATCTTCTCCAACATCTTTTATCTCTTTGAAGACTTCATCTCTTAATGGAAGTAATGACTGAGAGGGAATGATGGAAGGGATATGGACAGAAGAAGGAAGGGAAGGTGTCTTAAGTTCACCAAGCAGAGTAACACTGTTGACAGCAGTGGAAACGTCACTACTAGTAGAAGGAATAATACCACTAGAATCCTTATGACTAGAATCATAGGTGATCTATACATTTTTCCAATCAATAATGGGATTAAAATGGTAAAGGAAATCATAGCCCAATATCAGCTCTTCTCCCTTGGGTGAATCTATGATAAAGAAGTCCCATTCAAAGATTGGGAAGGAAGGAAAGTCAACTACCCACTTGGTATAATGGGTGATGAACAAGGCAGGGGATTCATTAGAATCCAGAATGAAAATATGAATCTTTTCAGGGAGCTCTGACATAGTCAATGACTACTTGAGAACAAAATTATTTTCAATAAAAGAGTTTGTAGCACCAGAATCAATGAGAATACTATAAAAAATATCAGAGACAGAAGAGAAAATAAGAAACTTTAAAGATTTCTTGACACTAGTATTCAGAGTGCACAATTGTGCTCTTGAAGGAAATAAGTGAGAACCATTGAACACATCATGATCCCCACTCAGGCTTTTCCCTGCTTGCTAGGGAAGCCTCTTGATGATGACCCAGGCTTGTTCTGAGGTCTTTTGAAGCATTTTTCAATTGGGTTCTTTCCACAAAAATAAGTACACAACCCCTCTTTAATCCTCCTCTCCTTTTCAGAAACAATTAATTTATTGTCCTTATTGAGGAGAGCAGCATGAGGCTTGTCCTTTTAAGATTGAAACTGATTGCCCTTCTTGTTCTTCTTTTTCTGAGGTCTCTTTGGAAATGAGTTTTGAGGAGGCCTTGAGGTATTGGATCCATTGACAGGAGGCTTCTTCTCTTGATCGCCACCCTTTTCCTTTTGCCTCTCATGATATCTTGTGTCTACTTCTAAAGTGACATCCATAAGCTCTTGAATAGTATCAAAAGTTCCAGAGTGAGAAGCCAACTGATCCAACCATCTTGATTCCAATCCTTGTTTGTAAACATGGATATAATCTCTTTCCCCCCAATCTTCAATTCTTGAAATTAAGCTTCTGAAATCAGAAATGTACAAGGATACATGACCACTTTCCTTCATCCTCAAATTGTCCAACTCTTGTTCAGCTTTCCTGACTTCATTGGGGTCACCAAACAGAGTGAATAATTGAGATTCGAATAATGGCCAATTATTGAGGAGATAAGAAGGGTCTTCATTGGAAGTACTTGAGAGATAGGGTTCAATCTACGTTCCAGCTCTACCAGTGAGAAACAAAGTTGAGTAAAGAACTTTCTTCCTGTCAGAGAAAAAATTTTCTGGATCATTATGGAATATTAATTGACAGGATTGGATAAATCCTCTCAATTTATGAGCTTGAGTACCATCAAAAGAATCAGGTGCCTTCATGGATGGAGTCTTGAAATCAGGGGCTTTGGAATTGTCCCTGGGGGAAACTGCTTGAGTGATA
Source organism: Austropuccinia psidii (assembly GCA_023105745.1). Taxonomy (NCBI): domain Eukaryota; kingdom Fungi; phylum Basidiomycota; class Pucciniomycetes; order Pucciniales; family Sphaerophragmiaceae; genus Austropuccinia; species Austropuccinia psidii. The sequence goes on along the minus strand of JALGQZ010000009.1, from coordinate 2,706,207 downwards.
TTCCCCATGAATTGAGTCATCTGCTCCATCATCTTGAGGAGACTTGGTTCAGTTTGAGAGACAAGAGGTTGACTAGAAAGGGCTATATTAGAACCCTGAGGCACCTCTGGAGCATTTTCCAAGGAATCTGCCACTTCAGTCTCCCCAGAATCTTCCTCTTCCACAGACTCTTCCCCCTCTTCATCTTTAACTTGCCCTAATCTTGCTCTTGAACCTTCAGAAATGCCAGGGTAGCCACCCAAAAGTCCAGAAAAGGATCTTGATCTTCTAGATTTCATTCCACCTCTTCTTGAGGGTGCTGCTCCTTCCATTTGTGGTCCTCTGTCCAAGTTTTCACTCAGTTTATGAACTGATGGTGTGCGGTCAAGAGGATCCCTTGCTTTAGGAGTGAGAACAGCTGGAATGTTTTGGGTTCTAGTTTTTTTCGCTGGGGGACTTTTCTTAACTGGCATTATGAACAGAAATAGTATAAAAAATTGATGGTGTTGAGAACAGAAATCAAAGCTTGGCCAAATCAATCACAATAAAAATCTTGATGAGTCTTGAGGAATCAATTCAATTCTTGAGGTGAAACAGCTTCAATCAATAATCAATCAATTCAATCAATCATCAACAATAAATTTAAATTCAATATCAATAATCCTGAAGAGTTCAATAATAAGTCAATCAATCAATCAATCAATCAATGTCTTCAAGGTCAATTCAAAAGTCTTGAGGAATCAATAAGTCAATCAATATCTTCAGGAATCAAAATCAATCAGTAATCAATAATCAATTCTTGAGGATAAATCAGTTATCTTGAGGAATTCAAAAGTCAGTCAAATCAATCCAAATAAATCCTGAATCGCTGAATCAATAACCCAAATGAATCCCAATCAATCAACCAATCAATAACAAATCAATAACAAATCAATTACAAATCAATAACCAATCAATAACACCTGATAAGGCCTGAATAGACAAACAAAGAGAAATTTGATTGAAATAAAATGAAGTGAAATGAGATGGTCAGCAATGATTAAGAAAGAAGAATCAATTTTCATATAAATGAAATGAATGAGATGAAAATTGATGAGAGAAAAAATCATAAGATCATTAAAGAGTCATAATTGATGAATGAGAGAAATGAATATAAATGAATGAAAAGAAATAATCAAATATTATTTAATTAATTTAGTGTCACAGGGGCTCTTCGAAGTGAAGAGGGCCTGGCACTCAGTAAACTGGGACTCACTTATGGAGGGCTCAGGATATGGTAAGAGAGAAATACACTTAGGAGTGAAAAGAGATGAATTGCTAAAATAAAGAATATAAGAAAGAAGCAACAAAAGAAACAAGAGTAAAGAATAAAAGAGCCAACCACAAACAAGTCCAAGTCCACTGTTTCAACCTGTCAGAATGAAAAGAGAAGGGTTAATAAGGATATGGCCACCCAACTCATACTGTACAAGCCAAGAGATAAAATGCAAAGACTAACTTAATATTCAATAAATAGAAAACCCAAAATAAGGATAATGATATTCATTGAATAATAAATAAACTAAATTAATTAACTGGGGAAAGTCCCCAGGGGGGAGAAAGAGGGGCTGGTATATGTGAGAATCACCAGCCCTGATCCAGAGAGAGAATTTTCATGAGAGGATTGAATGATTGAATTGAGTCTGGCCAATACAGGTCCTGTACAAGGGGTGTGGTGAAGTTGAGTGATCATACAGCTTCATAATGGTGTATCCAAACTGTATTGGGTGAATCCAACCTGTACAGATGTTGACAGGCTGTATTGAGGTACCAAGCTGTATGCATGTTTCAGCAAGGAAGATTGCTTAAACTGAATGCTGATGCAGATAGTGGATCTGCTGCTTTGAGGTGTTTGAGTGGGTGTATTAATGAATACCCTTACCCCTGGTGAGTGGTTGTTACATCTAGCAGTAATTCAGTAATCTGGTATACTTGGTACATCTATAAAGAGTCCATCAAAATATTTATTGAGCTACATGTCATCATATTCTTCTGTGCCAGAAATTTGTGCCAGCTTGAGGCCTCTGGAGGCTGTTTGAAGGCTTCCTTCTCAGAATAAGACATATTATCTTGATATTGGTATTGAGATGGAGATCTGGCCTTATTCACCATTAGGGCATCTGCTTTGACGTCTTCTGAGTGGTATGGATCATCCAAAACATGGCCTTGTGGTTGGGGCTTCATATTTTGGTAGACATTAAACAATTCTTTTATGACCTGATCTAGACAATCCCTGTCGCGTTTTCAGTGGTGCTGTTTTTCAAAGACTTTATTTAGTCTTCTTTTGGTTTCTTCAGAAGCTTTGCTCAATTGAGAATGGCGTTCTTGAAGAGTTTTAACAATTTTGTCCATGGAGGCTGTTAAGGTTTTCATCCTCTCACGGTTTTCTTGTAATTCTGCACACTTTTTTGAGTTTTCTCTGCAAATTGGGACATTTGTAACAACAGTAAATCATTGTTTAACTTACTCTCAGGTGTAACAACACTTTGTTCATTCTGAGTGGGGTAATATTTCTATTATTGGGGCTACTGATTGTACAATTATTTGCAACAATTTGTGACTCTTGTTTACTTCTTTCACCAAGTCAAACCGCTCCTGGATCATTGGATCTGACTCTCTCTTCCTTTGGTTGAAAGAGGTCTTGTTTTTTTCCTTTTATCCTTTTCTTTTCCTGGAAACAACCTGGGATTGTGAAGAATGGTGACTCTTGGCCACTGATCTGCTGGTTCCTGAATGAAGTGAAGCCACTGGAGATTTGGGTTGGTCTACTCCTTGTGAGCCAGAAGGAATCAGAGTAGGTCCTCTCTGGCTCAGCTGTTCTCCTATAGCTTGGATAGTGGCTTATTTCTCCCTTATCCTGGTTGCCCTCTCCTCCAGGAGTCTGAACTGCCTTGTGGAACTCCATCCTTTGGTTATTACCATAAGGAATTTAAAGGATATCTCTTTGAGACATATCTTCTTGAAGCTTCCTCCAAATTCTTCCCAGTGGGATGCTAGGTTGAACCTCTTGTTTTCCATGCTCCATTGAAAAAGGTCTTTGAGTAGTTGGTGGAGCTGAAGAACGTTATCCATATCCTTCTAGCCTTCTGGTTTGGGGTTTCTGTTCAATTGAAAGGTTAATGGAAGAGTGGGTATTATTTCCCTCAGTTTCTTGCCATTCACCACTTTGTCCAAGGTTTCCTCTTCCAGGTCTTCTGGTTCTGGACAAGCCTTCTCTGTCCTCTGGCTGGTTCCTTGGGATTCCAAGGTTCCTAAGGTGTACAGGCAACATATCAGTGTTTGCAAGAACTCAAAAACTTAATGTTCTCTGGGAATTTACCTTTTACTGTGCCTTGTACAAATTTATTGTCTACTGATTTTGGCGATTTGAATTTAGAGGTTACAAGTGGGTTAATTATGCTAATCTTCCCTGTACAAGTTATCAAGGTTGGTGTGAGCCTGCAAGAATGAAAAGAATTACATTCTACACAAGCTCCAAACACTTTTATTAAATTTTCTTTGAATTATTTCAATTCATCTGTGTAAATTCACTTTTAATTTGGTTTTCTTCTATTTTTTTTTACAAGTCACTCATTCAAGATCTGTTGCTATAATAATCTTGCTACCAATTCAAATCTTCTAGACTTGCAGTTATAGAAACATTTTTTCTATAACACCATTTTACTTTGTTGATATAGTAGATTTTCTTCTATAACAACAGCATATGCTTGGTTACATACCTTGTTACTATGACAATACCCTTTCTGCTAAAAAAGAATAAAAAAATGTATTAGTCCGTTCGTGTTTTATTTTGATTTTGTACCTACAGAATTTAGAGAGGAATATTATACTTGAGAATTATTCCTCAGATCTCTTAAAAAAATATTTTTTTTACAAATAAATCCATAACAAATTTTTGTTATTAGATCTCTCAAATATAAGTAATAAAAATTACTTTCAGTATTTTTTCATATTGGTGAAGCTCATTCCACCAATAAAAAACCTCTTTTCATATAGTGACATCTCTATTAACTTGACTTAACAGTATTCCAATGCCTTTATAGTTTATTAAAATTACTAATAATTAGACTGGAAGCCACGTTAGAGGCCCCAGGCTAACAGTTGGTTTACCTTGTATTGATGCAGAGTTTTGCTGTTTCCTACTCCTCTGGGTTGCAATTGTGTGCACTTCTTTGCTTTCATGAGGCTTTTACTGTGCCTCTTTCCTTTGCCATTTCTGCTTTCTGGTTCTGCAGGTATCAGAGGTTTACTGCCTTGTGATTGGGTTTCAAGTGGTATGAAGTTTTCTTCTACTCAATCAAAGAAGAAAAAGAAGGCTTTTGTCAGTTAAGACTTCTTAAAATGCTGTTTGAAAATCTAGGAATGTTCTCTGGAAATATATTCCTATATTATACCCTTGTATTGTGATGGTTTGATTGAAATTATCAATTAAATGTCACAAATACAGCTTTGTGGATTTCTGGTATACTGTTTGTATCCCAGTATCTCACAGATTAGCTTTTAATTAACAAGTGTAATATCAGAAGTGGTTATGTAATGTGAAATTGAAATTATCAATATGCCCAACCACACCTCTAATACTGTTATTTGATGCAAGGGAGGTGTTCTTTTCCATTAAAAAAGAACTGTCTTTATGGCTATTCAAGTTGTTTCATATGAAAAAAAACGCCAAAACTAAATATTATGGTGATTAAATTATAATCAACCACATGAAAAAGCAACAAAAAACACAGTGGTATATAATTATATACCACTCCAAAAAATAATAATAAGATATGTGTTATATTTTTTTTAATAATTTTAGGCCTACCAAGAGAAAAAATAATGTCAGAAATTAAGACTATAAGAGAAAAAACTCACTTGTTGCATGAAAAAGGTACAAAAAATTCAAAAAACACTGCCAGGACCCCAAATTGTCAGGCTGAGTGTATGATGAAGTTATAATAAGACTATTTACAGCTTCATCTATGACTGTCACATGGTGAAATGACTTTGAATAAGTTTTAAGATGATAACAAGGGTTTAAAAATGAAGTATAAAGGGCTTTACTATCAATAAATAGTGGTGGTCAGTGCTGTTGAAAGTCCTAAGTGCAGCTTTATCAATTGGTTTATTATAATAAGAGACTACAATAATTAAATGTATAATTATACCTTGTTATTCCCAAGAGCATAGCTTTTCTGGACATTTTACTACAAAGGAATTCAAGAGCAGGATGAGGAAACCTTTCCTGCTGGAGAAAAGGCCTCCTTTTATCCTAAACTGGGGTGGAATGGCCCTCTAGACCATCCATGTAGAGGAAGTGAAGAGTTCTTAACTTCAGAGTACTGGTTTGTGGTTTCCACAAAGCCTGAATACACTATTTTGGGCTCATATGGGGTTTGTAAACCACATCTGGGCAGTTTTCACCAATACAGGGTGAAAGCGTTCATCTGGGGACCACACAGACCTCTTCTGGTATGTATGATGTGTAGAATTCTGTAGAGGACCTGTATGGGACCCCAGTATTAAAGGAAGTATGAGTTATTGAAGTGAAAACATGCTTCTTAGTCTTCTTGACACCTCGTAATCATGGTTGTGGGATCTTATCCCACAGAAAAGGTGTATTGGCTCAATTGTGGGATCTGATCCTTAAACCTCCTATACCTTTGTCAGTTTTAAAATATTGAGATAAAAGTTGGTTCATTGTGTATCCCTGGGTGGTATATACACAATGGTAACTTTGAAGATGGCAAAGTTATGCCATCTACAGGTTTTGTTATTTAGATAAATGATTCTCTCAATATCTGTATGGAGCTTTTTTGCTCCATAACAGTTGTTCTAAATGGGGTATGAGAGAATCAACGGCACCATCAGATAGTTGTGATTGCGCTCTTTCCAAAAAGACCCCACTTTAAGTATCCCACACTGAGACTGTAGAAGTGAGATGGGAGGTGAATATTTTGTTCACCCTTATTTGACCTAATTTTGGCCATAGGTTCGGTACTTTTGGTGTTAGCGCAATTTGGCTAGTACCATGGGATAGCCCTGAAATAGAGCTTCACTTTGAACACCCATTTTCCAGGGTTAAGCCTCTTCCTTTGGATTTCAGATGAGAGGTTAAAATTGAGGTTTATGCTCACCAACAACTTTGAGGAGGAATAACTTTGTTATCCTTTGTCATATGATGATGGGACTTGTATATTTGGAAAGAGGTGAGTTTCCTCTGTCTTTTGATAAATTTTGAGCCGGTTTGGCTCATCTCCATGTCTTGTTGTTATCTTAGCTTTACCATTGGTTTATGGTATTTGGCTGTCAGCCTGTGAGTCAAACCAGAGCACAAGCACGACAGCCAAATACCATAAATCAATGGTATAGCCAAGATACCACCAAAACATGGAGCTGAGCCAAATCAGCTCAAAATGTATCAAAAGAAAGAGGAAACTCACCCCTTTACAAATATACAAGTCCAATCACCATAGGAAAAAAAATAACAAACTTATTCCTTCTCAAAGTGGTGCTGAGCATAAACCTTAATTTTCACCTCTCATCTGAAATATCGAGTAAGAGTTTTAACCCCATCAAATTGGGATTCAAAATGAAGCTCTAAGTAAGGGCCATCCAATGGTACCAGCTAAACTGAGCTAGCACCAGTATTACAGAAGGTATGGCCAAATTCAGGCCAAATAAGGGTGAATGAAATATTCACCCCTCATCTAACTTCTACAGTTTTAGTGTGAGATACCTAAAGTGGGGTCTTTTTGGAAAGCCCACAATCAGTGATATCTGATGGTGCCATTCATTTGCCCATATCTCATATAGAACAAAGTCTATAAGGCAAACAAGCCCAATACAGCTTTTTGCCTAAAACATGCATATGTACAAAAATCTTGTGCATGGGATAACTTTTCCATATTTAATGATAACCATATCAAATGAGGTACCATTGTGTATAAGACATACAGGGATACAAACTGAACCAATTTTGAGGTTAATATCTCAAAAACCGACAAATGTATGGCTGTTTCAAGGTCAAAATCCCAAAGTTTGACCAATGCAGCCTTACCATGGGATAATATCCCATAACCATGATAATGTGGTGTCAGACAGACAAAGAATTTTTATTATTTCAATAACTCATAGCTCATTCAATACTGGGGTCCCATACAGGTTCTGTACAGCATTCTATGCATCATACACATCAGAATCAGGCTGTGTGGGCCCCAGATGAAAGTTTTCACCCTGTATTGGTGAAAGCTGCCCAGATGTGGTTTCAAAACCACATCTGAGCCCAATACAGGCTATACAGGCCCTTTGCAAACCATAAGCCTGTCCTTGAGAGTGAAAAATCTTCACTTCCTCTACGTGAAAAGGTCTATCAGCCTTTTCACCCCATTTCAGGATAAAAAGAGGCCTTTTCACTACCAGAAAAGGAATTCCTATGTAGTACAACTGTCAAAAACAGTTATACTCTTTGAAAAGAAACAGGTTATACTTTAAAATTAAGTATTTTAGTTCTTATTATAGTACCCCAACTGGTAAGACTGCACCCAGGGCTTTCAGCAGTGCTCACCACCACTATTAGGCAATAGCAATGCCCTTTTATCATCATTATAACCCCTATAATCATTAATCAAATTCTTTTTACACTATTTTTACCATGTCACAGTCATAATTAAAGTTTTCAAACACTATCATACACCGTTATCATAGACTCAGCCAGACATTTTGGGGGCCTGGCCGTGTTTTTTAACGTTTTTGGACCTTATAAGTAAGTTTTTTCTGTTATTCTCTCTATTCTGACAAATTTTTTATATTTTGAGGCATAATATTCTTTTAAAAAAATATATAAAACACATATCCTTTATATATTTTTAAGTTGTATATGTTACATACCACTATTTTTTTTCTTTTTTAATCATATTGTTGCATGTTTGATTATAATTTAATCACCACAGGACCCTTATTTTGGGCATGTTTTACATATAAAAAAACTTTAATCCATGAATAAAGTCCTTATTTTCATTAAATAAGGACACCTCTTACTTAAAAACCAACAGTTGAGGCATGGTTGGGTGTATTGCAAATTTAATTACCATCTTACATACAACTTTTATCAGATTATACTTTCTAATTACAAGTTATTCTGTGAGATACTGGAATACAAAAAGTGTAAAGGATATCTGTACGCTGTATTGCTGACCTGAAATTGTTAATTCAATTACACTATCATTATACAAGGGCATATTGTAGTAACATACAAGCCCAGAGGCCATTCTTAGACATTCAAACAGCATTTTAAGAATTCTGAACTGACATTAAGCACTTTTTTCCTGTTTGATTCAGTGGAAGAGAACTACATACCACTTGAGACCCAGTCACAGGCCAACACACCAGTGACACCCTCAGAACCAGAGGGCAGCAAGGGCAAAGTAAAGAGGCATAGTGAAGGCCTCATTACAGCAAATAAGTGGACACCCATTGCCACTTAGAGGAATAGAAAATCACAAAACTCTGCTTCAATAGAAGGTAAACCAACCTTAACCACTTGTACAGGGAAAATTACCATAATTAACCAGTTGTAACCTCTAAAGATAAATTGCCAAAATCAGCAGAAAACAAATTTTTACAAGGCACAGTCAAAGGTAAATACCCTAAGAACATAAATTTTTTGACTGCTTGTAAACACTGATATGTCACCTGTACACCTCAGAAACCTTGGCTTTCAAAGGAACCAACCAGCTCACAGAGAAGGCTTGTCCAGAAACAGAATACCTGCAAGAGGACAACGTGGACAAAGTGGTGGATGGTAAAACACTGAGGGAATATGTACCAACGCTGCCATTCACTTTCCAATTCAACAGGAACCTCAAACCAGAGGACTGGAAAGACATTGATACAGTTCTTCAGCTCCACCAACTCCTCAAAGATTTATTTGAATGGAGCATGGACAACAAGAGGTTCAACCTGGCATCCCACTGGGCAGAATTTTGAGAAAGTTGCCAGAAGATTTGTCTCAAAGAGATAGACCTCAGAGATCTTATGGTAATCACCAAAGGTTGGAATCCTACCAGGAAGTTTAGACTCCTGGAGGTGAGGTAAAACAGGACAAGGGAGAATCAAGCCACTATCCAAGCTATAGAACAACAGTTGACCCAGACAGGGAACACTCAGATTCCTTCAGGCTGACAAGGAGCAGGCCAAATTAGCTCTCCAGTGCCTTCACACCATTCAGAAACCAACAGATCAGTGTCCAAGAGCTATCATTCTTCACAATCCCAGGTAGTTTCCAGGAGAATACAAGGATACAAGGGCAAAAACAAGACCACCTTCAGCCATAGGAATAAAGAGTCAGACCCAATGATCCAGAAGCTGTTTGATTTGGTGAAAGAAGTGCACAAGAACCAGAAGTAGTTTTAAATAGCTCTAGAATCAGTAGTCCTTTTAATATAAATATTACCCCCACTGAGATTGAACATAATGTTGTCACACCCGAGAGTAACATGAACAGTGATGCATTGTGGTTACAAATGTCCCAATTTGCTGAGAAAACTGAAAAGCTGTTTGAATAACTCCAAGGAAGCCATGAGAGGATGAAAACATTAACAGCCTCCAGGGACAAAATTGTCAAAACTCTTCAAGAGGGACATGCTCAGTTGATCAAAGCCTCTGAAGAAAACAACAGAAAGGCTTAATCTAGTCTTTGAAGAACAATACCACAGCAAAAGGGACAGGGATTGTCTGGATCAAGACATAAACAAATGTTTTAAGGTCTACCATAAAATAAAGCCCCAACCACAAGGCCATGTTATGGATAATCCATATCATCAAGATTAAATCCAATCAGATGCCATGTTGATGAATAAGGCAAGATCTCCATCACAATACCACGATGGAGATAATATATCTTATTCAGAGAAGGAAGCCCTGAAACAGCTTTTTGAGGCCTCAAGCTAGCCCAAATTCTCTGGAACCGGAGAATATGATCATATGGAACTCATACATTATATTGATGGACTCCTAATTGATGTACCGAGCATATCAGACTACTGGATTACTGCTAGACTCAATACAGAATTTAAAGGACATGCTAGTATATGGTTCACAGAAATAAAAGAAATCCATGGTTGAAGAGTCAAATTATCCAAACGTACAGCAATGGTACTTGGATATTGCAGAAGACCATGTCTTTGAAAATGAAAAATACTCTGTGGACAAAGATCCATATGAGTGGCTTCTCAGACAGTCTAAAAGACTTGAAGCCATTGATCCTCAAATGAACATTCAGATGAGGAATTACAAATTCCAAGAGAATTAGAGCATGCAGTGAAATGCATATGCAACCACAATTGCACTCTAGATGACATTTCAAACACCTTACAAGATGTAAGGAAAAGAAATAATATAGGGAAATACGCCTTATATAAAAGCAGTGGTTTCAAAGAGAAACAACCTTTCAGGGTGGAGTTTAAAGACAACCACAAAGAAAGGGTGGCAGAAGTGGCAAAAAAGAAAAATTCTTGTCACAACTGTGGTTCAACAGACCACTATTCCAACAGCTTTCCAAAGGCAAAGAAAAAAGTCTATGCCACTGAGAAAGTCCCAGAGGAGGAATCCCCAATGGAGGAATCTGACTCAGACTCTATGGGAGATGCCATCAGAAAACAATCTGATGAAGAACAAGACCCAAGAGACAAATCTTTAGTGGAATACCAAGAGGAAACCCCACTTGAAATTCAGGGCATACAGTTAGAAGCAGGCATGCCACAAGGCACTTCCAACAAAAACTTGTGCAAACCCACACAAGATGCACAAACATGCCTGGTCACATCAACCAAAGGAATGGCATTCATACATGAAACAGCCACAAAAATGACTGTTTGCATTTACAATGCTCAAAACCCATTGATCATTGACAGTGGGGCACACTGCTCCATAGTGGCCAGAAATTATCTGGACAACCTCTTCCCCAACTGGGAGAAACAACTCTTGCCAACCAAAGCAAAGAACTTCAAAAGTACTTCAGGGAGATTACTCCAATTGGGACAATTATTAAATAAATAATTATACCCCATAGGAAGGGTAATATCAGACTCAACCCACAGTTTGTAGTGCTTGATGATGTCCACATCCGAGGGCTTTTACTGGGAACACATTACCAGAGGATGTATGGCACAGATACTGACAATAGTAAAAACAGGCACATTACCATTGGTACCAAGAAGGAAAAGAAACCTTAAATTGTTGTATACCAAATATCTGCCCAAGATTCTATTGAATGACTACTGAATGAATTCAGAGAGGGACAGTTTAGAACTGCCCTCACCAGTAAACAGAAACTAATTTTACTGAAAATGCTGATAGAATATACCAGAATTTGCCACTGGTGAAGAACCATTAGGAAAGATTAGAGGCCATGATATAGAACTATATCTGGATATGGAAAGGCCTTATCCACCCATTCTTGGCAGAGCTTCCTACACAGCAAGTCTGGAAACCAGGAAGGAAATTGCAAAACATATCAATGAAATCCTGGACATGGATGTCATCAGAAAGAGTTGATAGAATGAAATAGTGGAAATTACCACTCCTGTCCTGATCACTTGGCATGATGGCAAGTCGAGGCTTTGTGGAGATTTCAGAGCTCTGAATAACTATACCAAAGCTGACAGGTACCCTATACCCAGGATACCTCATGCCTTAGACAAACTGGAAAAAGCCAGATACATAACCAAAATGTATTTTTTGAAAGGCTTCCACCAGAATGGAGTTAAACCAAACTCCATGAAATTACTCAGAATAATATGTCATATGGGCCTATATGAGTATACCAGGATGCCATTTGGCATCAAGAATGCGCCAGCCCACTTCCAAAGGATGATGGTCACCATATTTCAAGAAGAAATATTGAAAGGCTGGATGGTAGTATATATTGATGAGGTCATTATATACTCAGAGACATGGAAAGACCATCTGCAATACATAGACAGAGTGCTCAGTAAATGCATACCCATAAATCTGAAACTTTCACTTAAAAAGTGCAATTTTGACCCACAAGAGCTACTTAATCTAAGACATAAAGTCTCAGGTCTTATTCTGGCAATTGACCAGAACAAAGTATCAGCAGTACTGAAAAAGCCAGTACCAAGAAACATCAAAGAGATTCAATCTTTCCTTGGGTTTGGTAGCTACTATAGAAACCACATCAAAGATCTTGCCCACATAACTAGTAGTTTATACAAGTTATGTTCAAAAGATGCATTTTTTGAAATTACCAAAGAAAGAGGGGTTCATATGAGAGGATCAAATATGAAGCCACAAATGCACATGTGCTCATCATTCCTGACTTTGAACCACCATTCAAGTTATACATAGATGCAGCATGTAGGCAATGCTTAGGAGCAGCCCTTCACCAGAGACAAATTGTGGATGGCGAACCAAGAGAGGGAGTAATATTTTACATCTTTAGGCAGCTGAAAGATTCAGAAGCCAGGTATGGGGCCACCCAGACAGAATGTCTATGCTTAGTCTGGGCTCTAGATCAACTCCATCATTATTTGGAGGGTGCAGTCTTTGAAGTCTACACAGACTGCACAGCCTTGAAGTCTTTAATGAACATGAAGACTACCAATACACATGCTGAGTTGGAAAATAGCCATCCAGGAGTATAGAGGGAATATGACCATCATATACAAAGAGGGTAAAATTCATCCCAATGCAGATGGCCTCAGCAGATGGCCACTGGATAATGTTAAAGGCAACCAAGCTTATGTCAGCCTGTGACTCAAAACCAGAGCACAAGCATGACAGCCAAAATACCATAAACCAATGGTATAGCCAAGATACCACCAAAACATGGAGCTGAGCCAAATTAGCTCAAAAGGTATGAAAAGATAGAGGAAACTAACCTCTTTCTGAAAATATAAGTCCCATCACCATAGGACAAGAAATAACAAAGTTATTCCTGCTCAAAGTTATTGCTGAGCATAAACCTTAATTTTCACCTCTCATCTAAAATCTAGAAGGAGAGGCTTAACCCCATCAAATGGGTATTTAAAATGAAGCTCTAAGCCAGGGATATCCAATGGTACCAGCCAAACTGAGCTAGCACCAATATTACTGGAGTTATGGTCAATTTCAGGCCAAATAAGGGTGAACAAACCATTCACCTCTCATCTACCTTCTACAGTTTTAGTGTGGGATACCTGAAGTGGGGTATCTTTGGAAAGAGCACAATCAGGGCTATCTGATGGTGCCATCCACTCCTTCATATCTCAACTATAACAGAAGTTATGAGGCAAACAAGCTCAATACAGCTTTTTGCCCAAACCACGCCTATGTACAAAAAACCTTGTACATGGGATAACTTTGCCATATTTCATGATAACCATACCAAATCTGGTACCATTGTGTAGAGCCCATACAGGGCTATCCAATGAACCAATTTGTAGGTTGATATCTCAAAAACTGACAGAGTTATGGCTGGTTTAAGGTCAAAATCCCACCTGCTGTCATATACAGCCTTACCATGGGATAATATCCCATAATCATGAATATGAGGTGTCAAATAGACAAAGAAGCATGTTTTTACTTCAATACCTCATATGTCAGCCAATACTGGGGTCCCATACAGTTTCTGTACAGCATTCTGTGCGTCATACACGTCAGAATCAGGCTGTGAGGTCCCCAGATGAAAATTTTCACCCTGTATTGGTGAAAACCGCCCAGATGTGGTTTCAAAACCACATCTGAGCCCAATACAGGGTATACAGGCTGTTTGCAAACCACAAGCCTGTCCTGGAGAGTGAAAAATCTTCACTTCCTCTATGTGGAAAGGTCTAGCAGCCTTTCCACCCCAATTTCAGGATAAAAGGAGGGCTTTTCACAGCCAAAATCATCTCCTCATCCTGCTCTTGAATAACCTACGTAGTAAACTGTCAAAAACAGTTTTACTCTTGGTTAATAATCATGTATAATTATAAATTTAATTATTGTAGTCTTTTATTATTGTAACCCAACAGATAAAGCTGCACCCAGGGCTTTCAGTAGCGCTCACCACCACTATATCTCTATAGTAAAGCCCTTAAAATCTCAATTTACTCATTCATTATCAACTTTATTATCTTTTAAAACCATTTTTTACCATGTCACAGTCATAGTTTTAGTTGTAAATAGCCTTATGACTTCTTCAACATAGACTCATCCTGACAGCTTATGACCCTGAAGTAGTAGCTAAAATTCCTATCCATTTCATGGAAATAGACAGGAAGAAAAACTTCATATTTTGTTAGTGGGCACCAGACAGTGCAAACACTAACTCAGAAGCAACAGAAACTCCCATACTGGGAATAAGTTGCTCAGAATGGCACATCAAATTCTTCAATGCAGTGATGAAGACATATGCCAAACACAAACAGTGTGGCATATTGTTAAAACTCCTTCAACAAAAATACAGAAGCCCAGAACTGCAATCCCAGTTTTAGGAACCCTGGTTGAGGGACTATAAGGACAATAAATCTCTCCTTATAGATGGCCTGATCTACCATAGACAGAAGCACACTAGTGCACTCACAATAATAGATAAAGACCATATATCTTTGATCCTACAGGAAATCCATGATTGCTCCTATATGGGACACATTAGTGAAGATAGGACCAAAGAAAGCATACCAAGCACTGCTTAGCCACCCAGATGAGAACAAGAGTTTAGTGAATACATCAACACTTGTTAAAGATGCCAAAAGTCAAACAGAAAACATGGGAAGAAGTATGGGTTACTTCAACACATAGAAGAACCCAAACACCCATGGGAAACCATCAACATGGACTGGGTTACAGGACTTGTGCCAGGAGGTAAGAGAACTTCAATGCCTGCTTAATCATAGTTGATAGGTTCAGTGACAGTATGAGGTTCCTACCATGTCACAAGGAGGACTCAGCCATGGATACTACTCTGTTATTCTGGCACAACATCATATCCACCTGTGGAGTCCCTAAGATCATCATCAGTGACAGGGACCCAAAGTTCACATCTGAATTTTGGACCAACCTCTATGACCTGCTGGGTACTAAACGTGCTTTTTCTACAGCTAACAATTCACAAACAGATGGATTAGCTGAAAGGTTGATCCAGACAATGGAGGACATCCTTAGAAGATTCTGTGCCTATGGCATAGAATACAAGGACCATGACTGGGTTAACCTTTCACCAGCTGTCCAGCTGGCTTATAACACATTTCAGCACTCTACCACAGGAAGATCACCTGCACTGGTAGAGACAGGGTGGAATCCCCTCTTCCCTTTGGATCAGCTGTAGAAACATCTTCTGACCATCCACCCCCAGCCAAATATTTCAATGAAATGTGGAAGAGAGCTTGCAACACAGATTCCAAATGCATAGCTGAGGCAAAAGAACATAATAAGCAGAGGTGGGGAAAATTAAACATGGAACTTGAATTTAAAGAATGGGACCAAGTGTTAGTGTCTACACTTAACTTTAATAATTTCAAAGGACCCAATAAAATAAGAGACTAGTTTGTAGGGCCCTTCACTATCATTAAATTGATAGGGAAAAATGCAGTGGAAGCCAAACTCACAGAGGAATTTTCCAGAAAACCCCCAATATTTCCAGTGAGCTTAGTCAAGCCGTACTTCCAGACAGAGGAAGATAAATTCCCCTCCAGGAGGAAGAACCCCTGTCAGCCTATGACTCAAAACCAGAGCACAAGCATGACAGCCAAAATACCATAAACCAATGGTATAGCCAAGATACCACCAAACCATGGAGCTGAGCCAAATCGGCTCAAAAGGTATCAAAGGAAAGAGGAAACTCACCTCTTTCTGAAAATATAAGTCTCATCACCATAGGACTAGAAATAACAAAGTTATTGCTGAGCATAAACCTTAATTTTCACCTCTCATCTGAAATCTAGAAGGAGAGGCTTAAGCTTATCAAATGGGTACTCAAAATGAAGCTCTAAGCCAGGGCTATCCAATGGTACCAGCCAAACTGAGCTAGCACCAATATTACTGGAGTTATGGTCAATTTCAGGCCAAATTAGGGTGAACAAAACATTCACCTCTCATCTAACTTCTACAGTTTTAGTGTGGGATACCTGAAGTGGGGTCTTTTTGGAAAGGGCACAATAAGGGCTATCTGATGGTGTCATCCACTCCCTCATATCTCAACTACTGCAGAAGTTATGGGGAAAAAAAGCTCAATACAGCTTTTTGCCTAAAACACGCAAATGGACAAAAAATCCTGTACATGAGATAACTTTGCCATATTTGATGATACCCATATCAAATGAGGTACCATTGTGTAGAGCACATACAGGGCTACACACTGAACTAATTTTGAGGTTGATATCTCAAGAATTGACATAGTTATGGCTGTTTTAAGGTTAAAATCCCACCTGCTGTCATATACAGCCTTACCATGGGATAATATCCCATAATCATGAATATGAGGTGTCAAGTAGACGAAGAAGAATGTTTTTAATTCAATACCTCATATGTCAGTCAATACTGGGGTCCCATACACTTTCTGTACAGCATTCTGTGCGTCATACACGTCAGAATCAGGCTGTGATGTCCCCAGATGAACGTTTTCACCCTGTATTGGTGGAAACCGCCCAGATGTGGTTTCAAAACCACATCTGAGGCAAATACAGGCTATACAGGCTGTTTGCAAACCACAAGCCAGTACTAGAAAGTGAAAAATCTTCACTTCCTCTACGTGGAAAGGTCTAGCACCCTTTCCACCCCATCTCAGGATAAAAAGGAGGCTTTTCACAGCCAGAATTGTCTCCTCATCCTGCTCTTGAATACCCTACGTAGTAAACTGTCAAAAACAGTTTTACTCTTGGGTAATAAACAGGTATAATTATATATTTAATTATTGTAACTCTTATTATAGTAACCCAGCTGGTAAGATTGCACCCTGGGCTCTCAATAGCGCTCACCACCACTATTATCCAATAGTAGAACCCCTTAATTCTATTATAAATCATCTTTAAAAACCTAAAAACCCTTATTTTAAATCAATTTTCTACGTGTCACAGTCATAATTCTAGTTGTAAATACCCTTATTACCACTCCAATATAGACTCAGCCTGACAACCCCACACCACCAGAAATAGTCAAAGTGGAGGTTTCTCCTGGACCAGTGAAGAAAATAATCAAGGCCAGGAAGATCAGACTTAATGGTAAGGATCAGAGACAGTACTTAGTTGTATTCAAGAAACAGACAGCTGATAAGGACAAATTGTTGGCAGAAGATTCCATACCAGATGGGAACCTTCATTCAAGGAGATTCAGAGCCTCTAGGAGGACTGAAAAGTCTCATCAATGATGAGCCTTTTTTAGAGGGAGGGTATGTCAGCCTGTTACTCAAAACCAGAGCCCAAGCATGACAGCCAAATACCATAAATCAATGGTATAGCCAATATACCACCAAAACATGGATCTGAGACAAATGAGTTCAAAAGGTATAAAGCAAAAGAGGAAACTCACCCCTTTCAAAATATACAAGTCCCATCACCATAGGACAAAGAATAACAAAGTTATTCCTGCTCAAAGTTGTTGCTAAGCATAAACCTTAATTTTCACCTCCCATCTGAAATACAGAGTAGGAGGCTTAACCCCATCGAATTGGTATTAAAAATGAAGCTCTAAGTCAGGGCTATCCAATGGTACCAGCCAAACTGAGCTAGAACCAGTATTACAGAAGTTATGGCCAAATTAAGGCCAAATGAGGGTGAATAAAATATCCACCTCCCATCTAACTTCTACAGTTTTAGTGTGATGTACCTAAAGCGGGGTCTTTTTGGAAAGAGCAGAATCAGGGCTATCTGATGGTGCCATTCATTTCCCCATGTCTCATCTAGAACAAAAGTTATAAGGCAAACAACCGCAACACAGCTTTTTGCCTAAAACACATATATGTACAAAAATTTTGTACATGGGATAACTTTGCCATATTTAATGATAACCATATCAAATGGGGAACCATTTTGTAGAACACATATAGGGATACACACCGAACCAATTTTGAGGTTGATATCTCAAAAAAAAACAAAGGTATGGCTGTTTCAAGGTCAAAATCCCACAGTTTGACCAATACAGCCTTACCATGGGATAATATCCCATTACCATGATTATGTGGTGTCAAACAGACAAAGAATCTTTTTTTATTTAAATGCCTCATGGATCATTAAATACTGGGGTCCCATACAGGTTATGTATAGCATTCTATGCATCATACACATCAGAATCAGGCGGTGTGGTCCCCAGATGAAAATTTTCACCCTGTATTGGGAAAACCTTCCCAGATGTGATTTCAAAACCACATCTACGCCCAATACAGGCTATAAAGGCCTTTTGCAAACCACAAGCCTGTCCTTGAGAGTGAAAAATATTCACTTCCTTTACATGAAAAGGTCTAGCAGCCTCTGCGCCCCATTTCAGGATAAAAGGAGGCCTTTTCACTGCCAGAAAAGGAATCCCCATTCTTCTCTTGAATTCCTATGTAGTACAACTGTCAAAAACAGTTACACTTGTGGAAAATAAACAGTTCATACTTTAAACTTAAGCATTGTAGTTCTTATTATAGTAACCCAACTGGTAAGACTGCACCCAGGGCTTTCAGCAGCGCTCACCACCACTATTATACAATAGTAAAACCCTTTTATCATCATTATAACCCCTTATTATCATAAAGCAAATTCTTTTTAAGCTATTTTTACCATTTCACAGTCATAGTTAAAGCTTGTAAATACTATCATAGACCTTTATCATAGACTCAGCCTGTCACTTACCATGGGATAATATCCCATAACCATGATTATGAGGTGTCAAACAGACAAAGAAGCTTTTTTTCACTTCAATAACTCATAGTTCATTAAATACTGGGGTCCCATACAGGTTCTGTACAGCATTTTATGTGTCATACATGTCAGAATCAGGCTATGTGGTCCTCAGATGAAAATTTTCACCCTGTATTGGTGTGCGCCTTAGAGGTAATTTCATATACCCAAAAGACCACAAATACAAAAATAACATATTAATATAAATAAAATAAATTTATTTATATTATTAAAATAAAAATCAAAATATAAATATAAAATTATATTAAAAATAAAAAAATTAATTACAATACAAAAATAAAAATACATTAAATTTTGTAAGTGTAAAATTACATTTATACTTGAAAAAATTAAGTAAAAATGAAATTTTAACAAAATTGTGAAAAAATAAATAAAGTTGGAAAAAAGTTAAATAAAAATTATTATAACTTTTTATCCAATAAATAAACATATAAAAATTATTTCACCATTGGATTCCTCATAAAAAATCAGGTGGGGTCACCTCTGTGTGAAATTCTTGTAGCTCAACTCTAAATAAGCTTAAATTAAGTTTTTAATATTTTCAATACAAAAGTTGGAAATCCTCAAATATTTAATTTAATTCACACCACATGTGGTGTTAACCATCAAATTTTGTGTCAAAATTGAGGTGTTGTGTTTAGAAGTTATGAGGAATTGAAGTATTCTCAATTGAATTCAATTGAAATGTCAAAATGTGCGCGTGTATTACATAAGTGAACTTGGATTTACATATGAGGTGTCAATTATTACTGTATTGTACTGTACAATTGAATTTAATTACATATGTAAATTATAATTATAATACATGATGAGGAATTAAAGGAAAAATAAATTGGAAAGATTAAATTTGGGGGGGAAAAGGAACTCCAGCTCTAAGGGGGAGCTAGACCCCCAAAATCCTTGCTGACAGGTGTGGGATGTCAAAATTCACGCAAAAGTTCATCACTTTTGGCCTGGAATTGAGTTACAGGGTCTGTGGATTCAATTGATGATGAGGTTTTGATACCAACTGGGGTAGTTTTAGCTGTTGCCAAGAGGGTAAAACTACCCTTAAGATAAAACAATCATAGTAAAAAAAGTTTTAGCTGGTTTCTACGCCTCTGACACACATTCTGACGTGGTTTGAAGGCTCTAGGCCTGGTATTGCTATAGTAATGGCTGATTTAAGGGTCTAAAATGGCTAAAAATGGCTTAAACCAGCCCTTTTTGGTCTAAACCAGGGTTCAATGATGCCATAATTGGCTTTTCTGTTGTCAGACTGTTTTTCACGACTGAAAAGAGTAAATTTTACTTTTGGAGTAAGAGAATTGATGGCTATAAAAGAATGTCTTCTTTGCCCCACTTTTCTCTTCATGTTAGAATCTTTTCCTTTTATAATTAGTTTAAACATTGTTAAACCAATTGATAAAATATTCCAGCCACCTTTCTTATATCATTTTAAACCTTTCAGCCACGTGAAAAAATCATTATAATCATTGTTTGTAACTTTTATAATCATTTTTACCCCTGAACCACCCCAAAAGTGAATTAAAGCATCTTTCATCACTGTAAACCTTGTCACTTTGTTTCCAAATTCACTCTGGTCACTTTTGGCCGTGTTTTCTCTCTTTAATATTCTTTTTAAAGACTTTTTTCTTTAATTAATTGATTGCAGTTCTTTGCTCAATTAATTCCAATTGAAATTGCTCTTGAAGAAATTTCTTTTGTAGCCTTAAAATATCTCTTGTAGAGTATTTTTTGGATAAATTTTTATTGTTGGTAAAACAATAAATCTTTATAATATTATTGTTTTATACTAATAAAGTTGTAAACAATAAAATTGGCGTGTTTTCTCTTAAAAATAATATTCTTTACTATTTTTAATTGAATGTTACCTTATACAAATTTTGAGGACAGGAAAAGTACTTGATTTTTAATCAAAGTTTCATATCCACACCTTACAATTGGTAAAAACTGCCCAGATGTGGTTTCAACACCACATCTGAGCCCAATACAGGCTCTAAAGGCCTTTTGTAAACCACAAGCCTGTCCTTGAGAGTGAAAAATCTTCACTTTCTCTACATGAAAAGGTCTAGCAGCCTTTTCACCCCATTGCAGGATAGAAGGAGGCCTTTTTACTGCCAGAAAATGAATCCCAATCCTTCTGTTGAATAACTACGTAGTTCAAATGTCAAAAACAGTTATACTCTTTGAAAATAATCAGGTTATACTATAGATCTTAGTATTGTAGTCTTTATTATTGTAACCCAACAGGTAAAGCTGCATCCAGGGCTTTCAATAGTACTCACTTCCACTAATTCTCATTGGTAAAGCCCTTTTTATCTTTAATTAAAACATTTTAAATACCTTTTATCCATGTCACAGTCATAGTTAAAGCTGTAAATAGCCTTATTTAATTTTTATCATAGACTCAGCCTGACATTGGCTGTCATGCTTGTGCTCTGCATTTGAGTCACAGCCTGACACATATTCCAACCAACAACATGTCATCCAATATATTAACAGAAGTCTTTGGAAACTCCAAAATGAAAATTTTTCACCAAAAAAATCAAAATAACTGTCTTTTTAGTTAAGACGGCATTTCAGAATGAAAATGAAGCACCCCAGTTATTAAAAGAATCACAAACATGATACAAACTTTCTCTCTGCATATAACAGACCTTTATATAGAAGCTCCCATTCTGTTTCCTTATCCAAATTTTTCCAAAGAGGGTTTTCAACTGTATGTCTCCAATTATCTACTCTTTTTATTTAGCAAAATATATATTGATATCATCCTTTAGAATATCAAGCAGTACTAACACCTTGAAGCTAAAAATCCTAATTTACCTGCTTTTGTAATTAGAATGGATTAACTAAAAAGAGATTGGTGTGGCCAATTTCTTATCTCTTCCCCCATCCTTTGTTATGACAGTGTTTTTCTCATATTTTGAAATCCTAACTTCACATGTCTTATAAGCATAAAACACCAGAAAAATAGAGCTTATATATACCCAATATTAATTCAAAACTGTCACAACCATGGCAATTCACCTCCTTGGATCCCCATATGGCATAACAAGCCACAGTTCTCTTATGGCCAATTGGCCATATCCATCACCAGTGGCCAATATGGCCACGTCATTATCTTATGGACCATTTGTGGCCATTTGTGTTTTGGGGCCATCATGGCCCTTCACCTCAATCCAGAACCCATAGCGGCAATTTATGCCCAAATGGGTATTTCTGGTCATTTCCCTCAAAATCAGGGGAAATGGCCCAAATGGCTGTTTTTGGCCATTTGGGCTCATAATGCGCATTTGTGCACATTTGCGCACTTTTTGCGCACTTTGCGCATTTGCGCATTTTTGCGCACTTTGACGCAAAGTGTCCAAAAGACACTTTCCTGCCTTTTGGGCCAGTTTTTGGCTCAGAACCCAAAAGTGGCCAAAAACCCCAAAAGGCCCAGAAACACCTTTCCAAGCTCTAAAGCCATCACATCCATCATTTTCCCTCTGCCTTTCCATCTCAAGACCTTTGGACATAATCTTCTTGCCCATCAATCAATATGCCATAAATGATGTTATATATCATTGTGCATCATTTTTCGACAGCAATTCAATGGTGGCAATATCAAATGGTCTTTTCAACATTCCAACATCTCATCACGTCATCAAGGCGCCCAATCATTCAGAGGAATCATCAAGGCTCAAGAGCAAGTGTTTCAGCGTCAAAGACCAATGACGCCATCAAGCAGTCATTGGTTATTCTCACTCCAAGTATTCCTTCCAAGGGAATACTTTCAATTCATTCTCAAGTGTATTCAAGAGGCAGTGCCAAAAAGAAGTTGTCAAGTGTCAAAGCTCCACTCAATCCATCTTGGCAACCATATTCATTTCAATACAGTCTGGATCCATCAAGAACTGTATTTCATTTTCACTCATGGGAAATTCGTTCAACCCAATTCAATTTCAATATTAGCCAGCTGTATCAATTCCCAAAACAATCAATACAGCCTCAAGGATCAATACAGATCAGTCTTCAGCCTGAAGAACTCAAGCTCCCAACTTTTCACATATACCGGCTACCCTTTCCACCCTGGGGGGTTTTTCCCAGTTAATTAATATATTTTGATTTTATTTTATCTCTATTTTCTTTTCATTTTAGTTAAGCAAATACTGATATTATTAAGTCAGTCATTTAGCACCTTTCTCTTTCTCTTTCTTCGCCTGTCAATGGATATTTGGTGGTCATATCCTTACTAATTCCATTATTCATTTTTGGCAGGTTGAAACAGTGATTAAGGACTTACTTGGTTGGCTCTTTGGCCATTTGGCTTCCCTTTCCTCTTTTGCATCTCATCTTGTACCTGCATATCTTTTAGAGGAATTCATTCTTATTACTTTTATTCTTTATCCTTTTGGAGTCTTCCAAGTGAGTTCCCTGATTGCTGAGTGCCAGGCCACTCTTGTATTTCTGTCCAAGAGCCCCTGTGATATTATTTTAATTAACTCATAATTTCTTTTTCATTCTGTTCATTCTTTCTTTATAATTTCATTCACTCATTTCATCGAAATTATGATTCTTTTACGCTTATGAACTTAATGATTCATCGTCACCTCTCAATTTTCTTTCATTCATTCTTCATTTTGAAAATTGAAAGCTGACCCATTTTTTATTTTTGTTATTCTTTTTAAAATCTTTTCAAATCATCAAATTTTCATTTTCATTCATAATTCAGGCATCATCTTTATTTTCTTTGATTTTCAAATTTTTCATCAAGATATTCAGACACGTTATTCACATCAAGATTCATAATTGATTTATTCTTCAAGAATTTTGGTTTTTAAAGAATAATTCACTTGATTTTTATTTATTGATTGATTTGACATATTTGATATTGACCTCAAGAAAATTGATTGACCTGAAGATTTCATTGATTTCGCTGATTTTTTCACATCAAGAATTTTGACATAAATTGATTTTTCTTCAAGATTTCATTTGATTGATTGATTTTTGCAAGATTCTGATTTTGATTGATTTTATTGATTGATTTATTGACTTGAAGATCTCATTTTGATATGATTCATTGATTTACTTCAAGACATTGATTTGATTTTGACTTCAAGACTTCATTTGATTTTGATTTATTGACGTACTTGAAGATTTTCATTTTGATTCATTGATTTTCCTCAAGATTTGATTGTTGACTCTTTTCACTTCAAGCAAATTTTGATTTTTAATTCATTTATTTCATTTTATTCCTGATATCATGCCTGTTCAACACTCACCTCCGGCAAGACAGACAAGATCTCAGGCCAGAGCTCAAGCTGTTCTCACTCCAACTCCAAGAGCTCCTCTAGATGGCACCCCAGCAGTTCCTCAACTGAGGGCCCAATTAGATAGAGGACCGCGCATGGAAGGAGCAGCACCATCCAGGAAGGAAGTAAGAGGGCCAAGAAGATAATGCTCATTCTCAGGAGTAGTTGGCAGATTTCCAGGAACTTCAAGGACTATTTTCAAAGGTCCAGGTGAAGATGGTGAAGAGTAGGAGGAGAATTCTGTGGAAGAGGAAGAGTCTGAAGGTACTGAAGGTGTCCCTGCTCCGGTGGAGGCATCCCAAGGTACTGGAGGGCCAACTCTAGCCCAGTCTAATCAGCCTGTCTCTCATCAGTCTGAACCATCTTTATTGGCCATCATGCAGCAAATGACTCAGATTATGGCCAATCTTCAAGCAGCTTCATCTTCTGAAGCATCAAGACCACCAGCCTTCAAGACTCCATCTATGAAGGCACGGGAATGCTTTGATGGGACTCAGCCCTTCAAAGTTAGAAGTTTCATTCAGTCTTGTCAATTGATATTTCATAATGATCCGGCAAACTTCGCTCAAGACAGAAAGAAGGTCCTTTATGCCACTTCATTTCTCATTGGCAGGGCTGCAAAATGGATTGAGCCTTATCTTTCCAATCTCACCAATCAAGATTCAAACTACCTTCTCAATTCTTGGCCTTTATTTGAATCTCAACTTTTCACTCTATTTGGTGACCCGAATGAAGTCAGAAAAGCAGAAGCTGAGTTGGATTCTTTAAGAATGAAAGAAGGTGGGCATGTATCTTTATACATTGCTGATTTCAGAAGTTTAGTCTCAAGAATCGGGGATTGGGGTGAAAGAGCTCTCATCCATCATTTCAGGAAGGGATTGCCATCCAGGATTTTGGATCAATTGGCCTCCCATCCTTCATGGCCCTTCACCTCAATCCAGAACCCATAGCGGCAATTTATGCCCAAATGGGTATTTCTGGTCATTTCCCTCAAAATCAGGGGAAATGGCCCAAATGGCTGTTTTTGGCCATTTGGGCTCATAATGCGCATTTTGCGCATTTTTGCGCATTTTGTGCAATTTTGCGCATTTGCGCATTTTTGCGCACTTTTGCGCATTTTGCGCATTTTTGTGCACTTTGACGCAAAGTGTCCAAAAGACACTTTCCCGCCTTTTGGGCCAGTTTTTGGCTCAGAACCCAAAAGTGGCCAAAAACCCCAAAAGGTCCAGAAACACCTTTCCAAGCTCTGAAGCCATCACAAGAATCCAATGAACTATCAGAAGATAATCAAGCAAGATGAAATTCAAGCTTCAAAGTTTTTTGCAGTCAAGGTGGATTCATTTTCAAACTTGATTGATTCAATTCAGAAGGCAGTGTGGCAAGATTCTCAATATAGAAGTGTCCTTGAAGATTTGGGTAAAGGTAAATCTGTCCAAGATTATTCTCTTGATTCCTCTTCCAAACTTCTCCTTTTCAAAGATCGGGTGGTGGTCCCAACTGACCCCACAATTCAACTCAATATACTTCAAAAGCGGCATGACTCTCCTCTAGCTGGACACCCTGGCCAAGAGAAGACTCTCAAACTTGTCAAGCGGGATTTCCACTGGTCAGGCATGACTCAATTTATCAAGGATTATGTATCATCCTGTCAACAGTGTTCAAGAAACAAAAATATTCATCACAAGAAGTTTGGACTCCTCAAGCCTCTTCCAATTCCAAGTGGTCCTTGGATTTGTCTTTCAATGGATTTCATCACTCAATTGCCACTGTCCAATTCCTTTGATTCAATTTTAGTCATAGTGGACAGATTCTCAAAAATGGCGGTTTTTATTCCAACAATAGCTTCAATCACTACATTAGATTTGGCCCATTTATTCATCAAGAATATTTTCTCAAAGCATGGCCTTCCTTAAAGCATTGTTAGTGATCGAGGTTCTCTTTTTGTTTCTTCCTTTTGGACCAACCTTTGTCAGCAGCTCAAGATTTAAAGAGACTTGTCAACTGCTTATCATCCAGAAACTGATGGACAGACAGAGAGGGTAAATCAGATACTAGAACAGTACCTTTGGATGTATGTCAGTTATCATCAAGATGATTGGAACACCTGGCTCCCTCTGGCTGAATTTGCCTACAATAACTCTGACCACTCTTCAACAAAACAATCACCGTTTTTCACTGTTTATGGAAGAGATCCTCAATTTGACTCAGTTCACATCACTCAAGATACTCCTGCTGGAAAGTTATCAACAAAAATCCAATCAGTACAGCAAGATGTCAAGAGAGAACTTGAAGTTGCCATAAACAGGTTTAAGAGGTATGCAGATAAAAGTAGAGCAAGTCCACCTGTTTTCAATCCCGGTGACATGGTATGGCTTTCTTCCAAGAACATCAAATCAACCAGACCCACCAAAAAGCTGTCTGAAAGATGGCTGGGTCCTTTTCCAATCTTGAAGAAAGTCAGCACTCATGCCTACCACCTCAAGCTTCCATCTCAATGGAAATCCATCCACCCAGTTTTCCATATTTCCCTTTTGGAACCAGTCAAGACGTCAACAATCCCAAATAGGCATCAAGAGCCTCCTCCTCCAATCACCATTAAAGAAGAAGAGGAATGGGAAGTCTCTCAAATACTGGACTCAAAGCTCAAGAGAGGAAAATTATGGTATCTGGTGGAATGGAAAGGTTTCATTCAAGACCCAGAAAGATCCACTTGGGAACCAACCGAAAACCTCAAGAATTGTCCTGAACTTGTCAAAGATTTTCATTCATTATATCCTGACAAGCCTGGGCCGAATTCTTCAAAAGCTTGATTCATTATGGTGCTTGGTGGGGAGAGGAATTACCAAAAGTAAGTCCCACTCCTGGTATGCACCTTTAGGGGTATTCTACTCTTTTTGTTGTAAGCATCACCTTGGCCACTCTGTGAGCACTTTGCAATTTTGGACACAGATCTTTGGCATGGCTTTCAACTTCATTTCCAATCTCATGGCCATTTTCACTTGGGACAATGGGCCATTCACTTTTCAATTCATTTCCAAGATTCCAAATTCAAATTCATTCCTTCAACATTTTTGTTTTATTTTTATGGCACTGGCGGGAGTGGTAACTACCAAAAGTAAGTTCCTCTCCTGGTGTGCACTTCCCTGAGGGGTCTACAATCTTGTCAAAACATCACCTTGGCCACTTTGTGAGCACCTGGCATCAAATTTATCTTTTCAGGTCCTTGGCCAATTTCAAAATCAGTTATCAACCTCCGTGATGAAGATTGGAACCTCCTCAAGATTCAATTCATTTTTCTTTTTATTTTCTTATTTTCATTTTCATTTTAAATTTTCTTTTATCACGTCAATTATCACGTCAAAAATTTTCATTCATTTCAAAATTAAATTCAAATCATGAAGCCAATGTCAAAAGAAGATCAAGCAAGTCCTGCGTCAAATGTCAAATTTTTAATATCAGTCTTCAAATTTTTTATCTTAATCAATCCTCTAGAATCACTTTCTCAAAACCTTTCCAATAGCCTCAACAGGCTTCACCTTGTATTGGTGCTCAGGAGCTCACCATTCCAAGGTGGGGGGTACTGTCACAACCATGGCAATTCACCTCCTTGGATCCCCATATGGCATAACAAGCCACAGTTCTTTTATGGCCAATTGGCCATATCCATCACCAGTGGCCAATATGGCCACGTCATTATCTTATGGACCATTTATGGCCATTTGTGTTTTGGGGCCTTCATGGCCCTTCACCTCAATCCAGAACCCATAGCGGCAATTTATGCCCAAATGGGTATTTCTGGTCATTTCCCTCAAAATCAGGGGAAATGGCCCAAATGGCTGTTTTTGGCCATTTGGGCTCATAATGCGCATTTGTGCGCATTTGCGCATTTTGCGCACTTTGATGCAAAGTGTCCAAAAGACACTTTCCTGCCTTTTGGGCCAGTTTTTGGCTCAGAACCCAAAAGTGGCCAAAAACCCCAAAAGGCCCAGAAACACCTTTCCAAGCTCTGAAGCCATAACATCCATCCTTTTCCCTCTGCCTTTCCATCTCAAGACCTTTGGACATAATCTTCTTGCCCATCAATCAATATGCCATAAATGATGTTATATATCATTGTGCATCATTTTTCAACAGCAATTCAATGGTGGCGATATCAAATGGTCTTTTCAACATTCCAACATCTCATCACGTCATCAAGGCACCCAATCATTCAGAGGAATCATCAAGGCTCAAGAGCAAGTGTTTCAGCGCCAAAGACCAATGATGCCATCAAGCAGTCATTGGTTATTCTCACTCCAAGTATTCCTTCCAAGGGAATACTTTCAATTCATTCTCAAGTGTATTCAAGAGGCAGTGCCAAAAAGAAGTTGTCAAGTGTCAAAGCTCCACTCAATCCATCTTGGCAACCATATTCATTTCAATACAGTCTGGATCCATCAAGAACTGTATTTCATTTTCACTCATGGGAAATTCATTCAACCCAATTCAATTTCAATATTAGCCAGCTGTATCAATTCCCAAAACAATCAATACAGCCTCAAGGATCAATACAGATCAGTTTTCAGCCTGAAGAACTCAAGCTCCCAACTTTTCACATATACCGGCTACCCTTTCCACCCTGGGGGGTTTTTCCCAGTTAATTAATATATTTTGATTTTATTTTATCTCTATTTTCTTTTCATTTTAGTTAAGCAAATACTGATATTATTAAGTCAGTCATTTAGCACCTTTCTCTTTCTCTTTCTTCGCCTGTCAATGGATATTTGGTGGTCATATCCTTACTAATTCCATTATTCATTTTTGGCAGGTTGAAACAGTGATTAAGGACTTACTTGGTTGGCTCTTTGGCCATTTGGCTTCCCTTTCCTCTTTTGCATCTCATCTTGTACCTGCATATCTTTTAGAGGAATTCATTCTTATTACTTTTATTCTTTATCCTTTTGGAGTCTTCCAAGTGAGTTCCCTGATTGCTGAGTGCCAGGCCACTCTTGTATTTCTGTCCAAGAGCCCCTGTGACAAAAACATCTCACAAAGCTGTAAGAAACCAAGAAAATGAAATTTTTGTGTTTTTGGTTGTGATCCCTTTTCAAATTGAATACAGATCTATATTTACTTCGCATTCTTATCTTATGAGTATTATTTCACTCTTCAAGGGAATCTTAAGAAACTTAATTTGTTTTTTTGGAAAAAAGATTTACTAAAATTCGATTTTCGATATGTAAATAAGATAAAAATTCAAAATTTATATATCATTCTCTTGAAATTAACTATCTTCAATAATGTTTTTAATCAAAAAAATATTCTCAATTTTAATTCACATTTTTGAGGAATTTTACATATTTTAAAATTTTCATAAATTATAAGATTTGAAAACTAATTAGTAGGAAATTATTATGACTCCCTTACATACTCCAGTATATTTTAGTTCTGGTATAAGGAATTCACTTATCGTGGTGAAGAAATTTCCACAGAGGTTACTTTGTCTCATTATCAAGAGTGTCAAGATCCTCACAAAATAATAAAAGCCAGATTAAAAATCATTTTCTCCAAGCATTCACGGCTGGAGAACCTTTATTTCTGGGCGATGAGCGTGTGGTACCACCACCCTATCAAACCCCATGGTAAAAGGGGTCCACGCAGAGTATGTGTTTAGAGAACGGCAAGCCACAAATTCCTCATTACAGAAAAGAGATGGTCCTAGCAGGCGGAGTAGGGACTCGGCAGGCACCTTTGAGAATCTTACGCTTAGCTCGGTATCCTCATCGCAAGGTTTCTGAATATTTGGTTCTCCTATTGCAGCCCATAAAAATCTCTCGATTTCTCACCATGGCGGCCTCAGCTTCAGCTCAGCGCTTCAAATTTGTCTTCTTCGTGCCCACGTCCCACCTGGAGGTCTGCAAGAAAGCCGTCTTCGCAGCCGGTGCAGGCCGATATCCATGCTCAAATTACACCGAATGCTGTTTTACCAGCGTGGGAACTGGCTCTTTCAGACCCGGAGAGGGAGCCAATCCGCATATTGGAACGCCAGGGACTGTCGAGGAGGTACAGGAAGCTAGACTCGAAACTGTGTGCGTTGGAGAGGATGTTACACGAAGGGCTGTTGAGGCGCTCAAGAAGTAAGTCAAACATCTTTATGGATGCGAAAGGAAACCAAATAGCTTGAAGAATTTTTTGATACGGTCTGTTCACATGTCTGATCTCACTTCCAGAGCGCACCCCTATGAAGAGGTTGTCTACGATGTTTTCAAACTTGAAGACTTTTAGGCTTTGGTAAGGCCTGCCTCGAGCTAGCCGGTGTACTGGACTTGTGATACATGTACAAGATGAATGACAAACAAGTTCCGCATTCTTTGCGACGGTGTAGTTTTTAAATCGTAATTGCCTGTCGTTGGATTCTTGGATTAGAATATGGTATAGTCTGTTCGGTCCCAGCTGGTCATTTTGGCCAAAAATGCCACATGGGCATTCGCCTGAGTTTTTTGTAGTTCGTCATCAAGTAAGCGTAGTTTCTTATCCTACCGGATGAAGTACTCAAAATTCTACATCAGGACAAAAAAATCGAATCCTGCAACCACCTTGTCGAGCGCCGCGAGCTCAGGTTTCTCCATCCTTAAATTTCAGCTCTAAACATTTTGTACACTTACCCTTCTCTTTGTTCGATGTGTTGGTGCGCAGCGGATTGCCACATCTTTGAAGGCCTCTTGCAAGCAAGTTTGCAGAGTTCCGAAACCTGCGTACTGGCGTAAAAGACTTTCAAACTGAAGGATGTCACTGAGTAACTCCATAAAATACTTAGAGCTTTTGAATCTGTATAATTTTTTTTGCTACACAATCATTCATGGGCTGTGATTGCCTTATTAGAATTTCCTATTTGTTAGTAAAAATATGATACAGTAAAATTTGAGAGCCAGAAAACAATTCGAATTACAACGAGGATCTTCAAGGAAGGTGTTGACACAAGTCAATGAATTGAGTAAGTAGCGAAAGGAAATAACAAAGCAACCAGCCTTTCCAGAAAAGAGCAGCAACTACAATAGGAGAAAATTAGATACAAGGGCCTACTCTTTTATGTACTGTACAAGCATGGCTGAAGAAACTGAGGATACTACTTTGTATAGAAAGTCATGGGGGTTCTGTTTTTAGCTGATAGTCATTAAACAATATATGATACTACAAGAATCATGAGAAGTTCGACCACTTTCAGTCTTGTATGTATTTAACATATTCTTGGGCTAAATAGGGGATCTAAATCTCTTCTGAAAATGTTCTACTTTTACCAGAAATCAAATCTATATCTACAAAAAATTCCTTAGGTCACAGTGTGACACCAGGTTACACCATTGAAAAAATTAGCCCACTGAATTCAGAATCAATTAAGCAAGCTTTTTCCACAATGAAAACCTCATGCTTGCAGTAACTCTTTAAAGTTTTTTTGCCATTCTTCTATCTAGAAATCAATCCTATATGCATTTATTGAGAAATATTTTTGTATGCTGCTATGCATCCCTTTTCTGGTATTTTTGGTTTTACAATTGTCGTTTTTGGTTGTGATAATCAGGAAGTGTAACATTTTTCTATAATATATCTTTGAATCCTTTAGCTGATAAGCTTTTATGTCTTACTACTAAAGGATTTGACAATATCAAAGGAACCAAGACCTCATGATGACAATTTTGGGGCCATATTCACCATGAGAAAATTGCCTACACCTGAAAAAAGGTGTTCCATTTTGATTGTAGCTGAGACCAAGCTCAGTTTAAGCTTTGAGATTTACTGGAAAAGGAATTGCACCTCAGATTTTTTTGTTTGTTCTCATTCCAAAATATTCTGAAGCACTGGAAGATTATAGAATTTTCATCATTTTTCTGTCTGTATTAACAATCCAAACAGGATTTCCTTTATGTGACATTGGAATATTGTGAGAAATAAAAAATTGTTCCCTTTTAATTTACTATCATAAACCATGTCAACAAGCCTTTTCAACCACCTCAAACAAAACAGCAAGTCTTGTTTAATAATATGTAGAAGAATTTCTGCCAACAACTTTTACAGACATTGTTCGACCATCCTCCATTTGGCCACTTGAAGGCATGTCACAGCTTCACAACCCCCAGAATTTGATTTTTGGACCCACTTTTTGTCCCAGCCTCTCAGGGCATCTCCTATGGCCCATACAGATTGAACGCTACCTCCTATGGATTGTAGGGGGTTTCAAAATGAATTTTTGACCCCCAGGCCTAAAACTGGCCAAAATGACCATAAATCCCCTGTTTCCCAAAAATGTCCATAAGGTCTATACGGACCCCTCCAGGCCTCCAGACAAAAACTTTTTTTTTAGAAAACAATACATCAAGGGGGCATAGATCCTTCCCAATGAACGCTGACCCCCAATTCCTCCAAGATGATGATATTATAAGAATGGATCATTTTCCCTTCAGTTTAAGCTATGTATATCCCAATGCATTATTATGAGCAAAATGTGATTATGCCTCAGTTTTTACAGTGAGTCATTACCTTCCACTCTTATCCTCACTATCTTCATTTATGTGAATTTCCTCAAAGTCAAGTCCCACAATGAAAACCACTTGAATACGACAGATTCCAGTTTCAGCAATTGAAACAAATTGATTCAAGCCTCTACCTTCAATCAGGGTGTAGCATCAATAATACACTATTTCCCCAAGGAAATATTGTGAATGTGCTTACAATGACTAACACAAAGGATAATCCAAGGCCAGTTGTCAAGGTTTTAAAACTTATCACATCATTAGAAAACCAAATTCATCAATACAGACTTCAGTAATAGAAACCTTTATGGCAGTGAACCTTGTGGTCAGTATGACCCCATAGTGTAGATATTGAAATGAAGACTGTTCATTTCCCAAAGAAATAAATACAGCTGGGTTTTAAGAATGTGAGGATCAAATTCTTAACTGTTCACATATAATGGGGAATCTTCACCACTTAATCAATCCATTTTTATTTATTTTAATACTTGAATTTCTTTCATATTTTGATAGAAGCTTAAGTAATTCATTGTAATCCCTTCCTTGCCATTTTATTTATTATTTATTGTCATATCCTTACTAATTTTCTATTTCTTCTGAAAAGGTTTAAAAGTGACACAAGGATTTATTTGAATGGCTCTTTGGCAATTGAATTTTTCTTTCCACTTAATAGCTTGTAATTTTTCTTGTTCAAGAAATATAGTTGATATTTCCTGACATTTTAAATTCTTTGGAGTCCATAGAAGGGAGTTCATATCCACTAAGCGCCAGGATACTCCTGTTTTCTCCAAGAGCCCCTGTGACATCAAGTTCATCAACTAATGATTTACTCTTTCCTTATTTAATTTTTAATTTTTATTTTGAAATTCATTAATTTGTCAAACATTTCACTTTTATAATATTAATGAGTCTTATAAGCAATAATCTCAAAATTTACTCATTCTCTTCTCCTCAGAAATTGAATTTCTCTTGATGAATTCTTTTAAATCTTCATTGAATGTTCTTTTCTTTCAAAAATGTTTGGCTTAAGGTTTTATTTGAATTTTTATCAAATTCATTCTTTATTCAAGGAAAAGATTAAGTTTTACTCCTTCCAATCTAAAATAAGTTAATTTTCATCCACAATTATGATCCATATAAGTTCATATTGATTTTTTCCTCAGAAGGTTTGACCCACAGAAATATTTAATTTTACTTGGATTTGATTCATGGATTTGACCATAAACTTGTTCTTGACTTCAAGAAATTTATTGGTCCTGCAGATTTTATTGTTTTGATTTATTGATCCATATTCTCTGAAGAATAAGTTTGATTTAATTTATTTATTAATTTAATTCCTAAACAGTGATTATTTATTTATTAAGCTCAAGGAATTAGTGATTCTTATTGTAGCTGACGATATTGCTTGTTGTAGAATTTGGAATATTAACACATATCCAAAAATGTCATAGAAGAGCTTTACAAATCTTTATTCTATAATGTGAATTAGAATTACAATCTTAAAATAAGTAGAAATGCCATAAAAAGGTATAAATTCTTGATTATCTCAGAGGCCAATGAAGAAAAATGTAAGAGAAATAACAATATTTGGTTCCCCATAAACTACTACATATATTACATATTCATGCCATACCTTCAAGACCAATACCTACTGAGATAACCTGGATATATGCACTTTTAGGATCAGTGCATATATTCATGATTTTTAGCTCATATATTTTGAATTGCACATGATAAAGAGTTCATTAAAAAATAAATTTACCACAAAATAGCTGCAAGAAGAAAGAAGTAAGCTTTATTTGGCAAGCTATAAAGGGATATTAGGAGAAATAGTGATAGCTGTTTCCCACTCAAAATCAAAAGTGGTTCAAAATTGAAAATGAGTAGATATTTGGATTATAATAAGTCATAAATGAAGAATGAGCTAATATTTATCATGATATTCAAGGTATAACCCCTTGAAATAATTGTTTGAAGTGTAAAACAGCAAATTTTGACAGAAAAGATGGATTACAAGAAAAATCATCAAAGATGGAGTTTTTGATTATTTAATGAATTTGTCTTTTAAGCTTGGTAATTAAATGCCAACATTTCAGAATTCACTACCTATATTTTTTTAGCATGAATAACTTAAAAGGTATCAAGGATTACAGTCAAGGCTTAAAATGCATCATTTATGATCATTAACTCTAATCTTGTTTTACGTTTTACAGTTATGTAAGAGATAAAAGTGGTGTTTATTAATATTTTATGATTGAAAATGTTAAAAAACACCAACATCAATAATTTTACAAGCCTATGATGTCAGCAATATTGGAGCTACAGTGATAGCTCTGAGAAAATTATGTAATAATCATGTAAGCATTACCAAACCTTCAAATATTGATAAATTACAGTGGATAACATCAGTAAACGTCTACTAGAAGGTATGTGGTTAGTAGAAGGAATGATATTGACTATAAAAGGGCATCTTCTTTGTCTGTTTCCTCGTGAGGCACATCAAATGCAATGCAACATTAAATAAAAAGGTAATTTATTCATTCTTTAGATATAGAACTATTATATTATTGAAGACCAAAGATCCATCTTGTAGTAATGACTATCTTAGATGTTTACTTCAATATTTTATTGCTTTTGTTAAAATTATCTTAAAAATCTCTACATCCATTAAAAAATAGTAATTTCTTTCATTCTTTCTATTTTTATTGTAAATACGATTTAAATAAGTTGCATTTATATCCTTAGGGATACAATTATTCTAAATCATTATATTAGGTGTCAGAATTAAGTTCTTTTGTATTATTATAAGAAATTTCTCTATTATCATTCTTAATAATTCTAAAATTAATATGAATAGTATTCATATTAATTAACAATTTTAATATTGGTAATATTATAGTTATAGATTGTTATTTATTATTAAATAAATTTTTTTAATGCACTTATTATTTGTTTGTAAAATTAATAAATTGCCACAAATATGTGAATTTATTATATATTAATATTTTTCTATTATTTTATTATTTCTCAATAATATAATCAATTTTACACCATAAGTATAATGGATATTTATCATTAGAGTTATTTTTAATCTTATTATCCATTGAATTAAGCAATTAATAGTACAATAAGTAAAATATTGGTAATTTTTATGTATTGTTTCATAGTAAAACCTTAGATTTGGGGTCCTGGCTGTGATATTTACTTAAAAGACCTCATGAAAAGATTCAAATTTGGTTTCTCAATTGATAATTTAAATCTATAGTCACATAATAATCTTATATTTATTTATTTCAAAAGCAATTTAGGCATTTGTAAAATGCTTGTATTATCTTACACATGGTTTTTCACATCCTTAGAACTGAAAGACCTTTCTTTTTGTGGCTCTAGGAATTGAAAAAGATATTTATAAATTAAAAATATAAACTTATATTATGATTGAACTGAAAACCAATCATATTACTTTTATTATTCATAAATTAGAAAATAAATAACAGAAATATAAAAAAAATAAAAAACATTTCTACTTATTTCCCTTAAATAAAAGATATAAAAGAAATTTTTTAAGTGGAAATCACCATGTGTTTATACAAAAAAATATATTTATTTGTACTTTTTAGTGTTTGAAGATAACCCAGCAGAGTGCAATAAACCCACTATCAAAAGACTGGTAGAAGAAACTTGCAAAGGTTCTCTGACACCAGTTGTTATAACAATAGCAGAGCTAAGAAATTAGTTTTTCCAGGACTCTGAAGGTGGGCACCTCTCTTAAATTTCCATAAAAAAGAGTTTTTTTCATTTTTTTAAATTTCTTTCATCTATTATTTTCTCAAACTAACTACTAGAAGAGGTTCTCACTACTCCATCCAATCATATGGAGGTCAACTCAGAAGTAAAAATGATCCCATAAAAGAAAAAAGAAAGGGAAAAATCCCCAGTGGAACATAATCCACACAAGGAAGTGCAATATCACAAAGGCAAGTTCCTGAAATACCCATTATCCCTGTGGCTTAATTGGTACTAAGTATGAGTAATTGAAACAGAGGAAAATCACATTCAGAGTTCTCAGATGGAAATATAAATAACCAAGTACAAACAGTATTACACATTATAAAAAGACAAAGACTGGAAAATTCTGCCACAAATCCACCAAAGAGTGATGAACTCCTAGACCATCCTCACAGAGCTCCTAAAGGAGGAGCAAATAGTGAAATACTCCAATGGATGAAATCCACTACCATCCAAAACTCAAATCAAGAAATTAAAGGATTGGAGAAAGAAAAGAGGAAGGAAAGCAAGGAAGAAGCCCAAGTAGCTTCTACCAGCAAGACACAAGCCAACCAACCTCCCCAAGAGGGGAAGAAGAAAAAGAAAAAGAAATGGAAGAAGCAATATTCCCCAAGCTACAGGATCCCACTTATCCAAAAACATGCAATAGAAAATGTTCTCAACATGGCTAGAACCTTGATGGAATTCAAGGACAAAGTGGGAAAAAAATGAGACAACCATCTTTCCCAAAGAAATACCTTTGTCTTGTAATGTTGTAAATACTTTCAAAGAGATTAAAGATAGTATATTACCTTCAAAAGACATTAAATAAAGTCTATTAAAGCTAAAAGAAATAAGAAGTAGTGTATCATCTTTTGGCCAAATTGTTTCACAGAATAAAAAAGAACTAGAAAATATTGAATTTATGGTTGAAAATAATAAACCAAATGTTTTAATTGTCAATACCCAAAAATTAATAGAAGGAAAAGAAGAGTTGTATGAATACATGAAAGATATGAAGGAAAAAACTTTGACAATAAAGTATGACAAGAGTATTGAAAATGTAAAAGAAAAATTAAACAAATTTTCCATCTCTGTTGAAACGCTTGAAGACAAGACTTTATGTCACAAAGAACTAATTCTGGACCATGTATAAAATAGTGATTAAGCAATAGTGAATCTTGAAAATGGTATTTAAAATGAACCAAGACTTATTAGTGAGAAAATTCATAAAGTAAATGAGGCTAACTTAAATATTCCAAAGCTATAATCCCCATTTTACCACATGAGATGTCCTGTTAAGAAAAAAGAGGAAATTAAAAATCCCTTCATCACAGACTTAAGTCATCAAAAAAAATCAAGTCTTAATGAAAGAAGAACCTCAACTCAAATAATGGACAAAATTCAAAGGGGAAGGTCAGTATGAACACTTTTCATTAATTAAGACAATCAAAATGTGGCAAAAATATCATGCCATACCAGATGAATTAATAAACAAAAGATTACATTCATTATTTGAGGAAGATTTAAAAAGATGGTATTGCAGAATAAGAAAACCAAATGGAAGAAAGACCTGCTATTGGTGGAAAAATGATTTCTGGAGAAAAAAGATAGAGAATGAATTTGAAAACTCATCCTTTGACCCAGAGAGAGACAAATATGTAACTTTGCTCTTAAAACAAGCTGAAAGATTAAATGCATTATATCCATAAATGTAAAAAAAATTGTGAATATGAAAATACTCAAGAAGTGTCAAGGAGAACTATAAAATGCTACAAGGAGAAGGTGCATAGAACTATGTTTGACAGAATAATAAATCAATGCACTAGAATATGTTGTGACAAGAACCAAAATTGGCACAAAATGGAAGAAATTGGACATAAAAAGCCCAAATTAACCTTTTTTGAAGAAGGATAAACCAAAAGCAGACTTCAAAAAAACAACCTCAATGAGAAAAGAAAATGCCATAATTGTGGTGGTATTGGAAACTCATTCAATAATTTTCTTGAAAAGGAAAAGATAAATGAAAATGTGGAAACAGAAGACCACAATGCAAAAGAAGAAGAATCTTATTCTGAAAAAGATCCTGATGAATCAGAGACCTCTGAAAGTGATGAAATCAACATAATCAATACCCAAATTCCTAATATTGATTTAATAAATGGAGTACTAGCTGTAAATTCAAATTTTCCACAAACTGAAACATCTGACACATGTCTTACAAATGTACAAGATGAAAAATTAAATAGAACCAAAACTGCAAAAGGAATGGGCTATGCAGCTGGAAAGTCAATTATAAGTACTGTTATTCTAAACAATCAAGAGACAAAAATTAATTTGGACACAGGTGCATACTGCAAATGTGTTGGAAAAAATTATTCACAAACACTAATACCAGATTGGAAAAGAAAGCTGATACCAATACAGGGTGTTAAATGTAGTAGTGCAAGTGAAAGCATGAAGCCTGTTGGAATAATTGACTTGACATTGAATTTTCCACATCCCTCTCAATGTATAAGAGTTAAAGTCAAATTTTTACTAATGACTAACTGTGAAAGTAACCATTCAATACTTGAAAATGATTACTTATAAATCTATGGCAAAGATATCTCTAACCAAGAAGATTGATATTTTACAATACAGGAAAATCAAAGACAGAAATTTGACTTGTTAAATAAAAAACAAATTATTGTTATAGAAAAGAAGAGAAAAGCCCAGAAAAACCCTTATTCATAATTTGAAAACGGATAAAGGTACAATTCAATCAAGAATTGACAGAAAAAATGAAAGAAAAATTTATTGATCTCTATATAAGATCAAATGTGCCTTTGAAACTGACAAAGAACCAGGGGGTGCTATTATTAGAAATGAGGTAGAAATGACTCTAAATGTAGAAAAATCTAACCAACCCTGTTGAGAAGACCAGCTTATCCAGCCAGCCCAAGAGCTAGAGAAGCTCTAGAAGTACACATTTAGACATAATGGACTTGGGGTTTCAATTAATGCAGGAAAAAAGAACCGGTAGACGTTATTACACCTGCTATTATAACCAGGGATAATGGCAAATTAAGGATGGTAGGAGAATTTAGATCTGTAAATACCTATACAATCCCTGGCAGATATCCAATACCTAGAATTTCTGAGACATAAACACAAATGTCACAAGCTAACTTTATTACAGCAATGGATGCTCTAGAAGGTTTCCAACAAAATTTGTTAACAGAAAATTCCAGAAAACTACCAATAATAATAGTCCACTTTGGCATATATGAATACCAAAAAATGTGTTT
Source organism: Austropuccinia psidii (assembly GCA_023105745.1). Classification (NCBI taxonomy): domain Eukaryota; kingdom Fungi; phylum Basidiomycota; class Pucciniomycetes; order Pucciniales; family Sphaerophragmiaceae; genus Austropuccinia; species Austropuccinia psidii. Next base: position 2,666,458 of record JALGQZ010000009.1, on the reverse strand, counting down.
GGTATAAAAAATTCCCCTTCCCATTATCAAAGAATGATAAATTTCATATTTCCTCAAGAACTATCAGAAGGATGGCTAATCATCTACATTGATGATATCATATTTTGACTAGAAACTTGGAAAACCCACATGACAATACTTGAAAGAGTCTTAAAAAAAATAATACAAGTAAATATTAACTTTTACTTGAAAAAGTGTCATTTTTCATATAGTTAACTAAGAGAACTGGGACATGTTGTATCTGGACTAAGTTTGGGCATAAAAAAGAATAAAGTAATAGGAGTTGTGAGCCTTAGAGGTATTTTCAGATGCCCAAAAGACCGCAAATAATAATAAAAATATACAATTATAAATTAAATAAGTTTCTTTATATTATCAAAAAAAATAAAAATAAAAGTATAAATTTATACAAAAAAATAGAAATTTGATTATAATTTAAAAAGAAAATCGCATTGAAATTTAAATTTGTGAAAACACATTTTTACTTGAAAAAATTAAGCAAAAATGAATTTTCAACAAAAATACCAAAATCAAAGTAATTTTGGAAGAAAGTTAAATAAAAATTATTACAAATTTGTATCCTACAGATGAACAATTGAAAATTATTTCACCATTGGACTCCTCATAAAAAATAAGGTGGGGTCACCTCTGGGTAAATTTTTTTAAACTCAACTCTAAATAAGCTTAAATTCAGTTTTTAGTATTTTCTGTACAAATGTTGAAAATCCTCAAAGATTTAATTTAATTCACATCACATGTGGTGTTAACCATCAATTTTTGTGACAAAATTGGGGTGTTGTGTGTAGTTTAGAAGTTATGAGGAATTGAAGTATTTTCAATTGAGATGTCAAAATGTGCACGTGTATTACATAACTGAACTTCAATTTACATATGAGGTGTCAATTATTACAGTTATGGACTGTAAAAACTCAATTGAATTACATATATAAATTGTTAGTATAATACATGATGAGGAATTAAAGAAAAAATAAATTGGAAAGATTGATTCTGGGGGGGAAAAGGAATCTTGGCTCCAAGGGGGAGCCAGACCCCCAAATTTCTTGCTCACAGGTGTGAGATATCAAAATTCATGCAAAAATTCATCACTTTGGGCATGGAATTGAGTCAAAGGGTCTGTGTATCACTGGATAATGAGGTTTTGATACCAACCAGGGAAGTTTTAAATGTTCCCAAGAGGGTAAAACTACCCTTAAGATAAAAAAAAATTGTAAAAAAAGCTTTCACTGGTTTTGACCTCTCTTACACACATCAACACATGTTTTGAAGGCTTAAAACCAACTATTACTATAGCGATGGCTGATTTGAGGGTCCAAAATGGCTGGATATAGCAAAAAATGGCTAAAACAAGTACCTTTTTGGTCTAAACCAGGGCTCAATGATGCCATAATTGCATTTTTGATTGTAAAAGTGTTTTCCACGACTGAAAAGAGAAAATTTTACTTTTGGAGTGAGAGAATTGATGGCTATAAAAGAATATCCTCATTGCCTCACTTTTCTCTTCATGTTAGAATCTTTTCCTTTTATAATAAGTTTAAACACTGTTAAACAAATCAATAAGAGATCCCAACCACCCTTTTCAAATCATTTTAAACCTTTTAAACACACAAAAAAAACATTATAATCATTGTTTGTGCCTCTTATAATCATTTTTACCCCTGAACCACCCCATAAGTGAATTAAACCAGCTTTCATCACTGTTAACTTTGTCACTTTGTTTCCAAATTCACTCTTGTCACTTTTGGGCATGTGTTATATTTAATAATAATTTTAAAGAATTTGCTCTTACATTAATTACCTGAAGCTCTTTGATCAATTAATTCTGATTGAGATTTCTCTTTGTAATTTCTTTTGTAGCCTTAAATATCTATTGCAGAGTATTTTTGGATGAATCTTTATTGTTGTTAAAATAATAAATCTTTATAATATTATTTATATATACTTATACAGTTAAAAACAATGAGAACTGGTGTGTTTTCTCTTAAAAATCTTATGCCATACTATTTTTAATCTTTTTTATCTTATAAAAAGTTTGAGGCCAGGAAAAGCACTTGATTTTTGATCAAAGTTTCATCCCCAAGCCTTACATTTGGGGGCCCAGCCATGATGATTAACCTGTGACATATATTTTTACTCTTTTCGAATCCCTTCTCTTATATTGAAAAATTCAAAAAACCCATAAAACATACTCATAATTAAGAAATTATATAAAAAATAAAAACTTTTTCACATTATAAGTGAGGATTTATTTTTCATTTTCCTTTTGAAAAATCCTTTTTTCACTTAAATAATTGCTTTTTCCATTAATTTTAGTTTTTAAAAACATGGTCAGACAAGAAAATATTCAAACTGCATTAACAGCTACTAGCGTTATTTCTTCCAGTACTGCCAATTCTGACTATAATAGCACAGTCATTATAGCTCAGAATAATCCACCAGAGCCAATTTCTTCTGAATAAATTAACTTGGACATAGGTAATACCCTTCAAAAGGCAAAGAATCGGGCCAATAGTAAGTTTTTTGACGTAAAATTACTATTTTTAAGCCTTTTAATCATAAAATGTGCCTTCAACCAGATCAGGAGACAGCTATAACCTCCAAGAAGCTCCCAAAACATTTATAGACATTATTATGGCAGAAGCCAATCAGTTACAGAAGGACAAGGGTCAGTAAATGGATCTCAAACTGACAAATTATACCATTCTGAAACTGATATTACTGTTTTACCTTCAAACAAAGCGGAAACTGCCACAAGAAGCCTCAGTGGACATATACAAACCAAGCCTGAATCCCTACAGCAATGCATTTCAACACAAAGAGTACCAGATCCTTGCAGATCTTTGGAAAAACTGCATTAATTCTTACCTGACTGTGAGAAAACTTGTGCGCAATCCCAAGACTTGCAAGTTACTCAATGGATGGTGCCATTGATGGAAAAGAAAAGATTGATGCTTTTAACAGCAGGATGGAGGAAAAACAACCCTTCACCACCCAAGTAAGTACCAAAAACAGCCCCAGTATCCAGAAGAAGCAATTCCAAAGTGAAAAAGAGGCCACAAGCTCAGAACAAGGGAAAAGTCAAAGCACCAGCCACAAAACCTCACAGCCAGAGCTGCAGAATACCAAAGATTCAGCAGGGTTCCATGGGAAATGTAATTCAGATGTCCATAAAAATGATGGAATTGCAGAAAAAGGAGGAAGCTAGATTAAAATATCAGAATTGGTTTCTGATATTCTAGATGGCATTCCAAACCTGTATATAGCTATAAATGACGTTAAAAGTCATATTTCTGATAACAAATCATCAATTTGTAACAATCTTAAGACAGATAATTTAAGTCTGAGCCAAGTAAATGAGGCACTTATGTGTTTTGAAAAAGATTTAAGAACAATTAGAGCTTCCAATAATGAAAATTCATTTGAAAATAAGTTAAATGACCAATCTTTCATTATTAAAGAATTTACAGACCAATATTCTAAATTCAATATTGATGACATAATTGAGACAAGAATAAAAAAAGCCATTAATATTATCCAAAAAGATAATAAGAAAGTCCTGGATGATATTGCAAATTCATTTACTCAAGTAAAGACATATACAATTGCCTTGAAAAAGTGTTTTGAAACCTCACAATAGGAATTATCAAAGCTAACAATGGAATTAAATCAAGTCACTTCTAATAATTCCAGACAGACAGAATTCTGGAAAGAACTCACTCATAAGGAATAAATCTAATACAGAGCTTCAAACATGAGGTAAGAAATTCTCAAAGGTGTAGCAACATGTAACAACCATGGAAATTCACCCTCTTGGACATCAATATGGCATATCCATGCCATATCCAATTTATGGCAATTTGGCCATATCCATAATCATTGGCCAAATCGGCCATTGTCATTTCTTATGGCCTTGATGGTAATTCTATCATCGGGGGCCAACCTGGCCCCTTCACAATCATCAAGCCATTCTAGGCTGTCTTTGTGCTTTTGGGCATCTTGGGTATTTTCCATACAACAGGGAAAGTACAGCCAAAAGGACTGTATTCGTCTCTTTAAGGTTTAAATACAGTTTGCGCACTTTTTGCACATTTTGAGCATTTGGCTGTATTTAGCCATTTAGGCCATATTTCTCATGTATTATGTGAAATATGCCCAAAAGCCCATGTCAAGCCTTTTGGGGCTTAAATTCAAGTTTTGTGCATTTTGTGCATTTTTGTGCATTTTGCGCATTTTGCAGACTTTGCACAAATACAGTTTTTAAGCTGTATTAGCTGTATTTTGCCAGATACCCCAAAACCCACTTTGTCACTTCTGAAGCTTCCAAAACCCAAATTTCATTCATATCCTCCTGGCATCATTCCAAAAGACGTTTGGCCCATTTCAACCTTCAATAACCAAAAGTGCCATATATGGTGTTATACACCATTATGCATCTTTTTTCAGCAGGAATTCAATGGCGGATATTTCAAATGGTCATGTCAACTTTTCAGCAGGTCATCAAGGCACACCTTCCAGAGGATTCATAGGGGCTTAAGGGAAAGTGTCATAATCTCGAATACCAATGACGCCATCAAGCAATCAATGGTTATTCTGACTCAAAGTATTCCTCCAAGGGAATACTGGCTGTTCATTCTCAAGGGATATTCAAGAGGCAGTTCCAAAACAATGTGTCAAGGGTCAATGCTCCACCAATCCACCTTGACAACCCAATTAATTCAGTACAGTCTTAATTCATCAAGACCTGTATTTTCAATCATACATCATGGGAAAATCATTCAACACAGTTCATTTCCCAATATGGCAAGGTATACACTCCATCAGACAATCAATACAGCTTCCAGTATTCAATACAGGACCACTGCTAGCCTGAAGGAGTCAAGCTCTCAACTTTTCACATATACCAGCCTCTTTTGACCCTGGGGGTTTTTACCCCAGTTAATTAATATATTTTGATTTTGATTTATGTTTATTTATTTTACCATTTTTGTTAAGTGAATACTGATATTATCAATTCAGTCATTTAGCACATTTTCTCTTATTATTTCTTTGCCTGTCAATGGATATTTGGTGGTCATATCCTTACTAATTCCATTGTTTATTTGGGCAGGTTGAAACAGTGATTAAGGACTTACATGGTTGGCTCTTTGGTCATTTGGCTTCTCATTTCCCTCATTGCATATCATCTTTGTACTTTCATCCTTCTTAGAGAAATTTATTCTTTTATTTTATTTTCTTTATTCTATTGGAGTCTTCCAAGTGAGTTCCCTGATTGCTGAGTGCCACACCACTCTTGCTTTTCTGTCCAAGAGCCCCTGTGACATTATATTAATTAACTCATAATTTCTTTTCATTCTGTTCATTCTTTCTTTATAATTTCATTCACTCATTTCATTAAAATTATGACTCTTTAATGCTTATGAACCTCAGGATTCATTGTCACTTCTCAATTTTCTCTCATTCATTATTCATTCTGAAAATTGAAAGCTGACCCCAATTTTATTTTTGTTTCTCTTTTTCAATCTTATCTCATGTCATCATTATTAATTCATTCATACTTCAGGCGTCATCTTAATTTTCATTTGATTTTCAAATTTTTCATCAAGTTATCCAGACATATTCTTCAAATCAAGATTCATGTTTGATTCATTATTCAAGGATTTTGATTTTCAAAGAAGACCTCACTTGATTTTGATTTGATTGATTGATTTGACATAAATTGATATTGACCTCAAGAAAATTGATTGACCTGAAGATTTCATTGATTTTGCTGATTTTTCACATCAAGAATTTTGACATAAATTGATTTTGCCTCAAGAATTCTTTTTGATTGATTGATTTTCTGCAAGATTTTGATTTTCATTGATTTGAAATTTGATTGATTGACTTTAAGTTTTCCTTTGATATTTAATTGATTGATTTACCTGAAGATTTCATTTGATTTATTGATTTTTATTGATTTTCCTCAAGATATTGATTTTGATTTTTGACTTCAAGCATTATTTCAATTGCGTCAAGTTTTCATCTTCAAATCTTGATTCTTGTTCATTTTATTTCATTTTTATCCTGAAATCATGCCCATCCAACACTCACCTCCTGCCAGGCAGACCAGATCTCAGGCCAGAACTCAAGCTGTTCCCACTCCAACTTCCAGGGCCCCTCTTGATGGCGGCCCAGCAGTTTCTTAACTGAGGGCCAAATTGGACAGAGGACCCATTTTGGAAGGAGAAGCACCATCCAGGAAGGAAGGAAGAGTGGCAAGAAGATCAAGCTCATTCTTAGGAGTAGTTGGCAGATTTCCAGGAACTTCAAGGACAATTTTCAAGGGTCCAGGTGAAGATGGTGAAGAGGAGAAGGAGAATTCTGTGGAAGAGGAAGAGTCTGATGGTACTGAAGGTGTCCCTGCTCCTGTGGAGGTATCCCAAGGTACTGGAGGGCCAACTATAGCCCAGTCTAATCAGCCTGTCTCTAATCAGTCTGAACCATCTTTATTGGCTATTATGCAGCAAATGACTCAGATTATGGCCAATCTTCAAGCAGCTTCATTCTATGAAGAATTCAGACCACATGCCTTCAAGACTCCATGTATGAAGGCACCAGAATGCTTTGATGGGACTCAACCCTTCAAAGTTAGAAGCTTTATTCAGTCTTGTCAACTGATTTTCCATAATGATCCGGCAAACTTCCCTCAAGACAGAAAGAAGGTCCTTTATGCCACTTCATTTCTCATTGGCAGGGCTGCAAAATGGATGGAGCCTTATCTTTCCAATCTCACCACTCAAGATCCAAATACCTTCTCAATTCATGGAAATTATTTGAATCTCAACTCTTCAACTCATTTGGGGACCCAAATGAAAGCAGAAAAGCTGAAGCAGAATTGGATTCTTTAAGAATGAAAGAAGGTGGGCACGTATATTTATACATTGCTGATTTCAGAAGTCTTGTCTCAAGAATTGGAGATTGGGGTGAAAAGGCTCTTATCCATCATTTCAGGAAGGGATTGCCATCCATGATTTTGGATCAATTGGCCTCCCATCCTTCAAGAATTGACTCTCTTCAAGACTTAATGGATATTACCCTGGAGCTTGATAACAGGTACCATGAGAGGCAAAATGAAAAGATTCATCATCAAGAGAAGAAGCCAGAAGCCTCAAAGTCAAATTCTTCTCATCCTCAAAGTTCTTCAAGCTCAAGTCAAAAGAAGAAGAAGAATTTTCAGAAGAGGGACAAGCCCCATTCTTCTTTGTTGAATAAAGATTTCAAGTTGATGAATTCTGAAAAAGAGAGAAGAATCAAGGAGGGTCTATGTACCTATTGTGGTGGGAAGCATAGTCTGGAGTCTTATTTCAAAAGGCCTCAAAACAAGCTTACCCAATGTCACAGCCAAGGAGGCAGGGGCATTACCAATCATATTCAACAATCATTACCTCATTGATACCCTTCAAAACCCAATCAGCAACAATCATTATTTCATGGATACCCTTCAAAACCCAATCAGCAAGGGGGTTTCATTCTACATTCTCCAAATACAGTTTTCAGAGCTCAATACAGTTTCATACAGGCAAGACCCAAAGACAGGATTCACCAAATACAGCCCTGTCATCAATACAGGCACAAATACCTGAATTGACTGTATAACCTGTATTGGATTCACCAATACAGGATTGAATCCCACATCCAACTTCTTCCAGCATACAGGCCAGTATCTCAACACTCAAACTCCAAGGCTGGTATTTCTCACATATACCAGCCCCTCTTCATCCGCCTGGGGGTTTTTCCCCCAGTTAATTAAAATATTGGATTTATTATTTGATATTATTTTATTTCTCATTAAGAAATATTATTTTATTATTTATTAAGTTAGTCTTTGCCTTCCCTCACCTGTTCAGTAGAGTCTTGGTGGCCATATCCTTTATTAATCCTTTTCTCTTTTCTGAACAGGTTGAAACAGTGGTACAGGATTATTTGTGGTTGGCTCTTTATTATTGCTTTTGTTTTCCTCTCATATCTTTTAACTCTTATTATTTTATGACTAGGAAATTATTATCTTATTTCATTACTCTTATCATTTGAGTATTCCTTCTGAGCCCTCCATAAGTAAGTCTGTTCACTGAGTGCCAGGCCCTCTTCATTTTAGAAGAGCCCCTGTGACACCCAAACGTCAGGAAAATTTCCCCGCCAGGGAAAAGCGTGAGTGAAGATCATGTTGTGTTCAATGGTCTTCACTGTTTTCCATCCAGAGCACAATTGTGCATTCTGGATACTGGTGTCAGCCTGTGACTCAAAACAGAGAACTAGCATGACATCCAACATACCATAAATAATGGTATGACAAGTATTGAGCAAACATAGTCAATACAGGTAATAAATAAGAGGAAAAAAACTCCTCTTAAATTAAACATCAACCTTATCCAAACAGAAGAAGGAAACCTAGAGGAGAATAAACAAGTCAAAACCCTTTTTTTCACCTCTCATCTAACTTATGCATATTTAAGTTATTCTATACCAAAATGGTATTTTTCTTAAAGCTCACATAGAGAGCTACACAATGGTATTATCCATGTTTCTGTAACACCACTACAACTGGAGATACCATATGACCTTTATTTTAAAACCAAGACTCCCCTGAAAATCAAAGAGGGCTTGTACAAAACTGTACAAAAGTATAACCAAATTAAAGATATAAACAAGAGCTTTAATTTGAGACACCTTAGACCTCTGTATCTCTTAAATTTACTGAGGGATCTTGGTTCAAAGGTTTAACAACCAAAATACAGATATTCTGAAAACAACAAGGTAAACAAACCCCTGTATCTTTGGCATACACTCATACAACTGTACAGTGTAATATACCAAACTGTAGAGCTAACCAAGCCCTACAAGACTGTATCATCAGAATACAGATATCTCCCAAATTGAAGAAGATATCTGGCATGGAAGTTTTTGAAGCCTCATACTGATGTACAAAAATACATCGAAAAACTTAAAACCCTTATAACTTTTGCTATTTCAAAGAAGGGTAAACATGAAGCATACCAACTTGAAGAGCTCATTAAGCCATTCAATTCTGTGCTCTTGGTTTCTTTATATATTAAGAACTGGCTGAGATATCTTGATTGGAAGGTTTTTCTAGCAATACATGACTGTATCAACTTGTATCAAACAGTATTGCTCCCATACTTAAAATGATATACTTATGAAGATATAACCTCCCCAAAATCATCATTATTGATCATACAGACACCAGAACAACATCATCCAAGTGCTGAAATGGCAGGTAAAAAGTTTTTTCACCCTGTATTGATCCAGAAACATCATTTGTGGTTCCAAAACCACAATTCTGCCTCTATTGACGTCAGAATTGATGATACAGAACCACAGGCTGGTCATTGGAGTGAAAATTTTCACTCCTCTGACGTGTGAAGAGTTAATAACTCTTTACAGTCTTGAAAGATATAAAATGAAGGGTTTTTTCCTTGAAAACCCATCATCTTATCTTATTTACCCATATTCTTACATGACAAAACTGTTAACAATCAGTAGTGTCCTTAGAATTATTAAAGATATAATTAGAGCATAATTATTGTAGTACTTCTTTAAAGTCAAAGATATTAGAGTATTGCAACCCAGGTCCTCAACAGACTCATCACCACTGTTACCACGTAGCAGTAGGACCTGAAGAATTAAATTTATTTGTTTTTAGACGTGTCACAGTCATAATACTAGCTTGTATTTACATTCTATAGCTACTATATAGACTCACCCTGACATTTTGGGGGCCTGGCCGTGGTTTTTCAACCTTATTGGACGTGTTTTGAACTGAATTAGGCGTAAAGATCCAGTTATTTAAAAGGTACTTTACTAACAGTGAGTAAAATTTCAAATTTATCTTATTTTCTATTATTATTATTTTTTTTATATATAATATAGCATTATATATTATATACATATTTTTTTTTTCTCCAAAAATATATATTACAAATATTTTTGTTGAGAGTAAGAGTACAAATCCTCTTTATTTCATTATATCGCAATAATTTTCACGAAATTTGATAATAATACAACAGTATTATTTAAATTTCAATATAAATAATAATATACAAACAGTATATTACTTATTTTTTACTATTATTTTTCAACAAAGTGCATGGAAATTAATAAAGAAACATTTATTAATAAATAATTAATAAATATTAAATAATAAAATAATTTTTTATTATTTATAAGGAATATTTTAATTAAATATTTCCTTTAAACCAAGACATCACTCAAATTTACGTGAAAACTTGTAATTGATTGATATGTTAATCAAAAATCAAGTGTTAGAATAAATATTATTTATAATATTTATAATAACAAATCAAATTTATTATAATTTAATAAATTTGACGTGTTTTTACAAAAACACAATAATATCGAAGTGAATCATTCACAAAACACTTGGATATTACAGTTTTCACTTATAAAACATAGGTGAAAAACTCAAAAAACTGTTATTTTTCAATAAAAACATATAAAAAATAAAAAAACAATATATTATAATAAAAATACTTAAAAATTTCGAAAAATAACAGTAGAATTGAATAAAATTATTTTGTTTTATCATAAAATACTGATATACAATTTGAAATATCTTTTCTGAATAGTGGAAAAAGACTATATTCCATTAGAAACCCAGTCACAAGGAAATCCATCTGTGACAGCCTCAGAAGACAGAGAGGTGCTGCCAAAAACCAAGGGCAAGCAGAAAAGGCACAGTGAAGTGACAATCAACTCAAAAGAGTGGACACCAATAGCCGTGCCAAGGGCCAAAAAACCCAGAAAAGCTCCAACAAAACCAGTTGGATCACCAAAAAAAATTGAAAAACAGAAAATCACTGTTATCAACCCAGTTGTAAACTCTAAAGGAAAATTGCCAAAGAGTATAGATCATAAATTTGTACAAGGGCCTACTAAAGGTAAATAAACCTTGAAACATACAACATTTTTTTATTTTGTCTGTCATTTTTTAACATTGTTAACATGACACCTCCACTTCTTAGAGATCTTGGATTCCCAAGAAATCAACCAGAACACTGGCCAAGAAGACACAGAGGAAGAAGAACTGGAGCAAATGACCAGCAAAGGACTTACCATCAGGGAACTCCTACCCAAGGTCTTATTCCAAATCAAATTCAACCCAGAAGTCCAACCAGGAGATTGGACAGATGCAGAACAGGTCCTTCAAATACACAAAATCCTGAAAGACCTCTTCACATGGAGCATGGACAACAAAATGTTCACTATGGCAGCATCATGGGCAGAAGTGGGGATAACAACTCAGAAGATCTGTCTCAAGCAAATGGCTTGGATGGAACTTATGACAGAAATGCAAGGTTGGAATCCCAACAAGAATTTCAAACTCTTAGAAGAAAGAGCAATCAGAATCAAAGAGAAACAGGCAGCCATACAAGCCATAGAGAGATCTTGGCACAAGGAAGAGCCCAGTCAGATTCAGGTACCCCCAGAAATGGAAGGAGAAGTCCCATCTCCCCCACAAAAATCCAGCAGTTCCAGGCCTTAAAAGCCAAAGGAAACTTCATCCAAGGCTCCCCAACCATTCCAGGTAGTTTCCAACAGGAGAAAAGGAGCCCAAGGTAAAAACAAAACTTCTTTCAACCAGAGGAAGAAGGAAGCAGACCCATTGATGAAAAAGCTGATGGACTTAGTCCAAGAAGTACACAAAAGCAAAAAATAGTTGTACCTACAAATAGTTTTGATAGTTCTGACTCAATTGATCCAGAATTAATAACTGAGACTACAATCCACACTCATGAGTTTGAAAACAAATTCACATGGACCAAATTGGCCCAATTCATGGATTGGACACATGAAACCTCAGAAAAAATGAAGAAAGAAGTGGAAACATTGAAAGAAGAAAATGCTTTCCAAGCAACAGTCATAAAAGACTTGAATACAAATCTGGCCAAAATTTGGACAGAATTTGAAAAAACTAACAGACAGTTGAATTCAATTCTAGAAGAACAACAAACTTTGAGGAGAAATCTGAGGAGTATCCAGCAGCAACAGGATAGCGTTGATAAAGAAATTGATTACCTCTATGACAGAGAAGATAATCAATACCCTCCAATACAAGGTCAACCCACTACCTCTACAAAATTGAAAGAAGAGGATAAGGACTATGACCAGGAACCTGAATATCAGAATCCAAAGTCAAGATCAAAGTCAATGTACCAAGATGGGGAAAATCTCAGCTATTCAGAGAAACAGGCACTAAAACAGTTACCAGAAGTAGCAAACTGGCCAAAGTTCTCAGGAATTGGGGAATATGACCATATAGAAATCATTGACTATATTGATGGACTCTTTGTTGATGTCCCAAAGATACCAGACTACTGGATCACAACAAGACTTAACACAGCATTCAGAGGCCATGCAAACATATGGTATACTGAGATGAAAGAAATACATGGCAGGAAAAGCTGGCCATGGTGGAGGAACCAGATTATACAAAAGTATAGCAATGGTAGTTGGATCTGGCAAAAGACCATGTCCTTTGAGAGTGATAGATACTCCAAAGAAAAAGACCCATATGAATGGTGTCTCAAACAAAAAAAAGGCTAAAAGCTATTGATCCCAATATGACAATAGAAATGAGAAACCATAAACTCCTAACAAAATTGCCAGGAGATCTAGAACATGCAGTCAAATGCAGATGCAACAACATCAGCAGCATTGATGACATAGCAAATGTCATACAAGATGTGAGAAAAAAAACCTCCATAGGAAGGTACACATCCTATAAACCAAACTTCAAAGACAAGAAGTCTGAAGTTAAAGAAACAAACAAAGAGAAAGGGAAAGAAACCCCAAAAAAGAAATATGTGTTCCACAACTGTGGATCACCAGACCACTATGCTAACAATTGCACAAAACCAAAAAAGAAAATATATGCAATTGATGAAGAATCAGAAGAAGAACAAACAGGTGACAAATCTGATTCTGACAGTATGGGAAATGGTATGAGAGCAGAATCACAAAGTGAACCTGATACCATAGAAGATTACATAGTGGAATGCAATGAAGAAAGTTCACTTGACATACAAGACATTGAATTAGATTCAGGAATACCACAAATAACAACAGACAAAGAGCTCTGTAAGCACACACAGAATGCACAAACATTCCTGGTAACCCCAAATAGAGGTATGGGATTCATTCATGGAACACCTACAAAATTGACAGTTTACATTGAGAACTGTAAACATCCAATGATCATTGACACAGGAGCAAGTTGCTCCATAGTGGCAAAAGAATACTTAAAACAATACTTCCCCAAATGGGAAGAAGATATAATACCAACAAAAGCTAGAAACTTTAAAAGTGCATCAGGCAAAATGCACTCACTGGGGACAATAATCAAAGAGATAATTATCCCACACCAAAAAGGAAATATCAGACTAGAACCTGAATTTGTAGTTCTAGAGAATGCACATGTACAAGGATTCTTACTAGGTACAGAGTACCAAAGAATGTATGGTATGGACATTTGCAATAGTAAAAATAGATATCTTACCATAGGTACAAACAAAGACAAGAAATTTTCCTTTGACATAAATCATATAACAAATGATAACACCCTGAAAGAACTAGTGGAAGAGTTCAAAGAAGCCCAATATGGAACTCAACTCACCAGTAAAATGAAACTCAGCTTACTGAAAGTATTGAGGAAGCATAGAGGAGCTTTTGCAATAGGAGATGAACCACTAGGAAAAATCAAAGGACATGATATAGAATTATATCTGGATGTAGAAAGACCATATCCACCTATGCTTAGGAGACCACCATACCCAGCCAGCATGGAAACTAGGAAAGAAATTGAGAAACATATCAATGAACTCCTAGAAATGGGGGTCATAAAGAAAATAGGACACAATGAGATAGTAGAAATCACTACACCAGTCCTTATAACTTGGCATGATGGCAAATCCAGACTATGTGGGGACTTCAGGGCTTTGAATAATCACACCAAAGCAGATGGGTACCCCATCCCAAGGATACCACATGCACTAGATAAGCTAGCAAAAGCCAAGTATATTACAAAAATGGATTGCATGAAAGGCTTCCACCAGAATGGGGTGAAGCCAGATTCCATCAAATTGCTAAGAATTATATGCCATATGGGCATATATGAATATACTAGAATGCCATTTGGCATTAAGAATGCACCAGCCCATTTTCAGAGGATGATGGATACCATATTTCAAGATGAAATAATGGAAGGGTGGATGGTAGTGTACATTGATGATATCATAATATACTCAGAAACATGGGAAGACCATGTGAGGAAAATTGATAAAATATTGGGAAAATGTACACCAATAAACATGAAAATATCTCTTAAAAAATGTAACTTTGGACAGCAAGAACTGCTAGCCCTAGGACACAAAGTTTCAGGTTTAAGTCTAGCCATAGACCAAAATAAAGTTGCTGCAGTACTGAAGAAACCAGTACCAAAGAACATTAAAGAAATGCAATCTTTTTTGGGCTTTGCTAGTTACTACAGGAGCCACATAAAAAACTTTGCACACATCACAAGTAGCCTATACAAACTGTGCTCAAAAGATGTAGTCTTTGAAATTACCAAAGAAAGAAGAGATGCATTTGAGAAGATCAAATATGAGCTGACCAATGCCCCTGTCCTAATGATGCCTGATTTTGAACTACCATTCAAACTATATATAGATGCAGCATGTAGCCAAGGACTAGGAGCAGCACTACACCAGAGGCAACTAGTGGATGGAATACCCAAAGAAGGAGTAATTTGCTATATATCAAGACAACTGAAAGACTCAGAAGCCAGATATGGAGCTACTCAGACAGAATGTTTCTGTTTGGTATGGGCATTAGAAAAACTCCATTACTACTTAGAAGGAGCAGTATTTGAAGTTTTTACTGATTGCACAGCCCTCAAATCACTGTTGAACATGAAGACAACAAACAGACACATGCTCAGGTGGCAAATAGCCATACAAGAATACAGAGGGAATATGACTATTATCTATAAAGAAGGGAAAAGTCACACTAATGCAGATGGTCTCAGCAGGTGGCCACTGAAGAATGACCAAGAGAATCCAGCATATGACCCAGAAAATGGGGCCAAAATACCCATACAATGCATAGAGATAGATAGGAGAAAGAACTTCAAACTATCAAACTGGGCATTAGGGAATGACCCATCAAACCCAGCACAGATCTATGGGGAGAGCAAACAGATACCCATATTGGGAATCAGCTCCTCTAATCTAAATACAGAGTTCTTTAGTATAGTACAATCATCATACAATAAACACAAAAAGTGTAGTATATTGATACAACTATTAAAACAAAAGTACAGGAGTCCTGAACTAGAGAGCCAATTGGAAGAGCCATGGCTCAAAAACTTCAAAGAGAATAGATTTTTTCTGATAGATGATCTACTATACCATAGGGAAAAACACACAAGTGCCCTGGTAATAAAAAACAGAGAAAATATTTCCCTGATACTACAGGAATGCCATGACTGCCCATACATTGGACATAGGAGTGAAGAAAGAACTAAAGAGAGAGTCTTTAGCACAGCTTGGTGGCCAAAGTGGGAACAAGACTTGAGTGAATACATTAACACTTGTACCAGATGCCAAAAAGACAACAAAGGTCATGGCAAAAGATATGGATTACTCCAGAGTATAGAGGAGCCGAAACACCCCTGGGAAATAATAAACATGGATTGGGTGACAGACCTGGTCCCTGGAGGGAAAGACAGCTTTAATGCATGCTCAGTAGTAGTAGACAGGTACAGCAAGAGTGTCAAATGTCTCCCCTGTCACAAAGAGGACACAGAAATGGACACAGCCATATTGTTCTGTAACAATGTGATAGCAAACTGTGGAGTTCCAAGAATTATAATTAGTGACAGAGACCCTAAATTCACATCAGAATTTTGGACTAATCTATATGAGATGCTGGGAACCAAACTAGAATTCTCCACAGCTTACCATCCACAAAAAGATGGTCTAGCAGAAAGAATGATTCAAACATTAGAAGACATCATTAGAAGATTTTGTGCATATGGCATGGAATATAAAGACAATGAGGGATATACCCATGACTGGGTAACCCTCCTACCAGCTGTACAATTGGCATACAACACAAATATACACTCAGTGACAGGAAAAACCCCTGCCACATTAGAGAAAGGATGGAACCCACTACTTCCAGTAGAATACTTGAAGAAGAACCTCCTCTCAGTACACCCCACAGCTAAAGACTTCCACACAATGTGGAAAACTGCCTGTGAAAAAGCAGAACAATGTGTGGCTGAAGCTAAATTATATAACAAGCAGAGATATGATAAAAGTCACCAAGAACCTGATTTCAAAGAAGGAGACCAAGTTCTAATCTCCACTCTTAACTTCAACAATCTAAGAGGACCCAAGAAGATGAGAGAGTCATTCATAGGACCATTCACCATTATTAAATTGATAGGAAAGTGTAAGGTTTGTCTATGAAACTCTTGATAATAGTAGCAATATCAAGAGTACTATGACTGTCCTCAGTAGAAAAATATAATATAATAAAATATTATAACCATAAATTTAAATATAATTATTAAAAATAATTATATATAAAAAAATAAATTCAATTATTATTATAATAATATAATAATAAAAAAAAATAATAATTATAATAAATTATAATTATTCTATCATTGTTATAGTCACTGACAGTTATAACAATAAGAAGTGTAAAGCTCTTAATGAGACAATTACACGTGGAAAATATGAATATTAACCACTTATAAATAATATAAATATTATTTATAAAAAGAATTAAACACACACTGTGCAGAAATAATTCTTTTAGAATAAAAATTCTGTATAAAAAAAACTAATACTAGATAAAAAAATATAGAATTCTAGAGAAAACTTACTTATAAGATTTATTTAATACAATAAGTCAAAATACAACAGTTATAATATTAAATAATAATTATAAGTTAAAAACACGTCAAAAATCAATGAATTTAAAGATAAAACAACTTTTAATAATATAAATTATGATTTAAGAGTTTTTGAGAGGAATTTGTGGATTTTAAAAGATATTTAAAATGATAATTTTATATAATAAAATATATTATTGGTGATTACAACAATAATCTAAATTCTATGACTTCAATTCTTTAATTTCAATAAATAAAGAATAAAAATAACTTAAGAATTACTTTTAATAATAAGATTTTATATTTAATAAAACTTTACCTGTTTAAATTTCTAATATGATTGGATTGATAATGAATGATGGACAAAAACAGTGATGAAAAGACTCTTTTTATGTCTTCAGAGCAGCTCTCATGATTCATAATGAATATAGAGGGCGTGCTCAGGTCAAAACTGAAAAACCATGCTTAAAAATAGAGTTCTTAACTTAAGGCAACTTATTTTTACTTCCAATTTAAAGTTACCAGTGTTATTCTTAACTCCAAGTAACTTTAATCCTCATTTAGTTTAATTATTTTAAGTTTTAATATAAAATAAGTTTATTTATATTAAAATTCATCACATGAACAACTTAAAAATAGAGTTTCAAGCAGAAATCTCTTAAACTCAATTTTTAATTAATTTTTAAAGAAATCATAATCTTCTTTGAGCTTAATTAAAAAAGTAAATTTCCAGGCTGATTACCCAGGAAATTTATTTATAAAAGATACTTAAAATTTAATTTATATATTGATAATATTAAATTCTAAGTTGTGTGAAATGTTCAAGCAAATCCATTAAGAATTGGATTTTTAATGAATTTTTGAAGTTATTGCTATTTTTCCACGTAAAATAGCAATACACACCAAACCTTAAGATTTGATAAGGTTTTAATGCTTGAAACTTTAAATTTTTAAGCTTATTTAAGGTTTTTAAGCTTAATTAAGCTTTGAAAATTCTTAAAACCTTGATTTCAAGCTTGCATATTGGGATTTACCCTTTGGCAGCTTGAAATTCCTGTCCAAATTGGGATAGAACCAGTTTAAACCTTAACGTTGGATCAAAGTCTAATCTTAAAGTTTAAATAAGGTTGAAAATCCTCCAATACAGGTGGACAACCTTAATTGAGTCCTTGCAGATCCAAAAAGCTGGGTACCCCAGCTCTATTTGGTCTTTTTCCTTTGTCCCACCTTTTTGCGTGGATTTTGCCCTTTTATTTATTTAAAGCCATACTATGGCCTTAAACCCTTTTAAATTGAGCTGACGCAGGATATACATTCTGTATGGCAAATCCTTAGCCAATTTAGCAAATATACACAACACCTCAATTTTAACTAAAATTTTGGTAAAGCTGCATAAACCTTATGTAACTTTAAATTTAAGCTTAATTAAGCTTAAATTTCACAATTTTAAAAAAATGTTAAAAAAGCTACATTAGTACTGTGAGATTCTTAAATCTTCCAATAACACAAGAAATAAGTGTTTTTGGGTATAACACCCTATGGGAGTACCCTATGTTATTTTTGGTGTAGAATCCAAAAATGACATAATAATTATAACTTTTTTTATCCAAAAAAAAGTTATACTTATTTTTTATTATTTTTTATTTTAAATTCAACTAAAAAGTCTATTTAAGACAAAATTAATTGTTTATAAAATCATTTGTGGCCTTATGGGTATGTTATACATACCTCACAGGCTCACATTCCCTACCACCAAAAAAAATTGTACCACAATTTTTCTTTGTAGTATACCCCCAAGTTATTTTGGGGGGGTATAATCCACTGTCCAACCTCTCTACTTATACTTTTCAAGTATGTAAAGCACACAATTCAAATTTTTACTGAGGAAGTGGTCTTCTCTCATGTCTGAATCTTCTAAGAAACTTTTGGGAATCAGGTATTTTACTTTCTTCAATCCACTCATCTTCATGTTGTGGATTTCTGTACCTGACTAAGTATTCTCTTTCATTTTTGCCCCTAAGTCTTCTTTCTTTTAAGACTTTTAGTACTTTCTTTTCCTCACTTGGTTCAAGTGGGGGTACCTCTAAGGGTGTTTCATTTCTTAAAGGAAATAATTCCTTATCACTTGAAGTGTAATGCTTTACAAGACTGACAGGAAAAGTTGGATGTTTGTTTCCTAACTCTCCTGACAGTTCCACTTGTACTGCATTTGTCCCATGAAGGGCTTTGATAATAAATGGTCCTGCAAAGGAATCTTTCAATTTCTTTGGACCTTTGATATTATTAAAGTTCAAGGTTGAAACTAGTATTAAGTCCCCTACTTTGAATTCTGGGGTTTTATGACTTTTATCCCATTTCTGTTTAGCATATTCAAAGGCATCATTCATGCTTTGATTTGCATGGTGCCTCACTTTATCAAGCAATAATTTAAAGCTTGAAGCAGTTGGATGAATATCAACTAGATCTTTCTTCAAAGTATCCACTGGAAGTTTGGGGTTCCATCCTTTTTCCAACATTGCAGGAGTTTTGCCTGTGGAAGCATGGATGGAGGTCTTATAGGCTAATTCCAATGCTGGTATAAGAGTACACCAATCATGGGTAAAGCCGTCAGAATCTTTAAACTCCAGGCCATAAGCACAAAATCTTCTGATCATGTCCTCAAGGGTTTGAATCATTCTTTCTGCTAACCCATCTGTTTGTGGATGGTATGCTGTTGAGAATGATAATTTTGTACCCAAAAGCTTATGTAAATTAGTCCATAAGGCTGATGTAAATTTTGGGTCTCTATCACTAATGATGTTTTTAAAGAGACCAGTATGGGATATGACTCTGTTCCAAATTAAAAGAGCTGTATCCATATCTGTGTCATCCTTATGACATGGTAAAAAGATTGGTGTGTTGCTGTATCTGTCTACAATAACAAGACATGCATTGTAACTTTTATCACCTCCAGGTGGTAAGGCAGTTACCCAATCCATGTGAACCACTTCCCATGGGGTACTTGGTTCTTGAATATGGATCATTAAACCAAATCTTTTACCAGTAGCTTTATTGGCTTTCTGGCATCTATCACAACTGTGACAGTACTCAATGACATCTTTTCTCCAAGATGGCCACCAGGCACATGTCTTAATTCTTTCCATTGTTCTGTCTTCAGACAGATGTCCAGAATAAATGTTATCATGGCATTCTAGTAGTATTGTGTTAATCAACATTCTACTACATAGGACCATGACACATGTGTGCTTAGACCTATGGTATAATATAACATCAAATAAATGGAATCTTCCGTTGTCATAAGATGTTTTCCAAATATCATCCAGAGAATTAGCCAATGCTGCATCTTTGCAATCTTTGTCAAGTAGAGAAGTAAGTATATGGCAATTTTTATCTTGCTTATAGCTTTCTCTAACTTCATCAAAGAATTCTGTTCCAACATCTGTGATATTAATTCCTTCAATTGGAATTTGAGGTTCTGCACTTGTAGGAACATAGGCAGGATTGTCAGGTGTATTGGGTAATGCCCATCTACTCAAGCCATCAGCATTCTTGTGAATATTTCCAGCTTTATGTACTATGGTCATATTTCCTCTATACTCCTGTATAGCAATCTGCCATCTTAACATGTGTCTGTTTGGAGTTTTCATGTTAAGAAGTGATTTTACTGCATTACAATCAGTAATTACTTCAAACACACTACCATCAAGATAGTAATGAAGTTTCTCCAGAGCCCAAACAAGGCAAAGGCACTCCATTTGGCTAGCTCCATATCTGGCCTCAGTAGGTTTAATTTGTCTTGAAATAAAACAAATTGGACCCTCATAAGGCTTGTCATTGACAATTTGAACTTGATGAAGAGCAGCTCCTAAACCATCACCACATGCATCAATATACAGCTTGAAAGGAAGTTTCCAATCTGGCATTAATAATAATGGTGCATTGGTCAAGGCATATTTGATTTTATCATATGCTTGAATTCTTTCCTGTGTCATTTCAAAAACAGTTTGTTGATCACAAATTCTGTATAATGATCTGGCATGGATTGCAAAATCCTTAAGGTGTTGCCTGTAATAACTGGCAAACCCTAAGAAAGACATCATTTCTTTTTTGTTCTGGGGCATTTGTTTCAGTAAAACTGCAGCCACTTTGTTTTTATCAACACCAAGGCTCAGTCCTGAGACTACATGTCCTAGAGCTTTTAACTCATGAAACCCAAAATTACATTTTTTAAGAGAAATTTTCATGTTCACTTGTAAGATTTTCTTAAGTACTAATGAAAGTCTCTCTAAATGTAATTGCCAGGTTTCTGAACAAATGATAATGTCATCAATATAAATGATTAACCATCCCTCTGATAATTCATGTGGGAAGATGGTATTCATCATTCTTTGATAATGAGAGGGTGCATTTTTAATACCAAAAGGCATCCTCAAATATTCATAAATACCACAATGAGCAATTATTCTCAATAATTTCCTAGCATGAGCTGTTAAAACATTCTGATGGAAGCCTTTAAGAGCATCCATAGAAGTAATAAATCTTGCTTTGGATAATTGAGTCAAAGTCTCATGAATTCTAGGGATTGGATACCTGTCTGGAATAGTGTAGGTATTCAGTGCTCTAAAATCACCAACCATTCTTGACTTGTCATTATGCCAAGTAATGATCACTGGAGTTGTGACTTCAACTTCCTCATTGTGTCCAACTTTTCTAAGAACTCCCAGTTTCATTAGTTCATTTATATGATTTTCTAGTGCTTCTCTAGCTCTAGGGCTAGCTGGGTAAGCTGGTCTTCTTAATAGTGGCGGGTAAGGCCTTTCCACATTAAGCATAATGTCCACCTCATGGCCTTTTATAGCCCCAAGTGGTTCATTATCAGAAGCAAAGGCTTCTCTATATTGAAATAAAATTTCAATGAGATCTTCCTTCATTTCTGGTGTTAATTCAGGACTAATTTGTGCTTCACTTAACTGATCTGACACAAATTTGTCTTTGTTAACATTTTTCACTTGTTTAATGACAGTGATTTCTCTTCTTTCTGGAGAAAAAGCAAATTTTTGCCTTTTATTTTCCCCTATAGTGAAATATCTGTCTTTATGATTATTAATATCAATACCATAGATATTGAGATAATCATTTCCAAGTATAAAGTGTTGTGAAGTACAATTATTCATAACAACAAATTCAGCTTTCAATCTTACACTTCCTGCAGGATGAGGAAATATTATTGCTGCTTCAAATATACCCAAAGGGTGCATGTTTTGGCTAGCACTTCTGAATCTTATACCTTCAATTGGCATCAATTTGTCTTGCCAATTGGTATAAATTTTGTCAAGATAATCTTTTCCAACACAAGTGCAAAAAGCACCTGAGTCAAGATGTATCTTGGCTTCTATGTTATTTATCACAATATTAGTGATA
This sequence comes from Austropuccinia psidii, assembly GCA_023105745.1. Classification (NCBI taxonomy): domain Eukaryota; kingdom Fungi; phylum Basidiomycota; class Pucciniomycetes; order Pucciniales; family Sphaerophragmiaceae; genus Austropuccinia; species Austropuccinia psidii. The sequence goes on along the minus strand of JALGQZ010000009.1, from coordinate 2,644,041 downwards.
CAAGATGACCCAGCTGTATAACCTTTACCTCTGGCAGGTTTGGGTTTTTGCATTTTGGCATCTTGCACATGTATGAGATCCATACATTCATCACTGTACTGTGGTAAGTGAGTATGTACCTCAGTGACTTCAAAAGAAACATTAATATTTTCTATACTAAGTTCTTCTAATACTTCTTCTTCTGAAGGTTCAGAATCACTTTCATGTAAAGATACATCAGTTTCTTTTGTGTCTTCCACTTTTTCAATATTTATCTCATTGACTCTTGTCTTTTTGGGACAAGTGTTTGCCAAATGAGATGTACTTCCACATTTATGACATTTCAAAGGAGGTCTGTCATGTGGTTTATTTGGTTTTGAAATTGGTTTCCCACTAGTCTTGTTGTCTATTGGGGGTTTATACCAATTTCTTCCAATTTTTGTTCTAGTAGTGATATCCTCCATAGCATTGATATAATCCTCTGTAGAGCAAGGCTCAATACATCTGCTTCTTATAGCATGCTCAAGGTCACCACCACATTTTCTTAATATCCTTTTATGTACCATTGTTTCAGACATATCAGGATGAAGGGCAGTTAATCTGTCCTTTTGTTTAAGAAACCAAGACATGGGCCTGTCCCTCTCAATATTAAAAATGGCTTCTTCAAAAGAATTTTCCATTCTAAATCTCCAGGAATCATTTGCCCATTTGGAAATAACTTGTTCTTTCCACCAAGGCCAAGAATGTTTACCATGGTCTTGCCTCATCTTATAATACCATTTCTTTGCTGATTTGGTAAATAATGAGTGTAATCTGGCACTTATGTATTAATCTGGTATGTTAAAGTCTTCTTTGAACATATCAATTGTTTTCATAAATTCCATGTGATTATATTCTCCTTCACCACTGAAGGTTGGCCATTCCTCTAATCTTGGAATGTCTTTAAAATTGCAAGCAGTTTCCACATCATTACTTGAAATTGTATGATGTAAATCATTATTCAAGTTAAGGACATTCCTGTCAAGGAATGGTGTGGATTGCCTTGGCAATTCATTTTTCAGTGATATATTATTAATACTTGATTGAATATCTTCTTTCAATTCAAGTCTTGCTTTATCACTTTTTTCCAATTGTTCTTGAAAAAGAGCTGCATTGTGACCAGTTGAATTTTCCAAGTTTTTCACTTGTATTTTCAATTCTTTCAACTGTCCAGTTATAAAAGAAATTGAATGTTCATCTGGTTGATTGAGTAAGGTAACTTTAAACTCAAGTCTTTCACAAATTTGCGTCAAAGACAAAATATTTGCCTTATTAACATTTTCAAGGCCAATTATGGTCTTTTGTTGGTCTTTTACTTGTAATATTTCATTTCCCAACTTCTGTTGGACATGATCAAATGCTTTAAATTTTGCCATAATTTCTTTATTACAAGATTCAAAGTAAGGTACAAGCTTTACAAGGTCTACTTCTTTGGAAAGGATTGGTTCAATATTTCCTCCTCCTTGTTTTTGAATTCCATCAAAGTTCTTGCCATATTGAACACATTGTCCATGGCTGTCTTTTCCTTCTTTGGAATTCTGTAGTTCTGCGGGTAAGGCTTGTTCCACTTGGGCTTTGCCTTTCCCTTTGCCTTCTGCTTGCCCTTTTGGTTGGGTTTTGGGGCTTGCTTGGGCTTGTTTGGCACTGGTTGAGGCGGATTTTTGCTGGTGGATGCTTGAGGAGCTTCCACTGGGCTGTTGTCCTTGCCTTGAGCCAATTTCTTCTTCTGATCTTCTGACAACATGCTTTGGTTTTTCAACCAAGCTTTTATCTGTTGGACTTGTCCTTTGACAGACATTGGTGTCCAACCCAGTAGAAGATCTTCTGTCTTTTCTGGCCCCATGAACTTCTTCACTTGAAGATAAGAGTTCATGGTGCCTATCCAAAGACTTGGAAGGAGTTCCCACTCTTGTTGTTTTGACGCCAGGAACCAGTTTTTCCATTGGGATTGATAAATTTCCACAGCTGCCTGTTGGAAATGGTTCAGGTCTAACAGCAATAGCAGTTATGTCAGCTTCTGGACTCTCAAGAAGAGGTTCAAAGGTGATGGCTAACCTTTGGGAACTTGTGGAAGTTCTGGCATCCTCCATTTGTGCCTCTCCTCTGGGAGGACATTCTTGCCTTTTGGATTTGTGGCTGGAATGTCCTGGTCCAGATCCATTTGATTGGATGGAGTAGTTGCTTCCACTTCTAGTAGGAGTCATTTCACGTCAATTTTAATAAAAAATAGAGTAAAATTGAATTAAATTCACCTGCAGGACCTTTAAAGGGCTCTTTGGTTATCAAACCCCTTGGTGCTGGGCTGGTTTGAATTTCAATACTGGACTCTGAGGCTTCAGAGTCTGAAGAGGTTTCTCTGATGGAAGACACTAGAGAAAAATTAAAAATATAAGTTATTTTATCAAATAATAAAAATAACTTATAAACTCAACTTATTGAATAAAGTTGTTTTTATGTAATTTATGGCAAATTACGTCAAAAATAAAGAAAAATGTCTAAGATAAAAAGAAAAAGTGTTTTTAGTAAAGATTTTTATTTTTAAAGATTTTTTATTTGATTTATTATTTTCTTTAAAGAAATAATAATTATGCAATTAACAAATTAATTAATCAAAATTATATTATTATTCACTTTATACTAGAATAACTCAAAGAATAAATTTCAAGTCTGTGATGTGAAAAAGCCACTAGTTAGACAAAAGAAATTTATTCCAAATCACTCAATAGTATATTGTTTCAAACAATATTCTTAAGAAAAAATAACTTTATTAATATTATAAAGATTATTTAAAAGGGATAAGTCCCAAAAAAGTCAATATTAAGACAAATATGGCAATTTTACGTGAAAAATTAGTAAAATAAGGTCTAGAATATGATTTATGTCCCAAAAATTGGTTTAAAATCACGGCCAGGCCCCCAAATGTAAGGTTTGTCTATGAAACTCTTGATAATAGTAGCAATATCAAGAGTACTGTGACTGTCCTCAGTAGAAAAATATAATATAATAAAATATTATAACCACAAATTTAAATATAATTATTAAAAATAATTATATATAAAAAAATAAATTCAATTATTATTATAATAATATAATAATAAAAAAAAATAATAATTATAATAAATTATAATTATTCTATTATTGTTATAGTCACTGACAGTTATAACAATAAGAAGTGTAAAGCTCTTAATGAGACAATTACACGTGGAAAATATGAATATTAACCACTTATAAATAATATAAATATTATTTATAAAAAGAATTAAACACACACTGTGCAGAAATAATTCTTTTAGAATAAAAATTCTATATAAAAAAAACTAATACTAGATAAAAAAATATAGAATTCTAGAGAAAACTTACTTATAAGATTTATTTAATACAATAAGTCAAAATACAACAGTTATAATATTAAATAATAATTATAAGTTAAAAACACGTCAAAAATCAATGAATTTAAAGATAAAACAACTTTTAATAATATAAATTATGATTTAAGAGTTTTTGAGAGGAATTTGTGGATTTTAAAAGATATTTAAAATGATAATTTTATATAATAAAATATATTATTGGTGATTACAACAATAATCTAAATTCTATGACTTCAATTCTTTAATTTCAATAAATAAAGAATAAAAATAACTTAAGAATTACTTTTAATAATAAGATTTTATATTTAATAAAACTTTACCTGTTTAAATTTCTAATATGATTGGATTGATAATGAATGATGGACAAAAACAGTGATGAAAAGACTCTTTTTATGTCTTCAGAGCAGCTCTCATGATTCATAATGAATATAGAGGGCGTGCTTAGGTCAAAACTGAAAAACCATGCTTAAAAATAGAGTTCTTGACTTAAGGCAACTTATTTTTACTTCCAATTTAAAGTTACCAGTGTTATTCTTAACTCCAAGTAACTTTAATCCTCATTTAGTTTAATTATTTTAAGTTTTAATATAAAATAAGTTTATTTATATTAAAGTTCATCACATGAACAACTTAAAAATAGAGTTTCAAGCAGAAATCTCTTAAACTCAATTTTTAATTAATTTTTAAAGAAATCATAATCTTCTTTGAGCTTAGTTAAAAAAGAAAATTTCCAGGCTAATTACCCAGGAAATTTATTTATAAAAGATACTTGAAATTTAATTTATATATTGATAATATTAAATTCTAAGTTGTGTGAAATTTTCAAGCAAATCCATTAAGAATTGGATTTTTAATGAATTTTTGAAGTTATTGCTATTTTTCCACGTAAAATAGCAATACACACCAAACCTTAAGATTTGATAAGGTTTTAATGCTTGAAACTTTAAAGTTTTAAGCTTATTTAAGGTTTTTAAGCTTAATTAAGCTTTGAAAATTCTTAAAACCTTGATTTCAAGCTTGCATATTGGGATTTACCCTTTGGCAGCTTGAAATTCCTGTCCAAATTGGGATAGAACCAGTTTAAACCTTAACGTTGGATCAAAGTCTAATCTTAAAGTTTAAATAAGGTTGAAAATCCTCCAATACAGGTGGAAAACCTTAATTGAGTCCTTGCAGATGCAAAAAGTTGGGTACCCCAGCTCTATTTGGTCTTTTTCCTTTGTCCCACCTTTTTGCGTGGATTTTGCCCTTTTATTTATTTAAAGCCATACTATGGCCTTAAACCCTTTTAAATTGAGCTCATGCAGGATTTACATTCTGTATGGCAAATCCTTAGCCACATCAGTAAATATACACAACACCTCAATTTTAACTAAAATTTTGGTAAATTTGCATAAACCTTATGTAACTTTAAATTTAAGCTTAATTAAGCTTAAATTTAACAATTTTAAAAAAATGTTAAAAAAGCTACATTAGTACTGTGAGATTCTTAAATCTTCCAATAACACAAGAAATAAGTGTTTTTGGGTATAACACCCTATGGGTGTACCCTATGTTATTTTTGGTGTAGAATCCAAAAATGACATAATAATTATAACTTTTTTTATCCAAAAAAAAGTTATACTTATTTTTTATTATTTTTTATTTTAAATTCAACTAAAAAGTCTATTTAAGACAAAATTAATTGTTTATAAAATCATTTGTGGCCTTATGGGTATGTTATACATACCTCACAGGCTCACAGAAAGAATGCAGTAGAAGTCAACCTGACCAAAGAGTTTTCTAGGAAAAACCCAGTTTTCCCTGTGAGCCTGATCAAACCTTATCACCAAACAGATGAGGAGAAATTCCCTGACAGAAAGAAAACAGTCACCCATGAAAGATTGGTAGAGGAAGATGACTCACCTGGACCAGTGAAAAACATCATTAAAGCCAGGAAAATAAGAATTAATGGGAAAGACAACAGGCAATATCTGGTTAGATTTAAGAATCAACCAGCAGATAAAGATAAATGGTTAACTGAGAAAGAATACCCAGATGGACAAATACACCTTGGAAGATTCAGAGCCTCCAGAAGGGCTGAAGAGTCTCATCAATGATGAGCCTTCTTTTGAGGGAGGGTATGTCAGCCTGTGACTCAAAACAGAGCACTAGCATGACATCCAACATACCATAAATAATGGTATGACAAGTATTGAGCAAACATAGTCAATACAGGTAATAAATAAGAGGAAAAAAACTCCTCTTAAATTAAACATCAACCTTATCCAAACAGAAGAAGGAAACCTAGAGGAGAATAAACAAGTCAAAACCCTTATTTTCACCTCTCATCTAACTTATGCATATTTAAGTTATTCTATACCAAAATGGTATTTTTCTTAAATCTCACATAGAGAGCTACACAATGGTATTATCCATATTTCTGTAACACCACTACAACTGGAGATACCATATGACCTTTATTTTAAAACCAAGACTCCCCTGAAAATCAAAGAGGGCTTGTACAAAACTGCACGAAAGTATAACGAAATTAAAGATATAAACAAGAGCTTTAATTTGAGACACCTTAGACCTCTGTATCCCTTAAATTGACTGAGGGATCTTGGTTCAAAGGTTTAACAACCAAAATACAGATATTCTGAAAACAACAAGGTAAACAAACCCCTGTATCTTTGGCATACACTCATACAACTGTACAGTGTAATATACCAAACTGTAGATCTAACCAAGCCCTACAAGACTGTATCATCAGAATACAGATATCTCCCAAATTGAAGAAGATATCTGGCATGGAAGTTTTTGAAGCCTCATACTGATGTACAAAAATACATCGAAAAACTTAAAACCCTTATAACTTTTGCTATTTCAAAGAAGGGTAAACATGAAGCATACCAACTTGAAGAGCTCATTAAGCCCTTCAATTCTGTGCTCTTGGTTTCTTGATATCTTAAGAACTGGCTGAGATATCTTGATTGGAAGGGTTTTCTAGCAATACATGACTGTATCAACTTTTATCAAACAGTATTGCTCCCATACTTAAAATAATATACTTATGAAGATATAACCTCCCCAAAATAATTATTATTGATCATACAGACACCAGAACAACATCATCCAAGTGCTGAAGTGGCAGGTGAAAAGTGTTTTCACCCTGTATTGATCCAGAATGATCATTTGTGGTTCCAAAACCACAATTCTGCCTCTATTGACATCAGAATTGATGATCCAGAACCACAGGCTGGTCATTGGAGTGAAAATTTCCACTCCTCTGACGTGTGAAGAGTTAATAACTCTTGACAGTCTTGAAAGATATAAAAGGAAGGGTTTTTTCCTTGAAAACCCATCATCTTATCTTATTTACCCATACTCTTACATGACAAAACTGTTAACAATCAGTAGTGTCCTTAGAATTATTGAAGATATAATTAGAGCATAATTATTGTAGTACTTCTTTACAGTCAAAGATATTAGAGTATTGCAACCCAGGTCCTCAACAGACTCATCACCACTGTTACCACGTAGCAGTAGGACCTGAAGAATTAAATTTATTTGTTTTTAGACATGTCACAGTCAGAATACTAGCTTGTATTTACATTCTATAGCTACTATATAGACTCACCCTGAGAACTGGTGTCAAAAATTCTCTTAAATTCTTTGTTTTCTCTTCTCTCTCTGATATGTTTCATAGTATTCTCATTGATTCTGGTGCTACCAACTCATTTATTGAAATGCAGTTTGCTCACAAGTAGTCTTTGACCATGTCAGAACTCCTAGAGAAGATTCCCCTGATTATTCTTGACTCCTCAGAGTCTCATTCTTTATTTGTGACTCACCGTACGAAATATATGGTTGAGCTCCCTTCTTTCCCAAGCTTTGAATGGGACTTTTTAGTCATTGATACTCCCAAGGGAGAAGACCTCATATTGGGCTTTGACTTTCTCAATCATTTTAATCCATTTATTGATTGGAGGCAAGGGCTGATAACCTTTAATGCTGATCATAAGGACTATCATGATCCTTCAAAATTTTTCATTAATGACTTTTCTTCTGCCAAATCATGTGCAGCTCTGGTTGGTGATTCTAGAACACCATCATTTCCATCTTCTGTCCATATTACTTCCCTTAATTCCTATCAGTCATTACTAAAATCTAGAGATGAAGTCTTCAAAGAGCTTCAAGATGTTGGAGAAGATAATTCTGTATCTTCACTTCATCTCTTCTTTGGGAATATGGACCTTCCTCCTTCATCTTATCATGACTCCCTGGATGAGTTGTGGGATGAAGAGGAAGAGCCAGAAGAAATAAAAACCATGATGAAGGTTGTTCATTCTGTTTATCACCAGTACTTGGATGTATTCTCCAAGGTGTAAGCAGAGAAACTTCCTCCTCACCGCGCCTGTAATCATCATATTGAGCTGGAAGGGTCTCTACTTCCAGTTGGGGTGATCTACTAATTGTCAAACCAAGAGTCATATACACTCAGGGCCTACATTTCAGAGAATGTAGAGAAAGGATTCATCTGCCCAAGCTCCTCTTCAACAGGAGCACCTGTCCTCTTTGTCAAAAAGAAAGATGGTAGCCTCCATTTGTGTGTTGATTACCGCAAACTCAATGCTGTTACTAGGAAGAACAGATATCCTGTTCCTCCTATGAATCAGCTTCTTACTGTTTTCAATGGTTGTTCTATCTTCTCCAAGATTTATTTGCGTGGTGCATATAACCTGCTCAGAATCAAGGAATGTGATGAACACTTGACATGTTTTAGAACTAAATATGACATCTATGAGTATTTGGTTATGCCATTTGGGCTCACAAATGCTCCTGCCTCTTTCCAAAAGCTTGTAAATGATATTTTTTATGATCTTCTTGATATTTATGTTGTGGTTTATTTGGATGAAATTATGGTCTTTTTCAAATCTGAAGAAGAACATGTCACTCATGTGTCCACTGTCCTTTCCAGACTCAGAGCCAATAGCCTCTTTGCTAAGGCCTCCAAGTGCCTGTTTCATGTTTCTAGTGTAGAGTATTTGGGGTATGTTTTTTCTTCTGAAGGCCTCAAGATGGACCAAGAAAAAGTCCTGCAAATTCTCAATTATCCACCTCCAAGAAACCTCAAGGCTCTTCAATTATTCCTTGGTTTTGCCAATTTTTACCACCATTTCATCAAGAATTATTCAAAGAAGATTTGTTCACTCACAAGTTTCCTCAAGAAAGATTCCCATTTTCCCCACAATGAGAAATCTCTTAGAAAGTTTCATCAACTCAAAGAGGCATTCACCATTGCTCCAATCCTTTCTCCCTTTGATCCTTCTCTACCCACCATTGTAGAGACTGATGCATCAGATTATGCCTTGCGTGCTGTACTGAGTCAGAATTCTGACTCAGGAAAACATCCCATTGCATTTGATAGCCGCAAGCTTCTCCCAGCTGAGATCAACTATGAGATTCATGACAAGAAACTCCTTGGAACAGTCTGGGCTCTCAAGAGCTGGAGAGCTTTTCTCCTTTCTCTTTCTTCCTCTTTTGAAGTTCTCACCAATCATTCATCACTTCAATATTTTATGTCATCAAAGATTCTCACTCCAACAATGTCTTAAATAACTTCATTAGATCTGGCCCATTTGGCCATCAAGAATATTTTCTCAAAGCATGGCCTTCCTTCAAGCATTGTTAGTGATAGAGGTTCTCTTTTTGTTTCTTCCTTTTGGACCAATCATTGTCAGCAGCTCAAGATTTCAAGAGATCTGTCAACTGATTACCATCCAGAAACTTATGGACAGACAGAGAGAGTAAATCAGATACTAGAACAGTACCTTTAGATGTATGTTAGTTATCATCAAGATGATTGGAACACCTGGCTGCCTCTGGCTGAATTTGCCTACAATAAATCTGACCAATCTTCAACAAAACAATCACCGTTTTTCACTGTTTGTGGAAGAGATCCACATTTTGACTCAGTTCACATTACTCAAGATACTCCTGCTGGAAAGTAATCAAAACAAATCCAATAAGGTCAGCAAGAGGTCAACAGAGAACTTGAAGCTGCCATAAACAGGTTTAAGAGGTATGCAGATAAAAGTAGAGCAAGTCCACCTGTTTTCAATCCTAGTGACATGGTATGGCTTTCCCCCAAGAACATCAAATCAACTAGGCCCCCCAAAAATCTGTCTGGAAGATGGTTGGGTCCTTTTGCAATCTTGAAGAAAGTCAGCACTAATTCCTACCACCTCAGGCTCCCATTTCAATGGAAGTCCATCCACCCAGTCTTCCATATTTCACTCTTAGAACCAGTCAAGACATCAACAATCTGAAATAGGCATCAAGAGCCTCCTCCTCCAATCATCATTGAAGAATCAGGGGAATAGGAAGTCTCTCAAATACTGGACTCAAAGCTTAAGAGAGGAATATTATGGTATTTGGTGGAATGGAAAGGTTTCAGTCAAGACTCAGAAAGATCCACTTGGGAACCAACTGAAAACCTCAAGAATCGTCCTGAAATGGTTAAGGACTTTCATTCTTTATATCCTGACAAGCCAGGACCCAATTCTTCCAGAGCTTGATTTTTTATGGTGCTTGGTGGGGAGAGGAATTACCAAAAGTAAGTCCCACTCCTGGTATGCACCTTTAGGGGTATTCACTCTTTTCTGTTGTAAGCATTACCTTGAACACTCTGTGAGCACTCTGCTAATTTTGAACACAGATCTTTGGCCTGGCGTTTAACATCAATTCCAAAATTATGGCCATTTTTCACTTGGGCACATGGAACATTCATTTTTTCATTTCAATTCCAAGTCATTCCAATTCTAAGTCATTCTTTCAAGAAATTCATTTTTCTTTTATGGCACTGGCGGGAGTGGTAATGACCAAAAGTAAGTTCCTCTCCTGGTGTGCACTTCCCTGAGGGGTCTACAATCTGTCAAAACATCACCTTGGCCACTTTATGAGCACCTCACATCAAATCTGTTTTTCCAGGTCCTTGGCCAATTTAAAAATCAGTTATCAACCTCTGTGATGAAGATTGGAACCTCCTTAAGATTCATTCCTCTCTTATCTTTTATTTTTTCTTTTCTTACTTTAATTTTCATTCTTTTATTTTTATTTTTATTATTTCATCCTAAATTTTCTCTTATAATGTCAAATTCAACTTCAAGATTATGATTCATTTCATTAATCATCAAATCTTGAAGCCAATGTCAAAAGAAGATCAAGCAACTCCCACGTCATATGCCAACATTTCAATATCAGTATCAAATTTATTTTTCTTAAAAGAACTCCTCATTATCCCTCTCTCAAAGCTCTTTCCAATAGTCTCAACAGGCTTCGCCTTGTATTGGTGCTCAGGAGCTCACCACTTCAAGGTGGGAGTTACTGTCATAACCATGGAAATTGACCCTCTTGGATCTCAAAATGGCATATCCATGCCATATCCAATATATGGAAATTTGGCCATATCCAATATATGGCAATTTGGCCATATCCATAATCATTGGCCAAATTGTCAATTGTTATTCCTTATGGCCTTAATAGTCATTCTATCATCTGGGGCCAACCTGGCCCCTTCACCATCATTAAGCCATTCTAGGCTGTCTTTGTGCTTTTGGGCATCTTGGGTATTTTCCATACAACAGGGAAAATACAGCCAAAAGGCCTGTATTTGTCTCTTTAAGGTTTAAATACAGTTTGCACACTTTTTGCGCATTTTGAGCATTTGGCTGTATTTAGCCATTTAGGCCATATTTCTCATGTATTATGTGAAATATGCCTAAAAGCCCATATCAAGACTTTTGGGGCTTAAATGCCAGTTTTGTGCATTTTGTGCATTTTTGTGCATTTTGCGCATTTTGCACACTTTGCACAAATACAGTTCTTAAGCTGTATTAGCTGTATTTGACCAGATACCCCAAAAACCACTTTGTCACTTCTGAATCTTCCAAAACCCAAATTTCATTCATATCCTCCTGGCATCATTCCAAAAGACGTTTGGCCCATTTCAACCTTCAATAACCAAAAGTGCCATATATGGGGTTATAAACCATTATGCATCTTTTTTCAGAAGCAATCCAATGGTGGCAATTTCAAATGGTTATTTCAACTTTTCAACAGGTCATCAAGGCACACCTTCCAGAGGATTCATCAAGGCTCAAGGGCAAGTGTCATAATCTCAAATACCAATGATTCCATCGAGCAATCACTGGTTATTCTCACTCACAGAAGTCCTAAAAGGGAATACTGGCTGTTCATTCTCAAGGGATATTCAAGAGGCAGTTCCAAAACAATGCATCAAGGGTCAATGCTCCACCAATCCACCTTGACAACCCAATTCATTCAGTACAGTCTTAATTCTTCAAGACCAGTATTTTCAATCATACATCATGGGAAGATCATTCAACACAGTTCATTTCCCAATCTGGCAAGGTATACACTCCATCAGACAATCAATACAGCTTCCAGTATTCAATACAGGACCACTGCTAGCCTGAAGGAGTCAAGCTCTCAACTTTTCACATATACCAGCCTCTTTTGACCCTGGGGGGTTTTTCCCCCAGTTAATTAATATATTTTGATTTTATTTTATCTTTATTTATCTTACCATTTTTGTTAAGTGAATACTGGTATTATCAAGTCAGTCATTTAGCATATTTTCTCTTATTCTTTCTTTGCCTGTCAATGGATATTTGGTGGTCATATCCATACTAATTCCATTGTTCATTTTGGAAGGTTGGAACAGTGATTAAGGACTTACTTGGTTGGCTCTTTGGCCATTTGGCTTCTCATTTCTCTCATTGCATCTCATCTTTGTACTTGCATCCTTCTTAGAGAATTTTATTCTGTTATTTTATTTTCTTTATTCTTTTGGAGTCTTCCAAGTGAGTTCCCTGATTGCTGAGTGCCAAGCCACTCTTTCTTTTCTGTCCAAGAGCCCCTGTGACACAACAGTAAATTTAATGATATTGAGAAATTACTGCACACCTTTCCTAGAGTTTCTACACCTCTGTATTAAGATGAGGGTCCAGAAATTCCCAATCCAAAAGTATTGGATGTTGAAAGTTCACAGTTAAAAAATGAATTTTCCACTTCTTTTCATAAATTAGGATCATTAATGGACCAACCACTCTTGAAAGAAGTACCAAAACTTAAAGAATGGCCTCACTTCAGTGGTGAAGGAGAGTATGACCATATGGAATTCATCAGAGGTATTTAGATGATTAAAGAGGATTTTGAATTACCAGACAGATTGGTAACAGCAAGGTTTAACAGCTTGTTTACCAGTTCAGCCCACAGATGGTATATAAAATTGAGATCGGAACATGGACACCAAAGTTGGACTTGGTGGAAAACCCAAATTATCAAAAGATGGGCCAATGATCCTTGGAGATTTAAAGTTGAAACCACCTTTGAATCTGGTAAATTCAATGCTGAAACAGATAAAGCTTTACCATGGTTTTTTCAACAAAAAGATGGATTAACAACATTATATCCTGACATGTCAGAATTTATGATTCAAAGATGAATTATACAACAATGTGGAGGTGACTTGGAGAATTCGGACAAAAGAAGAAATACTGAACAATCTTCAGCAGAAGATATCATTAATATTTTGGAAGGAGTAACCACCAAAACCAGAATTGGTTCTAGTAGGGTGAATCTCAAAGCAAGGTATAATACACCTTGGAAAGATTCTGTGGAAAAAAATCCCAAAGTAAACTCTAATAATATTAAGTATAAATCTGCAGATAAAATTAGAAAGTGCTATATTTGCCAAGCACCACACATTTAGCTAATATATCTCCCAAAAAGGAGGATATCAATGAAGTTGACATTGAAAAGGAACCTGATGTTGAATATGTTGAGGTAAATGAAGATAATTCAGATGATAAATCATCAATATTGTCTAAATCTTCAAAAGATATAGAAAGTATCAATTCCACTTTTGATATCATAGACTCTTATTCCCATTTTCCACAATTAAGGAATGGTAAACTTGATTTATCAAGAGCTCAAGATGAACAACTAATGAAAACCAAACCACACAGGGGAAAGGGTTATACAGCTGGTAAATCCTGTATAACAGAAGTGGTAATTGACAACGAACCCAGGAGCCTTCTGCTCTTTTGTTGGCAAATATTTTCTGAGGACTTGTGTACCAAATTTTGAAGATCAATTATCAAAAATTGATTGCATAAATTTCAACAGTGCAAGTAATCCAATTAAAGAATTGGGCATATTTCAAACTCCTATCATATTTCCACATATCAATGGCAATACAAGAATAAATGTTGAATTTTTTGTTATGGAAAACTGCTCTGGGACCCATTTTATATTGGTAAATGATTACTTAATCATGTATGGCATAAATTTACACACCAATAAATACAGATACTTTACTATTGGATACAATAAGCGTCAAAGACAAATTACAGTGAAAAAAAGATCACCAGTTAACTTAGAGTTAGAAATGCTCAAGTCTGAACAGTTAAATGAAGCTGAAATAAGTCTTCATCTCACTGATAAACCAGAAAGTGAACTTTCTGCCTTTTATATAACCAAAAAGAAGCCTTCGCATCAGATAAAGAGCCCCTGGGAGCAATTATTGGTCACAAGGTTAAAATTATTCTTAATATTGAAAGACCTTACCCACAACTATTGAGAAGACCTGCATATCCAGAAAATCCTAAATCAAGAGAAGCTCTGGAAATCCATATTAAAGAGCTTCTAGACCTTGGGGTAATAAGAAATGTTGGCCACAATGAGGAGGTAGAAATAACTACACCAGTCATAATGGCATGGCATAATGGAAAATCTAGAATGGTTGGGGACTTTAGAGCTCTGAATACTTACACTGTTCCAGAAAGGTACCCAATACCAAAAATGCAAATTGACCTTACCCAAATATCTCAAGCAGTGTATATAAGCACCATGGATGCCCTTAAAGGATTTCATCAAGCTTTGGTGACACCAAAGGCAAGAAAATACTTGAGGATTAATGTTAATTGTGGAGTGTATGAATATTTAGGAATGCCTTGTGGTATCAAGAATGCACCTTCACACTTCCAAAGAATGATGAATGAAATCTTCCCTAAAGAGCTTTCAGAAGGATGGTTAATCATTTACATGGATGATATCATTTTTTTTCCAAAACCTGGGAAGAACATATATAAAGATTATCCAGAGTTTTGAACAAAATCCCATCTATGAAAATGAAAATTTATTTGAAGAAATGTTATTTTGGATTCAAAGAACTCAAAGCACTGGGACATGTAGTATCTGTTTTATCCATTGGAATTGACAAAAACAAAGTTGCAGAAGTGCTACTGAAACCTACACCTCAGAACAAAAAGGAAGTTCAGTCATTTTTAGGGTTTACAGGATATTACAGCAGCATATTAAAGTTTTTGCATCCATAGAAAGACCTCTTTATAAATTATGTGACAAGGACACAGTATTTGAAATGACTGTTGACAGAGTCAAAGCCTTGGAATTTCTAAGACAAGCCTTGACGACTGCTCCACTCTTACTGATTCCAGACTTAAAGCTACCCTTTAAGCTTGATATTGATGCATCAGGAGATGGGATTGGTGCTTCATTTCATCAAGTTCAAATTATAGATGATATACCTGTGGAAGGACCCATATGTTTCATATCCAGGAAAATCAAACCAACTGAAGCTAGATATGGGGAAAGTCAGATGGAGTGTTTATGCATTTTCTGGGCCTTAGAAAAACCCAATTACTTCCTAGAAGGATGTGTTTTTGAATAATAACAGATTGTACCACTGTTAAATCACTTTTAAACATGGAAACACCCAACAGGCATATGCTCAGATGGAAAATAGCCATAGAGGAGTATAGAGGTAATATGAATATTGTTTAAAAAGATGGGAATATTGATAAAAATGCAGAGGGATTGAGCAGATGGCCATTACCAAAGAATATTTACAATACTTCTTATGTTCCAGAAGAAGATTCCCCATGGATCCCAATAGAAGGAATTACTGTTAGATATCTGAACACAACACTCTTTGAGGAAGTAAGCAGCAGATATACTCGAGACAAGAGTTGTAGCATCCTGTGCTGATTGCTTACTAAAGACTGTAAAGACAACTCTTTGATACATGCCTTAGATGAAATGTGGTGGAGATCATATGATGAAGGAAGATTACACTTACTGGATGGTATAATTTACCACAGAACTAAGCATACATGTGTAATGAAATTTGTGGACAGGTACTTAAGAAATCTTGTACAGAAAGAATGCCATGACAGCCCCTTCTCAGGACATATGTCTGGGGAGAGGACAAGAGAAGAGGTAAAGGCCTGTATATGGTAGCCAATGTGGGAGAAAGATGTGGCAGAGTATTGCAAAACCTGTGACAGATGTCAAAAGGCTAATAAATCTATTGGCAAAAGACTTGGAAATATTATTAAAATCCAAGAACCCAGAAAACCTTGCAACATTGTCCATATGGATTGGGTAACTGGCCTAGCACCTGGGGGTGATAGAAGTTATAATGCATTTGTAGTGATTGTTGACAGATTTTGTAAGACTCAAATCTTTCTACCATGTCACAAGGATGATACAGCCATGTATACAGCTCTTCTAATATGTAATGAAGTAATATCATGGACTTTCATATTCACAAATATCATTAGGAAACGAGATCCCAAATTCACCTCAGCAATATGGACAAATATTCACCAATTATTTGGAACAAATTTGTCCTTCTCAACAGCCTACTACCCACAAACTGATGGACTTGGTGAAATGATGATCCAAGCCGTGGAAGATATGGTGAGAAGATTCTGTGCATATGGCCTTGAATTTAAAGATTGTGATGGGTTCAACAATGAATGGTGTACTCTCTTACCAGAAGTGGAATTGGAATACAACACATCCATTCATGCCAGTACACATCAAACTCCTGCTATTATAGAGAATGGATGGAATCCCAAATTACCCCAAGATTCATTAAAGGAAGATTGGGTTGAAATACATCCCACAGACAGTAGCTTCAAAGGAATGCTAGAAAAAGCTTGGAATCATGCAATAAGGTGAATGGTGCACTCATTTGCATATGCCAAAGACAAATGGGACAAATCACATGCCACTCCAGATTTCAAAGTGGGCCATTTAGTACTTTTATCCACCACTAACCTCAATAGCATCAATGGATTTAAAAATCTCAGAGAATCATTTTCAAGACCTTTTGTTATTAAAGCCCTCCATGGGGAAAAGGAAATTGAAGTAGAATTGTTTGAGCAGCTTAGAAATAAGCATCCTACATTTCCAGTAAGCTTAGTAAAGCCATATAAATCCAGTGATTCTCAGAAGTTTCCTTTGAGAAATAAAAATTCCCAGCATATACCTTCTATTGAGTCTTCTGGTACTAGAAAAATCGCTGAAGCTCTCAAAGAAAGAAAGTTAAGAACCAAGAAAGTAAGGCAATACCTTGTTAGGTACAGTGTCCCAACCTGTGAAGATGAATGGTTAGCAGAAAAGGACATACCTGAAGCTACTAAACTTCTCAGAAGGTTCAGAGACACTAGAAATAACAATATTACAAGGTAATATCCTTTTTTCAGGGGGAAGGAATGTGAGCCTTAGAAGTATTTTCAGATACCCAAAAGACCATTAATAATAAAACAATATTCAAAGATAAATGAAATAAATTTATTTATATGATCAAAACAGAAATTAGAATATAAATATCAATTTATACACGAAATTTGAAATTTAATTATAATTTAAAAATAAAATTACATTGAACTTTGAATGTGTGAAAACACATTTTTACTTGAAAACATCAAGTATCAATGCATTTTCAACAAAAATACCAAAATTAAAATAATTTTGGACAAAAGTTAAATATAGATTATTATAACTTTTTATCATACAAATAAACATATGAAAATTATTTCACCTTTGGAACCCTCATAAAAAATAATGGATAAAATTTCTGTAACTCAACTCTAAATAAGCTGAAATTACGTTTTTAGTATTTTCTGTAAAAATGTTGAAAATACCCAAACCTTAATTTAATTCACATAAAATGCGCTGTCAAACATCAATATTTGTGTTAAAATTGAGGTGTTGTATGTAGTTTAGAAGTTATGAGGAATTGAAGTATTTTCAACTGAAATGTCAAGATGTGGGTGTGTATTATATAAGTGAAATTTAATTTACATATGGGGTGTCAATTATTACAGTTGTGTACTGTAATAACTAGATTGAATTACATATGTAAATTAGTAGTATAATATATTATGAGGAATTAAAGAAAAAATAAATTGGAAATATTGATTCTGGGGGGGGAAGGAATATTGGCTCCAAGGGGGAGCTAGCCCCCAACTTCCTTACTGACAGGAGTGAGATTTCTAAAATTAAGGCAAAGGCTCATCACTTTTGGCCTGGAGTTGAGTCAAAGGGTCTGTGTCTCAATTAATAATGAGGTTTTGATACCCACCAGGGAGGTTTTAAATGTTACCAAGGGGGTAAAACTACCCTTAAGATAAAACAAACATTGTAAAAACAGTTTTAACTGGTTTTGACGTCTCTTACACACATTATGACGTGTTTTGAAGGGATAAAACAAGGTATCACTATATCAATGGCTGATTTGAGGGTCCAAAATGGCTGAAAATAGCAAAAAATGGCTAAAACCAGCCCTTTTTGGTCTAAACCCGTGTTCAATGATTCCATAATTGGCTCTTCTGTTGTAAGAGTGTTTTCCATGACTGACAAGAGCAAATTTTACTTTCGGATTAAGAGAATTGATGGCTATAAAAGAATGTCTTCTTTGGCCCACTTTTATTTTCATGTTAGAATCCTTTCCTTTTAGAATTATAGCATTATAATCATTTCTACCTCTGAAACGCCCTATAAATGAATTAAAGCATCATTCTTCACTGTTAAATTTGTCACTTTGTTTCCAAATTCACTCTGGTCACCTTTGGGAATGTTTTCTCTTTAACAATCTTTTTAAAGACTTGGCTCTTACATTAATTAGTTGCATTTCTTTGCTCAATTAATTGTGATTGAGATTGCTCTTTGTAATTCCTTTTTTAACCTTAAATATCTCTTGTAGAGTATTTTCGGATAAATCTTTATTTCTGGTAGTACAATAAATCTTGATAATATTATTGTTTTATACTTATCAACTTGAAAACAATAAAGATTGCCATGCTTGCTCTTGAGAATCTGATTTCATACTATTTTTAATCATTTTTATCTTATACAAATTTTGAGGACAGCAAAAGTACTTAATTTTTAATCAAAGTTTCATATCCACACCCTACAGGAGTACTACTGAAAACAATACTCTGAACCAAAAAATGCAATAGTTTTTTGTCAGCCTGTGACTCAAAACCAGAGCACAAGCATGACTGCCAAAATACCATAAACCAATGGTATAGCCAAGATACCACCAAAACATGGAGCTGAGCCAAATCAGCTCAAAAGGAATCAAACGAAAGAGGAAACTCACCTCTTTCTGAAAATATAAGTCCCATCACCATGGGACAAAAAATAACAAAGTTATTCCTGCTCAAAGTTATTGCTGAGCGTAAACCTTAATTTTCACCTCTCATCTAAAATCTAGAAGGAGAGGCTTAACCCCATCAAATGGGTATTCAAAATGAATCTCTAAGCCAGGGCTATCCAATGGTACCAGCCAAACTGAGCTAGCACCAATATTACTGGAGTTATGGTCAATTTCAGGCCAAATGAGGGTGAACAAAACATTCACCTCTCATCTAACTTCTACAGTTTTAGTGTGGGATACCTGAAGTGGGGTATTTTTGGAAAGAGAACAATCAGGGCTATCTGATGGTGTAATCCACTTCCCCATATCTCAACTACTGCAGAAGTTATGGGGCAAACAAGCTCAATACACCTTTTTGCCTAAAACACGCAAATGTACAAAAATCTTGTACATGGGATAACTTTGCCATATTTCATGATACCCATATCAAATGAGGTACCATTGTGTAAAGCACATACAGGGCTACACACTGAACCAATCTTGAGGTTGATATCTCAAGAATTGACAAAGTTATGGCTGTTTAAAGGTCAAAATCCCATCTGCTGTCATATACAGCCTTACCATGGGATAATATCACATAACCATGAAGATGAGGTGTCAAATAGACAAAGAAGCATGTTTTTACTTCAATACCTCATATGTCAGTCAATACTGGGGTCCCATACAGCTTCTGTACAGCATTCTACGCGTCATACATGTCAGAATCAGGCTGTGAGGTCCCCAGATGAAAATTTTCACCCTGTATTGGTGAAAACCACCCAGATGTGGTTTCAAAACCACATCTGAGCCCAATACACGTTGTACAGGCTATTTTCAAGCCACAAGCCAGTACCAGAAAGCGGTAAAATCTTCACGTCCTCTATGTGGAAAGGTGTAGCACCCTTTCCACCCCATTTCAGGATAAAAAGGAGGCTTTTCACAGCCAGAATAGCTTTCCTCATCCTGCTCTTGAATTCCTACGTAGTACAACTGTCCAAAACAGTAATACTCTTGGAAAATAATCAGGTATACTTTAAATTTATGTACTGTAGCTTTTATTATTGTAACCCAACAGGTAAAAGTTGCACCCAGGGCTTTCAACAGCGCTCACCACCACTATATCTGTATAGTAAAGCCCTTAATATCTTAAATTAATCATCTATTATCAACCTTATCATCTTTTAAAACTATTTTTACCGTGTCACAGTCATAGTTAAAGCTTGTAAATACTTATATACACCTTTATCATAGACTCACCCTGACATTTTGGGGGCCTGGCCGTGTTTTTTACTTATTTTTGGACCTTACAAGTAAGTTTTTTCTCTTTTTTAATTTATTGACACCTGTTTTACCTTTTTTAGGCATCATTTTCTCTATAAATATATATTTTATATATATTTTTTCAATTTTTAAATAAATACTCATATATTAGAGAGTATCTGTCATGTGGCTAATAACCACAAGACCAGTATTTTTGGCATGTTTTGTATATAAAAACACTTTTAAGCCACTAATACAGTCTTAATTGTTAATTGAATCAAGACAGCTCATACTGATAAACCAACAGTTGAGGCGTGTTTGGGCACATTGTTAACTCAATTTCCCTGTAATACACCATCTTTTGACAGATTATACTTGCTAATTACAAGTATTCTGTGAGATATTGGTATACAAACAGTATACCACATATCAGTAAGCTGTATTTTTGACGTGGAATTGTTAATTCAATTACATTGTCATAATACAAGGGCATATTGTAATAATATACAAGCCTGGAGCCCATTCTTAGACGTGCAAACCAGCCTTTTAAGAAGTCTTAACTGACATAAGCCCTCTTTTTCCTGTTTCATTCAGTGAAAGAAAACTTGATACCACTTGAGACCCAGTCACAGGCCAACACACCAGTGACACCCTCAGAACCAGAGGGCAGCAAGGACAAAGGAAAAAGGCTTAGTGAAAGCCTCATTACAGCCAAAAAGTGGACACCAATAGCCACTCAGAGGAGTAGAAAACCACGAAACTCTGCTTCAATACAAGGTAAACCAACCTTAACCACTTGTACAGGGAAGATTACAATTATTAACCCAGTTGTAACCTCCAAAGGCAAACTGCCCAAATCACCTTGCCATTCACACTTCAATTTAACAGGAACCTCAAACCAGAGGACTGGAAGGATATGGATCAAGTTCTTCAGATCCACCAACTTGTCAAAGACTTATTTCAATGGAGCATGGACAACAAGAGGTTCAACCTAGCAACTCACTGGGCAGAACTTGGATCAAGTTGCCAGAAGATCTGTCTCAAAGAGATAGACTTCAAAGACCTTATGGTAATCACCAAGGGTTGGAATCCTACCAGGCAGCACAGACTCCTGGAGGCAAGGGCACAGAGGATAAGGGAGAATCAAGCCACTATCCAAGCAATAGAAGAACAATTAACCGAGACAGGGCCTACTCAGATTCCTTCAGGTTCACAAGGAGCAGGCCGAATCAGCTCTCCAGTGGCTTCACACCATTCAGAAACCAGCAGATCAGTGGCCAAGAGTCACCATTCTTCACAATTCCAGGAAGATTCCAGGAGAAGACAAGGAAACAAGGGCAAGAACAAAGCCTCCTTCAACCAGAGGAGGAAAGAGTCAGACCCCATGATCCAGAAGCTGTTAGATTTGGTAAAAGAAGTACACAAGAGCCAGAAGTAGTTGTAAACCACTCTAGAATCAGTAGTCCTAGTAATAGAAACATTACCCCCACTCAGACTGAAAATAACATTGTCACATCTGAGAGTAACATCAACAGTGATTCACTTTGGTTACAAATGTCCCAATATGATGAACAATCTGCAAAGCAGTTTGTAGAAACTAAGGCTAGCCAAGAGAGGATGAGACAAGCTCAAGCCTCCTTGGAACAAATAGTTAAGAATCTTCAAGAAGGATATGCTCAAATGAGCAAAGCCTCTGAAGAAACCAACAAAAGACTGAATATAGTCTTTGAAAAACAACACCACAGCACAAGGGACAGGGAGTGTCTAGATCAAGACATTAACAAATTGTTTAATGCCTATCATAGCTTGAAGCCCCAACCACAAGGCCAAGCTATGGAGAATCCATATCAACCAGATGACATCAAACCAGATGCCATGTTGTTGAATAAGGCAAGATCTCCATCACAATACCGGGATGGAGATGGCATGTCTTATTCAGAGAAGGAAGCCTTGAAACAGTTTAATGAGGCCTCAAACTGGCCCAAATTCTCTGGATCAGGAGAATATGATCATATGGAACTCATAGATTATATTGATGGACTCTTCATTGATGTACCAAGCATACCAGACTACTGGATGACTGCTAGATTGAATACTGCATTTAAAAGTCATGCAAGTATATGGTACACAGAAATGAAAGAAATCCATGGCAGAAGAAACTGGCCATGGTGGAAGGGTCAAATTATCCAGAAGTACAGTAATGGAACTTGGATACGGAAAAAGACCATGTCATTTGAAAATGACAAATACTCTGTGGACAAATATCAATATGAGTGGTGTCTTAGACAGTCTAAAAGACTCAAAGCCATTGATCCTCAGATGAACATCCAAATGAAGAATCACAAACTCCTGACACAACTGCCAGGAGAACTAGAGCATGAAGTGAAATGCAGATGCAACCATAATTGCACTCTAGATGACATAGCCAACACCTTACAAGACATAAGGAAGAGGACTAATATAGGGAAATTCACCCCATATAGAAGCAGCAGTTTCAAAGAGAAACAACCACTCAGGGTAGAGATTAAAGACAAACCCAGAGAAAGAGTGGACGAAGTGGCTAAGAAGAAGAATTCTTGTCACAATTGTGGTTCAACGGACCACTATGCCAACAACTGTCCAAAGGCAAAGAAAAAAGTCTATGCCATAGAGAAAGTCCCTGAGGAAGAACCTCCAACAGCGGATTCTGAATCAGACTCCATGGGTGATGCCATCAGAGAACCATCTGAGGATGATCAAGACCCAAGAGAGGAATTTCTAGTGGAATACCAAGAGGAAACCCCACTGGAAATCCAGGACATACAGTTGGAAGCAGGCATGCCACAGGACACTGCTAACCAGAACTTGTGCAAACACACACAAGAACCACAAACATTCCTGGTTACACCAACCAAACAAATGGCATATATACATGGGACAGCCCCAAAAATGACTATTTGTATTGACAATGCTCAGCATCCACTGATCATTGATAGTGGAGCACACTGCTCCATAGTGGCCAGAAATTATCTGGATACCCACTTCCCAAATTGGGAAAAACAGCTCTTGCCCGCTAAGGCAAAGAACTTTAAAAGTGCATCAGGGAAGATGACTTCCATTGGGACAATTATCAAAGAGATAATTATATCCCAGAGGAAGGGTAATATCAGCCGCAACCCAGAGTTTGTAGTGCTTAATGATGCCCACATCCAAGGGTTTTTACTAGGAACAGATTACCAGAGGATGTATGGAATAGACATTTACAACAGTAAAAATAGGCACATCACCATTGGTACTGACAAGGAAAAGAAATTTTCACTTGACATATACCAGATATCTTCTCAAGATCCACTAGAAGAACTTCTGAAGGAATTCAGAGAGGGACAGTTTAGCACTACCTTCACCAGTAAACAAAAACTAAGTTTACTGAAGATGCTGAGAAAGAACAGACCAGCATTTGCCATTGGTGAAGAACCATTAGGCAAGATCAAAGGCCATGATATAGAACCATATCTGGATGTGGAAAGGCCTTATCTACCCATGCTAAGGAGACCTCCTTATCCAGCATGCCTGGAAACCAAGAGAGAAATTGAGAAACATATCAATGAACTCCTGGATATGGATGTCATCAGGAAGATTGGAAATAATGAAATAGTGGAAACCACCACTCCTGTCCTAATCACCTGGCATGATGGCAAGTCTAGATTGTGTGGAGATTTCAGAGCCCTGAATAACTACACAAAAGCAGACAGGTACCCTATACCAAGGATACCCCATGCCTTAGATAAACTGGCCAAGGCCAGATACATAACCAAAATGGATTGTATGAAAGGTTTCCACCAAAATGGAGTTAAACCAAACTCCATGAAGTTACTCAGGATAATATGCCATATGGGTATATATGAGTACACCAGGATGCCATTTGGGATCAAGAATGCACCAGCCCACTTCCAAAGGATGATGAACACCATATTTCAAGAAGAAATAATGGAAGGCTGGATGGTAGTATATATTGATGATATCATTATATACTCAGAGACATTGGAAGACCATGTACAATACATAGACAGAGTTCTAAGTGAATGTATACCCATTAATCTGAAAATTTCACTCAAAAAGTGTAATTTTGGCCAACAAGAGCTACTAGCTCTAGGACAAAAAGTCTCAGGTCTTAGTCTGGCAATTGACCAGAACAAAGTAGCAGCATTACTGCAAAAGCCAGTACAAAAGAACATCAAAGAGATGCAATCTTTCCTTGGGTTTGCTAGCTACTATAGAAACCACATCAAAAACTTTGCCCACATAAATAGTAGTTTATACAAGTTATGTTCAAAGGATGTAGTTTTTGAAATAACCAAGGAAAGGAGGGATGCATACGAGAGGATCAAATATGAACTCACTAGTGCACCTGTGCTCATCTTACCTGACTTTTAAATACCATTCAATTTATATATAGATGCAGCATGCAGTCAAGGCCTAGGAGCAGCCCTTCACCAAAGACACATTGTGGATGGTGAACCAAGAGAAGGAGTAATTTGCTACATCTAAAGGCAGCTGAAAGATTCAGAAGCCAGGTATGGGGCCACCCAGACTGAATGTCTATGTCTAGTCTGGGCTCTAGGAAAACTCCATTATTATTTGGAGGGTGCAGTATTTGAAGTCTACACAGACTGCACAGCCTTGAAGTATTTACTAAACATGAAGACTACAAATAGACATATGCTGAGATGGCAAATAGCCATCCAGGAGTATAGAGGGAACATGACCATCATATAAAAAGAAGGTAAAAACCATACCAATGCAGATGGCCCCAGCAGATGGCCACTGGACAATGTCAAAAGCAATCCAGCTTATGACCCAGAAGTTGCAGCAAAAATCCCTATCCATTTCATGGAAATAGATAGGAGGAAGAACTTCAGAATATCTGAATGGGCACCAGAAAGTGGTACCCTTGAAAGTGGAGACACTGACTCAGAAGGGACAGAAACTCCCATACTGGGAATAAGCTCCTCAGAACTGCACAATGAATTCTTCAGTGCAGTACAGAAGTCTTATGTTAAACACAAACAGTGTAGCATACTACTCCAACTCCCTCAAAAAAAGTACAGGAGTCCAGAACTGGAAACCCAGCTGGAAGAACCCTGGTTGAGGGCCTATAAGGACAATAAGTTTTTTCTTATAGATGGCCTGCTCTACCACAGAGAAAAGCACACAAGTGCACTCACAGTGGTAGACAGAGACCACATCTCATTGATCCTACAAGAATGCCATGACTGCCCCTATATGGGACACATGAGTGAGGACAGGACCAAAGAGAGGGTAGCAAGCAAACCTTGGTGGCCCAAGTGGGAACAAGAGTTGAGTGAATACATCAACACTTGTGAAAGATGCCAAAAGGCAAATAGGAAACATGGGAAGAAGTATGGGTTGCTTCAACACATAGAAGAACCCAAAAAACCTTGGGAAACCATCAACATGGACTGGGTAACAGGACTTGTCCCAGGGGGCAAAGAAAACTATAATGCCTGTTTGATCATAGTTGATAGGTTCAGCAAGAGCATGAGGTGTCTACCATTCCATAAAGAAGACACAGCCATGGATACTGCTCTGTTGTTTTGGAATAACATCATATCCACCTGTGGAGTCCCTAAGATCATCATTAGTGATAGGGACCCAAAATTCACATCTGAATTTTGGACTAACTTACATGACATGCTTGGTACCAAACTTGCTTTTTCCACAGCTTACCATCCACAAACAGATGGCCTAGCTGAAAGGATGATCCAAACAATGGAGGACATCCTCAGAAGATTCTGTGCCTATGGCATGGAATACAAGGACCATGAGGGATACACCCATGATTGGGTTACCCCCTTACCAGCAGTCCAACTGGCTTATAATACAAGGCAGAACTCCATCACAGGTAATACACCTGCACTGGTGGAGAAAGGGTGGAACCCCCTGTTGCCTGTGGATCACTTGAAGAAAAATCTCCTGACTGTCCACCCCATAGCCAAAGAATTCCATGATATGTGGAAGAGGGCCTGTGACACAGCTGCCAAATGCATAGCTGAGGCAAAAGAATACAATAAGCAGAGGTGGGAAAAATCACATATGGAACCTGACTTCAAGGAAGGGGACCAGGTGTTAGTGTCTACACTGAACTTCAACAATCTCAAAGGACCTAGGAAGATGAGAGACTCATTTGTAGGACCTTTTACTATCATTAAGTTGATAGGAAAAAATACAGTGGAAGTCAAACTAACTGAAGAGTTTTCAAGGAAACATCCAGTCTTTCCAGTGAGTTTGGTCAAACCATACTTCCAGACAGAAGAGGATAAATTCCCCTCCAGAAGAAAGCACCCCACACCACCAGAGATAGTGGAAGTGGAAGACTCCCCTTCACCTGTGAATAAGATCATCAGGGCCAGGAAGGTCAGACTCAATGGGAAGGATCAAAGACAATACCTAGTCAGATTCAAGAACCAGACAGCAGATAAAGACAAATGGTTGGCAGAGGATGCCATACCAGATGGGAACCTTTACTTAAGGAGATTCAGAGCCTCTAGGAGGACTTAAAAGTCTCATCAATGATGGGCCTTTTTCAGAGGGAGGGTATGTCAGCCTGTGACTCAAAACCAGAGCACAAGCATGACTGCCAAAATACCATAAACCAATGGTGTAGCCAGGATACCACCAAAACATGGAGCTGAGCCAAATAAGCTCAAAAGGTATCAAAAGAAAGAGGAAACTCACCTCTTTCTGAAAATATAAGTCCCATCACCATAGGACAAGAAATAACAAAGTTATTCCTGCTCGAAGTTATTGCTGAGAATAAACCTTAATTTTCACCTCTGATCTAAAATCTAGAAGGAGAGACTTAACCCCATCAAATGGGTATTCAAAATGAAGCTCTAGGCCAGGGCTATCCAATGGTACCAGCCAAACTGAGCTAGCACCAATATTACTGGAGTTATGGTCAATTTCAGGCCAAATGAGGGTGAACAGAACATTCACATGTCATCTAACTTCTACAGTTTTAGTGTGGGATACCTGAAGTGGGGTATTTTTGGAAAGAGCACAATCAGGGCTATCTGATGGTGTCATCCACTTCCCCATATCTCAACTACTGCAGAAGTTATGGGGCAAACAAGCTCAATACAGCTTTTTGCCTAAAACACACAAATGTACAAAAATCTTGTACATGGGATAGCTTTGCCATATTTAATGATACCCATATCAAATGAGGTACCATTGTGTAGGGCACATACAGGGATACACACTGAACCAATTTTGAGGTTTATATCTCAAGAATTGACAAAGGTATGGCTGTTTAAAGGTCAAAATCCCATCTGCTGTCATATACAGCCTTACCATGGGATGATATCCCATAACCATGAATATGAGGTGTCAAATAGACAAGGAAGCATGTTTTTACTTCAATACCTCATATGTCAGTCAATACTGGGGTCCCATACAGTTTCTGTACAGCATTCTACGCGTCATACACGTCAGAATCAGGCTGTGAGGTCCCCAGATGAAAATTTTCACCCTGTATTGGTGAAAACCGCCCAGATGTGGTTTCAAAACCACATCTGAGCCCAATACAGGTTGTACAGGCTGTTTGAAAACCACAAGCCAGTACTAGAAAGTGAAAAAATCTTCACTTCCTCTACATGGAAAGGTCTAGCACCCTTTCCACCCCATTTCAGGATAAAAAGGAGGCTTTTCACAGCCAGAATAGCTTTCCTCATCCTGCTCTTGAATTCCTATGTAGTACAACTGTCCAAAACAGTTATACTCTTGGAAAATAATCAGGTATACTTTAAATTTAAGTATTGTAGCTTTTATTATTGTAACCCAACAGGTAAAAGTTGCACCCAGGGCTTTCAACAGCGCTCACCACCACTATATCTCTATAGTAAAGCCCTTAATATCTTAAATTAATCATCTATTATCAACCTTATAATCTTTTAAAACTATTTTTACCGTGTCACAGTCATAGTTAAAGCTTGTAAATACTTATATACAGCTTTATCATAGACTCAACCTGACATTTTTAGTAATTTCTGGATACTAAACAAAAAAAATAAAAAAATTTGCAAAAATTTCAAAATCTCTGTAAAAACTGGGTGATCACAACATAGTATATTAAATAACTTAAGACAGAGTCAAAGCATATGAGAAACTGAAAAATTCCCTCACAAATACACCTTTTCACTTAATTACAGATTAAAAATTTCCTTAAAAACTGTACATTGATGATTAAGGAGAAGTATTAGGTGCTGCACTCCACCCACACAAATTATCAATGATAAAACTGTTGAAGGGCCAATTTGCTTCAATTCAAGACAAATTAAGCCAACAGAAGAAAGGTATGTATCAAGTCAAATGGAATGCCTTTGCTTAGTGTGGGCTTTAGAACAATTACATTATTACTTGGATGGAACAGTATTTGATTTTATTACCGACTTTAATGATTTAAGATCATTATTAAAGATGAAGAAACCAAATAGACATATTCTGAGATGGCAGATTTTCATCCAAATATATAGAGGGAATATGACTATAGTCCACAAATATGGAAATATGCATAGAAAATAAGATGTTCTTAGAATACAGGCTCTAGAAAATCCACCTGATGTCAGGCTGAGTCTATGATAAAGCTGTAATAAAACTATTTACAGCTTTGACCATGACTGTAACACACTAAAATTAATTAAAAAAGGTTTGATGTAGTTGATAAGGGCTTTAAATAAAAAATAAGGACTTTACTATAAGAGAATAGTGGTGGTGAGCACTTCTGGAAGCCCTGGTTTCCGTCTTAACAGCTAGATTACTATAATAAGAACTAAATAAGTTAGATTTGAAGTATACCTGACTTTTTTTCCAATAGTACAACTGTTTTTGACAGTTGTAATATGTAGGAATTGAAGAAACGGATGGGTATCCTTCTTCTGGAAGAGAAAAGGCCTCCTTTTATCCTGAAAAGGGGTTGAATGGCCCTCTAGACAATCCACAAAGAGAAAGTGAATATTTTTTCACTTCAGAGTACTGGCTTGTGGTTTTCACTAGACCTTCATACTCTGTATTGGGCTCAGATGTTGTTTTCAAACAACATCTGGGCAGTTTTCCTCAATACAGGGTAAAAAGTTTCATCTGTGGACCTCACATCCCTCTTCTGACATGTATGATGTGTAGAATTCTGTATAGAACCTGTATGGGTCCCAATTACTGAATGAACTATGAGGTATTGAAGTATAAAAATTCTTCTTCATCTGTTTGACACCTCATAATAATAAGTGAATATTTTTTCACTTCAGAGTACTGGCTTGTGGTTTTCACTAGACCTTCATACTCTGTATTGGGCTCAGATGTTGTTTTCAAACAACATATGCGCAGGTTTCCTCAATACAGGGTAAAGACTTTCATCTGGGGACCTCAAATCCCTCTTCTGACATGTATGATGTGTAAAATGCTGTATAGAACCTGTATGGGTCCCAAGTATTGAATGAACTATGAGGTATTGAAATATAAAAATTCTTCTTCGTCTGTTTGACACCTCATAAGAGTAGTTATGGGATAGTATCCCACAGAAAAGCTGTATTGGCGCAATTGTGGGATTTTAACCTTAAACTCCTATACCTCTGTCAGTGTTTGAGATATTGGGCTAAAGGCTGGTTCTTTGTGTATCCCTGGATGGGATCTACAAAATGGTACCTCATTTGGTATAGGTACAGCTAAATATGGCAACGTCATGCCATGTACAACTTTTGTTATCCAGATATATGATTTTTTCAATATCTTTATAGAACTTGTTTGCCCTTAGCTTTTGTTCTAGATGGAATATGGGGAAATGGATGTAACCATCAGATAGCTCTAATTGTGCTCTTTCCAAAATGACCTCACTTTAGGTATCTCATACTAAGACTGTAGAGGTTGGATGGGTGGTGAATATTTTATTCACCATTATTTGACTTTATTTTTGCCATAACCTCTATAGTTTTGGTGCTATCTCAGTTTGGCTAGTATAATTGGATAGCCCTGACCTAGAGCTTCAAATAAAATAGCAACTTGCTGAGGTTAAGGCTTTTCCTCTGGTTTTCAGATGAGATATGGAAATTAAGGTTTATGCTCAGCAACAACTTTAAGCAGGAATAACTTTATTCTTCTTCTTCCCATGATTATGGGACTTGTGTATCTGGACACAGGTGAGTTTCCTCTTACGTTTGATACCTTTTGAGCTGGTTTTGCTCAGTTTCATGTTTTGGTGGTGTCTTAGCTTTAGCATTGCTTTATGGTATTTGGCTGTCATGCTTGCGCTCTGGTTTTGAGTCACAGGCTGACATACACTCTGTCTAAAAAAGGCTCATCATTGATGAGATTTTTAAGCCCTCCTAAAGGCCCTGAGTCTTGTTAGATTAATGTTCCCATCTGGTATGGCATCTTCTACCAACTATTTGTCTTTGCCTGCTGTCTGGTTTTCAAATCTGACCAAATGTTGTCTTTGGTCTCTACCATTAAGTCTAATCTTCCTGGACTTGATGATGTTATGTCTGGTGGAGTGGAAGTCTTCTTTCTGCAGGGGAACTTGTACTCTCCTTTCTAGAAGTATGGTCTGACTAGACTCACTGGGAATACTGGTTGTTTCCTAGAGAAACATTCTGTGAGTATAACCCCCACTGCATTTTTACCTATCAGTTTAATGAAAAGAAGGGTCCCACAAATGAGTCTCTCATTTTCTTTGGTCCCTTGAAATTATTGAAGTTTAGTGTAGACCCTAAAACCTGACCCCCTTCTTGGAAGTCTGGTTTCACAGGTGTCTTATCATACCTCTGCTTGTTGTATTCTTTAGCTTCAGCTATGCACTTAGCAGCTATGTAACAAGCTTTCTTCCACATTTGGTGTAGGTCTTTGGCTGTGGAGTGGATAGTTAGAAGATTTTTTTTCAAGTGATCCACAGGAAATAGAGGGTTCCACCCTTTTTATACCAGTGAGGGTGATTTCCCTGTGGTAGAGTGCTTGCTGTTGTTGTAAGCCAGTTGGATTGTTGGAAGGAGTGTGACCCAATCCTGGGTCCACCCTTTATGGTCCTTATATTCCATTCCATATGAACAGAATCTTCTGATGATGTCCTCCATTGTTTGGATCATCCTTTCGGCCAAACCATCTGTCTGTAGATGGTAAGCTGTAGAAAATGCAAGTTTTGTTCCTAGCATGTAATAGAGGTTGTTCCAAAATCCTGATGTCAATTTTGTCTCCCTATCACTAATTATGATTTTTGGGACTCCAAGTGTGGATACAATGCTATTCCAGAATAACAAGGCTATATCCATAGCTGTGTCCTCCTTGTGACATAGTAGGAACCTGACAATCTTACTATACCTATAAACTATGACCAGGCAAGAATTGAGATTTTATTTACCTCCTGGGAATAGTCCTGTGAACCAGTCCATGTTGATGGTTTCCCATGGGTGTTTGGGTTCTTCTATGTGTTGAATTAGCCCATATTTCATCCTATGCTGTCTGTTTGCCTTTTTCCATCTTTCAAAAGTGTTGATATATTCACTCAACTCTTGTTCCCATTTGGTCCACCAAGGTATGCTTTCTACCCTCTCTCTGGTCATTTCTTCACTCATGTTTCCCATATTGGGGTAGTAATGAAATTATTTCAGGATAAGGGATATGTGGTCCCTTTCTATCACTGTTAGTGCCCTTGTATGCTTCTTTATGTGATAGAGTAATCCATCTATAAGGAAAAACTTGGTATCCTTATAGTTCCTCAACCAGGGTTCCTCTAGCTGGGATTCGAGTTCTGGGCTCCTGTATTACTGTTGAAGGAGTTGTAACAATATTCCACAGTGTTTGTGTTTAGCATAAGTATTCATCACTGCACTGAAGAACTCATTATGTAGCTCTGAGGAGCTTATCCCCAACATGGGAGTTTTTCTCCCCTCTGATTTAGTGTCTTCACTTTCTGAGGTACTACTTTCTAGCACCCATTCAGAAAATCTGAAGTCCTTCCTCCTGTCTATTTAAATAAAATAAATAGGAAGCTTGGCTGATACTTCAGTGTAATAAGCTGGGTTTCTCTTGAAATTATCCAGTGGCCATCTTCTGAGACCATCTGCATTGGTGGGCCTTTTCCTTCTTTTTATATGATGGTCATATTAACTCTATACTCTTTGATTTATTTTTGACACCTCAACATGTTTCTCTTAGTAGTCTTCATGTTGACTAAAGATTTGAGTGCTGTGAAGTCTGTGTAGATTTCAAAGACTGTACCCTCCAGATAACAATGGAGCTTCTATAGGGCCCAGAATAGGCATAAGCATTCAGTCTTGGTTGCTCCATACCTAGCTTCTGCAACCCTCAGTTTCCTGGAGATATAACATATTACCCCTTCCCTTGGTTTACCATCCACAATTTGTCTCTGGTGCTGGGCAGCTCCCAATCCTTTACTGCAAGCTGCATCAATGTACAACTTGAGTGGTAATCCAAAGTCAGGGAGTATCAGAACAGGTTCATTGGTGAGTTCATGTTTGAGCCTCTCATATGAATCCCTCCTATCCTTGGTAATTTCAAAAACTACATCTTTTGAACATAACTTGTATGGAGTACTGACTATGTGGGGAAAGTATTTGATGTGGTTTCTGTAGTATCTAGCAAACCCAAGGAAAGATTGAATACCTTTGATATTCTTTGGTACTAGTTTTTGAATTACTGCTGATACCCCATTCTGGTCTATGGTCAGACTAAGGCACAAGACTTTATGCCCTAGTGCCAATAGTTCTTGTTGGCCAAAACTGCACTTCTTAAGTGAAATTTTCAGATTGATTGGTGTGCATTTACTAAGGACACTGTCTATTTACTTCAAGTTGTCTTCTCCTGTCTCTGATTATATAATTATGTAGTCAAAATATACTACCATCTAGCCTTCCAATATTTCTTCTTGAAATATTGTGTCCATCATCCTTTGGAAGTGGGCTGGTGAATTTTTGATGCCAAATGGCATCCTGGTATACTCATATATACCCATCTGGGATATAATTGTGAATAGCTTAATGGAGTTTGGTTTAACTCCATTTTGATGAAAAGCTTTCATAATATCCATCTTTTTTATATATTTGGGTTTTGCCAGCTTGTCTAGGGAATGAGGTATCCTTGGTATGGGGTACCTATCAGCTTTTGTGTAGTTATTCAGGGCTCTGAAATCCCCACACAACCTAGATTTGCCATTATGCCAGGTGATAAGCACAATAGTGGTGATTTCCAATATTTCATTGTGTCCTATCCTTCTGATAACATCCATATCTAGGAGTACATCAATGTGTTTTCAATTTCTTTCCTAGTTTCTGGGATGTTGCGTATAAAGGTCTTGTCAGCATGGGTGAATAAGGTCTTTCCACATCTAGATATAATTCTATATCATGGCCTCTGATTTTCCCCAAAGTGTCTTCACCAATGGCAAATTCTGGTCTATCTTTCCTCAGCATTTTCCATAAGCTAAGTTTCTGTTTACTGGTGAGGTTGGTGCTGAATTGGCCATCTCTGAATTAATTCAGTAATTCTTCTAGGGGGTCATGGGTAGACATTTGGTGTATATCAAGTTAAATTTTCTTTTCCTTGTTTGTACCTATGGTAATATGCCCGTTACTACTATTTTAAATACCAATGCCATACATCCTCTGGTACTCCTTTCCCAGTAAAAATCCTTGGATGTGGGCATCTTCAAGCACAACAAACTCTGGGTTGAGTCTGATGTTACCTTTCCTATGGGGTATAATTATCTCTTTGAAAATTGTCCTGATGGATACCATATAGCTACTAAGATTGGTTTACCTTGTATGGATGCAGAGGTTTGTGGTTTGCTAATTCTCTGAGTGGGAATTGGTGTCCACTTCTTGGCTTTGATGATGCTTTCACTGCGCCTCTTCTCTTTGTCCTTGCCCTCTGGTTCTGAAGGTATCACTGGTGTACTGCCTTGTGATTGGGTTTTAAGTGGTATGAAATTTTCTTTCACTAAATCAAAGAGGAAAATAAGGGCTTATGTCAGTTAATAATTCTAAAATTCTGTTTGCACATCCAAGAATGGCCTCAAGGAAATATATTCCTATATTATGCCCTATTACTATGATGTTGTAATTGAAATTAACAATTACACGTCAAAAATACTGGTTTGTGAATTTCTGGTCTACTGTTTGTATACCAGTATCTCACAGATTAGCTTGTAATTAACAAGTGTAATCTTGTGTGGTTCTGTAATGGGCAATTGATATTATAAATATAACCAACCACACCCCTAATGCTGTTATTTACAGTAAAAGAGGTGTTCTTTTAAAGTGAAAAAAACAACAATAATGGTTCCAAGTTTTTTAATATAAAAAACATGCTAAAAATAAGCCTTGTGGTAATTAAGGTTGAATCAACCATGTAAAAATAGTAGAAGAAAAAAAACACAGTGGTATATTTATTATATACCACTCAAAAAATGATGAAGGATATGTATTATTTTATTTTTTAATTTTTTAGGCCTAATAGAGAAACAAGAATATCAGAAATAAAGATATAAAAGAAAAAACTCACTTTTTGCATAAAAATAGTCCAAAAATTCAAAAAACCACAGCCAGGCCCCCAAAATATCAGGCTAAGTCTATGATGAAGCTGTAATAAAACTATTTACAGATTGAACTATGACTGTGACATGGTAAAATTAATTAGAAAAGGTTTTATGTAAATTAGAAGGGTTTTTAATAAATTAATAAGGGCTTTACTATTAGAAAATAGTGGTTGTCAGCCCGTGACTCAAAACCAGAACACAAGCCTGACAGCCAGATACCATAAATCAATGTTATAGCTAAGATACCACCAAAGCATGGAGCTGAGCCAAACCTGCTCAAAAGGTATCAAGAAAAAGAGGAAACTCACCTGTTTGGAAATATACAAGTCCCATCACCATAGGACAAAGAAAAATAAATTTCTTCCTCTCCAAAGTTGTTGCTGAGCATAAACCTTAAATTTCACCTTTCACCTGAAATACAGAGTAAGAGGCCTAACCCCATCAAATGGGTATTTAAAATGAATCTCTGAGTCAGGGCTATCCAATGGTACCAGTAAAACTGAGCTAGTACCAGTTTTAATGAAGGGATGGCCAAATTCAGATCAAATAAGGGTGAATAACCTATTCACCTCTTATATAACTTCTACAGTTTTAGTGTGAGATACCTAAAGTGGGGTCTTTTTTGGAAAAATTACAATCAGGGCTATCTTATGGTGCCATTCATTTCCCCTCATCACATATAGAAAAAAATTTATAAGGCAAACAAGCCCAATACAGCTTTTTTGTCAGGATGATACTATGATAAAGGTATAACTAGGCTAATTACAACTTTAACTGTGTATGTGACACGGCAGAAAATGATCTAAAAAGATTTATAAGGGTTTTATAATAAAATAAAAGGGTTCTACTATTGAGGAATAGTGGTGGTGAGCGCTATTGAGAACCCTGGGTGCAGGCTTTATCTGTTGGATTACAATAATAGAGTCTACAATAATTAAGATTATAATTATACCTGATTATTAACCAAGAGTAAAACTGTTTTTGACAGTTTACTACGTAGGTTATTCAAGAGCAGGATGAGGAAAGGTTTTTGGCTGTGAAAAGCCCTCCTTTTATCCTGAAATTGAGGTGGAAAGGCTGCTAGACCTTTCCACGTAGAGGAAGTGAAGATTTTTCACTCTCCAGGACAGGCTTGTGGTTTGCAAACAGCCTGTATACCCTTTATTGGGCCCAGATGTGGTTTTGAAACCACATCTGGGCAGTTTTCACCAATACAGGGTGAAAATTTTCATCTGGGGACCTCACAGCCTGATTCTGACGTGCATGACGCGTAGAATGCTGTACAGAAACTGTATGGGACCCCAGTATTGACTGACATATGAGGTATTGAAGTAAAAACATGCTTCTTTGTCTGTTTGACACCTCATATTCATGGTTATGGGATATTATCCCATGGTAAGGCTGTATCTGACAGCAGGTGGGATTTTGACCTTAAAATGGTCATACCTTTGTCAGTTTTTGAGATATCAGGCTCAAAGTTGGTTCATTGAATAGCCCTGTATGAGCTCTACACAATGGTACCCAACTTGACATGGCTATCATTAAATATGACAAAGTTATCACATGTACAAGTATTTTTTGTACATTGGCATGGTTTGGTCAAAAGCTGTATTAAGCTTGTTTGGCCAATAACTTCTGTTGTAGTTGAGTTATGAGGAAATGGATGGCACCATCAGATAGCCCTGATTGTTCTCTTTCCAAAAAGACCCCACTTTAAGTATCTCACACTAAAACTGTAAAAGTTAGATGAGAGGTGAAATGTTTTGTTCACCCTTATTTGGTCTGAATTTGACCATAACTCAAGTAATACTGGTGCTAGCTCAGTTTGGCTGGCACCATTGGATAGCCCTGGCTTAGAGCTTCATTTTGAATACCCATTTGATGGGGTTAAGCCTCTCCTTCTAGATTTTAGATGAGAGGTGAAAATTAAGGTTTATGCTCAGCAATAACTTTGAGCAGGAATAACTTTGTTATTTCTTGTCCTATGGTGATGGGACTTATATTTTCAGGAAGAGGTGAGTTTCCTCCTTCTTTTGATACCTTTTGAGCTAATTTGGCTCAGTTCCTTGTTTTGGTGGTATTTTGGCTATACCATTGGTTTATGGTATTTTGGCTGTCATGCTTGTGCTCTGGTTTTGAGTCACAGGCTGACATACCCTCCCTCTAAAAAAGGCTCATCCTTGATGAGACTGTTCAGTCCTCCTAGAGGCTCTGAATCTCCTTAAATGAAGGTTCCCATCTGGTATGGCATCCTCTGCCAACCATTTGTCTTTGTCAGCTGTCTGGTTCTTGAATCTGACTAGGTATTGTCTCTGATCTTTCCCATTAAGTCTGATTTTTCTGGCCCTGATTATTTTACTCACAGGTCCAGGAGAGTCTTATACTTCCACTATTTCTGGTGGAGTGGTGTTCTTCTTCCTGGAGGGGAATTTATCCTCCTGTGTTTGGAAGTATGGTTTCACCAGGCTCACTGGGAAGACTGGGTGTTTCCTAGAAAATTCCTCAGTGAGCTTGACCTCTACTGCATTCTTCCCTATCAACTTAATGATAGTGAAGGGCCCTACAAATGAGTCTCTCATTTTCTTGGGTCCTTTGAGATTGTTAAAGTTCAGTGTAGACACTAACACCTGGTCCCCTTCCTTGAAGTCAGGTTCCATATGTGATTTGTCCCACCTTTGCTTATTATACTCTTTGGCCTCAGCTATGCATTTGGCAGCAGTATCACAGGCTTTCTTCCACATATCATGGAAGTCTTTGGCTGTGGGGTGGATGGTCAGAAGGTTTTTCTTCAAGTGATCCACAGGTAACATGGGATTCCACCCTTTCTCTACCAGTGCAGGTGTTTTTCCTGTAGTAGAGTGTTGGCTTGTGTTATAAGCCAGTTGGACTGCTGGTAAGAGGGTGACCCAATCATGGGTATATCCCTCATGGTCCTTGTATTCCATGCCATAGGCACAGAACCTCCTGAGGATGTCCTCCATTGTTTGGATCATCCTCTCAGCTAGGCCATCTGTTTGTGGATGGTAAGCTGTGGAAAAAGCAAGCTTGGTACCAAGCATGTCATGTAAGTTAGTCCAAAATTCAGATGTGAATTTTGGGTCCCTATCACTAATGATGATCTTAGGGACTCCACAGGTGGATATGATGTTATTCCAAAACAACAGAGCAGTATCGATGGCTGTGTCTTCTTTATGGAATGGTAGACACCTCATGCTCTTGCTGAACCTATCAACTATGATCAAACAGGCATTATAGTTTTCTTTGCCCCCTGGGACAAGTCCTGTTACCCAGTCCATGTTGATGGTTTCCCAAGGTTTTTTGGGTTCTTCTATGTGTTGAAGCAACCCATACTTCTTCCCATGTTTCCTATTTGCCTTTTGGCATCTTTCACAAGTGTTGATGTATTCAACCAACTCTTGCTCCCACTTGGGCCACCAAGCTGTGCTTGCTACCCTCTCTTTAGTCCTGTCCTCACTCATGTGTCCCATGTAGGGGCAGTCATGGCATTCCTGCAGGATTAAGGAGATGTGGTCTCTGTCTATCACTGTGAGTGCAATGGTGTGCTTTTCTCTGTGATAAATCAGGCCATCTATAAGGAAGAATTTATTGTCCTTATAGGCCCTCAACCAGGGTTCCTCCAGCTGGGTTTCCAGTTCTGGGCTCCTGTATTTTTGTTGAAGGAGTTGGAGTAGTATGCTACACTGTTTGTCTTTAGCATAGGATTTCAGTACTGCATTGAAAAATTCATTGTGCAATTCTGAGGAACTTATTCCCAGTATGGGGGTTTCTGTCCCTTCTGAATCAGTGTTTCCACTGTCAAGGGTACCACTCCCTGGTGCCCATTCAGAGAATCTGAAGTTCTTTTTCCTATTTATTTCCATAGAATGGATAGGAATTTTTGCAGCAACTTCAGGGTCATAAGCTGGATTGCTTTTGACATTGTCCAGTGGCCATCTGCTAAGGCCATCTGCATTGGTATGGCTTTTACCTTCCTTGTATATGATGGTCATGTTCCCTTTATACTCCTGGATGGCTATTTGCCATCTCAGCATGTGTCTATTGGTAGTCTTCATGTTTAGTAAAGACTTCAAGGCTGTGCAGTCTGTGTAGACTTCAAAGACTGCACCCTCCAAATAATAATGGAGTTTTTCTAGAGCCCAGACTAGACATAGAAATTCTGTCTGGGTGGCCCCATATCTGGCTTCTGAATCTTTCAGCTGCCTGGAGATGTAACATATTACACCTTCTCTTGGTTCACCATCCACAATTTGTCTTTGGTGAAGGGCTGCTCCTAGGCCTTGACTGCATGCTGCATCTATATATAACTTGAATGGTAGTTCAAAGTAAGGTAAGATAAGCACAGGTGCATTAGTGAGTTCATATTTGATCCTCTCATATGCATCCCTTCTTTCCTTGGTAATTTCAAAAACTACATCCTTTGAGCATAGCTTGTATAAACTACTAGTTATGTGGGCAAAGTTTTTGATGTGTTTTCTATAGTAGCTGGCAAACCCAAGGAAAGATTGCATCTCTTTGATGTTCTTTGGTACTGGCTTTTGCAGTACTGCTGCTACTTTGTTCTGGTCAATTGCCAGACTAAGGCCTGAGACTTTATGTCCTAGAGCTAGTAGCTCTTGTTGGCCAAAATTACACTTTTTAAGTGAAATTTTCAGATTGATGGGTGTACATTTACTTAGCACTCTGTCTATGTATTGTACATGGTCTTCCCATGTCTCTGAGTATATAATGATATCATCAATATATACTACCATCCAGCCTTCCATTATTTCTTCTTGAAATATGGTGTCCATCATCCTTTGGAAGTGGGCTGGTGCATTCTTGATGCCAAATGGCATCCTGGTGTACTCATATATGCCCATATGGCATATAATTCTGAGTAATTTCATGGAGTTTGGTTTAACTCCATTTTGGTGGAAGCCCTTCATACAATCCATCTTGGTTATGTATTTGGCTTTGGCCAATTTATCCAAGGCATGAGGTATCCTTGGTATGGGATACCTGTCTGCTTTTGTGTAGTTGTTCAGGGCTCTGAAGTCTCCACACAATCTAGACTTGCCATCATGCCAGGTGATTAGGACAGGAGTGGTGATTTCCACTATTTCATTATGTCCAATCTTCCTAATGACATCCATGTCCAGGAGTTCATTGATATGTTTCTCAATCTCTTTCCTGGTCTCCAGACTTGCTGGGTAAGGAGGTCTCCTTAACATGGGTGGATAAGGCCTTTCCACATCCAGATATAGGTCTATATCATGGCCTTTGATCTTGCTTAATGGTTCTTCACCAATGGCAAATGCTGGTCTATTCTTCCTCAGCATCTTCAGTAAACTTAGTTTTTGTTTACTGATGAGGGTAGTGCTAAACTGTCCCTCTCTGAATTCTTTCAGAAGTTCTTCCAGTGGGTCCTGAGAAGATATCTGGTATATATCAAGTGAAAATTTCTTTTCCTTGTTAGTACCAATGGTAATATGCCTATTTTTACTATTGCAAATATCTATGCCATACATCCTCTTGTAATCTGTTCACAGTAAAAACCCTTGGATGTGGGCATCTTCAAGCACTACAAACTCTGGGTTGAGTCTGATATTACCTTTCCTGTGGGGTATGATTATCTCTTTGATAATTGTCCCAATAGAGGTCATCTTTCCAGATGCACTCTTAAAGTTCTTTGCCCTGGTGGGCAAGAGTTCTTTTCCCCAGTTTGGGAAGTGGTTATCCAGATAATTTCTGGCCACTATGGAGCAGTGTGCTCCACTGTCAATGATCAGTGGGTGCTGAGCATTGTCAATACATACAGTCATTTTTGTGGCTGTTCCATGTATATATGCCATTCCTTTGGTTGGTGTGACTAGGAATGTTTGTGCATCTTGTGTGTGTTTACACAAGTTCTTGTTGGTAGTGTCTTGTGGCATGCCTGCTTCCAACTGTATATCCTGGATTTCTAGTGGGGTTTCCTCTTGGTATTCCACTAGAAATTCCTCTCTTGGGTCTTGATCCTCATCAGATGGTTCTCTGATGGCATCTCCCATAGAGTCTGATTCAGAATCCTCTGTTGGGGGTTCTTCTTCAGGGACTTTTTCTATAGCATAGACTTTCTTCTTTGCTTTGGGACAGTTGTTGGCATAGTGGTCTGTTGAACCACAATTGTGACAAGAATTCTTTTTCTTTGCCACTTCTGCCACTCTTTCTCTGGGTTTGTCTTTAAACTCCACCCTGAAAGGTTGTTTCTCTTTGAAACTGTTGCTTCTATATGGGGTGAATTTCCCTATATTAGTCCTTTTCCTTATGTCTTGTAAGGTATTGGCTATATCATCTAGAGTGCAATTTTGGTTGCATCTGCACTTTACTGCATGCTCTAGTTCTCCTGGCAGTTGTGTCAGAAGTTTATGATTCCTCATTTGAATGTTCATTTGAGGATCAATGGCTTTAAGTCTTTTAGACTGTCTAAGACACCACTCATATGGATCTTTGTCCACAGAGTATTTGTCATTTTCAAATGACATGGTCTTTTGCCATATCCAAGTTCCATTACTGTACTTTTGGATTATTTGACTCTTCCACCATGGCCAATTTCTTCTGCCATGGATTTCTTTCATTTCTGTGTACCATATACTTGCATGACCTTTAAATGCAGTATTCAGTCTAGCAGTAATCAAGTAATCTGGTATGCTTGGTACATCAATGAAGAGTCCATCAATATAATCTATGAGCTCCATATGATCATATTCTCCTGATCCAGAGAATTTGGGCCAGCTTGAGGCCTCAGGAAGCTGTTTCAAGGCTTCCTTCTCTGAATAAGACATGCCATCTCCATCCTGGTATTGTGATGGAGATCTTGCCTTATTCAACAACATGGCATCTGGTTTGATGTCATCTGGTTGATATGGATTCTCCATAG
Source organism: Austropuccinia psidii (assembly GCA_023105745.1). NCBI lineage: Eukaryota > Fungi > Basidiomycota > Pucciniomycetes > Pucciniales > Sphaerophragmiaceae > Austropuccinia > Austropuccinia psidii. The sequence continues at coordinate 2,602,360 of JALGQZ010000009.1, read as the reverse complement.
CTTGGCCTTGTGGTTGGGGCTTTAAGCTATGGTAGGCATCAAACAATTTGTTGATGTCTTGGTTCAGACACTCCCTGTCCCTGCTACTATGGTGTTGTTCTTCAGAGACTTGGTTCAGTCTCTTGTTGGTTTCTTCAGAGGCTTTGCTCAGTTGAGCATATCCTTCCTGAAGGTTTTTAACTATCTGCTCCAATGAGGCTTGAGTTTTCCTCATCCTCTCTTGGACAGCTGCAAATTCTGTAGCCTGCTTTGCAGATTGCTCAGCATATTGGGACATTTGTAACCACAGTGTGTCACTGTTGATGTTACTCTCAGATGTGATAATGTTATTTTCAGTCTGAGTGGGGGTAATGTTTCTATTACTAGGACTACTGATTCTAGAGTGGTTTACAACTACTTCTGGTTCTTGTGTACTTCTTTTACCAAATCTAACAGCTTCTGGATCATGGGGTCTGACTCTTTCCTCCTCTGGTTGAAGGAGGCTTTGTTCTTGCCCTTGTTGCCTTGTCTTCTCCTGGAGACTTCCTGGAATTGTGAAGAATGGTGACTCTTGGCCACTGATCTGCTGGTTTCTGAATGGTGTGAAGCCACTGGAGAGCTGATTTGGCATGCTCCTTGTGAGCCTGAAGGAATCTGAGTAGGCCCTGTCTGGGTTAACTGTTCTTCTATAGCTTGGATAGTGGCTTGATTCTCCCTTATCCTCTGTGCCCTTGCCTCCAGGAGTCTGTGCTGCCTGGTAGGATTCCAACCCTTGGTGATTACCATAAGGTCTTTGAAGTCTATCTCTTTGAGACAGATCTTCTGGCAACTTGATCCCAGTTCTGCCCAGTGAGTTGCTAGGTTGAACCTCTTGTTGTCCATGCTCCATTGAAACAAATCTTTGAGGAGTTGGTGGATTTGAAGAACTTGATCCATATCCTTCCAGTCCTCTGGTTTGAGGTTTCTGTTGAATTGGAGTGTGAATGGCAAGGTTGATATTATCTCCCTCATTGTTTTGCCATCCACCACTGTGTCCAATGTGTCTTCTTTCAGGTCTTCTGGTTCTAGACATTCCTGCTCTATCCTCTGGCTGGTTCCTTTGGAAGCCAAGGTCTCTGAGGTATGCAGGGGACATATCAGTGTTTGCAAGCAGTCAAAAACTTTATGTTCTTAGGGTATTTACCTTTGACTGTGCCTTGTACAAATTTGTTATCTGCTGATTTGGGCAGTTTGCCTTTGGAGGTTACAACTGGGTTAATAATTGTAATCTTCCCTGTACAAGTGGTTAAGGTTGGTTTACCTTGTATTGAAGCAGAGTTTCGTGGTTTTCTACTCCTCTGAGTGGCTATTGGTGTCCACTTCTTGGCTGTAATGAGGCCTTCACTAAGCCTTTTTCCTTTACCCTTGCTGCCCTCTGGTTCTGAGGGTGTCACTGGTGTGTTGGCCTGTGACTGGGTTTCAAGTGGGATGTAGTTTTCTTCCACTGAATCAAGACAGGAAAAAGAGGGCTTATGTCAGTTAAGACTTCTTAAAAGGCTGGTTTTGCATGTCTAAGAATGGCCTCTGGGCTTGTATATTATTACAATATGCCCTTGTATGATGACAGTGTAATTGAAGTAACAATTTCACATCAAAAATACAGCTTATGGTGCCCTGTCACACTGTTTGTGTGCCAGTATCCCACAGATACACTTGTGGTTTGCAAGTGTACTCTGTAAAAGTGGTTTGTATACAAGTGTTATTGAATTAACAATACACTTGACCACGCCTCAACTGATGGTTTTTCAGTCAGAGGTGTCCTTATTCAGTCAAGAATACAAGACTTTATTGATGGCTTATGTGTTTTTATATACAAAACACGCCAAAAATAATCAAATTCAGTGGGTATTAGCCACGTGAATAATACTCTTTAAAATATGAATATGTATAAAAAAGAATAAATATATATAATATATATTTTAAATAAAGAAATTATGCCTAAAAAAGATAAAAAAAATGGTTAATAAGTCATAAAAAAGAGAAAAGACTTACTTGTAAGGTCCAAAAGTCAAAAAAAACATGGCCAGGCCCCCAAAATGTCAGGATGATACTATGATAAAGGTATAACTAGGCTAATTACAACTTTAACTGTGTATGTGACACGGCAGAAAATGATCTAAAAAGATTTATAAGGGTTTTATAATAAAATAAAAGGGTTCTACTATTGAGGAATAGTGGTGGTGAGCGCTATTGAGAACCCTGGGTGCAGGCTTTATCTGTTGGATTACAATAATAGAGTCTACAATAATTAAGATTATATTTATACCTGATTATTAACCAAGAGTAAAACTGTTTTTGACAGTTTACTACGTAGGTTATTCAAGAGCAGGATGAGGAAAGGTTTTTGGCTGTGAAAAGCCCTCCTTTTATCCTGAAATTGAGGTGGAAAGGCTGCTAGACCTTTCCACGTAGAGGAAGTGAAGATTTTTCACTCTACAGGACAGGCTTGTGGTTTGCAAACAGCCTGTATACCCTGTATTGGGCCCAGATGTGGTTTTGAAACCACATCTGGGCAGTTTTCACCAATACAGGGTGAAAATTTTCATCTGGGGACCTCACAGCCTGATTCTGATGTGTATGACGCGTAGAATGCTGTACAGAAACTGTATGGGACCCCAGTATTGACTGACATATGAGGTATTGAAGTAAAAACATGCTTCTTTGTCTGTTTGACACCTCATATTCATGGTTATGGGATATTATCCCATGGTAAGGCTGTATCTGACAGCAGGTGGGATTTTGACCTTAAAATGGTCATAACTTTGTCAGTTTTTGAGATATCAGGCTCAAAGTTAGTTCATTGAATAGCCCTGTATGAGCTCTACACAATGGTACCCAACGTGACATGGTTATCATTAAATATGACAAAGTTATCCCATGTACAAGTATTTTTTGTACATTGGCGTGGTTTGGTCAAAAGCTGTATTAAGCTTGTTTGGCCAATAACTTCTGTTGTAGTTGAGTTATGAGGAAATGGATGGCACCATCAGATAGCCCTGATTGTGCTCTTTCCAAAAAGACCCCACTTTAAGTATCTCACACTAAAACTGTAAAAGTTAGATGAGAGGTGAAATGTTTTGTTCACCCTTATTTGGTCTGAATTTGACCATAACTCAAGTAATACTGGTGCTAGCTCAGTTTGGCTGGCACCATTGGATAGCCCTGGCTTAGAGCTTCATTTTGAATACCCATTTGATGGGGTTAAGCCTCTCCTTCTAGATTTTAGATGAGAGGTGAAAATTAAGGTTTATGCTCAGCAATAACTTTGAGCAGGAATAACTTTGTTATTTCTTGTCCTATGGTGATGGGACTTATATTTTCAGGAAGAGGTGAGTTTCCTCCTTCTTTTGATACCTTTTGAGCTAATTTGGCTCAGCTCCTTGTTTTGGTGGTATTTTGGCTATACCATTGGTTTATGGTATTTTGGCTGTCATGCTTGTGCTCTGGTTTTGAGTCACAGGCTGACATTTTTCCTAAAACCATGCATATGTACAAAAGTCTTGTACATGGCATAAATTTGCCATATTTACTGATACCCATATGAAATGAGGTACCATTGTGTGGGAAGCATACAGGGATACATACTGAACAAATTTTGAGGTTGATATCTCAAAAACCAACAAATTTATGGCTGTGTTAAGGTCAAAATCCCACAGTTTGGCCAACACAGCCTTACCATGGGATGATATCCCATAACCAAGATTATGCGGTGTCAAACAGACAAAGAAGCATGTTTTTACTTCAATACCTCATATGTCAGTCAATACTGGGGTCCCATGCAGGTTCTGTACAGAATTATACACATCATACACATCAGAATCAGGCTGTGTGGTCCCCAGATGAAATTTTTCACCCTGCATTGGTGAAAACTGCCCAGATGTGGTTTCAAAACCACAACTGACCCCAATAAAGTCTATAAAGCCCTTTTTCAAACAACAAGCCTGTCCTGGGGAGTCAAAAATATTCAATTCCTCTACGTGAAAAGGTCGAGCAACCTTTTCACCCTATTTCAGGACATAAAACGGGCTTTTCACAGCCAGAAAAGGTTTCTTCATCCTGCCCATGAATTCCTATGTAGTAAAACTGTCAAAAACAGCTATAATCTTGGAAAATAACAAGGTATAATTTAAATTTAAGTATTGTAGTCTTTATTATTGTAATCCAACAGGTAAAGCTGCACCCAGGGCTTTCAACAGCGCTCACCACCACTATTCCACAATAGTAAATTCATTTTGATTCATTTAAAAACCCTTATCAACATCCAAAACATTAATTTTAAAACCCTTATCACTGTGTCACATTCATAGTTGAAGTTGTAAATAGCTTAATTACTGCTTCATCATAGACTCAGCCTGACAGTGGTGGTGAGCGCTTCTGAAAGCCGTGGTTTTAGTCTTACAAGTTTGATTAATATAATAAGAACTAAAATACTTGGATTTAAAGTGTAACTGACCTTTTTTTCCAAAAGTATAACTGTTTTTGACAGTTGGACTACATAGGAATTTAAGTACATGATGGGGATTCCTTTTCTGGAAGAGAAAAGGCCTCCTTTTATCCTGAAAAGGGGTGAAATGGCCCTCTAGAACATCCACATTGAGGAAGTGAAGATTTTTTCACTTCAGAGTACTGGCTTGCGGTTTTCACTAGGGCAGTATACTCTGTATTGGGCTCAGATATGGTTTTGAAACCACATCTCGCACTTTTCCTGAATACAGGGTGAAAAATTTCATTTGGGGACCACACAACCCTCTTCTGACATTTATGACGTGTAGAATGCTGTATATAACCTGCATGGGTCCCCAGTATTGAATCAACTATGAGGTATTGAAGTATAAACATGCTTCTTTGTCTTTTTGACACCTCATAATCTTAGTTATGAGATAGTACGCCACAGAAAAGGTGTATTGGCCCAATTGTTGGAATTTAAACTCAGAACTGATATACCACTGTAAGGCTTTGAGATATTGGTCTAAAGATTGGTTCATTTTATAGCCCTGGATGATATCCAAAAATGGTACCTCATTTGGTATGGGTACAATGAAATATGGAAACGTTATGCCATGTACAATTTTTGTTATTCAGATATATGATTTTCTCAATATCTGTGTGGAGCTTCTTTGCTTCATAGATTTTTTTCTGGATTGGATATGGGGAAATAAATTTCACCATCAGATAGCGCTTTTTTTTTCTTTCAAAAAGTCCCCACTTCAAGTATCCCACACTCAAACTGTAGACGTTAGATGAGAGGAGAATATTTTATTCACCATTAGTTTAACTTATTTTGGCCATAACTTCTATAGTTGTGGTGCTAGCTCAGTTTGGCTAGTGGAATTGGATAGCTCTGACATAGAGCTTCAATTTGAATACCCATTCAATAGGGTTAGGCCTATTCCTCTGGATTTCATATTAGAGGTGAAAATTAAGGTTTATGCTCAGAAACAGCTTTAAGAAGGAATAGATTTTTTATTCTTTTTCCTGTGATTATGGGACTTGTGTGTTTGGAAACAGGTGAGTTTCCTCTTTTTCTTGATACCTTTTGAGCTGGTTTGGCTCAGCTCCATGCTTTGGTGGTACCTTAGCTTTACCATTGGTTTATGGTATATGACTGTCATACTTGTGCTCTGGTTTTGAGTCACAGGCTGACACCGGAAAACCCAGAATGGGTAACACAGGAAGACAATAATATAGCAGGAATATGTGTAACAGAAATTGGCATAGAACTCTTAAACCAAGTCAAAGAGAGCTATAAGGTAGACAATAACTGCCATATTTAATGCCAATCATTGATGAAAGACCGTAAAAACCAATCATTATATTCCAAACTAGATGAAGTATGGAAAAAAGCCTATGACAAAGGAAGATTCCACTTCATTCATAGAGTTCTTTATCATAGAACCAAACATATGTTTGTTATGACCCTTAAAGATAGAGTTTGAATAAACAATAAACTACATGAATGCCATGGTAGTGTTGCTTCTGGAAATCTCTCAGAATACAGGACATTGGAAAGGGTCAAACCCTGCTCTTGCTGGCCAAATTGGAGGCAGGATGTTGCAGAATGTTTCCAAGCTTTTGACAGATTCCAAAAAGAAAAAAGAGCCACAGGTAAGAAATTCGGAATGATGATCCAAATCCAAGTATCAAAACCCCATGGGAGATAGTTGATATGGATTGGGTAACAGCTCTATACCCAGAAGGAGACAGAAGTTTCAATGCATTCCTAGTATAGGTTGACAGGTACAGAAAATCCCCAATGTGCTTGCCATGTGATAAAGATGACCAAGCTATGGGAATAGTAATAATTATATGGAATAGATTGAATAGCCATACAGGCGTATTCCAGAATATCGAAAGTGATAGAGATCCCAAATGAACTTCAGCTCTATTGAAAAATCTCCATGACCTATTTGGCACAAATTATCATTCTTAACAGCCTACCATGCTCAAAAATAATTATACAATACCTAGAAGACATGATCTGAACATGCTTCTCCTATCTCCTATAATTCAAAGAATCTGATGGTTTCACCAATGATTGGTGTACTTTAATACCAGCTCTTGAGCTGGAATATGAGAAATAAATTCATTCATCAACAGGTAAAGCACCTGCAATGTAAGGTTTGACTATGAAACAATAAGTAAAAATTACTAATTTATTACTTATTGTACTCTGAATGTCCTTATAATTGAAATAAATAAGATTAAAATAATAATAATAATAAAGAAATATTGTTATTATGGCGTAAAAATATTATATTATTAAATGAATATAATAATATAATTAATATTATATGAAATTATAATATTATAAATAATATATTAATATAAAATAATTAATATATTATAAAGCTCTTTATTATTGTTACCAACAAATAATAAAGGCGTAAAAAATTGTTTTTTATAAATAAAAAACAATTAATAACAATAATATTACCAATATTAAAGTTATATATTAATATAAATACTATTTATATTAATTAAGAATTATTAAGAGTAATAATAAGAGAGAAATTATTATAATAAGATGAAATAACCTACTTTTAACACTTAAAATAATAATTTTGAGATATTTTACGCCAAAAGAATATAATACAACTTTTTCAAATTGTATTTACAATAAAAAATAAAGAAAATTACTAAATTTCTTGATTTTACGTGGAAATGAGTTTATAGAGAGATTTATGACAAAAAAAATTGAAGAATTGATTTAATCACGTAAAAATAGTGATTAATATTAAGATGGTCTTTGGTCCTTAATAATATAAGAGTTTTATATATAAAGAATAAAGAAATTACCTTTTATTTAATTGATTTAATGTTTTTGATGTGTCTGAGGGGTAAATAGAGTAAAAAGAGCTCTATTTATAGTAAATACCTCCCTCCTAGAGTCCAACAGGCTTCTAGTAGACGTGTACTGATCATATCAACTGGAATTGATCAATATTTTAAGGTTTGAGGGTGATTACATCATGATCAAACCATATTACATCATTATTACACCATTATTTAGAGTTATCACTATAACTCTAAGTTTGATGACATCAGAGGCTTGGCAGAACCCCAAATTTCGTGGATTTTATTAGTTTTAATCATAAAGTAATAGTGTTCACCAATTTTATCACTCTTAAGACTGTTAAACTTAAATTAAGGTTACAGTATGTGATCATAACTGCTCAAATTAAGCTCAAACTTTGATCCTCAATAATGTTTAAGATTTACACGCTACAGCAATTCAGAGAAAGAATTCTGATAGCCTGACATAACCTTATTATTCTGCCAAGAGCTTTTCATTACATCATCAAAACTCTAATTTTGATGATTTTTCTTGTAACTCATCTTTTCCGTCGAAATTCAACATTTTAAACTTCAAACCTTGATTTCAGGGGGTTATACCCTGAATCTAATAATAAAAATTACATCATTCTTCACGAATGAACTAGTAGAATCCAACTGTATACTTTTTTTTAAGTTTGGAGCACTTTCACAACAAAGTGGTCAACAGCTCTGTTGATTTTTATCAATATTTCATCATAGGTTTTAACCTTGTTTATAACTTGTAAAATAAAGTTCATATCTGTGTTCTTATAGTAATTACGTGGTAACTTTATTTTTGGTTCATCATTCTATCATGTATATTTTAGGAGATATTAGCTATGATCCTTGAATATATGCGTTGACCAAAAAAGTGCATATATTCAGGATAATTCTTTAAGTATTAACTTTGGGAATTAGCTTATTAATTGTTTTATGTGTGGATTTTCATGGGGAATCCACTGGTACAATTTATTTCACATGTTGTTTCATTAGTTCTTGAGATAAAGAAGGTTTTATGGTTTTTATAAGGTATTTTACCTTATAATTCCTTAAATATTGACTTTACAGATATGCCATAAAAATGGTATATGTGTATTTTACCATGGGGAATCCAATGGTATAATTTATTTCACATGTTGATTCATTGTTTTTTAAGTTAAACCAATTTTTGTACCAATTTATGGTATTTTTGTATTTTTAAAGTAATTATTTTTAATGTATAATTATTCTAACTAATTTTAGTATAATTATTTTAAAGGTATAATTATTCTGAGTCTTTCTTGTGACCTTATTGGGTATGTGGTCATATCTCAAAGGCTCACATGAAATGTTGGAAAAAGGTTGGAATCCAAGACTAGTTTATTAACCCCTTCAAAAGGATTTTTTCAAAATAAATGCAACAGAAAGTAGCTTCAATATAATGCTTGATAAAGCAACAAATAATTCAAATAGATGTATTTAAGATTCTTTCAAATATGCAACAGAAAGATGGGAAAGAAGTCACCAGCCACCGCATTTTAAGATAGGAGACTTAGTCTTAGTATCAATTTTAAAGTGGAACAACAATACAGCACAAAAGAAACTAAAATATTCCTTTTCAGGACCCTTTCACCAGGGCGAATCTCGTGTCAATCGTTGGCAATTGACTTCACGTCAAGCAAATGTCAAGCAGGATAAAAGTCAAGCTCACGTCAAGCGCAAATCAAGCGAATGTTGAGCACACGTCCTACTCTTGTCTTACACCAAATCCTGTGACATCCACCAATATTGGTTCCCCTGTGCCTTCAACTCAGATTCCTCACCACCTGATCATCCCGCAACCGTCCGATGGTTGGTAAAAATTACACAAGACCCGCCTGTTTGCACAAACACACATCAAAGAGGTCCTTCAGCCAGTCTTGATGTAGGCGGGGGTTTGACTTCACCAGGTCATCCATGAAAGGACTCCTCCTGAGCGGGATTGTCGTTTTGCAGGTGACACTGGTAGAGTCTGCCGCACAATACCGCAGGTGCGGGTGTGCATGCGTGTGCATTGGCGTGTGTGGGTGCGGGTGTGCTTGCGTGTGCATTGGCGTGTGTGGGTGCGGGTGCACTTGCGTGTGCATTGGCGTGTGCGGGTGCGCTTGTGTGTGCATTGGTGTATGCGGGTGCGGGTGCGCAAGGGCCGCTTCCCCTTCAAACATGATGATGGCGCAGTTAGAAATTTTGGATGCTGTGAAAGGTGAGTGTGTGGTTCATTCGATCATTGAACTTGGCTTATTCACACTGTACCCAATGTCAAAATAGTAAGTTCTTTGTGGCAATGTGAAATAATGGGCTTTTCTTGTCACAATTGCATGTCTCTGTCACTAAATTTTGGGGCAGTTATTTCACTAGCAAAATTTCTAATGAATCTGAGATATTTGCATTTCTGTAGACTAAATTTCATGAAATAACGGCTTTATCATTACAAGCAGTCCACATGACAGAACTTTGTTATCATACAATCCACAGTTACCTTCTATTTCTTCTTCAGATATAATCAAGTGTCCATCATCAAAACCAACAGCTTTATAAATATTCAGATGCGGCCAATCTGGTAAGAAATTCACATCAATCTTCAAAGTTTTTAAGATCAGAAAGTTATTGTTCAGTATGCTAGATGGCTCAGAGACTTTAAAAATGCTATTAATAATACCAAATCGTCGTGAGTTGCCCCTCAGAAAACATATCACACTGTTGCTGACATTTTTGGATTCAGTTGAAAATATATTGTTCCCAATATTAATGTTTGAAACTGGAAAATACCAAGGTGAGACAATCCTTGAAGTGGGATGACTTGTGGATTGCACGGTAGTGTCTAAGCTCATCCAATCAACTATTTCCCTTGTTTCATGAAAATTCTGGAAGTACTCAACCAGGCAATCATAATTTTCTTGGTCATGGCGGGATGGTTTGTTATATTTATGGTCATTGAACAGGGCAGGTGGCTGTGATTCGAAAAGCTGTTTTATTTCACATGGCACGGATGGGGATTTCAGGAGAACAGAAAGGTTGGAACATCGACAGATATGTTGAAGTAAGGTTTTATCTATATCATCTATTTAGAGTTGCAAGAAGTTAATCTTATTCAGTTCAGGTGTTTAATCAATGTGAATATATTGTTCTTATTAATTGACGTACATATTTTGTTATTTGTTGGCATTTTTGCAAATACTCCAATCAACGCTCATAACCCCATGTGGCTGAGGCTTGTGCTGGGCCCCAATGTTGGAAGAGTTCGGGAATATGATCAGCAAAATGATGATTTGGTTTACTTTTCTGTTTTGGGAACAGGAGTTGATTGGAAAGGCGGAATTTTTTCCAATGTTCAGCAAATGCAGTCGCATCTCCTATTGAAATAGTCCAACTTGTGGCAATGTTGATAGCACTAATCAAATGGAATGAATTCTTGGTTAGTTCATTTGCAAGTTCTTCTGACTGACCCATTTTTCTTTGAATGTTGGCGGATTGGTGTACATCTAATGACATCTGTTGACTGAGCATTAAAAATGGAATATAGACCTTATATAAGAGAGCCCATTCAGCGGCTTTTAAGCTACCATGAGAGGGAAAACCCATGTTGCGAGGTACTCTTGTCCATGATGAGGGAATTATCGTCTCAGATATGATTTGACAGAGATGCTCCAGAGCCTCACCCTTGATCTGCTGATCACTCAGTGCAGTGATATCCAATTCAGAGGGGATTTCAGAAGTGGGGATGTAATCGGCATCAAATGAAGGAATCTCCGCAGAACCACTAGATGGATGTTCTGTGTTAGGGGTGGGCATTGGGAAGTAGTTTTTTCGGGTGGAAGTAGTGGGGAGTAGCTCATTTATTATTTTTGCTGCGTCTCTTCTCAGGGAGCAGGCCTCTCTCAATGTGATTTTATCAAGAGAGTTGTTGGAGGTCATGGAATCTGAGTCTGAACTGTTGGTGTCATTGGATTTCCTGCGGGACCTGAGGTAAATTTTTGATTTGGACTCTGGAATGCGCAATTTGAAAGTTGCATGATCCTTCAAAATTCCCAGTATTAAATTATGCATTATGTCAAGATTAACCATTCTGGTTTCATCCCAATACGGAAGGTCTTCTAAAAGTGAATATCGCACTCCATACTCAGAGAAAATTGCTTGTCTTTGTTGTGGGGTTGCCCAAAGCCATTTGGCAATGGTTGATTTATGATTTTGATATGAGCGTGTGTAGTGAAATTGAGGACCAATTTCATCAATTTGAGCTTTGTGAATGGTGCAAAAATTACAAAAGTGGTTGCCTGAATGGGAAATAAATCCAGTAAGCTTGCGCATGGCAACCACATCCGCAATGGCTGTGAGAATGGCAACACAGATAAAGTATCCTGAAGGACCTGTTGAGGTGGGTGAAAAATGGTAACCTTTCCATAGCTCTTTGAGCTCCTTGATGAGTGGCATTAATAAATAATTCAATTGAAGGGAAGTTGGCTCCTTCGGACCAGGGATGATTCCTGCAACATAGACATTCTCTGGCTTCAATCTTTCACTTGGGGGGAGATTAAGACAAATAAGCATGATAGGTCCAATGCTGGCCAACCGGGTGGACTTTCCATGTGCATTAAACCAGTCCACATAAATGGAGAAGGCCAATGCACCAGGAATGGACATGAATGGGGGGTCGTTGATATTTCTAGTGCCAGTGAAGCGTCTCCCGACCAATCCATCCCAGACGTCACGTTTTGGGGAATCTTTGGGAGTTTGGGATTGTTGATGTTGATGCAGAATGTCCATAATTCCAGCCCGCTGGAGGAATCTGGCAAGCCAATTTTTGAATGGTTGATAAATGGAATGTTTTGTTGGTATAAATTTTTGCTTCATGTTGGTGGTGTTTTGGGTCTGGGCTTCAAATGAATAGATGAATTTGCCTAATGATTGTGTGCAAGGGGGATCATGATCATTTGGGTCATTATGGCGTTGACAGTGGGGTTGGTCAGTTGTGACTGATTCAGTAAGGTCATTAAGTGTAAGGTTTGACTATGAAACAATAAGTAAAATTTACTAATTTATTACTTATTGTACTCTGAATGTCCTTATAAATTGAATGAATAAGATTAAAAATATAATAATAATAAATCATTATTATTATTATGGCGTAAAATAATTATATTATTAAATAAATATAATAATATAATTTATATTATAAAAATATAATATAATAAATAAATATATTAATATAAGATAATTAATATATTTAAAAAGCTCTTTATTATTGTTACCAACAAATAATAAAGGCGTAAAAAATTGTTTTTTATTAATAAAAAACAATTAATAACAATAATATTACTAATATTAAAGTTATGAATTAATATAAATACTATTTATATTAATTAAAGAATTATTAAGAGAGTAATAATAGAGAAATTATTATAATAAGAGAAAATAACCTACTTTTAACACTTAATATAATAATTTTGAAGTATTTTACGCCAAAAAAAATATAAATACAACCTTTTCAAATTGTATTTACAATAAAAATAAAGAAAATTACAAATTATTCTGGATTTTTACGTGGAGATGAGTTTTATAGAGATTTTTTAACAAAAACAATTAAATAAATGATTTAATCACGTCAAAATAGATGATTATAGCAAGGAGGTCTTTGGTCTTTAATAATATAATGCTTTTATATATAAAGAATAAAGAAATTACCTTTGATTTAATTGATTTAATGTTTTTTATGCGTCTGAGGGGAAAATAGAGTAAAAAGAGCTCTATTTATAGTAAATACCTCCCTCCTAGAGTCCAACAGGCTTCTAGTAGACGTGTACTGATCATATCCACTGGAATTGATCAATACTTTAAGGTTTGAGGGTGATTACATCATGATCAGACCATATTACATCATTATTACACCATTATTTAGAGTTATCACTATAACTCTAAGTTTGATGACATCAGAGGCTTGGCAGAACCCCAAATTTCGTGGATTTTATTAGTTTTAATCATAAATTAATAGTATTCACCAATTTTATCACTCTTAAGACTGTTAAACTTAAATTAAGGTTACAGTATGTGATCATAACTGCTCAAATTAAGCTCAAACTTTGAACCTCAATAACTCTTAAGATTTACACGCTACAGCAATTCAGAGAGTGAATTCTGATAGCCTGACATAACCTTATTATGCTGCCAAGAGCTTTTCATTACATCATCAAAACTCTAATTTTGATGATTTTTCTTGTAACCCATCTTTTCTGTCGAAATTCAACATTTTAAACTTCAAACCTTGATTTCAGGGGGTTATACCCTGAATTTAATAATAAAAATTACATCATTCTTCACGAATGAACTAATAGAATCCAACTGTATACTTTTTTTTAAGTTTGGAGCACTTTCACAACAAAGTGGTCAACAGCTCTGTTGATTTTTATCAATATTTCATCATAGGTTTTAACCTTGTTTATAACTTGTAAAATAAAGTTCATATCTGTGTTCTTATAGTAATTACGTGGTAACTTTATTTTTGGTTCATCATTCTATCATGTATATTTTAGGAGATATTAGCTATGATCCTTGAATATATGCATTGACCAAAAAAGTGCATATATTCAGGATAATTCTTTAAGTATTAACTTTGGGAATTAGCTTATTAATTGTTTTATGTGTGGATTTTCATGGGGAATCCACTGGTACAATTTATTTCACATGTTGTTTCATTAGTTTCTGAGATAAATAAGGTTTTATGGTTTTTATAAGGTATTTTACCTTATAATTCCTTAAATATTGACTTTACAGATATGCCATAAAAATGGTATATGTGTATTTTTCCATGGGGAATCCAATGGTATAGTTTATTTCACATGTTGATTCATTGGTTTTTGAGTTAAACCAATTTTTGTACCAATTTATGGTATTTTTTGTATATTTAAGTAATTATTTTCAAGGTATAATTATTATAAGTAATTTTAATATAATTATATTAAAGGTATAATTATTATTAATCTTTTTTGTGACCTTATTGTGTATGTGGTCATATCTCAAAGGCTCACATTAAGAGAGAAACATTGAGGACAACAGATATAGTTTTGAATCACTGGCTCCAATTGGAGATGTTCAAATATGGTACTCAGATCTTGAGGTATATGGAATGCAGGAATGGGGGGACCACCGGAGCTTGAGATGCTGGACTTGATCAGCAGGTTTAGGGCGGGGTTGAGAATGCGTGAAGCCCTCCGGGGTATATTATACCTTAATGATAGAATGGCAGATATTATCATTCCAAGGTCTTGTTGGGGAAGGGTTTGACTGCTGCTGTATGGTTTCTGTGCAATTGAATTGAGCCCCGGTGCTGTGGAGAAGGTGCTTTGGGTCAATGGTGAATGATCAGCTGGGAATATTTGATCCAAATGAAGTTGTGGGAACTCAGATCCTGATGCAGAAGTAGGGATGTTTGCAAGAGATTTTGGTGCAATGGTTTATTTGAGCTTTTTAATGTGCTGTTTATATTGGAAAGGTGTGAAGGCAACTCCAGGCCTATCACCCTCAGGGGAAGAGTGTGTTTGAGTTGAGCAGTGTTGACACATGCATATACGCATTGAGGAATAGCGGCGGGTCGTCATTGTTGCAGGAATTGGGAGTACGGTTGGTGTGTGTATAAATATCTATGGCTGATGTGAAAGTGTTTAGGAGTGTTATTAATTGGCAAAAAAATTGAGTGATTATTTATGAAGGGGGAGATGATTTGAGCCATCTGAGAATTTTATCCCATTTGTAATGGTGCGTGAGCTGCAGCTGATGGAGTGTAACATGTCTCATCTGGATGGCGGAATTGGTTAGGAGTTTAATTGGGTAAAATGCCATGCTGCTCAATGCTCATACATATTCTATTTTATTTACACATGGCGATACTGCGGTTTTGACCCTTGAGGGGCGTTCCAATAGGGATGTGTCAACATTGATTTGAGGGGATTGACATTCAAACCATGTATGCTGGCACGCCATCGTACATGGCTTAAACCTTATTACAGACATAACGATATAACTCAATTACATAAGGGGTTGGAGTGCAGCTAAAGTCTTGGTATTTGGTTTGAGTGCAGCAGGCTTTTAATCGGTTGGAATGTGATTTGGATTGTCTCGCCTTTCTTGAAAAGGTGATGTCTCTTTTGTGGGTAAATCCTTCATGAATATACCCCTTTACAGATGTACAATGCTGTGGAATTTCAATGAATATATTGGCAGTTTGGATAATTCACAAAATGTGACAATGGGGAGGCGGAAATGTTACCAAATATGATTACTTATGGATGAAGGGTCCCCTTTGAGATCAAGGGAATATTACATTATATGGTGGTAGGCCCTGCCGGGTGGTTTCCGACAAAAGCGGAGGAGCTCAAGGGGAGGCAGGGAGGATTCTCCTAAAAAGAGGCTTATTGGACTTCCGCGCGACACTCAGTTCCAACTATTCATAGAATTTCTCTATTCTGAATTTGAAAAGATTTCATCTCATATCACTCTATTTTATCATAATACTGAGGTGTTTTATCTAGTTAAAAATATTACTGTACTTTTTCGGCCCTTATGTCAACTTTCAAGTCACATAAATCCCATTCAGGTTCTGTTCATGACTCAAATATTGAATCTAGCATAGAATATGTTCAAACACAGTCACCATTGAGCCCCAACATTCCTCTTACAACCCCTATCGCATCCTCAATGAATGTATCAGGTCTTAACATTGATGTGGGCAATCCAAAGGCTCCAACTTCAAGCACTTGGTCGATCCCAAATATTTCTGTCACTCCAATTCCCCCGAATCCCACTAATACTCAAACGCATGTGTCTCAGGGGCCAGAAGGCACACCTCAAATACCATCACACGCTAATCCCCAATCAAAATTTCCACGTGAGTTCCTCCTTAATCCCGGTCAGAATCCAGTCGCATCCCAGGATCCCTTTGGCCAAAGTAAACAGCCAACCCTCAATATTCCATCAGGATCTCAGGTTCATGTGGCTGATGAAAGGCGCGTGGATGGGGGGCGACAAAAAAGACCATTGGAGAATGTAACTTGGAGTGGTCTGTTGGAGGGAAATCCAGGATTGACGCTTCATCAAAGTAAGTCATTTGAATTTTGGAGTATAACCCTTTTCACAATTTGATATTTTTGTTTCATGGGTTAGATATGGAACCTAAAGGCAAGTCAGTCCGATCTCAGGAGCCAATTGAAGATTGTGAGTATGACCAGTATTCATTAATTTTTTGATGTGTTAACTGATGATGTGCATGGCAGGTGATGAACTTTATGCATCTTCACCTCTGGTCCATAAAGAGAAAGTCACTGGACGTCATCATCCATATGCCTCCAAACCAAGAACAGCTCATGCCAGTTCATCAAGAGAAAAAATGGTGGATGATGAGGATGAGAACATGTCTCCGACTCAAATGGAAACAAATGATGAACCAAGGAGGGACAATTTCACGGCGCATGAGCATGGCACTCAGTCAAATAGTGAGTTCACCCATCCTCAAATCCCCCTTGCCCAGAGTATGCTTGAACAATCCGAGGTCAGACAGCAAAAGAACCAGGCTCGTAAAGCTCACAATGTGGTGAAACGTGCAAGCCAGAAGGAGCAACAAAAATGGCTGAAAGCAGAACTTCCAGAGAATGTCCATGGAATGAGATCAGCAGTACATGCCCATTGCCTGTTCCTACTCAAAGTTAGGGATAAGGATTTTTCCTCACTACCAGCACCACCAAGCACAGAAGAGCATGACATTGCAATTCAAGTGGCTGGTGATCTTGGATATGTCCCCAAGGATGTTGCAATGAGCCATCAACACAGGTTCAGTCTCAGGGTTTCCAAATCCCCTGCGAAAATGAGCTCCACAAGCTAGGACTAAAGCAATTCACTTGGGACTGAGAGAGCTCATGGCAACATCCGTTCAATGAGCTGATGTCTATGGTTTTTTACCGTACATTCCGTCTCGCACTTGTCAGCACCAAGTATCATCATTACTGTTGGAACAAGGATCATAATAACTATGGGTTTGTGGTGGCTTTAATGGAGCAATATTTCAGTTATTTGAAAAGAGAATGGAAGTCTATTCAAAAGGATGCAGAGTATTTGGTTAAAAAGAAGGAGAATCAAAAGCTCTCAAAGATTCGTCAAAGGGTTATTTAATGTATCTCTTCTTCATTGTGATCAAAGACTGATGATGATCTAGTTGATTATGTGCATACCTGTGAGCGCCGTCGTGAATGGTGTGATATGGCTAAATTTTCCATTCTAGCATCACAATTAAATGACCCTTGAGTATGCTCAGATACTGAGGAGGTACTGGAAAATGGCCCTCAAGTTTACCGCAAAGTGGGATTATGCTGGCTCTCCCAGTTATTTAATGAATTGGTATTAAAAATGGATCAAGACATAGAGTTTTGTAATTGAATTAAAAAAAGGGTAAAAAAACTATTGATAGATTGCCAGAATTACGATCGACAGATGATGGTGATATTCCGGAAGGCTTATCATTTCAGGTATTCGATCAAGATTGGCTCAAAAGCTGTAGTAAGATGCAGACTAGTGCCCTCAAAATACTTGACATTACAGTTATTAGGCCAAATGGTAATGCTCTGCAATACCTTAGTAATATAAATGTATAGCACCCTTACAAATTAACATTTTGTGGATTATTTATGCAGGTTTAATACAATCTGATTATTATTTCTTAAAGATGCAACAACTTGCTAAATATTTCAGAATATAGACAATATGAGTTGGACTGTATCACCATCTCCCTTAGAAATAATACTCTATTCCTCATTTTCATTGAGGAAATATTGAAGCAGTTCGATCCAGCTCATGGTGTTCATAATTGTGGACCTGTGCCAGGGTGCGCAGGTGTGATCAACTTGGTCAAAGGCAAATTATATAATATCAGTAAGGCTCATGCAGTTAATGATTTTTTCTTTTCTTGGACCTATTGGTGTTTGGAAAATGGTATTTCCATAAGGAAGGATCTTAGAATGGCAATAAAATCAGGGTCAAAGATGAGCTTGAAAGGTACCTTCCGCATGTTGACCTCAACTGAATGAGGAGTGATATAGTGGATGACCTTTACAGGTTGTTGTTGGCCAATATGATGGAGTTGATCAACAGCCTGAGCCTCAATGGCTGGGTTCCAATTGGGCTCCTGGAAATGTGGATGTCAGGGGCCGCAAATCAGGGTAGAATTTTGGGGGTCCCCTCACCATTAAATAGACCATATTAGCACAATTTATATTGAGGCCAGTTCCAGCTGCAGCAATGGATGCAATCAGTACTTCACATTCAGGATTATTGAAAAAATTCTCCTGTGCCTTCTCTTGTGCTTGTGATGTGATTGTTCCATCAATTCGTGCTGAAAGGATAGAGTGATGGGCAAGTGAAATACTGTGGAACTCCTTTTGGTGTGGGATTGGATAAGGCAGTCCTTGAGGGGGAAATCACAGGTAAACAGTATTGAATTGCTGAAATAATCCTGTAACCAAGGGTGCTAATGGTGTTTTAGCTGCCCCTCTGAATATACTAAACAATCTCCCTACAGAGCTCACAAATCAATATTTAAGATTGTGGCTTTAAAACTAGAGAAGACTTTTCAGTAGTCTCTATCAGACCTATTCAATAATCAGACTAATGATAAAATAATAATAATTTTAAATAAATAAATTTTTAGGTGATTTCAAGATTATAAGATAATAATTGAGTAGATAAATAATAGATATAGTAGTACTGAGTGGTGATTTTAAGTTGTTTTATTTGTTGAAGGTATTTTGTTTAATGGATAATAGCTCAATATGAGAAAATTTAGTAATTGTGATAATATAATAACATTGTTTGATAGTTTAAATAGTTGTTGTTGGTAAATAATTTTGATAATATGTAAAATATATTTTGTGATAATAATAATAGTGATATAGATTTTCTTCTGGTGAGAAGAGTATAATATAAATATTTTGTTGAATATAAGTATTTCACTAATAGATGAATTTATAATATAGGCAGACCTACTGTTAACTACAGCTATTTATAAACCACTATTTAGTGTAATTTAATAATAATAATATCTAGATTAACCTACTAGTAAGGGATGAATAATTATTCTCCTTCTTGGTATATAATTATTTGCATGAGGAAAGAGGAGAAAAATGTGAGAGAGAGGCCTCTTTTTATGTTGTGAGAAGTACCCATGGGCTCTCCATGTAAAGTGTTATTCGTGCCCTTGAGATAATTTTGCTGGTGTAGATTTTTTGTAACAAAAGTCAGATGACCTATCTGCTACACTGTATTAGTAATCTTGCACAGCCTTGAGAGATTAATGCTAGTGTGTAAAATTGAGAATGGTGTCATATGACTGAAATATTTTTCCATTTGTTTGGTCAAAATGAAGGTTGAGGTGTTTTTCTTGGTGGGGATTTTGATAAAAATATCAGGTGACTTCTCTTTTGCACTGCTTTAGTCAGCTTGCATAGCCTTGAGGGATTAATGCTGGTGAGTTAAGGATGAAGGTGGTGTCATGTGAATAAGCCCATGCAAAATTTGTTTGTAAGGTTTATTTAGTTCCAGGTGATTATGCTGTGTAATGTGGGGATATCTTGGGTTTTAATTCTTTATTACTGTAATTGCTGTGTGGTTTACAGTTTAGTGTATTCCCCTTGCATGCAGCTGGTTGAAATTGAATTGAGTTGGATTTGATGATCCTGAGGCTGTGTACAATACAGATCTTATGCATGTGGACTGCATAAGTCTTATTTGGGCTCCTGTATTGTTGTGTAATTATTTAAGTTTTTAGTGGATTTTCATGTATTGAGTTGAATTGGATACTGTCATATGATCCTTGTGTCACATGCACTATATTTTGTTACTTTAATTCTTGGTAATATAATCTTCTTGATGGATTTAGAGTGAATATATGTTACAATGTTACTTTTCCTATGTAATTTTGAGTTTCTGTATGTATTAAGCCTATTTTTGATCATGTAAGCCTTACATGTGAGTTTTATTGTGTAACTCCATAAGATTGGACTCCTCTATTGTTCATTTAATTATAGAAGTATATTGAATATTTCAATTGTGAATGCTAAAATCTTCCATTCCTCCCTACTATTGATGTTGTTCCTGGGTGTGTGTGATTTTCAATCATGTCCTTTGAGTGGTGATTTCCTGAATTAGCCATTTTGATCTTGATTTTCCAACTTTTAATTTCCGAAAAATTTCTTGAAACTGGTAAAAAGGTATGGAATACCACATCCCCCTCTCCATTTAATGCTGTCCCCAGCATTTCAGTTTCAAGTACAATATCCTGGGTTCATAAGTGAGAATTTTCTTTCTTTAAATTTTTATTTCAATAAATTCAGTTGATAATTCCATTGATTTCTTGTTATATTGATTTTGAATCTCCATTTCTTCATCTTTTGATTTGGACCCTGTTGTTTCTTCTTGTTTGTTTGTTTATCCATGTTAATGTTGTCCTATGTCATCATTACTGATTTAGGATTATTTCCCTCTCCATTTGATAAAAATTCTTCCAGCTACTAATAAATTATCTTGATTAAATATTTCCACAAGTGTTGCCATAAAAAATTTAAGGAATAAAAAAAAAGTTTTGTACAGTTTAAGGTCTTGTCCAGGACCTCTGCTTTAGTCCTGAGACTGTTGTTTAGCCTAAAATAATCTTGATGAGGCAGTTTAAAGTCATACTTAGGACCATTACTTAAGGTAATTTAGTTGGTCATTGATAAAAAAGGAATTTGATTCAGAAATTTTAAGGTATTATCAAGGACCACTTATTGAGTTGATTTGTTGATGATAAATAAGGAAATTAAGATATTTAGACAGCTTAAGGTCATATAAAGGACCTCTACTTGAGTTGATTCTTGTTGAATTGTCTTGATGAAAGATAAAATGATGATTTAGACAGTTTAAGGTCTTATCTAGGACCTTTTCTTGATGTAATTTTTTGTTGAAAAAATATAAAGGATTCAGACAGTTTAAGGTCTTATCTAGGACATTTTCTTTCAGTAATTTGGTTGGTATTATTGTTTTGCTAATTTGGTTGATTTTGGTGAGTTTTGTTTTGTTGTTTTTCCTTTTATTGTATTTAACAATATTGAGACCCCATATGTTCTTGAGTAAAATTAATACCCATGTCATCCTCTTCATGACAACTCTACACTATAACCCATTGATGATTATTAAATGGGTGGGCACCCCCTCTCCATTTAAATTTTTTTTTTTTTGCCCTAATTACCACTTTTTATACCAGTCACGATGTTTTTTTTTTTTTTTTTTTTTTTTTTTTTAGTAATAATAATAATTTTAATTTTAATAAATTTAATTTTTAATTTTAATATTAATAATAATTCTAATTTTAATAAATTTAATTTAATTTTTTAATAATAATAATAGTTTTAATTTTAATAAATTTAATTTTAATTTTAATAATAATAATAATTTTAATTTTAATTTTAATATTAATAATAATTTTAATTTTAAGAAATTTAATTTAATTTTAATATTTATAATAATTTTAATTTTAATAAATTTAATTCAATTTTAATATTTATAATAATTTTAATTTTAATAAATTTAATTTTCATTTTAATATTTTTTTTTTTTTTTTTTTTGGAGTAGCTGGGTGTGAATACTTCAAATTTGAAGTGTTTGGTTTTGTTTTCTAGCCGCGGGTGTCTCTCCTTCTGCCTGCTCAATCTGATTTTCTTTTTTATTATTATTATTTTTTTTTTTATTTATTCGTTTCTTTTATTATATTTTTTTTTACTCTTATCTTTCATTTATAACGACGTCACACCTATTTCTTCCACGTCGTAACCGTCTTTGCCAATGCTAATCCTTTCGTCGTCCACGTCTTCTTCGGTATAGTGTATTCAATTCTTAATTTTATTATTCTACTGACTTCTTTTTTTTTCTTTTTTCTTTTTTTTTTTCATATTTATTTTAGATTAATAAACGTTGGCGGGGTTTAGGATGTAATGCTGTTGCATGCATGAATTTTGGGGCATATTCTCAGCGAGGTACGTCCTGTTTCTTTTCTTTCTCTTTTTATTTTATTTTATTTTTTATTATACTAATATTCTTGTTATATTTTTTATCTTGATTCATTATGCCCACCACCGCCTTTTTCATTAATACGTCCGACGATGGTCAAGACGTCATCACGGTTTTCTACAGGGGAAATTGATATACGATAAATTGTGCACCACCTGGTGGGCAACAATTGACGCCTTCGTCCTCTATCCCAATCACTAGTTTACCTGAGTCGAGCCTTGTTCAAATGGCATTGTCGTCCTTTAACAACGATGGTCCAGCTTCTCCTATTTTTCACGTTAACGGTTTTAGTGGGCCGACGTCCTCCAAAATTGCTCCAATTTTCGGCGATCCAGTACCTCCTGCAACCGTTTCTTCTCCGATTCCTAATCCTCTGCCACCTTATGAACCTCGCCCTGTTTCTGCTTCACCGCCAGCTTTACAATTTTGACGTGAGGAGCAATTCAATCAAGTTTACGTGGCTTTCGATCGACTGTTTCAGCATTACGTCAACGATTTTTACGAAAACTATCGTGAAACTGTGGCCTCTTCTTCAAATCCTACGGAACTTCGCTGTCTACATTTGTCGTTGTGTTCGGTTATGGAATTATATAACCAAATGTCCCAGTGAGTTTTTTTTTTTTTTTTTTTTTTACTAATATGATCCTTTACCATTTAGGATCCTCAATGAAGAAACTGAATCATCATCATAGAAGCTGGATGGCCCTAAAAAAATCGCTTTCTTCTTTTTTTTTTTTTTTTTTTTTTTTTTTTTTACTTATTTTTTTTTGTTTATTATATATATATATATATATATTTATATATATACTACGTTTATTTTGTTTTATTAGGTGGTTGGAGTAAAAGGGTTTGAAATAAAAAAAAACGATACATGGTCCTTTTGATTCTCATGCCAAGACCCCATTACCATAAAAACAAAAATGATAATAAATAAGATAACAATAAGATAAAAAAAATGAAATAATAATAAAATAAACAAAAATAAGTAAGAATAAATAAATATTTGAATAAGACTAAGAAAAAATAAAATTAAAAAAAATAAGTATTATTTTACATTTATATATATATATTTTTTTTTTATTTTTTTTTTTTTATTTTTTTTTATTTTTTTTTTAAATTTAAATAATAAATGGGGTTAAATGGTTTATAAGATGAATATTTAGAGTTTTGCCTAGCCTTTGATATATGAAGGGCTTAAGGGCTAATCTGTGGGTAAAAGAACATTGTCGATCTTTAATATAAAAGGAGGTGTTTTCTCCCAATTCCCCAAAATAATAATAATAATAATAATAATAATAATAATAATAATCTTTGTGTCTTTAATGATAAGACATTTTGAATATCCAAAGTGAATTAATAAGAAAAAAGAATCAATTGTATAAGAAAACATTTTCATTTGGGTTTAACCTGGCCAGTTATCCTTTTGATTATGTATTGATTATTTGACTTCATTAAGTTCTTCACATATATATTCTTGATTTGTTTGTGTGATTCTTCACTTTGGGTTAAATTCTTGACTGTGGTGATATTATTGACTATGATATTCAATATTGATGAGGGTAAATTATAGAGTAAAAATTGAAATTCCCCAGAATTTCATCCCAAAAACTTAAATCATAAAGGATGGATTTAAGAAATAGACACCCACCCTAATTTTTTTAGTTGAGTTATTTTTATTTTTATTTTTATTTTTTATTTTATTTTTTTTATTTTTTTTTTTACTAATACATAATAACATGGAATAATGATACTGATTCACTTGAAAACTCTTTTTTTTTTATTATTTTATTTTTTTTTTTATTTTTTATTTTTTTTAATTTTCTCTTTTTTTTTTTTTTTTTTTTTATTTTTTCATTTTTATTTTTTTTATTTTTATATTCTTTTTATGGATATTTGATACTAGAATAAGACTAAAATTTATGAAATAATAAAGAAAAATGTTTAATTATAATAAAAAAAGTCACTGATAATATGAAAATTTGTTGTCAAGACCTTTCTTGAATTTGGCCTTTTTAGCTGTAAGCTCATTTCTTCTTTCTTCATTGATATATTGATCTTGAAAATCTTCATTATCATTAATGTAATCCTGGATAAGTTTTCCATTTCTATCATTATTTTCTGTCCAGTCCTCATTTTGTGTTGAGGTCTGATATTGCCTTGCCAAATGGGCTTGCAAATCTGGGCATATCTTTTTATTCTGGGTAATCCAGAAATACTCCTTTTCTTCCTTAGTCTTCTTCTTCTTTTTATTACTTTCTGTTTGTTTATTTGATGCTTTCTTTATTCCTTCTAGCCACTTTACATGCTGAACTGAGCATTGATGATCTTGTTGAGTTATTTTGTACAGTTCCAGGTTGCAATTTTCATTCCTCAAGGGCTGCCAATTGGTATAGCCTTCCCAGGGAAATTGGTCTTCTGTAAGTAAAATTCCCTCTGCTTCAAGTTCTTCAATATTTGTTTGTTCTAAGACAGTTTCTTGATCCTGTTTCTGTTGTCTGTTACTGATTTCTTCATTTATTTCTTCATTTTTGTCCATATGGCTTTCCTTGGCTTTGTCCAAAGAAAAGTAATTTATTCCCAGATTAAAATTGGTATTTTCTTTGTCAGAGGGATGTTGTGGGGTAGGTGAGTATTCTTCTTTGGAATTGGTTGAATGATATATAGAATTTGACCTATATATTTCATTTGGCTCTGATTTGTTTTCCACACAATCTTCTGTGTTTGTTGGGTAAGTGAACTTTTTATGAATGTCCATTTCCTCTGTATTTTGACCTATTTGAGTGCTGAAATAATTATTTTATTCCTTTTTATGTTGCAGAATTTTTTTATTTTGAATTGAATCCTGATATCTGTATGCCAAATGTAATGGTGAATTGGAGGATAATTTTTGATTTGGGGCAATCCTATCATATGGTTTTGCCCTTCTTCTTTTCTTCTTATAAGATATTTGACTTATCCCTTTGACCAAGTTCCTTTTGACATTTTTATTTTCTCTTTCAAGATAATTTTTATGTTGTGGTGAGTGTCCATGATGGTGAGTTATTTTATGTTCATGTTCCTTTGCTTGAATACTGATGTTGGTAGGATCTTTGGGTCTTGAGTTAATTGAATCTTCATTTTTGGTAATTGCACTTTCTTTTTCTACAGTTACCACTTGCTTGATAGCTGTATTTTCCTTATTCAACTCTCTTCTTGGGTGGAAAGCCTTAAAGTGTTGAGGATATTGTAGGAATATTGGATCCTTATTTGGTGTATGAATATGAAATAGGTTATTTTCTTTGGGAAGATAAGTATCTGATTCTTCTTTTGGTTCTTGAATGAGCTCTTTTGAAAATTCTTGTTCTGATTTTCTTATTCCAATTTTTGACTTCTTTAGGTTTTGTTTGGTAATATCTTTATTTTCAATAATAAGCCTTGGGTCAATATTTTCCATATTTGAGGGAAAAGGTTGAAAATTGTTGTCCTGCTTGTGTGAAGCTTCTGCCTGGGATATTTTTGAAAATCCAATTGGTGACCTGGATATTTCCTGTGGTACGACTGGTTTACTTTCATCCATATTATTTTTGATACTGGTTTCTCTGGATTCTTTCTTTACAGTTTCTTGACCATAATCATTTCCATTTTTTTGTTGATTATCCATGATATTTTCCAAGATTTTGTTTAATTCTTTATTTTGTTTGGGGTTTGAGGTTGATTCCATACTTTCGTCCTGAATTATAGGATTCTCTTGAGGCTTGAGGTCTTCATTTATGGTAATTTTGTATCTGAGAGAAATTTCTTTTAAGGAATTTAATGCTGATGTATCAGGATGAGAGTCCAAATTCCTTGCTTCTGCAGTGACATTTATTACTTTTGCAACTGGTTTGATACTTGACTTCCAACTACTCTTAAATATTCCTTTTGAAAGGGATTTTAATGCTTTGATAGGTGAGGGGAGCTTGGTGAGTGGTTTTCTTTTTATTTCTTCAGGATTCTTGAAATTATAATGGTTGATAGCTTGAGTTATTTGGTCACCAGTATTTCCATTTTGTCTTTTTGAGGTTGTAATTCCTGTAAGATTTATTTCTTTAGGCTTTGGCTTGATGTCTTCTGTATTAAATGGGGCTAATTCCACTTTTATATCCCTTTTTCCTTCAGATTCAATTATTTATTCTTCCTTAAATACTTGGTTAGAATGTTTTTCTGAAATTGCCTGATTGTTGGAGCTTGATTCTTTCTCTACTGGTAATTCTTTCCAATCTTCCAATTTAGAAACTGCACATGTTTCCATTCCTGCTGGTGGGTTTTCTCTCCATCCTACTTTCTGTGGTGAGCAAATTGGTAAGCAAAGCCTTCTTCCATCTGGCTCTATATAACTGAATATTTCCCCTTTTTGTTGAGAAAAGTCTAATTTGATGTTGTTGTCTGCAAGGAAGGGCCTTCCCAATACTGTGTGTACTGCTCCCCTTGCTACAAAAAGGTGTATATTTCTTTCTTCCCCAGTGACTAGAGTGATTGGGGTAAATTCTGCTAATCCAACTATTGAGGTACAATACCCACCAATTCCCCTTAAATTCATGTTGAGACATCTTGTGGTGAGTCCTGCTTTGATTGCTGAATCTTCTGGTATTATATTTAATTCTGATCCTGTATCAACTAGTGCCATTATTTCATGTCCTTCTTCTCCTAAGTACACTTGCATAAACCCTAATGGACAGGCATAATGTAGTTTGGGCTGTTCATAATCTCCTAAGTGGTGGTTTATGAGTTTGGTGTGAATTTCTTTTGTGTCAAGTGAGTTGATTGAGTTCCCTTCTTCTGTTGTCAAATTTTTAAGCTGGTTGATAACCTTGGGTGACATGATAAGAACTTGTTCTAAGGTGAGATTTATTTTCTGATCCAAAACCTTTTTGATAATTTGACTCATAACCTCTTGAAATTCTGTGTGTTCTTGCTTGATATCCTTGTTTTTAATATTATTTTGAGTCAATTCCTGCTTCTTTCCAGAATACTGTTTTTCTTTAACTTCTGGGCTAACTTCTTCTTCCCCTTTGAACTCTTGAGGTTTCTTAAATTTAGTAGGAATAATTGTTTTTTCCACTGTACCCTCTTTATCTTCAATATAGGCTCCAGGGATGTTTGGTTTCTTGTTTGGTGGTGTTTCCATTGTTTTTGGTAATGACTTTGTTGCTTCTTGACTTGGATTCTCATTTCTTGAGGATCTTTGTTTGGTGTTCCTCAATCCATAATTATTGAGAAATGGATCATTGGCTGAGGATATGGTTGGTGGTTGCCAGCTTCCCCAATCTTCAATTTTGGCTATAGCTGTTGAAATGTCATTGTTCTTTACTTGTATTATGTTCACTTCTTTAGGTTGGTGTGTTGATTCTCTAGCTTCATTTTCCTTCCTTTTCTTGGTAAGTTCTTCCTGTTCTTTTGCAAATTCTTCCACTAATTTCTTTGGTGATATTTTCCCATCTATTGGTACTCTTTGCCAATTTGGAAATAAAAATCCACCTCCTTGTCTGCTAACCCATTTCTTATTTTGATCTTCAAAAAGGTAGTTGCATCTATTCACTGAATGCCCTTCTTCAAGACAGTAATAAAGCTTTACATAAGGTCTTGGTGTGTTTTGTGCTGGTGCATAGGGAACATGCCTTTGTGAGAATGGGGGTAAATCATTTCTTGGTTTGAACTGTTGATTATTGAGTTGGTTATTGGTAAACCCACCCATTTGAGGTTTGGATAAACTCTTCAATTCCTCCAGTTGAGTGATAAATTTCTTGACATCTTCATTTTCCCCTTGTGCCTGCTTTCTAGTTTCCATTTTTTGTTCTTTGAGGGATTCAGTAATTTCCTTCATTTTATTAAAAGCTTCATTCGTTCCTGGGAAAGTCTCCTCCTTGAAATGAACTTTATTTTTATTTTCAGTAACATTCCTTCCTATATCTCTTGATGATGAGAATCTTTTGGTTACTAATATTCTGGCTTCCAATTCTTGTTCAATGTACTTCTTGAGGATCTTCATAGGTGGTATAAGGTATCCTCCATCTTCAGCTCTAACCATGACATTATCTTTAATCATTTCCTTACTTATGGCCCCTTTAATATCAGCTGAAAGGCAATCAAATAAGTCTTCATGGAACATGTTATCTTGAGGAATATACCTGTATCTTAATAAGTAAGTAACAATACTTTCATATTCTCCAATAAACTTTTTATATTGTGATAGACTACCAATTCCTCCATCTTCTTGAGTTTCAGAAAAAAGCTTCATCAGTGAGTCTTTTCTGTATCTTCTTTCAGCTTCAACTCTTCCCCATTTTGTTATGAGATCCTTCTTGAGCTGTGTCCAATTTCCTTCTTCATAACCTGGCATAGCTTCAATTGCATCACTCACCTTTTGGTTGGTTGTCCAAAATGCCATTTGCATTGCTAGATCTTCATCTGTTGCTCCTTCAATTCGAGCTATTCTTTCCACTTTCCTGATGAATTTCTCTACTTCTTCTCCATCAAAATTTAGATTGTAATCTTTTGCTTTAATTTTAACCACAGGTCTTTCTTGTCTTGGAACTTTCTGCCGTAATGGACTTGGATTATTTGGTGTAGTGACAAACACTCTCCTGGGAATATTTTGAGTTCTTGGTTCTGTGACTGGAGTAGAGGTTGCTCTTGGTCCAGGTGTAGGTGATATTGGTGAGTCTTCAGGCCTAACATGCCTTGGTAATGTTTGTTCACTTGGACTGGCTCCAGTTGTGTAAGATGTTTGTTCCCTTCTTTTTCCTTTCTTTTTACTTTGTGTTAATAATAAATCTTGCATTTGCTTCATAAGACTTTGTATTTGTACTGTTTGATCTTCCTCTTCACTTTCTTCTGCATACTGTCCTTCTACAGTATCTTCAGGTAATGGTGGTAATTCAGATGTTGATTGTTGATTCATTTCTACTTGATAAACTGATCCTTTGAATTCTTTTGTACTTCTCTTGTTTTTTCTTGCTTCTTGAATTAACTTGAAGAAAAATCTCCTTAATTCTTCCTTTTCCTTCTGTTCTGTTCTGGGTGTTGCAATGAGTAAATGAATATCCTGAGGTGTTTGATTTTCTGCTGTTCCTTCTTTTACTGGATAATAAAAATGGTATGATTGATTGGAGGATTGTGATGGTGATGATGATTTGGAATGAGATTTGTTTCCAGATTCCAGATTGTATGAGAGTGTTGATTGTTAATTCTTGATAATGATAATTATTTTTGTGAGTTATGTTGATTTGGTTATCTTATTTCTTGATTATGGACTGATTGTTGAATGTTGAAGTTGAAATGGCCACTGTTGGGACACCAGATGTGGAACTCCTTTTGGTGTGGGATTGGATAAGGCAGTCCTTGAGGGGGAAATCACAGGTAAACAGTATTGAATTGCTGAAATAATCCTGTAACCAAGGGTGCTAATGGTGTTTTAGCTGCCCCTCTGAATATACTAAACAATCTCCCTACAGAGCTCACAAATCAATATTTAAGATTGTGGCTTTAAAACTAGAGAAGACTTTTCAGTAGTATCTATCAGACCTATTCAATAATCAGACTAATGATAAAATAATAATAATTTTAAATAAATAAATTTGTAGGTGATTTCAAGATTATAAGATAATAATTGAGTAGATAAATAATAGATATAGTAGTACTGAGTGGTGATTTTAAGTTATTTTCTTTGTTGAAGGTATTTTGTTTAATGGATAATAGCTCAATATGAGAAAATTTAGTAATTGTGATAATATAATAATATTGTTTGATAGTTTAAATAGTTGTTGTTGGTAAATAATTTTGATAATATGTAAAATATATTTTGTGATAATAATAATAGTGATATAGATTTTCTTCTGGTGAGAAGAGTATAATATAAATATTTTGTTGAATATGAGTATTTCACTAATAGATCAATCTATAATATAGGCAGACCTACTGTTAACTACAGCTATTTATAAACCACTATTTAGTGTAATTTAATAATAATAATATCTAGATTAACCTACTAGTAAGGGATGAATAATTATTCTCCTTCTTGGTATATAATTATTTTCATGAGGAAAGAGGAGAAAAATGAGAGAGAGAGGCCTCTTTTTATGTTGTGAGAAGTACCCTTGGGCTCTCCATGTAAAGTGTTATTCTTGCCCTTGAGATAATTTTTCTGGTGTAGATTTTTTGTAACAAAAGTCAGATGACCTATCTGCTACACTGTATTAGTAATCTTGCACAGCCTTGAGAGATTAATGCTAGTGTGTAAAATTGAGAATGGTGTCATATGACTGAGATATTTTTCCATTTGTTTGGTCAAAATGAAGGTTGAGGTGTTTTTCTTGGTGGGGATTTTGATAAAAATATCAGGTGACTTCTCTTTTGCACTGCTTTAGTCAGCTTGCATAGCCTTGAGGAATTAATGCTGGTGAGTTAAGGATGAAGGTGGTGTCATGTGAATAAGCCCATGCAAAATTTGTTTGTAAGGTTTATTTAGTTCCAGGTGATTATGCTGTGTAATGTGGGGATATCTTGGGTTTTAATTCTTTATTACTGTAATTGCTGTGTGGTTTACAGTTTAGTATATTCCCCTTGCATGCAGCTGGTTGAAATTGAATTGAGTTGGATTTGATGATCCTGAGGCTGTGTACAATACAGATCTTATGCATGTGGACTGCATAAGTCTTATTTGGGCTCCTGTATTGTTGTGTAATTATTTAAGTTTTTAGTGGATTTTCATGTATTGAGTTGAATTGGATACTGTCATATGATCCTTGTGTCACATGCACTGTATTTGGTTACTGTAATTCTTGGTAATATAATCTTCTTGATGGATTTAGAGTGAATATATGTTACAATGTTACTTTTCCTATGTAATTTTGAGTTTCTGTATGTATTAAGCCTATTTTTGATCATGTAAGCCTTACATGTGAGTTTTATTGTGTAACTCCATAAGATTGGACTCCTCTATTGTTCATTTAATTATAGAAGTATATTGAATATTTCAATTTTGAATGCTGAAATCTTCCATTCCTCCCTACTATTGATGTTGTTCCTGGGTGTGTGTGATTTTCAATCATGTCCTTTGAGTGGTGATTTCCAAATTAGCCATTTTGATCTTGATTTTCCAACTTTTAATTTACAAAAAATTTCTTGAAACTGGTAAAAAGGTATGGAATACCACAATACCAATTCTAGAATATAAGAATTCAGGTGGATTCAATTGGTGATGGATGAATATGAGAATTAACGCACAAATCTAGAAATTGGGTCCATTGGGTATAAACCACCAATTTGGTTGGACCACACCTTGTTTGTTTGTTCTTCATTAAGCTTTGTAGGAGGTGTGCAATTTTACTACTAATCATGCATGTTTCCACATCCACAATAGTTCGTGTGATTGTTGGGGAGTTATCCTGAGTGCTCCTTCCCTCGGGATCTTCCAAATCCGCCTCCGCAATTGTTTTAAGCATGATGTGATGGTTACAACATATTTGCAGCTTATTAATATTTCTGAAAAATTCTCCTGGTCCTTTGCTTTTGGATGATAGGAATTCTTCATATAATGTGGAATATTCTTGCTGCATGGTCGGGTTGAGTGGGAGCAGCTCATAATGATGGCTAATAGTGGGGAGGGATTTGAGATGTGTGGTTTTGGTGCAGCGCAAACTTAAATGCTGCAATTCCAAATGCAAAATATCATTGCAAACTTTGGAAAGACTACTCAGGATAAATGGTGAGCAGTTATCTTGATCGGCGCTCTGGGGTTAAGTGATGAATGATATTATGCCCAAAAGGTCATGAATGGTGTTGTGAATAGGTGTGCCCGTTAAACATATTTGACAGGATGAAAGGAGGCTATTAATGGCACGGTGAGTGGCAGTGTATAGAGAGCGAATATAGCTGTAAGATGGGGCAAGGGTTATTGGATATAAAAGGTAATTTTAATCATTTAAGCTCAGCCACTCACTGTGCTTCATCCAAAATTATACAATGCCAATTGATTTGAAAAATGAATGATGTAGAGGTATTGGTTTTCTTAAATACTTTGGTAATACTATTGTAAGAAGTGAGGAAGATATCATATTTTAAGATTTTGGCCTTGGATAATGAGTGACAAGTGGGACCATGGTAGATTTTGGCATGCAGCGCTCCAGCCTGAGCATGCTTGGATATTTCTGATTGCCAGTTGGTAATTAAGCAAGGGGGGAAGATGATCATGGTGGGCGTGGAGCAATGGGGGTTTGCAATCATCCGCTCCTTGGAGGTACCAATTAGAGCAATGACCTGAATGGTTTTACCTAATCCCATATCATCTGCGAGCAGTCCTCCAAGAGGGGTATTGGTCAAAAGGGATTCAAATGAGCTAACGACCTTGTTTGTAATGATGTGCCTGGCATTAAAAGTGGATCCTGGGGGTGAGGTGGCCCAAAGGTTACGGTCTGTGTGAGCCTGTGAGGTATGTATAACATACCCATAAGGCCACAAATGATTTTACAGACAGTTAATTTTATCTTAAACAGACTTTTTAGTTGAATTTAAAATAAAAAATAACAAAAAATAAGTATAACTTTTTTTTGGATAAACAAAGTTATAATTATTATGTCATTTTTGGATTCTACACCAAAAATAACATAGGGTACACCCATAGGGTGTTATACCCAAAAACACTTATTTCTTGTGTTATTGGAAGATTTAAGAATCTCACAGTACTAATGTAGCTTTTTTTAACATTTTTTTAAAATTGTTAAATTTAAGCTTAATTAAGCTTAAATTTAAAGTTACATAAGGTTTATGCAACTTTACCAAAATTTTAGTTAAAATTGAGGTGTTGTGTATATTTACTGAATTGGCTAAGGATTTGCCATACAGAATGTAAATCCTGCGTGAGCTCAATTTAAAAGGGTTTAAGGCCATAGTATGGCTTTAAATAAATAAAAGGGCAAAATCCACGCAAAAAGGTGGGACAAAGGAAAAAGACCAAATAGAGCTGGGGTACCCAACTTTTTGGATCTGCAAGGACTCAATTAAGGTTGTCCACCTGTATTGGAGGATTTTCAACCTTATTTAAACTTTAAGATTAGACTTTGATCCAACCTTAAGGTTTAAACTGGTTTTATCCCAATTTGGACAGGAATTTCAAGCTGCCAAAGGGTAAATCCCAATATGCAGGCTTGAAATCAAGGTTTTAAGAACTGTCAGAGCTTAATTAAGCTTAAAAACCTTAAATAAGCTTAAAACTTTAAAGTTTCAAACATTAAAACCTTATCAAAACTTAAGGTTTGGTGTGTATTGCTATTTTACGTGGAAAAATAGCAATAACTTCAAAAATTCATTAAAAATCCAATTCTTAATGGATTTGCTTGAAAATTTCACACAACTTAGAATTTAATATTATCAATATATAAATTAAATTTTAAGTATCTTTTATAAATAAGTTTCCTGGGTAATTAGCCTGGAAATTTACTCTTTTAATTAAGCTTAAAGAAAATTATGATTTCTATAAAAATTAATTAAAAATTGAGTTTAAAAGATTTCTGCTTGAAACTCTAATTTTAAGTTGTTCATGTGATGAAATTTAATATAAATAAACTTATTTTATATTAAAACTTAAAATAATTACACTAAATGAGGATTAAAGTTACTTGGAGTTAAGAATAACACTGGTAACTTTAAATTGGAAGTAAAAATAAGTTGCCTTAAGTTAAGAACTCTATTTTTAAGCATGGTTTTTCAGTTTTGACCTTAGCACGCCCTCTACATTCATTATGAATCATGAGAGCTGCCCTGAAGACATAAAAAGAGTCTTTTCATTACTGTTTTTGTCCATCAATCATTATCAATCCAATCATATTAGTAATTTAAACAGGTAAAGTTTTATTAAATATAAAATCTTATTATTAAAAGTAATTCTTAAGTTATTTTTATTCTTTATTTATTGAAATTAAAGAATTGAAGTCATAGAATTTAGATTATTGTTGTAATCACCAATAATATATTTTATTATATAAAATTATCATTTTAAATATCTTTTAAAATCCACAAATTCCTCTCAAAAAGCTCTTAAATCATAATTTATATTATTAAAAGTTGTTTATCTTTAAATTTATTGATTTTTGACGTGTTTTTAACTTATAATTATTATTTAATATTATAACTGTTGTATTTTGACTTATTATATTAAATAAATCTTGTAAGTAAGTTTTCTCTAGAATGCTATATTTTTTTATCTAGTATTAGTTTTTTTATATAGAATTTTTATTCTAAAAGAATTATTTCTGCACAGTGTGTGTTTAATTCTTTTTATAAATAATATTTATATTATTTATAAGTGGTTAATATTCATATTTTCCACGTGTAATTGTCTCATTAAGAGCTTTACACTACTTATTGTTATAACTGTCAGTGACTATAACAATAATAGAATAATTATAATTTATTATAATTATTATTTTTTTATTATTATATTATTATAATAATAATTAAATTTATTTTTTTTTATATAATTATTTTTAATAATTATATTTAAATTTGTGGTTATAATATTTTATTATATTATATTTTTCTACTGAGGACAGTCATAGTACTATTGATATTGCTACTATTATCAAGAGTTTCATAGACAAACCTTACATTTGGGGGCCTGGCCGTGATTTTAAACCAATTTTTGGGACATAAATCATATTCTAGACCTTATTTTACTAATTTTTGACGTAAAATTGCCATATTTATCTTAATATTGGCTTTTTTGGGACTTATCCCTTATAAATAATCTTTATAATATTAATAAAGTTATTTTTTCTTAAGAATATTGTTTGAAACAATATACTATTGAGTGATTTGGAATAAATTTCTTTTGTCTAACTAGTGGCTTTTTCACATCACAGACTTGAAATTTATTCTTTGAGTTATTCTAGTATAAAGTGAATAATAATATAATTTTGATTAATTAACTTGTTGATTGCATAATTATTATTTCTTTAAAGAAAATAATAAATCAAATAAAAAATCTTTAAAAATAAAAATCTTTACTAAAAACATTTTTTCTTTTGATCTTAGACATTTTTCTTTATTTTTGACATAATTTGCCATAAATTACATAAAAACAACTTTATTCAATAAGTTGAGTTTATAAGTTATTTTTATTATTTGATAAAATAACTTATATTGTTAATTTTTCTCTAGTGTCTTCCATCAGAGAAAGTTCTTCAGACTCTGAAGCCTCAGAGTCCAGTATTGAAATTCAAACCAGCCCAGCACCAAGGCGTTTGATAACCAAAGAACCCTTTAAAGGTCCTGCAGGTGAATTCAATTCAATTTTTACTCTATTTTTTATTAAAATTGAGGTGAAATGACTCCTACTAGAAGTGGAAGCAATTACTCCATCCAATCAAATGGATCTGGACCAGGACATTCCAGCCACAAATCCAAAAGGCAAGAATGTCCTCCCAGAGGAGAGGCACAAATGGAGGATGCCAGAACTTCCACCAGTTCCCAAAGGTTAGCCAGCACCTTTGAACCTCTTCTTGAGAGTCCAGAAGCTGACATAACTGCTATTGCTGTTAGACCTGAGCCATTTCCAACAGGCAGCTGTGGAAATTTATCAATCCCAATGGAAAAACTGGTTCCTGGCGTCAAAACAACAAGAGTGGGAACTCCTTCCAAGTCTTTGGATAGGCACCATGAACTCTTATCTTCAAGTGAAGAAGTTCATGGGGCCAGAAAAGACAGAAGATCTTCTACTGGGTTGGACACCAATGTCTGTCAAAGGACAAGTCCAACAGATAAAAGCTTGGTTGAAAAACCAAAGCATGTTGTCAGAAGATCAGAAGAAGAAATTGGCCCAAGGCAAGGACAACAGCCCAGTGGAAGCTCCTCAAGCATCCACCAGCAAAAATCCACCTCAACCAGTACAAAACAAGCCCAAGCAAGCCCCAAAAACCAATCAAAAGGGCAAGCAGAAGGCAAAGGGAAAGGCAAAGCCCAAATGGAACAAGCCTTACCCGCAGAACTACAGAATTCCAAAGAAGGAAAAGACAGCCATGGACAATGTGTTCAATATGGCAAGAACTTTGATGGAATTCAAAAACAAGGAGGAGGAAAGATTGAACCAATCCTTTCCAAAGAAGTAGACCTTGTAAAGCTTGTAACTTACTTTGAATCTTGTAATAAAGAAATTATGGCAAAATTTAAAGCATTTGATCATGTCCAACAGAAGTTGGGTAATGAAATATTACAAGTAAAAGACCAACAAAAGACCATAATTGGCCTTGAAAATGTTAATAAGGCAAATATTTTGTCTTTGACACAAATTTGTGAAAGACTTGAGTTTAAAGTTACCTTACTCAATCAACCAGATGAGCATTCAATTTCTTTTATAACTGGACAGTTGAAAGAATCGAAAATACAAGTACAAAACTTGGAAAATTCAACTGGTCACAATGCAGCTCTTTTTCAAGAACAATTGGAAAAAAGTGATAAAGCAAGACTTGAATTGAAAGAAGATATTCAATCAAGTATTAATAATATATCACTGAAAAATCAATTGCCAAGGCAATCCACACCATTTCTTGACAGGAATGTTCTTAACTTGAATAATGATTTACATCATACAATTTCAAGTCATGATATGGAAACTGCTTGCAATTTTAAAGACATTCCAAGATTAGAGGAATGGCCAACCTTCAGTGGTGAAGGAGAATATAATCACATGGAATTTATGAAAACAATTGATATATTCAAAGAAGACTTTAACATACCAGATGAATACATAAGTGCCAGATTGCACTCATTATTTACCAAATCAGCAAAGAAATGGTATTATAAGATGAGGCAAGACCATGGTAAACATTCTTGGCCTTGGTGGAAAGAACAAGTTATTTCCAAATGGGCAAATGATTCCTGGAGATTTAGAATGGAAAATTCTTTTGAAGAAGCCATTTTTAATATTGAGAGGGACAGGCCCATGTCTTGGTTTCTTAAACAGAAGGACAGATTAACTTCCCTTCATCCTGATATGTCTGAAACAATGGTACATAAAAGGATATTAAGAAAATGTGGTGGTGACCTTGAGCATGCTATAAGAAGCAGATGTATTGAGCCTTGCTCTACAGAGGATTATATCAATGCTATGGAGGATATCACTACTAGAACAAAAATTGGAAGAAATTGGTATAAACCCCCAATAGACAACAAGACTAGTGGGAAACCAATTTCAAAACCAAATAAACCACATGACAGACCTCCTTTGAAATGTCATAAATGTGGAAGTACATCTCATTTGGCAAACACTTGTCCCAAAAAGACAAGAGTCAATGAGATAAATATTGAAAAAGTGGAAGACACAAAAGAAACTGGTGTATCTTTACATTAAAGTGATTCTGAACCTTCAGAAGAAGAAGTATTAGAAGAACTTAGTATAGAAAATATTAATGTTTCTTTTGAAGTCACTGAGGTACATATTCACTTACCACAGTACAGTGATGAATGTATGGATCTCATACATGTGCAAGATGCCAAAATGCAAAAAACCAAACCTGCCAGAGGTAAAGGGTATACAGCTGGGTCATCTTGTATCACTAATATTGTGATAAATAACATAGAAGCCAAGATACATCTTGACTCAGGGGCTTTTTGCACTTGTGTTGGAAAAGATTATCTTGACAAGATTTATACCAATTGGAAAGACAAGTTGATGCAATTTGAAGGTATAAGATTCAGCAGTGCTAGCCAAAACATGCACCCTTTGGGTATATTTGAAGCAGCAATAATATTTCCTCATCCTGCAGGAAGTGTAAGATTGAAAGCTGAATTTGTTGTTATGAATAATTGTACTTCACAACACTTTATACTTGGAAATGATTATCTCAATATCTATGGTATTGATATCAATAATCATAAAGACAGATATTTCACTATAGGGGAAAATAAAAGGCAAAAATTTGCTTTTTCTCCAGAAATAAGAGAAATCACTGTCATTAAACAAGTGAAAAATGTTAACAAGGACAAATTTGTGTCAGATCAGCTAAGTGAAGCACAAATTAGTCCTGAATTAACACCTGAAATGAAGGAAGATCTTATTGAAATTTTATTTCAATATAGAGAAGCCTTTGCTTCTGATAATGAACCACTTGGGGCTATAAAAGATCATGAGGTGGACATTAAGCTTAATGTGGAAAGGCCTTATCCGCCACTATTAAGAAGACCAGCTTACCCAGCTAGCCCTAGGGCTAGAGAAGCATTAGAAAGTCATATTAATGAACTAATGAAACTGGGAGTTCTTAGAAAAGTTGGACACAATGAGGAAGTTGAAGTCACAACTCCAGTGATCATTACTTGGCATAATGACAAGTCAAGAATGGTTGGTGATTTTAGAGCACTGAATACCTACACTATTCCAGACAGGTATCCAATCCCTAGAATTCATGAGACTTTAACTCAATTATCCAAAGCAAGATTTATTACTTCTATGGATGCTCTTAAAGGCTTCCATCAGAATGTTTTAACAGCTCATGCTAGGAAATTATTGAGAATAATTGCTCATTGTGGTATTTATGAATATTTGAGGATGCCTTTTGGTATTAAAAATGCACCCTCTCATTATCAGAGAATGATGAATACCATCTTCCCACATGAATTATCAGAGGGATGGTTAATCATTTATATTGATGACATTATCATTTGTTCAGAAACCTGGCAATTACATTTAGAGAGACTTTCATTAGTACTTAAGAAAATCTTACACGTGAACATGAAAATTTCTCTTAAAAAGTGTAATTTTGGATTTCATGAGTTAAAAGCTCTAGGACATGTAGTCTCAGGACTGAGCCTTAGTGTTGATAAAAAGAAAGTGGCTGCAGTTTTACTGAAACAAATGCCCCAGAACAAAAAAGAAATGATGTCTTTCTTAGGGTTTGCCAGTTATTACAGGCAACACCTTAAAGATTTTGCAATCCATGCCAGATCATTATACAGAATTTGTGATCAACAAACTGTTTTTGAAATGACACAGGAGAGAATTCAAGCATATGAAAAAATCAAGTATGCGTTGACCAATGCACCATTATTATTAATGCCAGATTGGAAACTTCCTTTCAAGCTGTATATTGATGCATGTGGTGATGGTTTAGGAGCTGCTCTTGATCAAGTTCAAATTGTCAATGACAAACCTTATGAGGGTCCAATTTGTTTTATTTCAAGACAAATTAAACCTACTGAGGCCAGATATGGAGCTAGCCAAATGGAGTGCCTTTGCCTTGTTTGGTCTCTGTAAAAACTTCATTACTATCTTGATGGTAGTGTGTTTGAAGTAATTACTGATTGTAATGCAGTAAAATCACTTCTTAACATGAAAACTCCAAACAGACACATGTTAAGATGGCAGATTGCTATACAGGAGTATAGAGGAAATATGACCATAGTACATAAAGCTGGAAATATTCACAAAAATGCTGATGGCTTGAGTAGATGGGCATTACCCAATACACCTGACAATCCTGCCTATGTTCCTACAAGTGCAGAACCTCAAATTCCAATTGAAGGAATTAATATCACAGATGTTGGAACAGAATTCTTTGATGAAGTTAGAGAAAGCTATAAGCAAGATAAAAATTGCCATATACTTACTTCTCTACTTGACAAAGATTGCAAAGATGCAGCATTGGCTAATTCTCT
Organism: Austropuccinia psidii; assembly: GCA_023105745.1. NCBI lineage: Eukaryota > Fungi > Basidiomycota > Pucciniomycetes > Pucciniales > Sphaerophragmiaceae > Austropuccinia > Austropuccinia psidii. Next base: position 2,562,271 of record JALGQZ010000009.1, on the reverse strand, counting down.
GGATGATATTTGGAAAACATCTTATGACAACGGAAGATTCCATTTATTTGATGGTATATTATACCATAGGTCTAAACACACATGTGTCATGGTCCTATGTAGTAGAATGTTGATTAACACAATACTACTAGAATGCCATGATAACATTTATTCTGGACATCTGTCTGAAGACAGAACAATGGAAAGAATTAAGACATGTGCCTGGTGGCCATCTTGCAGAAAAGATGTCATTGAGTACTGTCACAGTTGTGATAGATGCCGGCAAGCCAATAAAGCTACTGGTAAAAGATTTGGTTTAATGATCCATATTCAAGAACCAAGTACCCCATGGGAAGTGGTTCACATGGATTGGGTAACTGCCTTACCACCTGGAGGTGATAAAAGTTACAATGCATGTCTTGTTATTGTAGACAGATACAGCAAAACACCAATCTTTTTACCATGTCATAAGGATGACACAGCTATGGATAAAGCTCTTTTAATTTGGAACAGAGTCATATCCCATACTGGTCTCTTTAAAAACATCATTAGTGATAGGGACCCAAAATTTACATCAGCCTTATGGACTAATTTACATAAGCTTTTGGGTACAAAATTATCATTCTCAACAGCATACCATCCACAAACAGATGGGTTAGCAGAAAGAATGATTCAAACCCTTGAGGACATGATCAGAAGATTTTGTGCTTATGGCCTGGAGTTTAATGATTCTGACGGCTTTACCCATGATTGGTGTACTCTTATACCAGCATTGGAATTAGCCTATAAGACCTCCATCCATGCTTCCACAGGCAAGACTCCTGCAATGTTGGAAAAAGGATGGAACCCCAAACTTCCAGTTGATACTTTGAAGAAAGATCTAGTTGATATTCATCCAACTGCTTCAAGCTTTAAATTGTTGCTTGATAAAGTGAGGCACCATGCAAATCAAAGCATGAATGATGCCTTTGAATATGCTAAACAGAAATGGGATAAAAGTCATAAAACCCCAGAATTCAAAGTAGGGGACTTAATACTAGTTTCAACCTTGAACTTTAATAATATTAAAGGTCCAAAGAAATTGAAAGATTCCTTTGTAGGACCATTTATTATCAAAGCCCTTCATGGGACAAATGCAGTACAAGCGGAACTGTCAGGAGAGTTAGGAAATAAGCATCCAACTTTTCCTGTCAGTCTTGTAAAGCATTACACTTCAAGTGATAAGGAATTATTTCCTTTAAGAAATGAAACACCCTTAGAGGTACCCCCACTTGAACCAAGTGAGGAAAAGAAAGTACTGAAGGTCTTAAAAGAAAGAAGACTCAGGGGCAAAAATGAAAGAGAATACTTAGTCAGGTACAGAAATCCACAACATGAAGATGAGTGGATTGAAGAAAGTAAAATACCTGATTCCCAAAAGTTTCTCAGAAGATTCAGACATGAGAGAAGACCAATTCCTCAGTAAAAAGTTTGAATTGTGTGCTTTACATACTTGAAAGTATAAGTCATGAGGTTGGACAGTGGATTATACCCCCCCCAGATAACTTGGGGGTATACTACAAAGAAAAATTGTGGTACAATTTTTTTTTTGGTGGTAGGCAATGTGAGCCTGTGAGGTATGTATAACATACCCATAAGGCCACAAATGATTTTACAGACAGTTAATTTTATCTTAAACAGACTTTTTAGTTGAATTTAAAATAAAAAATAACAAAAAATAAGTATAACTTTTTTTTGGATAAACAAAGTTATAATTATTATGTCATTTTTGGATTCTACACCAAAAATAACATAGGGTACACCCATAGGGTGTTATACCCAAAAACACTTATTTCTTGTGTTATTGGAAGATTTAAGAATCTCACAGTACTAATGTAGCTTTTTTTAACATTTTTTTAAAATTGTTAAATTTAAGCTTAATTAAGCTTAAATTTAAAGTTACATAAGGTTTATGCAACTTTACCAAAATTTTAGTTAAAATTGAGGTGTTGTGTATATTTACTGAATTGGCTAAGGATTTGCCATACAGAATGTAAATCCTGCGTGAGCTCAATTTAAAAGGGTTTAAGGCCATAGTATGGCTTTAAATAAATAAAAGGGCAAAATCCACGCAAAAAGGTGGGACAAAGGAAAAAGACCAAATAGAGCTGGGGTACCCAACTTTTTGGATCTGCAAGGACTCAATTAAGGTTGTCCACCTGTATTGGAGGATTTTCAACCTTATTTAAACTTTAAGATTAGACTTTGATCCAACCTTAAGGTTTAAACTGGTTTTATCCCAATTTGGACAGGAATTTCAAGCTGCCAAAGGGTAAATCCCAATATGCAGGCTTGAAATCAAGGTTTTAAGAACTGTCAGAGCTTAATTAAGCTTAAAAACCTTAAATAAGCTTAAAACTTTAAAGTTTCAAACATTAAAACCTTATCAAAACTTAAGGTTTGGTGTGTATTGCTATTTTACGTGGAAAAATAGCAATAACTTCAAAAATTCATTAAAAATGCAATTCTTAATGGATTTGCTTGAAAATTTCACACAACTTAGAATTTAATATTATCAATATATAAATTAAATTTTAAGTATCTTTTATTATTATATTATTATAATAATAATTAAATTTATTTTTTTTTATATAATTATTTTTAATAATTATATTTAAATTTGTGGTTATAATATTTTATTATATTATATTTTTCTACTGAGGACAGTCATAGTACTCTTGATATTGCTACTATTATCAAGAGTTTCATAGACAAACCTTACAGTCTGATTGGCCATTGGTGATTTCTTGATCCCAGAGAAAAGCTAGTCTGGTCTTTTGATGAGGGAGGAGGGTGGTTTGAATAATGGCATGGGGCGGGGTCATCATGGGGAGGTCTGATCCACTGGGTAATTGTATCAGTTTTTGCTTGGAAATCAATGATGAAACAGCAGGATATGAAGCTGGCGTCAAGTTTGAAGTGGGAAATGTGGGAGTAAAGAGTTGACATTGACTATGAGTATTACAGTCATATTCTTTGGGCATTTTAAGCTTGAAATCTTGTGTTTGAACCCTTTCCATTATGAATAGAATGTTTGGATACCATGTGAAGAACATCAATGCTATATTGGGTTTCTGAGATGAGGAGGGATCATTTGCATCAGTCCTAAATACTCCCTCAACAAATAATATTTGAGCAGGATTGGATTGGCAATTTTCAATCCATGCCCCACCAGGACCACAGTGCATGATAGTTTTTGGTGCCCCAAGGAATGGTATCAACGTTTTGCAAAGGGTTCCAGGGAGAGAGCCAATAGCATGCTGGTGATTGGGGATATATACAAATATGTTGTGTTGATTGTGCCATAGGATAATCCAAGAAGCCATGTGGGAATTCTCAGGATTTAAGGTTATATCACTATTTATTTGAATACAAATATTAATCATCCCAATGCAAAGTGGTTGTGAAGGGGTTGACATGATGGCTATTTTAAATTATTTGGGGACAGTTGGAAATTATATGATCGGGAAGGGTTAGCTAAAGGGAATGAAGAGAAATAAGCGCAGGTGGGGAACTTATACAAGAGGCAGCGATGGGCTCAAGGGGGGATGGCCTGTGGTTACATGCATGGTCTTTAGGAAGATGGGCCTCTTGGGCTCATAATTCTCATATCCGATTTGGGGCATATATCAAGGGAAGGTGGCAAAAATGTGGGTGCACCGATATGACTGCTGGATCTGCAGCAAGTTACAAAACTTTTGGTGGAACAAGGTTGACATTAGCATATCCGAAATTGGGTGGGTTGTAGCAACTTATTGTGGAGGGGCATATTAGAGGCATGCAGCCATGTTCGCTGGTGTGACAGCAAACAATGAGCGTATCTGCCCCAGGTTATTTGTCACACGGGGACCTACTGGGCAATGTTGGCGTTTTAAAGGGCAATCTCACTGTGGGGATGTTTGTGTGTGGGCGGGTGAGATATTTTTGGTGGCGTGCCACCAAACATGAGCTTGGTTTTGCCTGAATTTTTCTGCTGACTGATGTCTACTGGGCTTCCAGGGAGGAATGTGGGGTATGATCAAAGGTGGCGCAGGCCGTGAACCGTGATCCACATATACATTCACCCCTATTGTGTTTGAGGTGGGTACTAATCCACTGACATTGGCATCAGGGTCTTTGCCTCACGCGTGTACAAAACTCCGGCTAAAGAGGCCACCTGCCCAAGGGATTTTTTGGCTGCAAGCCAGGGGCCACAACAAGCGCGGGGCGCGTGAGAATGTGCAGAAAATGACCGGCGGTGGGAGATCCCCACACAAACATAACCAGCCTCAGCAATCATAGGTTGGGATTATTCTAATGTGGATGAGGCTGAAGCAAATACACACTGATTGGCCTCAGGTCTGCACACGCAAGCAGGTGAGCTTCTGCAGTCAAGCTGACCAGCCAACCAAGAAAATAGCCGGTTGGAAGAATGGGAGTAAAATGTCTTCCAGGCGTGTGAAAGTTGCCTGCGTATGACCTGTTGGGGGGTGCGTATGAAAGCATGTGGCTGCCCAACAATGAGCATGTGCAATGAACAAGCGGGGCCGGTCATTGTTTGCCCCGACAATGGCACCAGATGGAATCCACTGTTTGTGTATGACCCAAATAAACAGTCATCCCACTATGACCCACTTACATTAACTTGGATTACATGCGCATCTGTGCCGTAGTTAGGCAGAGCTGTCCAACAAGGTGCATCAAAGGGATGCAGTTGAGATATATGACTCAATGGCTTGACGTGATTGCATGTTACATTGTTGAACAGCTATTGCTCTGCCCGCAGCATACATTTACAAAGGTGTACTGCGTACGACAGTGTTGGCTGTACAGATTAGGAAGGTGTAATACTACTTCAGCCTGCATGCAGAGCGTCTGCAGTCAAGCTGACCACCCGACCAAGAAACCAGCCGGTTGGAAGACTGGCAGTAAAATGTCTTCCAGGCGTATGAAAGTGGCCTGTGTATGACCCGTTGGGGGGTGCGTATGAAAGCGTGTGGCTGCCCAACAATGAGCACACGCAATGAACAAGCAGGGCCAGTCATTGTTTGCCCCAACAATGGCACCGGATGGAATCCAATGTTTGCGTATGACCCAAATAAACAGTCATCCCACTATGACCCACTTACATTAACTTGGATTACATGCGCATCTGTGCCGTAGTTAGGCAGAGCTGTCCAACAAGGTGCATCAAAGGGATTCAGTTGAGATATATGACTCAATGGCCTGACGTGATTGGATGTTACATTGTTGAACAGCTTTTTCTCTGCCCCGCAGCATACATTTACACAGGTGTACTGCATACTACAGTGTTGGCTGTACAGATCAGGAAGGTGTAATACGACTTGAGCCTGCATGCATATAGCGAATGTGCATGCACCTTGCGATCGTTTGCATATACGTAGCTCATGTGCCACATGCTCAGCATTGCGTTTCACCTGATTTGCACATGCAAGCTGAGCATGTCATGGTCAAATGCACCGTGTGGAAGTGCTCAGTAAAGCCATGGAATGAACTATTTTTGCAATAGTTCATTGGAAGGCTCAGTTTGGAGCACTTCACCAAAGCATGTGAAATGCTGCAACTGGCTGAAATGTGATCCGATGCTGTTCCAAATGCTCAGATTGTGTGCATACAAAAACAACCAAGCAATGGCTCATCATGGTGCATTTGATATTGGCATATCAATAGTTCAATTACTGTACAATTAAAATGTTCAGCCACTGAGCATTTCAATTATGACCCAAAAGGAAACCTGAGCAATGGGTTGAGGCAAGCTCATTCTGTATTCACTTGTCTTACAGCCCCCCCTTTGTTCAAACACTATTACCAGGCCATACGTCCAGTAATCTCGCCACAGTCACTTGTGACCAAATGCACCACGCTCTTTTCTGCATGGGGCATTTGGGAATTGCACCCACCATGCACATTTAACAAGGGCCTCACGACCACCCTCCTGGGTGATCGGGTGGCTATTTAAGTAAACAAAGGGGATTTGACTGAGCTTGACAATTCAATCAATAGCAATACTAAACAAGAACCCCATTGTTCTTCTGCCTCACGCCAGCATTTCCCTTCTCAGTTGCAGCATTCGCTGCAACTGGTCTTCAATTTTGCCCACACGCCTTGAAACTGAGACTTTTGCGTGTGCTGCAACTGCTGAGATCTTCTCAGCTTCACTATGGTATAAAAGACCATCTTCACACAACAAGCCCTTCACTTTCTTTCTCACCGGCTCCACTTTGTTCAAGCTCACCTGCTGTTGTCCTTCTTGTGCGTATTCCCCTTGGTCTTCCTGCCTTTCCATTCTTTTCTTTCGCACTCCACTGAACCCACTCCCCTTCCTTTTTCCTGTTTTTTTTCCTGCTGATCCTTTCAGACCCCCACTTCTATCCACCTCGTGCATTATCTCAATTTTAAACTTTTCATCATACATCTTCATTTTCTTTCTTGATTTTTTACTTTCTCTTCAGTTACTAACTCCAATTGTTTTGTTTTTAGATGTTGTGCACTTTATGCACCAAGCGGGGTATCCCCTGCATTCGTTCCTCGACGACGACCGACACTTTTGATGCTTTCCAACAAGCACACAAGAAATGTTCGTTTGTTTTCCGCCCCTTCTGACCAAGAGGCCAGAGGAGTTCTCGCCCAAGACGCCCTTGCGAGGACTCCTTTGTGGTCGACAATGATGAAACCATATATGAGCGCGAATGGACACCGGGACCTCAAGCAGGCCGACAGGAACGATTGCGGACGATTAGCCTTGTCCCCTCAAGCATAAATTTGTCCACCCCCCCTCCTAGGCCACCATCTGATGGTCACTTCACTCCTCTACCTGAGCAAAGTGATTATCCGGCCGATGAAGGATGGCAATGGCGACAGGACATTTGAAATCGGGCCGATTGTCACCATGTCTTGTCACTGATGGGATTCAAAGCTTGTCCCCCCACTCTCCACTCCATAATTATCATCAACAATACGCCCGTTGGATCCAACGCTCCCCCTCCCCCGACTCGCCCACCTTCCCATTCTGTTCCCCCCCTCCACTCCAACCCCGGTTCCCTTCCAGTGCCCTCGAGAACCCCAACGCCTCCTCCCCCCGGTGCAAAGCCCCTCTCATTCCCATGATGACGCTTTCCAGGAATTCACTGACTTACAACCGACTTTGATGATTCCTCAAGCCATCGTCCACGAATTGATCAACCGAATCTTGTTGGAGCATCGCCGCTTGCTCCACATTATTCCTTTTGTGGATGAAACTCATCAAAATGAGATTCACCGGGAATTCTGGGAGGAACTAAACTCCCTCCTTGCCCAGGCACTGGAGGCTTAATCAAAGGAGGAAATCACCGGGATAGTTTCGAAATACTTAGAAAAATAAAAAAATTTAAAAAAAATCTCATTATTTCCTCCTTTTATTATTTGTAATACTTTCTTTCAAATAAAGTATTTGTATCCAATGATTGTTATTTTCCATTTCTATTACATTCTTTGCTCATGTGAAATTATATTTTCCTTCATTGCTCAAATATCCTATTGCATGAGAAAAATTTTTATAAGTGCCCCACCAAATGTTTGAGTGACCCTCTTTTGCCAAAAATGTGCCAACAGTCACTGTTACCATCTCCTATATTTTCTTCTTCCATGGTTTAGAGCCATATCAATTCTCAACTGTAAAAAAGCAGAAGGTTCCCGCATGTGAGCAAGCCACTCCAAATTCGTGAGACATTGCCTTTACTATGGTCACACGCTATTAATCTTAGTCATTTATTGAGTTGTTGAAATTGTTGGGAACCTTCACAAGCTTAAGGATTGGCGTGTGAGTTGTCGGGAGCCTTCACAGGTGTAAGGATTGGCGTGTGAATTGTTGGGAGCCTGCACAGGCATAAGGATTGGCGTGTGAATTGTCAGGAGCCTGCACACGCGTAAGAAATTGTCAGCATTTTTGGCAACCTTCACAAGCATAAGGCTTGGCGTGGGAATCGTCGGAAGCCTGTACAGGCATAAGGAATTTTTAGCATTTTTGGGAGCCTTCAAAAGTGTAAGGATTGGCATGTGAATTGTCAGGAGCCTGCACAGGCATAAGGATGGGCGTGTGAATTGTTGCGAGCCTGCACAGGCATAAGAATTGGCATGTGAATTGTCGGGATCCTGCACAGGTGTAAGAAATTTTTAGCATTGTGGGGAACCTTCACAAGCGTAAGGATTGGCATGTGAATAGTCAGAAGCCTGTATAGGCGTAAGGAATTTTTAGCATTTTTGGGAACCTTCACAAGCGTAAGGATTGGCGTGTGAATTGTCGGGAGCCTGCACAGGCGTAAGGATTGGCGTATGAGTTGTTGGGAATGTGCACAGGCGTAAGGATTGGCGTGTGAAGCATCGGCAGCCCGCATAGGCGTAAGGAACTTTTAGCATTGTCGGAACCTACACAAGCATAAGGATTCGCATGTGAAGCATCGGCATCCTGGAAAAGAGCAACAAACAAGGAGATATTTATGATAGCATGCCACCGTACATAATCCACTTCACCCCTTTTTCATGTGAGACACCCCATCTCGCGCACTTGAAACCATCCAATCCTGGTGTATATTGTCCTCTGCCTTACCCCACCATTATTTACCCAACAGACATGCAAATCTCCTCACTCTATGAGTTGGAATGAGATTGTATTACCATCCCTGATTTGATAGCCCGCTCTCTCGCCAATCTCATAATAGCCATGGATTTTTTGCCACATTGTTTTTGCTAACCTGCTTGAGCATTGTGCGGAAATACCCACTAGTGTCATGCTTTTGTTGTCCTGTGCTGGATCAGTAGAGTGAACAAATTTACTACTGGCCCACACTAACTGGATGAGCCCATAACAATCAGATAGATCAATCCAAAAATGGTCATTTGGGAAAACCAATTTTCCCCCTGTACACTGCTTTGACACATCTCTGAATTTGGCCAGTCCACTTATCAGCTTGAAACCACCATCCCGAAGCATACAGCGATTCATCCTTATCAAGATGAGGTGAGTTTTTTAATCCATTCATGGTGAAAGTGAGTGTGGAAGCAAACTCGCATTCACCCTGATTTGCGGGAATATCGCCTTCATAGTTGACTTGATCAAAAGACGGAACCCCCAATGAGCTGTAACAATTTTGAATCTTCTCAAATAAATTATCCCCAACATATTGTAAGGATTGACCTAGAATGCAACCCACTGAGCTAAGATTGGCACCTCGGTTCCACCATTCATCTTTTGCGTTTTCAATTTTCCCGACACTTCCATACAGACCAAATTGTTCATTCTTCGTGCTGCATTTGCGCCACCCAATCGTGAACATAAATCCCTCCAGTAATGCTCCATTTTTTGCAATCGGGTCGGTGAATCTCTTTTCGCGACATAAGAATTGTGATAATTCATCCCATTGATTGACCTCAACTTCACTCATTGTTGTGAATGGTCGGAATTCAACAAGGGCAATGAGTAATCCGGTTGAAGAGAAAATTGCCACACGGCCAAAGTGAATGTGTTTGATCTGATTGACATCCACAACCCTCCGAATTTCACTTGGGGTGTTATTTGCTGATACTGGCATTGATATTTGTGCTGTTGGGCGAGAGGAGGAAAACAACCTATTCATTTGGGTCGTTTTGCGCTCATTTGTCTTTCGGGATCTCCCACTATTCCTGAGTGGTTGAGGGATCACTATGTGTTGAAGCAGACAAGCTATCAGATACTGCTTCCTGCCATTTGAAGCTAAGGAGTTTTGAGTCCAGAATGGTGCCCAATGCCAAAGGAGAGTTCTTCAGCACACATCCTTTGACTTCCCCGTTGGAGCCCACATGACATTGGCACAATCTGAACCGACTAAAGCCAATGTTCTTCTATGGGGCCCAATGAGTGTGAGCCTGTGAGGTATGTATAACATACCCATAAGGCCACAAATAACTTTATACACAGTTAAAATTGTCTTCAACAGACTTTTTAATGGAATTTAAAATAAAAAATAACAAAAAATAAGTATAACTTTTTTTTGGATAAACAAAGTTATAAATATTATGTCATTTTTGGATTCTACCCCAAAAATAACCTAGGGTACGTCCATAAGGTGTTATACCCAAAAACACTTATTTCTTATGTTATTAGAAGATTTAAGAATCTCACGGTACTAATGTAACTTTTTTAACATTTTTTTAAAATTGTTAAATTTAAGCTTATATAAGCTTAAATTTACAGTTGCATAAGGTTTATGCAAACTTACCAAAATTTTAGTTAAAATTGAGGTGTTGTGTATATTTACTGAATTGGCTAAGGATTTGCCATACAGAATGTAAATCCTGCGTGAGCTCAATTTAAAAGTGTTTAAAGCCATGGTATGGCTTTAAATAAATAAAAGGGCAAAATCCACGCAAAAAGGTGGGACAAAGGAAAAAGACCAAATAGAGCTGGGGTACCCAACTTTTTGGATCTGCAAGGACTCAATTAAGGTTTTCCACCTGTATTGGAGGATTTTCAACCTTATTTAAACTTTAAGATTAGACTTTGATCCAACCTTAAGGTTTAAACTGGTTTTATCCCAATTTGGACAGGAATTTCAAGCTGCCAGAGGGTAAATCCCAATATGCAAGCTTGAAATCAAGGTTTTAAGAACTGTCAAAGCTTAATTAAGCTGAAAAACCTTAAATAAGCTTAAAACTTTAAAGTTTCAAGCATTAAAACCTTATCAAAACTTAAGGTTTGGTGTGTATTGCTATTTTACGTGGAAAAATAGCAATAACTTCAAAAATTCATTAAAAATCCAATTCTTAATAGATTTGCTTGAAAATTTCACACAACTTAGAATTTAATATTATTCATATATAAATTAAATTTTAAGTATCTTTTATAAATAAAATTCCTGGGTAATTAGCCTGGAAATTTACTCTTTTAATTAAGCTTAAAGAAAATTATGATTTCTTTAAAAATTAATTAAAAATTGAGTTTAAAAGATTTCTGCTTGAAACTCTAATTTTAAGTTGTTCATGTGATGAACTTTAATATAAATAAACTTATTTTATATTAAAACTTAAAATAATTAAACTAAATGAGGATTAAAGTTACTTGGAGTTAAGAATAACACTGGTAACTTTAAATTGGAAGTAAAAATAAGTTGCCTTAAGTTAAGAACTCTATTTTTAAGCATGGTTTTTCAGTTTTGACCTGAGCACGCCCTCTACATTCATTATGAATCATGAGAGCTGCCCTGAAGACATAAAAAGAGTCTTTTCATCACTGTTTTTGTCCATCATTCATCATCAATCCAATCATATTAGAAATTTAAACAGGTAAAGCTTTATTAAATATAAAATCTTATTATTAAAATAATTCTTAAGTTATTTTATTCTTTATTTATTAAAATCAAAGAATTGAAATCATAGAGTTTAGATTATTGTTGTAATCACCAATAATATATTTTATTATATAAAATTAAATCATCTTAAATATCTTTTAAAATCCACAAATTCCTCTCAAAAACTCTTTAATCTTAATTTTTATTATAAAAAGTTGTTTTGTTTTTAAAATTATTGATTTTTGGCATGTTTTTAACTTATAATTTATATTTAATATAATAACTGTTGTTGTTTGACTTGTTGTATTAAATAAATATTATAAGGAAGTTTTTCTCTAAAGTTCTATATTTTTTTATCTAGTATTAGTTTTTTTATATAGAATTTTTATTCTATAAGAATTAATTCTACACAGTGTGTGTTTAATTCTTTTATAAATAATACTTATATTATTCATAAGTGGTTAATATTAATATTTTCCACATGTAACTGTCTCATTAAGAGCTTTACACTTCATATTGTTATAACTGTCAGTGACTATAACAATAATAGAATAATTATAATTTATTATAATTATTATTTTTTTATTATTATTATATTTTTATAATAATAATTAAATTTATTTTTTTTATATAATTATTTTTAATAATTATATTCATATTTTTGGTTAAAATATTTTGTTATATTATATATTTCTACTGAGGACAGTCATAGTACTCTTGATTTTGCTACTATTATCAAGAGTTTCATGGACTAAACTTACAAAGAAGGTGCCACATAAATGTGGAAGCATATATATATATCTATATATATACACTGAGATTAAGCGAGCAACTCACACTTTCCTTCCTCAGCCCAAAGCTTTCTCCAAAGTTCCCTTTTACGCTCTTTTCCTTTTTTCGTGAATGGCATGCTTGCAGCAGAAAATAAAATGAAACCAAATGATTACTGATTTATTAATATCACCTAAATTGAATTGCGGTTGATGAATCTTTTTTAATTGTGGCTAAAAAGAAAGATCATACCTGACCTTCGCTAATTCGCAATCTCAAATACCTGAACCTGAAAATTGCAGTGGATAGTGCATTATTCAATTTGACATATTGATGTTCCCATGCAATCACTTTCCAATCCAACCATTTGGAATATCGCAAGCACACCCAAATTCAATAGGCATCCTGCTGCGGATCCCTAGTTATCCTAGTCCTCTTGAAAGCACAGGAACATTTGGCCTATTATGGGCTGGCAGGAAGTGATAAACGCCACCTCCCGCAATGCCCCGTGTGTGCTACTCGCGCGCACAACTGCCTGGTTCAGCTTGCATCTTGTTGGAGTCTTTTCAATGATGTACAGAGGTATGCCGCCATACAATTACTATTGGTATTCAGACTGTGGCATCCGGGCAGTAGTAGGATAGGAAGTCATGATTATTAAATTCATAAATAACTTTGCAAAATTCAATTACAATCTATCTAGTACAAAGCTAATCTAAAACAGGTCAATCCTGGTTGTGCGTTTAGCTGACCTGGGTACAGTCAAGGTGACCTCATCACTTGGACCAAGACCGCACTTTGCCACCCAGGCATCACCAAAGTCTAATACTAAGCATTGTGCAAATTCAAATCTAAGAGGTACAATGGGGTTAAAAGACTCTTATGAGAAGAAACTTTTATTCAGTAAATTACATATATACTTATTAGTACATAGTCACACTGGCTCCACTAGATTTTTACCCTCTGAATTTTTTTTTGAAATTTCAATTAGTGATAAAGCCCCTTTAACTGAGCTTGTTCTCCAGTCATCTGAGCATACCATCAAACCACAAATCCCAGCCGCACAGAATGCCGCTAATATACCATAGCAAATTCGATTTATTCCAAGATTCTTGTGACATGTCAAAAGATCTTTGATGGCCTGTTTTTCTTTGAGTTCTTGAGTTTGCCTTTGATTCCATAAACTTCAACCTTTGTGTGTGCATGTACCATGTTGTACGCAATCATCACATGGATAACTGTATCCATTAGATCCTCCAGGTTCTTGTGTGGCTTTGTGGATATCTCATTGTCAGCCCTGCCACCTTCAATGCTGAGTTGCGTTGCATGTTGCTTTGATTTACTCAAGCAGGAGGCAAGGTATTCAACTGCTCCCCATTCGAGTCCAAGAGGATTGGTCAAATTTGATGTTGGTGCAACCAATGGTTTGGGTGCAATCACATCATATGAGACTAAACTAATGGATTCAAACATAACATTTGCCCAAAAATTTCTAACTGTATTGGCAGGGTAAAGAAGGCTCTGAACCATTTTAAAGAAGGAGTGTTCAGATTTTGGGAGATTCTCTGGAGGTTTAGCTGATTCCTTCATCAATTTGAGATTCCAAATGTTTTGATCAAAAAACCCTTCTGTTTCTGTTGGCTTAAAAAAATATAACCCTGTATATTGCAATTTATATCACCAGTCAACAGCCAATAATCAAGTATCATGCACAAAGATCAAACTCACCTGCCATCTCAAGGTCCTTCAGCCAAGCCGACATTTTAAGCTCTCGGTTACTGATCACCTTAATACCAACGGGCAGGAATGTATGAGCATCCTTTGTTGGTAAATTGTCCCATAAATTTTTGTAAATAATATTGATATTATCAAGCCCCCTTTTCCATTATTGTTGAGTAATATTGGAATGATAATTCAAAATGCCTGAAAACTCTTCCATGCGGGATAAAAATATTCCTTGAAAATTACCAGACAATGAGACTTTGGGCTCAGGGTCAGGAATTATATCAGTCATATCTTGTGCCATTGTATCATGTTTAATTGTCTCCCTTTCTTGAAAGGCTTGAATATTCCAAGGAGAGGAGGGAGGGGTTTCATCATGGATTGTTTCATTGGGTATCAGGGGGCTTTCACTATGTGGAGCTTCATCATGGATTGTTTCATTGAGTATGGGGGGGGTTCAGTATGCCGAGGTTCATTATCAATTTGGTCCCTTCAACATTGATCATTTCATCACCTTGATCCCGAGAATCCTTTGCGGCTTCAAAGGTATGGTGTTTTTTGTTTGTTTTTTTGGTCACATGTATATTTGGTCTTTTTCCTAATCCTTTGCCTGGAAATACAATTATGACTCGAGATCCTTCAGGTAGAGATTCTCCCACCTCCACACCTGCCCATATATTTTAAGCAGCTATTTTTATCAATTTTTTTTGAATTAGTAATGGACTTACAGTTCAAATCCATTTTGAGCAGGCTCATGGCTTCAGCAATATTTTGATGCACATAATCAGGAATTTTACTATCATTTTGAATTTTTTCGAGCCTTGGGATTGTTTGAGCAATGTTGCAGAAAACTTGTTCCTTGGATATAATTTCCACCTCCCCACTGAAAATTACATCATCTTGCCCATCATCTTCTGTCGGTGCACAAGGTTCAACAGTCTTTTCCTTCTCATAACTTTTAAAATTTGGTTTCTGAGAGCTTGGAGGCTGACCTGAAATAAAGGCTATGACACAATATCAGGTTTTGAGAGATTAGAAATATTCAAGATGGATGCATACTCACATTCTGGAAGAACTGGTTGATCTTCATTATCTTCATGTAACTGGCTCTCTACTTCAATGCCTAATTCACGACTACTGGCCATATCAGAGATTTCACTTCCACTCTCTGGGGCTGAAGTTGGTCGTTCATTGAATTCAGTTGAATTTCCCAGGGTTTGGGCCATAGCGGAGGTAGTTTATTAAGCAAATAGATGGTGAAGAGTTGATTGATAACCCAATTGAAGATTGTAGAATAAAAAGATGCAAATTGAAGAAAAAAGGTGGAAGTAAAATAAGTTTAAAATAATTGATTCTTTTTGAGGTAATATTGGAGAATTTTGGTGAGTTTGAAAGAAGTTAAATATAAATTTAAAGCAGTTTAAGAGTTATTGAATTTTTGTAGAAAGAATATATTTCAGAACCACAAGCTGACAAAAATAAACCTGCACATCAACAGACTTGGTACCTTCTATTGAAATTGTATTCCATTTGGAAAAGATTATTTGTTGGGAAATTCAAGCAGGTGATGTGTTGCAAATTGTTTCATATCATTCAAATGAAATCACTTCACTGTGAGACATTGAATAAAGTTGACTAGTGAGAAACCTACTAAAGTCAACTTTTGAACTATTCAACGCTCATGAGGTAAGGACTAAGCAAAGTGTTCCATTTGAATGATATGAAATAAAATGGTTTTGTCGGGGAAACAGGAGACACAATTCATGTCTTAAATAGTCCACTTATTAGGTTTTAATTTGTGAGTCTCATGATTTAAACCCTAACCACAACATTGTGAATATACTGACCAATTTACCCTTAGGTCCTGTTGGCAGAGAACACCACTCAGCATGTTTCGGCAATTGCGTTCATCGTGTACGCCAACAAGCCACCATACACTATGGATGTAGGGAGGAAGCGTAAGGATAATTGGTTTCGGGAGCATGTTGGGAGGGCACTCCATGAGAATAAGGATGGGAAGCAGTGTCGGGAGCATGTTTGGAGTGCACTCCGCGAGCGTAAGGATGATAAGCAGTGTCGGGCGCATGTCAGGAGGGCACTGCGTGAGTGTAAGGATGGTAAGCAGTGTCGGGAGCATGTTGGGAGTGCACTCCGCAAGGGTAAGGATGGTAAGCAGCGTCGGGAGCATGTTAGGAGGGCACTCCGCGAGCGTAAGAATGGTAAGCAGTGTTGGGAGCATGTCGGGAGGGCACTCCGCGAGCGTAAGGATGGTAAGCAGTGTTGGGAGTATGTTGGGAGGGCACTCTGCGAGTGTAAGGATGGTAAGCAGTGTTGGGAGCATTTCGGGAGGGCACTCCGCAAGCGTAAGGATGGTAAGCAGTGTTGGGAGAATGTTGGGAGGGCACTACACAAGCGTAAGGATAAGTGGTGTCGGGACAATGTCAGGAGGCACTCCGCAAGTGTGAGGATGGTAAGGAGTGTCGGGAGCATGTCGGGAGGGCACTCCACGAGCGTAAGGATGGTAAGCAGTGTTGGGGGATGTCTCGAGAGCACTACACAAGCATAAGGATAAGTGGTGTCAGGAGCATGTCGGGAGGGCACTCCGTGAGTGTAAAGATGGTAAGCAGTGTTGGGAGCATGTCAGGAGGGCACTACACAAGCGTAAGGATGGCTAGCGGTGTCAGAGGCATGTCGGGAGGGCACCACGTGAGCATAAAGATGGTAAGGGCGGGGGTGTGGAAGCGTAAGGAGTGGTGAGGATGGAGATGGGGGGCAGTGTCGGAGTCTCATCTGGAGGTCGGTGCGGATGCATAAACATGCGAAGCGTCGGGGCGGATTAGGTTGGGATGCGAAAGCCAATGAGGTGAAATTACCCAAACATTGCAAATAGTGTTGAAATGGGTTTGGTCTTTGAGTGACATTCTCATGTGACACATTTGACAATTGGCATTGTCTTGACGCTGACGTGATGTGACCCACTAAATCCAGTTAATATAAAGTGACACTAACGCAACTGAAGCAAGATTTTATACTGACCTTGGTGCAACATGAAGTCAATCTCCAACAATTGAGGTGAGATTTGCCCTGGTGGATACTAGCTCTAGGACATAAAGTATCAGGTCTTAGTCTGGAAATTGACCAGAACAAAGTACCATCAGTACTGCAAAAGCCAGTACCAAGAAACATCAAAGAGATGTAATATTTACTTGGGCTTTCTAGCTACTATAGAAACCACATAAAAATCTTTTCCCACATAACTAGTATCTATACAAGTTATATCCAAAAGATGTAGTTTTTGGAATTACCAAAGAAAGAAGGGATGTATATGAGACAATCAAATATGAACTCACAAATGTACCTGTGCCTATCTTTTCTGAATTTGAACTACCATTCAAGTTATACAAAGATGCAGCATGTAGCCAAGGCTTAGGAGTAGCCCTTCACCAGAAAAAAACAGTAGATGTTGAGCCAAGAGGGTGTGATATGTTACATCTCTAGGAAGCTGAAAGATTGAGAAGCCAGGTATGGGGCCAGTGAGACTGAATGTCTATGCTTAGTCTGGGCTCTAGAGAAACTCCATTACTATTGGGAGGGTGAATAGACTACACAGCCTTGAAGTCTTTACTAAACATGAAGACTACCAATAGAAACATGCTGAGGTGGAAAATAGCCATCCAGGAGTATAGAGGGAATATGACCATCATATACAAAGAGCGTAAATCTCATACCAATTCAGATGGCCTCCGCAGATGCACACTGGATAATATCAAAAGCAACCCAGCTTATGACCGTGAAGTAGACCTAAAATTCCTATCCATGTCATGTAAATAGACAGGAGGAAAATATTCAGATTTTCTGAATGGGAACTAGAAAGTGGTACCCCAGACAGTGGAAACACTGACTCAGAAGGAACAGAAACTCCCATATTTGGAATAGCTTCCTCAGAAGTGCATAATTAATTCTTAAATGAAGTGATGAAGACATATTCCAAACACACACAATGTGAAATATTGCTGCAATTCCTTCAAAAAAAGTACAGGAGCACAGAACTGGAATCCCAGTGAGAGGAACCCTGGTTGAGAGACTATAAGTACAATAAATTTCTCCTCATAGATGGCTTCTCTACCATAGAGAGAAGCACACTAGTACACTCACAATAATATAAAGAGACCATATAACTTTGATCATTCAGGAATGCCATGACTCCCCCTATATGGGACACATGAGTGAAGACAGAACCAAAGAAAGGGGAGAAAGCACATCTTGGTGGCCCAAATGGGAACAATAGTTGGGTGAATACATAAAAACTTTTGAAAGATTCCAAAAGGCAAACAAGAAAGATGGGAAGAAGTATGGGTTACTTCAACATATAGAAGAACTCAAACACCCATGGGAAACCTAACAACATGGACTAGGTTACAGGACTTCTCCCAGGAGGAAAAGAAAACTTCAATGCCTGATTAATCATAGTTGATAGGTTCAGCAAGAGTAGGAGGTGCCTATCATGTCACAAGGAGGACAAAGCCATGGATACTGCTCTGCTATTCTGGAAAAATGTCATATCTACCTATGGAGTCTCTAAGGTCATCATCAGTGATAGCAACCCAAAGATCACATCTGAAATTTGGAAAAACTTGTATGAAATGCTTGGCACCAAGCTTGCATTTGCCACAGCTTACCATCCACAAACAGATGGATTAGCTGAAAGGATGATCCAGACCATGGAGGACATCCTTAGGAGATTCTGTGCCTATGGCATGGAACATAAGGACCATAAAGGTTACAACCATGACTGGGTTACCCTGCTACCAGCAGTCAAACTGGCTTATAACAAGAGTGAGCACTCTACCACAGGAAAAGCACCTGCACTGGTAGAAAAAGGGTGAAATCCCCTGTTTCCTGTGGAGCACTTGAAAAAAAACTTCTGACTAACCACCCTACAGCCCAAGATTTCCATGAAACGTGGAAGAGAGCTTGCAACACATCTGCCCAATCCATATCTTAGGCAAAAGAATATAATAAGCAGAGGTGGGACAAATCACACATGGAACCTGAATTCAAAGAAGGGGACCAAGTGTTAGTGTCCACACTGAACTTTAATAATCTCAAAGGACTTAATAAAATAGGAGACTCATTTGTAGGGCCCTTCACTATCATTAAATTGATAGCAAAAAATGCAGTGGAAGTCAGACTCACAGAGGAACTTTCCAGGAAACACCCAGTCATTCCAGTGAGTTTATTCAACCCATACTTCCAGACAGAGGAGGATAAAGTCCCCTCTAGGAAGAAGAACCCCACACCACCAGAAATAGTGCAAGTGGAGGTTTCCCCTTGCCCAGTGAAGAAAATCATCAAGGTCAGGAATATCTGACTTGATGGTGAGGATCAGAGACAGTAATTAGTCAGATTCAAGAACCAGACAGCTGATAAACACAAGTGGTTGGCAGAAGATTCCATACCAGATGAGAATCTTCATTTAAGGAGATTCAGAGCCTCTAGGAGGACTGAACAGTCTCATCAATGATGAGGCTTTTTTAGAGGGAGGGTATGTCAGCCTGTGACTCAAAACCAGAGCGCAAGCATGATGGCCAAATACCATAAACCAATGGTAAAGCTAAGATTTCACCAAAGCATGGAGCTGGGGAAAACCAGCTCAAAAGGTATCAAACAAAAGAGGAACCTCACCTGTTTCCAAATACATAAGTCCCATCATCATAGGATAAAGCATAACAAATCTATTCCTTCTCAAAGTTGCTGTTGAGCATAAACCTTAATTTTCACCTCTCATCTGAAATACAACGTAAGAGGCTTAACCCCATCAAATGGGTATTCAAAATTGAGCTCTAAGTCAGGGCTATCCAATGGTCCTAGCCAAACTGAGCCAGAAGCAGCATTACAGAATTTATGACCAAAATAAAGTCAAATGAGGGCAAATAAAATATTCACCTCTCTTCTAACTTCTACAATTTTGGTGTGAGATACCTAAAGAAAGGTATTTTTGGAAAAAGCACAATCAGGCGTATCTGATGGTGTCATTTATTTCCCCATATCTCACCTAGAACAAAAGCTATAGGGCAAACAAGCCCCATACAGCTTTTGCCTAAAACCACACATATGTACAAAACTCTTGTACATGGCATAGCTTTCCAATATTTAATAATAACCATATCAAATGAGGTACCATTGTGTATAAAACATACAGGGCTACACACAGCACCAATTTTGAGGTTGTTATCTCAAAAAATGACAAATCTATGGCTGTTTCAAGGTCAAAATCCCCCAGTTTGGGCAATACAACCTTACCATGTGATAATATCCCATAACTATGATTATGAGGTTTCAAACAGACAAAGAAGCTTGTTTTTTAATTCAATACCTCATAGTTCTTTCTATACTATGGTCCCATACAAGTTTTGTACAGCATTCTACATGTCATACAGTTCAGAATCAGGCTATGTGGTCCTCAGATGAAACTTTTCACCCTGTATTGGTGAAACCTGCCAAGATGTAGTTTCAAAACCACATCTGAGCGCATTACAGGCTATGCAGACCTTTTGCAAACCACAATCCTGTCGTTGACAGTGAAAAATCTTCACTTCCTCTATGTGAAAAGGTCTAGCAGCCTTTTCACCCCATTTTGGGATAAAAGGAGGCCTTTTCACTGCCAGAAAAGGAATCCCCATCCTGATCTTGAATTTCTATGTACTAAAACTGTCAAAAACAGTTATACTCTTGGAAAATAACCAGGTTATACTTTAAACTTAAGTATTGTAGCTCTTATTATATGAATCCAACTGTTACGGCTGCACCCAGGGCTTTCAGCAGCGCTCACCACCACTATATCATTATAGTAAAGCCCTTATTATCTTATTTTAAACCCTTATTACAATCAAAAAATCTTTTTATTATCATTTTTACCATGTCACAGTCATAGTTAAACCCTGTAAATACAATTATACACCTTTATCATAGACTCAGCCTGACATGGAATAAGTCAGCACATCAAAATACAATTGCAAAATAACTCTGGAAAAGAAAGTTAAATTTTCAAAATATTTCAGATATGGAAATAAGATTGCATAATTACAGAAGAGGTGTGGAATAATTTATGAATAACCCCAAAAGTAGAAATAAAATGTCAGAATAACTGCGGAGAAGGAAATCAAATTCCAAATACCTACTGATATGAAAATGGGGTGGCAGAATTCCAAAAGAGGTGTGGAATAACACTTAGAATGAAATAAAATTTCGTGATAACTCCAGATATGGAGAGAAGATTGGGTAATAAAACCAGAAAGGGAAATCAAATTGTAGGAGTTTGGAGCTAGGTCAATCAATCTGTGAAGAAGCCCTAGGGAATAATCCACCATTTTTCAAATCTGGAGCATTAACATTTTATCCAGAAGAGCTCAATTAAAATGATAAATACCAATTTCTCCACCTTACTACATAATCCATAGAAAAATTACATGATGTAATAGAGATAAAGTCAATACAGAGGTTTACACTTATATTGAGAACAGAATATGAAATGTATTTTCTCCACTTCAATACAATTTAAAAAAACTCTCAATGTTATGCAATAAATTATAATCAATTTACCAAGAACAGATTTTTTCTTAGTAATAATTGCACACATCAAATTTGATAGAAATGATTCAATATCTGCATAAAGGATGGAATAATGAAATAAAACCACCAGAACAATTCTGTCAATACTGGATAATAAAGCTGATATTAGTAATAAATGGAAATACAAAAAAGTTTGAAAGCAATAATTTCCCCACCTTCGTTCAAATATAATGCCAGTGCACTCAATAGAAAATTCTGTATTTTCCCCACTTCCTCCACTCCTAAGAATAATTTCACCAACTAAATTCTCTCAATGATATCATATGACTAGAGGAAATTTCAATCTTTAGAAGCAGTATATTCCTCACTTTATTGGCAACAAGAAAATATCATCAGCAAAATTCAATAAAATATATCTTTAAGATTTGACCATGAAACTGATGATAATATTACTATTGATCCACAGTACTATTTCTGTTCTTATGAAATATAATGATAAAATATTATTATAACTGCAATTAAATAATTAAAGAATTATTTCTTCCACGTGCTAAACACTACTAGTGATTTTAAAAATGAGCAGTAATTGTCTACAAGAATCAATTACAAGAAAAATTCAATAATAAAAACTTCTTTTATTAAATAATAAAATTATTTTAATATATGATTATCTTTTTCAAGAATAATTATAAAGATAATTCTTGGAGAAAAATAATTTTAGAGAAAAACTTTAATAATTAAAGATAAATG
Source organism: Austropuccinia psidii (assembly GCA_023105745.1). Classification (NCBI taxonomy): domain Eukaryota; kingdom Fungi; phylum Basidiomycota; class Pucciniomycetes; order Pucciniales; family Sphaerophragmiaceae; genus Austropuccinia; species Austropuccinia psidii. Next base: position 2,540,138 of record JALGQZ010000009.1, on the reverse strand, counting down.
ACTCACTTAGATTCCAAAGAACTTATTAAAACATATAAGTAGAGCAATTTGATGTAGAATTGTGGATTTAAGGGGAAAAATGATTTATAGCAGGATTACAACAATATATAGTTGGATTATATTATTTAATGTCTTTCTGATTGATTCTGAAAGAATTAAAACAATTAAGAATAGTTTAACTAATACTTACTTGTTGGTAACAATGATATAAATCAATAATAAGATGATTCTTGGGAAAACAGAAATAGGAGGCCTCTTTTAAGTCAAAAACAGCTCACAGAGGTGTGCCATGGAGCAAACTTGAAAACCAGTGAGTGATAAAACAGTAAACCCTTTTTGATTATTGATTGCATCATCTATTGTCATGTAGGATTATCATAACTACTTAATTGATGCTTTTACTTGACTACCAACCCCAATATGGTTAAGAATAAAAGGAGTAACATCTGTAAGTCTTCTTTTATTTCAAAACATTCATTTATTTCTCAAAGTTATCAAATTGATCGGCAATTTTATCACAGGTTGTAATCACTGTGAATTTTTGAAGATTCAGTATTTCACATAGAATAATCAAAAATGGACTGTAAGTAAAACTATTAGATTTACTAACAAAACTATGATTTATTTTGGTTTTAAAATAGATGATACAGTTCTCCATTGGTCCTGAAAGATTCAGAGAGATTAGTTAAGAATTGTATTTTAAATTAATTTTTGAAGTTTTGGCCTCATTTCTATGTAGAATTGCAAATATCAGTTTTTAGCTGGTTGCTATGAGGTAAGTCAATGGATACAAGTCCAAAAATGGTTTCAATTACTCTTTTAGGGTCTATCCAGGAAAAGTAGTAAAGAATTGACATGATTACAGGAGTCTAAGTAGCTCTTTACCTCCTTGGCATGTCAAAATAGCAGGTTATTTGCTATTTTCTTATGATTTACTCTAATTGTAACAAGGTAACCAAGTTCCCAAAGTGTTTTAGCTTACTAATTTGGCCATGATAAGCCAGGGATCCAAGCTTTGGAGCTATCCACGCCTCTGAAGCCTCAGAAGTTGGGTACCCTGGCTCTTTTTGATGTCTCTTGTCCCCCTTGCTTATTTTTCACATCAAAATAGAAATTTAAGCTTAAAGTGACATATCCACTATGCGTGTACCAAAGGTCCATGTAGGAATACCATGATATTAAGTTCCCAAAACATGCATAACACTATTCTTAGTGTATATGTAACATGGGATTTCTCACGTTCCCATTATTTTGGCGTGAAATTAAGAAAAACAAAACTTTTCACAGATCTTTTATGTGGTATTGATGATGTGGTATTTAAGTATCTTCCATATTACCATATCAGAGAGTTAATTTGAGCTCATTCACTCTATGGAGCTACCCTAGGTGAATTTTTGGGTAGAAACCAAATCTGGCCTTAAATCCATGGATTTGATTCCTCAATAAAACGTTATTCATCTTCTCTGAAATCAAAAATGATGAATTTTGGATATATGCATGACTTATGAGTTATACATAATCCCCAATTTCTTTTTAATATAATTGTGGTCTATTTGGGTATGTAAAATATACTGCAAGGCTCACCATATCACATGAATAGAAGAAGGTTCAATTTCTAGAAGCTGGATTTCCCCACTTTCTTGTAAAAAATAATCTCTCACCAGCCAAATTATCTCAATAAAATCACATAATCTTGATAAGCAAAAAACACCAACAAATCCTCACAGAAAACACATTTCTACCCCTAAAATCCACATCTCACCAGCTAAGTTTCCACATTCTATGATCACAACCATTTCTAAACTATTAGGATATCTAGAGTAGTATTAGTTTTTATAAGTAAAAGGCTCAGTAGCCTTGCTCATTATGTTAGGGTGGTTGAAAAAACGAGTAGTATAGCCATGGTGAGAATTGCAGTAGGTTAGTATTTTAAATAAATAGAGTAGTATTAGTGTTTTCATAATGAAACTCTTAGTATAATTCTCAGTAGGTTAGTATTTTTGAAGAATAGTACTATAACCATAGTGAAAAACTTAGTAGCCTTGCTCAGTAGCTTAGTATTATTGGATAATAGTAGTATAGCCAAAGTTAAAGGCTTACTAGCCATTCTCTGTAGCTTAGTAGTATTAAAAAAAAGCAGGAGTGATATGAACATACTATTAAAAAGAAGTATTATTAGTATTCAGTGCAGTTGTATTAGTATTAGTATTAATATTAAGAAATGTTTATAATATAAAATAAAACACAAACAAATATTTAACTTATTCTCAGTGAAATTAAATCAAATAGTAGGCTTTAGTTTCTGAAAGACTTAAGTGTCACATCAAATTCTTGGCTATAGAGTTATTGATAGGACTGATTTAAACACATCTGATAGCTCTTATATATCTTTTAAAACTACCAAAATGTTTTTATTCTGTGATTCTCTGTAGGATTAATATTTGGTACTGTTTAGAGGGACAAATAATACATCTTTCCACCCATGGTTATTGGAAGATTCTGAAATTTAAAACAGACTTACCCATAATTTACTGCTCAAGGTACTGCCTTATTTCATCCCACACCAAGATAAGTTCTCACACCTTTATTTCATCTTTACCTCCTCGAAAGAGTCAAGACATCAAGATTCTTCTACTCCAATAATCACTGGAGAAGAAGAGGCATGGAAAGTACCTCAAATCCTGGATTCCAAGCTCAAGAGAGGGAAATTATGGCATCTAGTGGAATGGAAGGAATTAAGTAAATAATCAGAAAGATCTGTTTGTTAACTAACTGAGAAACCTGATAGCTGTACTAAACCTTTCAAAGAATCTCATCAATTATATCCTGATAAACCCCAACCAGATTCTTCATGGAATTGATATTTATGGCACTTGGTGGGGAGAGGTTTTTACCAAATGCAGTTCCCTTAGCTTATATGCAGATTCAGAAGTATCATACTTCTTTTGTTTTCAGTATAACATTGGCCTCTTTGTGAGCACCTGGAAAATTTCATTGAAGAAGGAGTTTGGCCTTTGGGAAAAATAACTATTCCTTGGATCTCTTTTTATGTTCACTCCTTCAAAACACTATTGGTGGAAAAAATTCTTCAAATGACATTTTTGGCTTATTTGGATGAATTTCACTTTTGGGGTGGAGTCCATATAAGTAAGTTCATCGCCTGATATGCACTTCTTGAGGTTTTTCTACATTCACAAAAACATCACAATGGCCACTTTGTGTGCATTGGTACTTCCTTTCAGTTTTATTCACAGAAACAAATTGCAACCAATACCAAGGCCAAGATGGTGAAATCCCTTCTCTTCATGTTTTTCTTTCTATAACTTTCTTTCTCTTTATTATTTTTTTCTGATAGATTCATTTATTTAGTAGGAATCTCCCCACATCATCATTCCATATTTTCCAAATTGATGTCAAATTCAAATTCAAACAAAAGCCAATTCCAAAGGAAGACAAAATCAGTCATTATTACCTTGTTATTCATCATGATTCTTCCTTTAAAATCATACCCATCCCTCAACTGCCTTTGCAGAGTACCTTTTCAAAGTTCTCAGGAGCTCAACAGCTCTAATTTGGGGGTACTGGCACAAATAATGACAAAAAGGCCCTCTTCAACTTCTTCAAGCCATAAGGAAAGTTTTTTCATAATTTAGACAAGCGTTTCCTCCAATTCTTGAAAAATGCTCTATTTGGAAACTATGGGGCGTGTGAAAGCTTCAGGAACCATGGATTTTAGGAAACTTGTTGTCCCATCCTCTCACGGGGCCTCCTATAGCCTGTAAAGCCTGTGGGTTGAATTTTATGGTCCAAACGTTGTGTCTTATGGATTGTAGTGGGTTTCAAAGTCAGCTTTTGACCCTCAGGCCCAAGTTGGAAAAATTTTCCATAATTCCAAAGCTTCCCAAAAATAAGCATAAGGATGTTGGTAACCCTTTCATCCCTGGAGACTCAAGAAAAATATTGGTCAAAAATACATCAAAGGGCCAAAGACATTTCCCAATGGACCCTAACACCCATTAACTCCAAGATGTATTTTCAAAATGAATCAATTTACCTGTGGTTTCAATTATTACTATCCCAATCCATTAATATGAGCAGAATAGCATGATGCCCCTATTTTTGAAGTGAGTCATTCTCTTCCACTCTTATCCACCCAATCTTTGTTTTTGGAAGTGTAATCAAGGCCCAATCCCTCAAGGAAAAAATATTCAAGAGGATAGATTCCAGTGTCAACAGTTGACACCAATCAGGGCCAGAATCCTTCCTAAATAATCAAGTATTTACCTGAGAGAATGATTTTAACTGATTTGAAAGGACTGAGAGCAAGGGTTATCCAAAACCAGTTCTTGAGGAATCAGAGCTCATCCAATCATTTGAAAGCTTCATTAATCCATACAGCATTTATTGAAAGAAACCTGTATGAAATTTAAACTTGTTGTCAATTTAAATCAAAAATTTCTGTATTTTAAACAAACCAGTTTGTTTCCTAATCTGGGCAAGGAATATTTTCTAAAAAAGTCAATGAAGCTGGTTTATCACCTTTCACATATACTGGTCACTCTTTAATAAGATTGTCATGTCTCCCAAGCTTATTAATCTAGTGGATTTCTTTTGATGTTTCATTTTCTTCCATATATCAATAGTTAATACTGAAAATCTCAAGTCATTCATTTTCACCCTGTCCTTTCCTATTCATTGGAGATTGGTGGTTATATCCTTACTAACTCTTTAGTTCCTTCTTAAAATGTTTAAACAGTGAAATAAGGATTCAATTGATTTTCTCTTTGCCCATTTGATTAATATTTCTGCTTGCCATATTGTATTTCATCAATGTTAAAGAAATATATTACATTTCGCCTTCTTTCTTAGATTATGTGAAGTCTATAAAAGAAATTTATTAGCCACTGAGTGCCAGGATACTATTTCTTTCACCAAGAGCCTATGTGAAATTGATCCATTTCCTCTGATTTCTATTTTTCATGAAATTTTTAGTTTCAACTTTTTATTTCAATAAAAAACTTCCTTACCTCTTTCGAAGCACTTCATTAGAAAATATCAGTTTTCCACAGGAACGTTAATCTCTTACTTACTGATTTTGACTATTATGAAAGATAGCAATACTTCAGGTCACATCACTTGAAAAAAGGGGCTGAAAGAAAGTCAAATATTGTGGTGTAAGGGAATTCATTTGTGTAAGATATCCTCCATATATTGTTTTCATTCATTATTTTAACAAAGGAAATACATTTTTATTTCAAGAAAAGAATAGAGGGAATAATAACACTTGAAAAGAAGATTAACCATAATACTTTTTGTTGTTTATATTAATTCATTATGAAAAGAACAGTGAAGTATAGTATAAGTGTCCCCAAGCAAAATGATTGAGTAGTTCATTTATTTTCTTGATTTTTAAGTATTTTTACGGTATTTTTTCACTATTTTTCTCTCAAAAACCTTTTTAATTTGATTACTCTTAGTCTTATCTTGGTTTTGTATTTCTATTTATTTTATTTGTGAATTTTCTTTCAGCAAAAGTAATAATAATTGATAATATAGGGGGCTGCAAAGATCCTCATATTGTAATATTATCAAGAATGTAGTACTAGAAGAATTAAAAAATTCAAAAGAAAAAGAATACTAAAATAGAGAAAATGATAACAATTAGAGAATATTTTTAATACTGACCATGATGACAATCATAAACAAAGAAGGAAATAAATACAAAAATTTAGGAAGAAATTGTGCTATTCCTTATATCTCTCACATTTCAAATCAGCTTTGTAAGAAATAAAGGAAGAAATTAGCCAAAATAAAAGAAAAGAAGGTAAAAAGAAACCTTTATCAGAAATTCAAAGTAATAAGATAAATAATAAATGTTTTCTAGAACTATTTTTGGAAAATAAAACCCTTCATTATTTAATTTTTTGAAACAATGAGAAAGAAATTTGGATTACATAAAATAATATTGATTAAATGGACCGTGGTTAAAACACATTAGTATTTTACATATCCTTAAGAGTGGAAATTTTAATGACATACTTCATCTTAATAGGTGAAGAAAAACACACCTGAAAAGGAAAACCAAGTCTACCAACTCACCAATTGGACTTATTAAAAATGAAATAAGCTAAAAATATTCTGGTGGGTGATATCATTCATCGATACAATTAAAATAACTTTTTAAGAATGATCTGATGATATGGGACTGTTTTGAAAAATAATTTTCCTGATTGAAAAGCCATTTAACCAAACTCAAAATATTGGTTAAGTTAATAAGACGTGCAATGAGTTAGATGAATCAATTAGGATTAAATTTAATAAGAAGAGACTTCAATGGTTAATTTAAATGTTTCTGGAAGCAGGGTATGTATAGATTAGAATCTAAAAAATATAAGAATTTCTGAAAATATGATGAATGATAATTCATAATTATTGTTTATATTCCATTCAAAGACAAGTATGGTAATGAGATAAAAATTTGACATTGATCTGAAGTCATATTTTTCCAATTATATATTTCATTATAAACTTCTAAAGTCTACCTTCCTGTCAGATCTGTATACCACCTGACTCAAATTGATACTTAAATTAATTTCTTTGAAATGAATACAAAGATTACAGGAACCCTTTTACATACCTTTCATAATTAAATATTTCCCCAAAGACTCACATATTTGATGACCAAAAATTTTCAGTGAGAATATTTTCTCATTAAATTTCTTTCTCTCCATATTCAACTGGAATTAAGGTTTGGCTACAGGAAGTTATCAAAAGCGTGGGGAATAATTTTGAAGAATTAAAATTCTACAAAAGCACATATGATTGCAATATTTACATGTTGAGAAACCCTTGAAGCAAAAAACAGCTTTACTAGAGAGCTTATCATATAACAGGAAGATCTTCTCTCTTTTTCATATCTATCAAATAGATATATTTTTTGAAATTGTAGAGCTTTTAGAATAATCCTAATTTCTATAGGTCTACCTAGCTTTTTGACAAAATATTTATTCAGGGAGGTTAATAATTTTTCAAATTCATCCTTCTTAATTTCTCATTTGTCTCATTATTAAGTGTTTATGGGGGAATAAATACATTGTTACTGGTTCAATTTTGTAAGGTGTGGATATGAAACTTTGATTAAAAATCAAGTACTTTTCCTGTCCTCAAAGTTTGTATAAGGTAAAAAATCAATTAAAAATAGTATGGAATATTATTTTTAAGAGAAAACACGCCAATTTTATTGTTGATAACTTTATTGGTATAAAACAATAATATTATAAAGATTTATTGTTTTACCAACAATAAAAATTTATCCAAAAAATACTCTACAAGAGATATTTTAAGGCTACAAAAGAAATTTCTTCAAGAGCAATTTCAATTGGAATTAATTGAGCAAAGAACTGCAAGCAATTAATTAAAGAACAAAGTCTTCAAAAAGAATATTAAAGAGAAAACACACCCAAAAGTGACCAGAGTGAATTTGGAAACAAAGTGACAAAGTTTACAGTGATGAAAGATGCTTTAATTCACTTTTGGGGTGGTTCAGGGGTAAAAATGATTATAAGAGTTACAAAAAATGATTATAATGATTTTTTCACATGGTTAAAAGGATTAAAATGATTTAAAAGTGGTGGTTGGAATCTTTGATTGATTGGTTTAACAGTTTTAAACTAATTAATAAAAGGAAAAGATTCTAACATGAAGAGAAAAGTGGGGCAAAGAAGACATTCTTTTATAGCCATTAATTTTCTTACTCCAAAAGTAAAATTTACTCTTGTCAGTCGTGAAAAACAGTCTGACAAAAGAAAAGCCAATTATGACATCATTGTACCCTGGTTTAGACTAAAAAAGGGCTGGTTTAAGCCATTTTTAGCCATTTTTAGCCATTTTAGACCCTTAAATCAGCCATTAATATAGCAATACCAGGCCTAGAGCCTTCAAAACACGTCAGAATGTGTGTCAGAGGCGTAGAAACTAGTTAAAACTGTTTTTAATATGATTGTTTCATCTTAAGGGTAGTTTTACCCTCTTGGAAACAGCTAAAACTGCCCCAGTTGGTATCAAAACCTCATCATCAATTGAGTCCACAGACCCTGTAACTCAATTCCAGGCCAAAAGTGATGAACTTTTGCGTGAATTTTGACATCCCACGCCTGTCAGCAAGGATTTTGGGGGTCTAGCTCCGCCTTAGAGCTGGAGTTCCTTTTCCCCCCCAAATTTAATCTTTCCAATTTATTTTTCCTTTAATTCCTCATCATGTATTATACTTATAATTTACATATGTAATTCAATTCAATTGTACAGTACAATACAGTAATAATTGACACCTCATATGTAAATCAAAGTTCACTTATGTAATACACGCGCACATTTTGACATTTCAATTGAATTCAATTGAAAATACTTCAATTCCTCATAACTTCTAAACTAAACACAACACCTCAATTTTAACACAAAAATTGATGGTTAACACCACATGTGGTGTGAATTAAATTAAGGTTTTGAGGATTTTCCACTTTTGTATTGAAAATACTAAAAACTTAATTTAAGCTTATTTAGAGTTGAGTTACAAGAATTTCACTCAGAGGTGACCCCACCTGATTTTTTATGAGGAATCCAATGGTGAAATAATTTTTATATGTTTATTTATTGGATAAAAAGTTATAATAATTTTTATTTAACTTTTTTCCAAATTTATTTATTTTTTTACAATTTTTGTTAAAATTTCATTTTTACTGAATTTTTCAAGTATTAATGTAATTTTATACTTACAAAATTTAAAGTATTTTTATTTTTAAATTGTAATTAATTTTTTATTTTTAATATAATTTTTTATTTATATTTTGATTTTTATTTTAATAGTATAAATAAATTTATTTTATTTATATTAATATGTTATTTTTTATATTTGTGGTCTTTTGGGTATATGAAATTACCTCTAAGGCTCACATTCCCTCCCCCTAAAAAAGAATATTACTTTGTAATATTAGTGTTTCTAGTGTTTCTGAATCTCCTGAGGAGTTTGGTAGCTTCTGGTATATCTTTTTCTTCTAACCATTCATCTTCACAAGTTGGGTCACTGTACCTAACAAGGTATTCCCTTCCTTTTTTGGTTCTTAATTTCCTTTCTTTAAGAACTTTGGTAATTTTCTTAGTACCAGATGTCTCAATAGGAGGTATAACTTGGGGAATCTTATTCCTCAAGGGAAATTTCTCAGCATCACTAGATTTGTATGGCTTTATCAAGCTTACTGGAAATGTAGGGTGCTTATTGCTAAGATCTTTGGATAATTCTACTTCAACAGCATTTTCTCCATGGAGGGCCTTAGTCACAAAAGCTCCTGCAAAGGAGTCTTTCAACTTTTTACATCCTTTGATGTTATTGAAGTTAGTGGTTGATACAAGAACCAGGTCCCCCGCTTTGAAATCTGGAGTTGCATGTGATTTATCCCATTTGTCTTTAGCATATGCAAAAGAGTCCTCCATGCATCTTACTGCATGCTTTCTAGCTTTTTCTAGCATTCCTTTGAAGCTAGCAGCTGTGGGATGTATTTCAATTAAGTCTTTCCTCAAAGAATCTTGGGGTAAGTTGGGGTTCCATCCTTTTTCTAGAATAGCAGGAGTCTGATTGGTACTGGCATGGATTGATGTTTTATATGCTAATTCCAGTGCTGGCAAAAGAGTACACCAATCATGGGTAAATCCATCACAATCTTTTAATTCAAGGCCATATGCACAAAATCTTCTCACCATGTCCTCTAAGGTTTGGATCATCCTTTCAGCCAGGCCATCAGTTTGTGGGTGGTAGGCTGTAGAGAAAGACAGTTTAGTGCCAAATAATTGGTGAAGATTTGTCCATAGTGCTGAAGTGAATTTGGGATCTCTATCACTGATGATATTTGTAAATATCCCAGTCCATGACACTACTCTATTCCATATCAGAAGAGCTGTATCCATGACTGTATCATCTTTGTGACATGGTAAAAAGATTGGAGTTTTACTGAATCTGTCCACAATTACTAGGCAAGCATTGTAGCTCCTGTCACCTCCTGGTGGTAGGCCAGTTACCCAATCCATATGGACAGTTTCCCAAGGTCTGTTTGGTTCCTGGATTATTATCATATTTCCAAGTCTTTTGCCCGTGGATTTATTTGACTTTTGGCATCTGTCACAGGTTTTGCAATACTCTGCAACATCTTTCTGCCACATTGGCCACCATATGCAGGTCTTTACTTTTTCCCTTGTTCTTTCTTCAGACAGATGTCCTGAAAAGGGACTATCATGGAATTCTTTTAGTACAAGATTGATTAATGACCTGTCTACAACTGTCATGACACATGTGTGCTTGGTTCTGTGGTAAATTATACCATCCAGTAGGTGAAATCTTCCTGAATCATAAGATTTCCTCCATACTTCATCCAAGGCATGTATAAGAGAGTTGTCTTTACAGTCTTTGTTAAGTAATTGGCATAAGATGCTACAATTCTTATCTTGAGTGTAACTACTTCTGACTTCTTCAAAGAAGGTGGTGTTCAAGTCTGTAACACTTATTTCTTCTATTGGAATTTGTGGTGAAGCTTCTTCTGGCACATAAGCAGGATTATCAATATTATTTGGTAATGGCCATCTGCTTAGTCCATCTGCATTCTTATGAATATTCCCATCCTTATGAGCAATAGTCATATTGCCTCTGTATTCTTGTATGGCTATTTGCCATCTGAGCATGTGTCTGTTGGGTGTTTTCATGTTCAAAAGTGATTTGACAGCTTTACAATCTGTTATCACTTCAAAAACACATCCCTCTAAAAAGTAGTTCAATTTTTCCAAGGCCCAGACAAGGCATAGACATTCCATCTGACTTGCTCCATATCTGGCTTCAGTTGGTTTGATTTGCCTGGATATGAAACATATGGGTCCTTCTACAGGCTTATCATTTATGATCTGAACTTGGTGAAGTGCAGCACCCAGTCCATCCCCTGATGCATCAATATACAGTTTGAAAGGCAATTTAAAGTCTGGCATCAGTAAGAGTGGAGCAGTGGTCAATGCTTCTCTTAGAGACTCAAAAGCTTTGACTTTGTCAACAGTCATCTCAAACACTGTGTCTTTGTCACACAACTTATAAAGTGGTCTTTCTATGGATGCAAAATCTTTAATGTGTTTCCTGTAATATCCTGCAAAACCTAAGAATGACTGAATTTCCTTCTTATTATGAGGCATGGGTTTCAACAATACTGCTGCAACTTTGTTTTTGTCAATTCCAAGGGACAAACCAGATACAACATGTCCTAGTGCTTTAAGTTCTTTAAATCCAAAATGACATTTCTTCAAGGAGATTTTCATGTTTACTGATTGGATTTTTGTCAAAACTCTTGATAATCTGTACATGTGCTCCTCCCAAGTCTTTGAACAGATAATAATGTCATCAATGTAAATAATTAACCATCCCTCTGACAGTTCTTCAGGGAAGATTTCATTCATCATTCTTTGGAAGTGTGAAGGTGCATTTTTGATACCAAAGGGCATCCTTAAGTATTCATACACTCCACAATGAACAATAATTCTCAAGTATTTTCTTGCTCTTGGTGTTACCACATTTTGATGGAATCCTTTAAGGGCATCCATAGTGGTTATATACACTGCTTGAGATATTTGAGTAAGGGAAATTTGGATTTTTGGTATTGGGTATCTGTCTGGGACAGTGTAAGTGTTCAGAGCTCTAAAGTCCCCAACCATTCTGGATTTTCCATTATGCCACGCCACTATGACTGGTGTAGTTATTTCTACTTCCTCATTGTGGCCTACTTTTCTTATTACACCAAGGTCCAGAAGCTCTTTGATAATAATTTCTAGAGCTTCTCTTGATTTTGGACTTGCTGGATAAGCAGGTCTTCTTAAGAGTGGTGGATAAGGTCTCTCAATGTTAAGAATGATGTCAACTTCATGACCAATAATGGCTCCCAGAGGTTCTTTGTCTGTAGCAAATGCTCCTCTGTGGTCATACAAAAGGGAAGAAAGTTCATTTTCTTGTTTATCAGTCAGATGAAGGCTTATCTAAGCCTCATTTAACTGTTCAGGCTTGAATTTCTCTAACTCTAAGTTGACTGGTGATACTTTGTTTACTGTAATTTGTCTTTTAAATGGTAAAAAGGCAAATTTCTGGCGCTTATTGTCCCCAATTGTAAAGTATCTGTCTTTTTTATTATGTAAATCTATCCCATACATGATTAAATAGTCATTTCCCAATATAAAATGGGTACTAGAGCAATTTTCCATAACAACAAATTCAACTGTGATTCTCAAATTACCATTTATGTGTGGGAATATGACATTGGTCTCAAAGATTCCTAATTCTTTCATTGGGTTACTTGCACTGTTGAATTTTATACCATCAATTGGTAACAATTGGTCTTCAAAATTTGGTACACAAGTCTTAAGAAAAGATTTTCCAACACAAGAGCAGAAGGCTCCTGGGTCAAGCAAAAGCTTGGTGGGCTTGTTGTCAATCACCACTTCTGTTATACAGGAATTACCAGCTGTATAACCTTTTCCTCTGTTTGGTTTTGTCTTCATAAGTTGTGCATCTTGAACTTTTGATAAATCAACTTGACCATTGCTCAATTGTGGTAAGTGGGAATAAGATTCCATGATGTCAAAAGTGGCATTGATATTTTCTATATCTTTTGAAGATTCAGAAAATATGGATGACTTATCATCTGAATTGTCTTCAATTATGTCTTCTTTTTCAACATCTGGTCCCTTTTCAATGTCAATTTCATTGATTTTCCCTCTTTTTGGACATGTATTGGCTAAATGGGTGGTTCTTTGGCAAATATGGCATTTTCTGACTGTATCTGCAGATTTATATTTAATATTACTAGAATTTTCTTTGGGGTTTTTGTCCACAGAATCTTTCCAAGGTGTATTAAACCTTGTTTTGAGATTCACCCTACTAGAACCAATTTTGTTTCTGGTGGTTACTTCTTCTAGTATATTGATAATATCCTCTGCTGAAGATTGTTCAGTAGTCCTGCTTTTGACAGCATGCTCTAAGTCACCTCCACATTGTCTCAGAATTTTTCTATGGATCATAAATTCTGACATGTCAGGATATAATGCTGTTAATCTGTCCTTTTGTTGGCAAAACCATGGTAAAGCTTTGTCTTTATCAGCATCAAATTTGGCAGATTCAAAGGCTGTTTCAACTTTAAACCTCCAAGCATCATTTTCCCATTTGTTGATGATTTGGGATTTCCACCAAGTCCAACTCTGGTGTCTATGTGCTTGTCTTATTTTGATGTACCATCTGTGAGCTGATCTGGTAAACAAGGTGTTAAACCTGGCTGTTACCAATCTGTCTGGTAATTCAAAATCCTCTTTCATCATGTCAATACCTCTAATGAATTCCATATGGTCATACTCTCCTTCACCACTGAAGTGAGGCCATTCTTTAAGTTTTGGAACTTCTTTCAAGAGTGCTTGGCCCATTGATGGCTCCAAGTTATGAAAAGAAGTAGATAATTCATTTTTTAATTGTGAATTATCAGGATCCAATACTTGTGGATTTGAAATTCTTGTGCCCTCATTTTGATTTAGAGGTGTAGACATTCTTGGTAAGGTATTCAGTATTTGTTCAATGTCATTCATTTGACTGTTGCTACACCTTTGGGAATTTCTGTATTCATGTTGGAAGCTTTGTATTAAATTTATTACTTCAATTTTATGAATGTCTTCCTTATGTGTCAGTTCTTGCCATAACTCTGTCTGTCTTGTATTATCAGTAGTGACTTGATTCAATTTCATTGATAATTTTGATACTTCTTCTTGTGAAGCGTCAAAACACTTTTTCAAGGCAATGGTATATGTCTTTACCTCAGTAGATGAATTTGAAATGCCATCAAGGACTTTCTTGTTATCTGTCTTGATAATATTTATGGCTTGTTCAATTCTTGTTTCAATTATGTCATCAATATTGAATTTGAAATATTTATCTGTTAATTCTTTAATAATGGCAGATTGTTCATTTATTTTATTGTTAGAAGAATTATCATTGTTGGAATTTTTAATTGTTCTCAAAACTTTTTCAAAACACATAAGTGTTTCATTAATTTGGCACAGACTCAGGTTGTTTGTTTTAATGTTGTTACAAATGGTTTCATTCTTATCAGAAAGATGTTTTTTCACGTCATTTATAGCATTATACAACTCTGGGATGGAATCAAATATGTCAGAAATCATTTCTGGAATCTTAATCTGGCTTCCTCCTTCTTCTGTAATTCCATCATGGTTCTGGCCATCTGGAATACATTTTCCATGGCATCCTGCTGAATCTTTGGGATTCTGTAGCCCTGGCTCTAAGGTTTTGGGGCTGGTGCCTTCCCTTTGCCCTTGTTTGGAGTTCGTGGCTACTTTTTCACAATGGAATTGCTGCTGCTGGCCACTGGGGCTGTTTTTGGCACTGGTTTGGGTGGTGGAGGGTTGTTCTTCCTCCATTCTAGTGTCAAAAGCATCATGCTTTTCTTCTCCATCAATGGATGCCATCCATTGAGCAATTTGCAAGTGCGGGGATGGCCCAAGAATTTTCTTACTGTCAGGTAAGAATTCATGCAATTCTTCCACAGGTCTGCAAGGATCTGGTACTCCTTGAATTGAAGTGCATTGTTGTATGCACTGTGGCTGGCTTTGTATATGTCCACAGAGGCTTGTTGTGGCGGTGTCAGCTCTTTTTGAAGGTAAAATAGTATTATCAGCTTCAGAATGACCTAATTTAGTTGTTTGAAAGTCATCAACAGACCCTTTTCCTTCTGTACCTGATTGGCCTCTGCCATAATCACGTCTATTACCTTTTTGGGAGCTGCTTGAGGGGTTGTAGCTGGCTCCTGACCTGGTTGAAGGCATAATTATGGTTTAAAAAGGCTTAAAATATTATTTTTACATCAAAAAAACTTACTATTGGCCAAATTCTTAGCTTTCTGAAGAGTATTACTTATGTCCAAGTTAATTAATTCAGAAGATATTGGTTCATGTTGATTATTTTGAGTCACAATCACAGTACTATTATGGTCTGAATCAATAGTGCTTGCAGGAACAATGTTGGTGACTGTTGAGGCTGTTTCAATGTTTTCTTGTCTTACCACATTGTCAGGCACTAAAATTAATGAAAAAGCCAATTAATTAAGTAAAAAAAAAGGTTATTTCAAAAAAAGAAATAAAATATAAGCCTCACTTATAATATGAAAAAAAATTATTTTTTATGGATTTTTTGGATTATAAGTATTTTTTATATGTTTTTAGATTTTTCAATATAAGAAAAAATGATTTAAAAAGATTAAAAAAATATGTCACAGGTAAAATATCACGGCTGGGCCCCCAAATGTAAGGTGTGGATATGAAACTTTGATTAAAAATCAAGTACTTTTCCTGTCCTCAAAATTTGTATAAGGTAAAAAATCAATTAAAAATAGTATGAAATATTATTTTTAAGAGAAAACACGCCAATTTTATTGTTTATAACTTTATTAGTATAAAACAATAATATTATAAAGATTTATTGTTTTACCAACAATAAAAATTTATCCAAAAAATACTCTACAAGAGATATTTTAAGGCTACAAAAGAAATTTCTTCAAGAGCAATTTCAATTGGAATTAATTGAGCAAAGAACTGCAAGCAATTAATTAAAGAACAAAGTCTTTAAAAAGAATATTAAAGAGAAAACACACCCAAAAGTGACCAGAGTGAATTTGGAAACAAAGTGACAAAGTTTACAGTGATGAAAGATGCTTTAATTCACTTTTGGGGTGGTTCAGGGGTAAAAATGATTATAAGAGTTACAAACAATGATTATAATGATTTTTTAACGTGGTTAAAAGGATTAAAATGATTTAAAAATGGTGGTTGGAATCTTTGATTGATTGGTTTAACAGTGTTTAAACTAATTAATAAAAGGAAAAGATTCTAACATGAAGAGAAAAGTGGGGCAAAGAAGACATTCTTTTATAGACATCAATTTTCTTACTCCAAAAGTAAAATTTACTCTTGTCAGTCGTGAAAAACAGTCTGACAACAGAACAGCCAATTATGACATCATTGTACCCTGGTTTAGACTAAAAAAGGCCTGGTTTAAGCCATTTTTAGCCATTTTTAGCCATTTTAGACCCTTAAATCAGCCATTACTATAGAAATACCAGGCCTAGAGCCTTCAAAACACGTCAGAATGTGTGTCGGAGGGGTAGAGACTAGTTAAAACTGTTTTTACTATGATTGTTTTATCTTAAGGGTAGTTTTACCCTCTTGGCAATAGCTAAAACTACCCCAGTTGGTATCAAAACCTCATCATCAATTGAGTCCACAGACCCTGTAACTCAATTCCAGGCCAAAAGTGATGAACTTTTGCGTGAATTTTGACATCCCACGCCTGTCAGCAAGGATTTTGGGGGTCTAGCTCCCCCTTAGAGCTGGAGTTCCTTTTCCCCCCCAAATTTAATCTTTCCAATTTATTTTTCCTTTAATTCCTCATCATGTATTATACTTATAATTTACTTATGTAATTCAATTCAATTGTACAGTACAATACAGTAATAATTGACACCTCATATGTAAATCAAAGTTCACTTATGTAATACACGCGCACATTTTGACATTTCAATTGAATTCAATTGAAAATACTTCAATTCCTCATAACTTCTAAACTAAACACAACACCTCAATTTTAACACAAAAATTGATGGTTAACACCACATGTGGTGTGAATTAAATTAAGGTTTTGAGGATTTTCAACTTTTGTATTGAAAATACTAAAAACTTAATTTAAGCTTATTTAGAGTTGAGTTACAAGAATTTCACTCAGAGGTGACCCCACCTGATTTTTTATGAGGAATCCAATGGTGAAATAATTTTTATCTATTTATTTATTGGATAAAAAGTTATAATAATTTTTATTTAACTTTTTTCCAAATTTATTTATTTTTTTACAATTTTTGTTAAAATTTCATTTTTACTTAATTTTTCAAGTATTAATGTAATTTTATACTTACAAAATTTAAAGTATTTTTATTTTTAAATTGTAATTAATTTTTTATTTTTAATATAATTTTTTATTTATATTTTGATTTTTATTTTAATAATATAAACAAATTTATTTTATTTATATTAATATGTTATTTTTTATATTTGTGGTCTTTTGGGTATATGAAATTACCTCTAAGGCTCACAAATTTCCCAACCCCTTTTAAAAATCATGATTCAGTGGCTTCCAGAATATGAGAGATATACACCGATTAGAGGAATTATAATACATATATAAAACAAGAAAAGAATATTTTACTTTTAATTGAATGAATGGAGTTTTGAATGCAAATTAAATAGATAGTGACACAAATATATAGTTGTGATTGCAAAAGCACACATGTATAATAATATTGAAAATATGAATAAAATCAAATTAGTCTCCTTCAAATGCCTTACATATACCATGAATATATTGGTGTAGAATAGAAATTGGTATCTGTAAGGTTTGACTATGAAACAATAAGCAAAAATTACTAATATTTTACTTATTGTACTATGAATGTCCTTATAAATGAAATAAATAAGTTAAAAAGAATTAATATAATAAAGAATTATTATAATTATGGCGTAAAAATAATTATATTATTGAATAAATATAATAATACAATTTATATTATGAAAAATAATATAATAAAGAAAAATTTATTAATATAAGGTAATTAATATATTTAAAAGCACTTTATTATCTTACCAACAAATAATAAAGGCCTAAAAAATTGTTTTTTAGTAATAAAAAACAGTTAATAACAATAATATTACTAATATCAAAGTTATAATTAATATAAATACTACTTACATTGATTATAGAATTATTTAAAGGAATAATAGAGAGAAAATTATTATAATAAGAAGAAATAACCTACTTTTAATACTTGATATAATAATTTTGAATAATTTTATGCCAAAAATTGTAAATAAAACTTCTTTAAATTGTATTTACAATAAATTTTAAGAGAAATTACAAATATTCTTAATTTTACGTGAAATTGAGATTTTTTGAGAGAATTTCAAACAAAACAGTTAAATAAATGTAATAATCACATCAAAGAAGATGATTATAATAAGATTATCTTTGTTCTTTTATAATATAAGAGTATTATATATCAAGAATAAAGAAATTGTGAGCCTTAGAGGTAATTTCATATACCCAAAAGACCACAAATATAAAAAATAACATATTAATATAAATAAAATAAATTTATTTATATTATTAAAATTAAAATAAAAAATATAAATATAAAATTATATTAAAAATAAAAAATTAATTATAATTTAAAAATAAAATTACTTTAAATTTTGTAAATATAAAATTACATTTATACTTGAAAAATTTAAGTAAAAATGAAATTTTAACAAAATTGTGAAAAAATAAATAAATTTGGAAAAAAGTTAAATAAAATTTATTATAACTTTTTATCCAATAAATAAACATATAAAAATTATTTCACCATTGGATTCCTCATAAAAAATCAGGTGGGGTCACCTCTGAGTGAAATTTTTGTAACTCAACTCTAAATAAGCTTAAATTAAGTTTTTAGTATTTTCAATACAAAAGTTGAAAATCCTCAAAACCTTAATTTAATTCACACCACATGTGGTGTTAACCATCAATTTTTGTGTTAAAATTGAGGTGTTGTGTTTAGTTTAGAAGTTATGAGGAATTAAAGTATTTTCAATTGAATTCAATTGAAATGTCAAAATGTGCGCGTGTATTACATAAGTGAACTTTGATTTACATATGAGGTGTCAATTATTACTGTATTGTACTGTACAATTGAATTGAATTACATGTGTAAATTATAAGTATAATACATGATGAGGAATTAAAGGAAAAATAAATTGGAAAGATTAAATTTGGGGGGGGAAAAGGAACTCCAGCTCTAAGGGGGAGCTAGACCCCCAAAATCCTTGCTGACAGGTGTGGGATGTCAAAATTCACGCAAAAGTTCATCACTTTTGGCCTGGAATTGAGTTACAGGGTCTGTGGACTCAATTGATGATGAGGTTTTGATACCAACTGGGGTAGTTTTAGCTGTTGCCAAGAAGGTAAAACTACCCTTAAGATAAAACAATCATAATAAAAACAGTTTTAACTGGTTTCTACGCCTCTGACACACATTCTGACGTGTTTTGAAGGCTCTAGGCCTGGTATTGCTATAGTAATGGCTGAATTAAGGGTCTGAAATGGCAAAAAATGGCTAAAAATGGCTTAAACCAGCCCTTTTTGCTCTAAACCAGGGTTCAATGATGCCATAATTGGCTTTTCTGTTGTCAGACTGTTTTTCACGACTGACAAGAGTAAATTTTACTTTTGGAGCAAGAGAATTGATGGCTATAAAAGAATGTCTTCTTTGCCCCACTTTTCTCTTCATGTTAGAATCTTTTCCTTTTATTAATTAGTTTAAAACTGTTAAACCAATCAATCAAAGATTCCAACCACCACTTTTAAATCATTTTAATCCTTTTAACCACGTGAAAAAATCATTATAATCATTGTTTGTAACTCTTATAATCATTTTTACCCCTGAACCACCCCAAAAGTGAATTAAAGCATCTTTCATCACTGTTAACTTTGTCACTTTGTTTCCAAATTCACTCTTGTCACTTTTGGGCGTGTTTTCTCTTTAATATTCTTTTTAAAGACTTTGTTCTTTAATTAATTGCTTGCAGTTCTTTGCTCAATTAATTCCAATTGAAATTGCTCTTGAAGAAATTTCTTTTGTAGCCTTAAAATATCTCTTGTAGAGTATTTTTTGGATAAATTTTTATTGTTGGTAAAACAATAAATTTTTATAATATTATTGTTTTATACTAATAAAGTTATAAACAATAAAATTGGCGTGTTTTCTCTTAAAAATAATATTTCATACTATTTTTAATTGATTTTTACCTTATACAAATTTTGAGGACAGGAAAAGTACTTGATTTTTAATCAAAGTTTCATATCCACACCTTACATTTGGGGGCCCAGCCGTGATATTTTACATGTGACATTTTTTTTTTACTCTTTTTAAATCTTTTTTCTTATATTGAAAAATTTAAAAACATATAAAAAATACTTATAATTCAAAAAATCCATAAAAAATAATTTTTTTTTCATATTATAAGTGAGGCTTAAATTTTTATTTCTTTTTTTGAAATATCCTTTTTTTACTTAAATTAATTGGCTTTTTCATTAATTTTAGTGTCTGACAACGTGGTAAGACAAGAAAACATTGAAACAGCCTCAACAGTAACCAGCATTATCCCTGCCAGTACTGTCAATTCTGATCATAATAGCACTGTTATTGTGACTCAAAATAACCAACCTGAACCAATATCTTCTGAATTAATTAACTTGGACATAAGTAATACCCTTCAGAAAGCTAAAAATTTGGCCAATAGTAAGTTTTTTGACGTAAAAATACTATTTTAAGCCTTTTTAACCATAATTATGCCTTCAACCAGATGAGGAGCCAGCTACAACCCCTCAAGCAGCTCCCAAAAAGGTAATAGACGTGATTATGGCAGAAGCCAACCAGGTACAGAAGGAAAAGGGTCAGTTGATGACTTCCAAACAACTAAAATGGGTCATTCTGAAGCTGATAATACCATTTTACCTTCAAAAAGAGCTGACACCGCCACAACAAGCCTCTGTGGACATATACAAAGCCAGCCACAGTGCATACAACAATGCACTTCAATTCAAAGAGTACCAGATCCTTGCAGACCTGTGGAAGAATTGCATGAATTCTTACCTGACAGTAAGAAAATTCTTGGGCCATCCCAACACTTGAAAATTGCTCAATGGATGGCATCCATTGATGGAGAAGAAAAACATGATGCTTTTGACACTCGAATGGAGGAAAAACAACCCTCCACCACCCAAACCAGTGCCAAAAACAGCCCCAGTGGCCAGCAGCAGCAATTCCAACGTGAGAAAGCAGCCACAAACTCCAAACAAGGGCAAAGGGAAGGCACCAGCCCCAAAACCTTACAGCCAGGGCTACAGAATCCCAAAGATTCAGCAGGATGCCATGGAAAATGTATTTCAGATGGCCAGAACCATGATGGAATTACAGAAGAAGGAGGAAGCCAGATTAAGATTCCAGAAATGATTTCTGACATATTTGATTCCATCCTAGAGTTGTATAATGCTATAAATGACGTGAAAAAACATCTTTCTGATAAAAATGACACCATTTGTAACAACATTAAAACAAACAACCTGAGTCTGTGCCAAATTAATGAAACACTTATGTGTTTTGAAAAAGTTTTGAGAACAATTAAAAATTCCAATAATGATAATTCTTCTAACAATAAAATAAATGAACAATCTGCCATTATTAAAGAATTAACAGATAAATATTCTAAATTCAATATTGATGACATAATTGAAACAAGAATTAAACAAGCCATAAATATTATCAAGACAGATAACAAGAAAGTCCTTGATGATATTTCAAATTCATTTACTGAAGTAAAGACATATACCATTGCCTTGAAAAAGTGTTTTGATGCTTCACAAGAAGAAGTATCAAAATTATCAATGAAATTGAATCAAGTCACTGCTGATAATACAAGACAGACAGAGTTATGGCAAGAACTTACACATAAAGAAGACATGTATAAAATTGAAGTAATAAATTTAATACAAAGCTTCCAACATGAATACAGAAATTCCCAAAGGTGTAGCAACAGGAAAATGAATGACATTGAACAATTACTGAACACCTTACCAAGAATGTCTACACCTCTAAATCAAAATGAGGGCACAAGAATTTCAAATCCACAAGTATTGGATCCTGATAATTCACAATTAAAAAATGAAATATCCACTTCTTTTCATAACTTGGAACCATCAATGGGCCAAGCACACTTGAAAGAAGTTCCAAAACTTAAAGAATGGCCTCACTTCAGTGGTGAAGGAGAGTATGACCATATGGAATTCATTAGAGGTATTGACATGATCAAAGAGGATTTTGAATTACCAGACAGATTGGTAACAGCCAGGTTTAACACCTTGTTTACCAGATCAGCTCACAGATGGTACATCAAAATAAGACAAGCACATGGACACCAGAGTTGGACTTGGTGGAAAACCCAAATCATCAACAAATGGGCAAATGATGCTTGGAGGTTTAAAGTTGAAACAGCCTTTGAATCTGCCAAATTTAATGCTGATAAAGACAAAGCTTTACCATGGTTTTGCCAACAAAAGGACAGATTAACAGCATTATATCCTGACATGTCAGAATTTATGATCCATAGAAAAATTCTGAGACAATGTGGAGGTGACTTAGAGCATGCTGTCAAAAGCAGGACTACTGAACAATCTTCAGCAGAGGATATTATCAATATACTAGAAGAAGTAACCACCAGAACCAAAATTGGTTCTAGTAGGGTGAATCTCAAAACAAGGTTTAATACACCTTGGAAAGATTCTGTGGACAAAAACCCCAAAGAAAATTCTAGTAATATTAAATATAAATCTGCAGATACAGTCAGAAAATGCCATATTTGCCAAAGCACCACCCATTTAGCCAATACATGTCCAAAAAGGGGGAAAATCAATGAAATTGACATTGAAAAGGAACCAGATGTTGAAAAAGAAGACATAATTGAAGACAATTCAGATGATAAGTCATCCATATTTTCTGAATCTTCAAAAGATATAGAAAATATCAATGCCACTTTTGACATCATGGAATCTTATTCCCACTTACCACAATTGAGCAATGGTCAAGTTGATTTATCAAAAGTTCAAGATGCACAACTTATGAAGACAAAACCAAACAGAGGAAAAGGTTATACAGCTGGTAACTCCTGTATAACAGAAGTGGTGATTGACAACAAACCCACCAAACTTTTGCTTGACCCAGGAGCCTTCTGCTCTTGTGTTGGAAAATCTTTTCTTAAGACTTGTGTACCAAATTTTGAAGACCAATTGTTACCAATTGATGGTATAAAATTCAACAGTGCAAGTAACCCAATGAAAGCATTAGGAATCTTTGAGACCAATGTCATATTCCCACACATAAATGGGAATTTAAGGATCACAGTTGAATTTGTTGTTATGGAAAATTGCTCTAGTACCCATTTTATATTGGGAAATGACTATTTAATCATGTATGGGATAGATTTACATAATAACAAAGACAGATACTTTACAATTGGAGACAATAAGCGCCAGAAATTTGCCTTTTTACCCTTCAAAAGACAAATTACAGTAAACAAAGTATCACCAGTCAACTTAGAGTTAGAGAAATTCAAGTCTGAACAGTTAAATGAGGCTGAAATAAGCCTTCATCTGACTGATAAGCAAGAAAATGAACTTTCTTCCCTTTTGTATGACCACAGAGGAGCATTTGCTACAGACAAAGAACCTCTGGGAGCAATTATTGGTCATGAAGTTGACATCATTCTTAACATTGAGAGACCTTATCCACCACTCTTAAGAAGACCTGCTTATCCAGCAAGTCCAAAATCAAGAGAAGCTCTAGAAATTATTATCAAAGAACTTCTAGACGTTGGTGTAATAAGAAAAGTAGGCCACAATGAGGAAGTAGAAATAACTACACCAGTCATAGTGGCGTGGCATAATGGAAAATCCAGAATGGTTGGGGACTTTAGAGCTCTGAACACTTACACTGTTCCGGACAGATACCCAATACCAAAAATCCAAATTGCCCTTACTCAAATATCTCAAGCAGTGTATATAACCACTATGGATTCCCTTAAAGGATTCCATCAAAATGTGGTAACACCAAGAGCAAGAAAATACTTGAGAATTATTGTTCATTGTGGAGTGTATGAATACTTAAGGATGCCCTTTGGTATCAAAAATGCACCTTCACACTTCCAAAGAATGATGAATGAAATCTTCCCTGAAGAACTCTCAGAGGGATGGTTAATCATTTACATTGATGACATTATTATCTGTTCAAAGACTTGGGAGGAACACATGTACAGATTATCAAGAGTTTTGACAAAAATCCAATCAGTAAACATGAAAATCTCCTTGAAGAAATTTCATTTTGGATTTAAAGAACTTAAGGCACTAGGACATGTTGTATCTGGTTTGTCCCTTGGAATTGATAAAAACAAAGTTGCAGCAGTATTGTTAAAACCCATGCCTCAGAATAAGAAGGAAATTCAGTCATTCTTGGGTTTTGCAGGATATTACAGGCAACACATTAAAGACTTTGCATCCATAGCAAGACCACTTTATAAGTTGTGTGACAAAGACACAGTATTTGAGATCACTGTTGACAGAGTCAAAGCTTTTGAATCTCTAAGAGAAGCATTGACCACTGCTCCACTCTTACTGATGCCAGACTTTAAATTACCTTTCAAACTGTATATTGATGCATCAGGGGATGGACTAGGTGCTGCACTTCACCAAGTTCAGATCATAAATGACAAACCTGTAGAAGGACCAATATGTTTCATATCCAGGCAAATCAAACCAACTGAAGCCAGATATGGAGCAAGTCAAATGGAATGTCTATGCCTTGTCTGGGCCTTGGAGAAATTGAACTATTTCTTAGAGGGATGTGTTTTTGAAGTAATAACAGATTGTACAGCTGTGAAATCACTTTTGAACATGAAAACACCTAACAGACACATGCTCAGATGGCAAATAGCCATACAAGAATACAGAGGCAATATGACTATTGTTCATAAAGATGGGAATATTCATAAGAATGCAGATGGACTAAGCAGATGGCCATTACCAAATAACATTGATAATCCTGCTTATGTTCCAGAAGAAGCCTCACCACAAATTCCAATAGAAGGAATAAGTGTTACAGACTTGAACACCACCTTCTTTGAAGAAGTCAGAAATAGTTACACTCAAGATAAGAATTGTAGCATCTTATGCCAATTACTTAACAAAGACTGTAAAGACAACTCTCTAATACATGCCTTGGATGAAGTATGGAGAAAATCTTATAATGAAGGAAGATTTCACCTACTGGATGGTATAATTTACCACAGAACCAAGCACACATGTGTCATGACAGTTGTAGACAGGTCATTAATCAATCTTGTACTGAAAGAATGCCATGATAGTCCCTTTTCAGGACATCTTTCTGAAGACAGAACAAGAGAGAAAGTGAAGACCTGCATATGGTGGCCAATGTGGCAAAAGGATGTTGCAGAGTATTGCAAAACCTGTGACAGATGCCAAAAGGCAAATAAATCCACTGGCAAAAGACTTGGAAATATGATGAAAATCCAAGAACCAAACAGACCTTGGGAAATTGTCCATATGGATTGGGTAACTGGCCTACCACCAGGAGGTGACAGGAGCTATAATGCTTGCCTAGTAATTGTGGACAGATTCAGTAAAACTCCAATCTTTTTACCATGTCACAAAGATGATACAGCCATGGATACAGCACTTCTGATATGGAATAGAGTAGTGTCATGGACTGGGATATTTACAAATATCATCAGTGATAGAGATCCCAAATTCACTTCAGCACTATGGACAAATCTTCACCAATTATTTGGCACTAAACTGTCTTTCTCTACAGCCTACCACCCACAAACTGATGGCCTGGCTGAAAGAATGATCCAAACCTTAGAGGACATGGTGAGAAGATTTTGTGCATATGGCCTTGAATTCAAAGATTGTGATGGATTTACCCATGATTGGTGTACTCTGTTGCCAGCACTGGAATTGGCATATAAAACATCAATCCATGCCAGTACCAATCAGACTCCTGCTATTCTAGAAAAAGGATGGAACCCCAAGTTACCCCAAGATTCCTTAAGGAAAGACTTAATTGAAATACATCCCACAGCTGCTAGCTTCAAAGGAATGCTAGACAAAGCTAGAAAGCATGCAGTGAGATGCATGGAGGACTCTTTTGCATATGCTAAAGACAAATGGGATAAATCTCATGCAACTCCAGATTTCAAAGTGGGGGACCTAGTTCTTGTATCCACCACTAACTTCAATAACATCAAAGGATGTAAAAAGTTAAAAGACTCCTTTGCAGGACCTTTTGTGATTAAGGCCCTCCATGGAGAAAATGCTGTTGAAGTAGAGTTATCTGAAGAACTTAGCAATAAGCACCCTACATTTCCAGTAAGCTTGATAAAGCCATACAAATCTAGTGATGCTGAGAAATTTCCCTTGAGGAATAAGATTCCCCAAGTTATACCTCCTATTGAGACATCTGGTACTAAGAAAATAACCAAAGTTCTTAAAGAAAGGAAATTAAGAACCAAGAAAGTAAGGGAATACCTTGTTAGGTACAGTGACCCAACTTGTGAAGATGAATGGTTATGTGAGCCTTTGAGATATGACCACATATCCAATAAGGTCACAAAAAGGATTAATAATAATTATACCTTTAATATAACTATATTAAAATTAATTAGAATAATTATACACTAAAAATAATTACTCAAATATACAAAAAATACCATAAATTGGTACTAAAATTGGTTTAACTTAAAAACCAATGAATGAACATGTGAAATAAATTATACCATTGGATTCCCCATGGAGAAATACACATATACCACTTTTATGGCATATCTGTAAAGTCAATATTTAAGGAATTATAAGGTATAATACCTTATAAAAACCATAAAACCCTATTTATCTCAGAAACTAATGAAACAACATGTGAAATAAATTGTACCAGTGGATTCCCCACAAAAATCCACATATAAAACAATTAATAAGCTAATTCCCAAAATCAATACTTAAGGAATTATCCTGAATATATGCACTTTTTTGGTCAACGCATATATTCAGTGATCATAGCTAATATCTTCTAAAATATACATGATAGAATGATGAACCAAAAATAAAGTTACCACGTAATTACTGTAAGAACACAGATATGAACTTTATTTTACAAGTTATAAACAAGGTTAAAACCTATGATGAAATATTGATAAAAATCAACAGAGCTGTTGACCACTTTGTTGTGAAAGTGCTCCAAACTTAAAAAAAAGTACACAGTTGGATTCTACTAGTTCATTCGTGAAGAATGATGTAATTTTTATTATTAAATTCAGAGTATAACCCCCTGAAATCAAGGTTTGAAGTTTAAAATATTGAATTTCGACAGAAAAGATGAGTTACAAGAAAAATCATCAAAATTAGAGTTTTGATGATGTAATGAAAAGCTCTTGGCAGCATAATAAGGTTATGTCAGGCTATCAGAATCCACTCTCTGAATTGCTGTAGCGTGAAAACCTTAAAGGTTATTGAGGATCAAAGTTTGAGCTTAAATTGAGCTGTTATGATCACATACTGTAACCTTAAATTAAGTTTAACAGTCTTAATAGTGATAAAATTGGTGAATACTATTAGTTTATGATTAAAACTAATAAAATCCACGAAATTTGGGGTTCTGCCAAGCCTCTGAAGTCATCACACTTAGAGTTATAGTGATAACTCTAAATAATGGTGCAATAATGATGTAATATGGTTTGATCATGATGTAATCACCCTCAAACCTTAAAATATTGATCAATTCCAGTGGATATGATCAGTACACGTCTACTAGAAGCCTGTTGGACTCTAGGAGGGAGGTATTTACTATAAATAGAGCTCTTTTTACTCTGTTTTCCCCTCAGACGCATCAAAAACATTAAATCAATTAAATAAAAGGTAATTTCTTTATTCTTTATATATAAAAATCTTATATTATTAAAGACAAAAGACCATCTTATTATTAATCACCACTTTTACGTGATTAAATCAATTTTTTAATTGTTTTTGTTATAAATCTCTCTATAAACTTATTTCCACGTAAAATCAAGAATTTTAGTAAAATTTCTTTATTTTTTATTGTAAGTACAATTTGAAAAAGTTGTATTATATTCTTTTGGCGTAAAACATCTCAAAATTATTACCTTAAGTGTTAAAAGTAGGTTATTTCATCTTATTATAATAATTTCTCTCTTATTATTACTCTTAATAATTCTTATTTAATATAAATAGTATTTATATTAATATATAACTTTAATATTGGTAATATTATTGTTATTAATTGTTTTTTATTCATAAAAAACAATTTTTTACGCCTTTATTATTTGTTTGTAACAATAATAAAGAGCTTTATAATATATTAATTATTTTATATTAATATATTATTTTCAATATTATAATCTTATATAATATTAATTATATTATTATATTTATTTAATAATATAATATTTTTACGCCATAATAATAATATTTCTTTATTATTATTATTATTTTAATCTTATTTATTTTGATTATAAGGACATTCAGAGTACAATAAGTAATAAATTAGTAATTTTTTACTTATTGTTTCATAGTCAAACCTTACATTTGGGGGCCTGGCCGTGATATTTACTTAAAAGACCTTTAAAAAAGATTCTATTTGGGTTTATCCATAATAAATTATATTTATAATCATAAAATTATATAATAATTTTATATTTTATTGATTTTAAAAGCTATTGAGGCATTTGGAAAGCAATTGTACTGTCTTACACGTGGTTTTTCACATCCTTAGACTTGCAAGAACTTTCTTTGAGTGACTATAGTGATTAAAAAAGATAATTTATAAATTAAAAATAATTTTTATTATAATTTAATTTTATAAGAATCATATTCATTTTTTATTTTATTCTTTAAAAATAAAAATATACATAAAAAATATTAAAAAATATTAAAAACCAATAAAAAAAGTTATTTTTATTCATTTTTATTCATTTCTTTATTTATTTCATTTTTTTAAGATATAAAAGCAATTTCTACGTGGAAAATTGCCATATCTTGCCAAAAATAACACTCATTATAAAAAGACTTATATTTATTTGTCTTTTTTAGTGTTTGAAGATAACCCAACAGAAGACAACCAAGCTACTGTTGAGAGATTGGTGGAAGAAACTTGTCAAAGTTCTCCTACACCAGTTATCACCAAAAGAAATAAAGCTAAGAAATTAGACTTTCCAGGGCCCACCATTCAAGACTCTGAAGGTGAGCACCTCTTTTTAAATTACCATAAAAGAATTTTATTCTAAAATACTTTTATTTTTTCTTATTCTTTAATTATGACTACCAGAAGAGGTTCCCAATACTCCATCCAATCAGATGGAGCTGGACTCAGAAGTAGAATTGATCCCTCAAAAGGGAAAAGAAAGGGCAATATCCCCAGTGGAACAGAATCCACACAAGGAAGTGCCTTATCCCAAAGGCAAGTCCCAGAAATGCCCATGATATCTGAGCCTGAATTGGAATTAAGTATGAGTAACTCAAACAGGTACAAATCACATTCAGAGGGCTCAGATAGACATCTACATGAGCCAGTACAAGCAGTATTACACAGTATACAAGGACAAAGACTGGGAAATGCTGCCTCAAATACACCAAGGAGTGATGAACTCCTGGTACATCCTGAAAAAGTTCCTCAAAGAGGAGGAGATAGTGAAATACTCCAATGGATGGAATCCACTGTCATCCAAACCTCAAATCAAAAAGATCAAGGATTATCATGCCAAAAAGAGGGAGGCAACCAAGGAAGAAGCCCCAGTAGCTTCTACCAGCAAGCCTCAAGCCAACCCACTTCCCCAAGAAGGGAAGAAGAACAAGAAAAAGCATTGGAGGAAACCATATTCCCCAAGCTACAGAATCCCAAGAATCCAAAAGGATGCCATGGACAATGTTTTCAACATGGCCAGAACCTTGATGGAATTCAAGGACAAGGAAGAGCAAAGAATGAGACAAACTCATTTCCCAAAGAAATAACCTTGTCCAAAGATGTTGTAAATACTTTAACAGAAATTAAAAATAGTATATTACCTCTAAAAGAAATTAAAGACAGTTTATTATCACTACAAGAAATAAAGAACAATTTATCTTCTTTAACAAAAATTGTTGTACAAAACAAGAAAGAAATTGACAACATTAAGTTTATTGTTGAAATGAATAAACCAAAAAATTTAATTGACAATACTCAAAAATTAATACAAGGACAACAAGAATTGTATAAATACATAAAAGATATCAAAGACAAAACTTTGACAATCAATTATGATGTGAGTATTGACAATCTTACAGAAAAATTAAATAAATTAAGTATTTCTGTAGAAAAATTTGAAGAAAAGACTTCATCACACCAAAAATTACTTTTGGACCATGTGGAAAAAAGTGATGAAGCAAGAATGCATCTGAAAGATGATATTCAAAGTGAAATAAGGCTTATTACTGAAAAAATGGATAAAATTAATGAGGCTAATTTAAATATGCCAAAGTTATCAACACCATTTTCTCATATAAGAAGCCCTATTAAAACAAAAGAAGAATTGTCAAATCCTTTCATAACAGACTTGAGTCACCAAGACAATAACCAAGTCTTAATGAAGGAAGCACCTCAACTGAAGGAATGGCCAACATTCACAGGAGAAGGTGAATATGACCACATGTCATTTATTAAAACAATTGACATGTTACAAGAAGACTATTCCATACCAGATGAATTAATCACTGCAAGATTACATTCATTATTTGAGAAATCTGCAAAAAGATGGTATTATGGCATAAGACAGACAAATGGTAAAAATACCTGGTCTTGGTGGAAACAAGAAATAATCACCAAGTGGGCAAATGATGCCTGGAGGTATAAGATAGAAAATGCATTTGAAAACTCTTTCTTTGACCCTGAGAAAGATAAACCTTTAACTTGGTTTCTAAAACAAGTTGAAAGGCTTAATGCATTGTACCCAGAAATGTCACAGAAGATGGTACATATGAAAATACTTAAAAAATGTGGAGGGGAACTAGAACATGCCCTAAGAAGCAGGTGTATAGAACCATGCTCCACAGAAGAGTATATAAATGCACTAGAAGATATAGTGAAAAGGACAAAAATTGGCAGGACTTGGAAAAAATTGGACATTAAAAGCCCAAATAAACCATTTATCAAGAAAGATAAATCAAAAGAATCCTTTAAACCCAATACATCCAACAATAATGAGCAAAGAAAATGCCATAAATGTGGAGGTATTGGACACTTAGCCAATAATTGCCTTAAAAAAGCAAAGATCAATGAAATTGTGGAAACAGAAAACCACAATGACAAAGAAGAGGAATCTGACTCTGAAAAAGAGACAGAAGAGTCAGAGAGCTCTGAAAGTGATGAAATCAATATAATTAATGCACAAATTAATAATATTGATATAATTTATGAAGTACTGGATGTTAACTCAAACTTGCCACAAGTTGGAACATCTGACACAAATCTGACAAACATACAAGATGCCAAAATGTATAGAACCAAACCTGCAAGAGGAATGGGATATACAGCTGGAAAATCAAGTATTAGTATTGTTATGGTTGATAACCAAGAAGGAAAGGTTAACTTGGATACAGGAGCATATTGCACTTGTGTTGGCAAAAGTTATTTAAAAACCATTGTCCCAGACTGGCAAGAAAAACTTATGCCAATACAAGGTGTCAAATTTAGTAGTGCAAGTGAGAGCATGAAGCCCCTTGGAATAATTGATTTAACACTAATTTTTCCTCATCCCTCACAATGTGTCAGAATCAAAGTAGAGTTTGTAGTAATGGACAACTGTACTAGTAATCATTTCATACTTGGGAATGACTACTTATCAATCTATGGTATAGATATCTCCAACCAAAAGGATAGATATTTCACCATAGGAGATAATAAAAGACAAAAGTTTGGATTCTTAAATAACAAAAAACAAATCACAGTTATTAAGAATGAGGAAAAAATTCCAGAAAGAGAACTTTTTATATCTGAACAACTCAAAGAGGCAGAATTCAATCAAGAATTAACAGAAAAAATGAAAGAAAAATTGATTGACCTCTTATTTAAGTATAAAAATGCCTTTGCAACTGACAAAGAACCACTAGGTGCCATAATTGGACATGAAGTAGATATAATTCTTAATGTAGAAAAACCTTACCCACCTTTATTAAGAAGACCTGCTTATCCAGCCAGCCCAAGAGCTAGAGAAGCCTTAGAGGTGCACATTAAAGAATTAATGGACCTTGGAGTATTAAGAAAGGTTGGACATAATGAACAAGTAGAAGTTACTACACCTGTCATTATAACTTGGCATAATGGAAAATCAAGGATGGTAGGAGACTTCAGAGCCCTGAATACCTATACCATTCCAGACAGATATCCAATACCCAGAATCCATGAGACATTGACCCAATTGTCACAAGCTAAGCTCATCACAGCTATGGATGCTCTTAAGGGTTTTCATCAAAATGTCTTAACAGACAATGCCAAGAAACTACTAAGAATAATAGTCCATTGTGGAATTTTTGAATACTTAAGAATGCCATTTGGGATAAAAAATGCACCTTCCCATTATCAAAGAATGATGAATACCATATTTCCTGAAGAATTATCAGAAGGATGGTTAATAATCTACATTGATGATATCATAGTTTGCTCAGAAACTTGGGAAAATCACCTGACAAGACTAGAAAGGGTACTACAGAAAATAGTCCAAGTAAATATGAAAATTTCATTGAAAAAATGTCATTTTGCATATAGTGAATTAAAAGCCCTAGGACATGTAGTATCTGGCCTTAGTCTAGGCATAGACAAAAATAAAGTAGCAGCAGTACTACTTAAACCAATGCCTCAAACCAAAAAAGAAATGCAATCATTTCTAGGATTTGCTGGTTACTATAGACAGCATATAAAGGACTTTGCAAAGATTGCTAAATCCTTGTACAAACTATGTGACCAACAAACAGTCTATGAGATGACAGAAGAAAGAGTCAAGGCATATGAAGAATTGAAAAATTCTTTAACAAATGCCCCATTTCTTCTGATGCCAGATTGGAAACTACCCTTCAAACTGTACATTGATGCTTGTGGAGAAGGACTAGGTGCTGCACTTCACCAAACACAAATTATCAATGATAAACCAGTGGAAGGACCAATTTGTTTCATTTCAAGGCAGATAAAGCCAACAGAAGCAAGGTATGGAGCAAGCCAAATGGAATGCTTATGCCTAGTGTGGGCTTTAGAAAAGCTGCATTATTATTTGGATGGCACAGTATTTGATGTAATCACAGACTGTAATGCTGTGAAATCACTATTAAATATGAAGACTCCAAATAGACATATGCTGAGATGGCAAATTGCTATCCAAGAATATAGAGGAAATATGACTATTGTTCATAAATCTGGAAATATTCATAAAAATGCAGATGGTCTTAGCAGATGGGCTCTAGCAAATACCCCTGACAATCCAGCATGGGTACCACAAGAAGAGCACCATGTAGAAGGAATATGTGTTACAGACATTGGCACAGAATTCTTTCACCAAGTTAAAGAAAGCTATAAGACAGACAAAAATTGCCATATCTTAAGCCAACTTCTAATGAAAGACTGCAAAGATCCATCACTTTCATCAAAACTAGATGAAATATGGAGAAAGGCATATGATGAAGGAAGATTCCACCTCCTTGATGGAATCCTTTACCATAGAACAAAACACACATGTGTTATGGCCTTAACAGATAGAACACTAATAAACACTATTTTACATGAGTGTCATGATAGTGTTGCATCTGGACATCTCTCAGAAGATAGAACACTAGAGAGAGTGAAAACCTGCTCTTGGTGGCCAAATTGGAAGAAAGATGTTGCAGAGTACTGCCAAACCTGTGACAGATGTCAAAAAGCCAACAGAGCCACAGGAAAGAAATTTGGAATGATGATCAAAATCCAAGAACCAAAATCCCCATGGGAAATAGTTCATATGGATTGGGTAACAGCCTTACCTCCAGGAGGAGACAGGAGTTATAATGCATGTCTAGTGTTAGTTGACAGGTACAGTAAAACTCCCATGTTCTTACCATGTCATAAAGATGACACAGCTATGGATACAGCCATAATGATATGGAATAAAGTCATTAGCCACACAGGCTTATTCCAAAATATTATAAGTGACAGAGACCCAAAGTTCACTTCAGCATTATGGACAAACCTCCATAACTTGTTTGGGACAAAGTTATCATTCTCAACAGCTTATCATCCTCAAACTGATGGTTTAGCAGAAAGAATGATACAGACCCTAGAGGATATGATCAGAAGATTCTGTGCTTATGGGCTAGAATTCAAAGATTCTGATGGTTTTACCCATGATTGGTGTACACTAATACCAGCACTTGAACTGGCATATAAGACATCAATCCATTCTTCTACTGGCAAAACACCAGCAATGCTAGAGAAAGGTTGGAATCCAAGACTTCCTTATGATACCCTCAAAAAGGACTTAGTGGATATACATCCAACAGCAAGCAGTTTCAAGATAATGCTTGACAAAGCAAGACACCATGCAAACAGATGCATGCAAGATTCTTTTAAATATGCAAAAGAAAGATGGGATAAAAGTCATAAGCCACCTGACTTCAAAAAAGGGGACTTGGTTTTAGTATCAACCCTTAATTTCAATAACATAAAAGGCCCAAAGAAATTGAAAGATTCCTTTGCAGGACCATTTATGATAAAAGCACTCCATGGACCCAATGCTGTGCAATTAGAACTCACAGGTGAACTAATGAACAAACACCCAACTTTCCCTGTAAGTCTGATAAAACCTTACAGTTCAAGTGACAAGGAATTATTTCCACTAAGAAATAAACCCCCACTTGAAATTCCCCCCTTGGAGGAAGGAGAGGAAAAGAAAATAGTAAAAGTCCTTAAAGAAAGAAGGACAAGAAACAAAAAAGAAAGGGAATACCTTGTGAGGTATAGAAATTCAACTCAAGAAGATGAATGGCTACTTGAGAAAGATATAACAAATGCTGATAAGTTACTAAGAAGGTTCAGACATGAAAGAAAACCTGAAAAATAAAAAGTTAAGCATTATTGAGCTTCAAGACTAACAAAGTCTATTGAAGAGGTAGGACAGTGGATGATACCCTAATCACATATATCAGATTGTGGTACAATCTTTTTTGGTGGTAGGGAATGTGAGCCTTTGAGATATGACCACATATCCAATAAGGTCACAAAAAGGATTAATAATAATTATACCTTTAATATAACTATATTAAAATTAATTAGAATAATTATACACTAAAAATAATTACTCAAATATACAAAAAATACCATAAATTGGTACTAAAATTGGTTTAACTTAAAAACCAATGAATGAACATGTGAAATAAATTATACCATTGGATTCCCCATGGAGAAATACACATATACCACTTTTATGGCATATCTGTAAAGTCAATATTTAAGGAATTATAAGGTATAATACCTTATAAAAACCATAAAACCTTATTTATCTCAGAAACTAATGAAACAACATGTGAAATAAATTGTACCAGTGGATTCCCCACAAAAATCCACATATAAAACAATTAATAAGCTAATTCCCAAAATCAATACTTAAGGAATTATCCTGAATATATGCACTTTTTTGGTCAACGCATATATTCAGTGATCATAGCTAATATCTTCTAAAATATACATGATAGAATGATGAACCAAAAATAAAGTTACCACGTAATTACTGTAAGAACACAGATATGAACTTTATTTTACAAGTTATAAACAAGGTTAAAACCTATGATGAAATATTGATAAAAATCAACAGAGCTGTTGACCACTTTGTTGTGAAAGTGCTCCAAACTTAAAAAAAGGTACACAGTTGGATTCTACTAGTTCATTCGTTAAGAATGATGTAATTTTTATTATTAAATTCAGAGTATAACCCCCTGAAATCAAGGTTTGAAGTTTAAAATATTGAATTTCGACAGAAAAGATGAGTTACAAGAAAAATCATCAAAATTAGAGTTTTGATGATGTAATGAAAAGCTCTTGGCAGCATAATAAGGTTATGTCAGGCTATCAGAATTCACTCTCTGAATTGTTGTAGCGTGAAAACCTTAAAAGTTATTGAGGATCAAAGTTTGAGCTTAAATTGAGCTGTTATGATCACATACTGTAACCTTAAATTAAGTTTAACAGTCTTAATAGTGATAAAATTGGTGAATACTATTAGTTTATGATTAAAACTAAGAAAATCCACGAAATTTGGGGTTCTGCCAAGCCTCTGATGTCATCACACTTAGAGTTATAGTGATAACTCTAAATAATGGTGCAATAATGATGTAATATGGTTTGATCATGATGTAATCACCCTCAAACCTTAAAATATTGATCAATTCCAGTGGATATGATCAGTAAACGTCTACTAGAAGCCTGTTGGACTCTAGGAGGGAGGTATTTACTATAAATAGAGCTCTTTTTACTCTGTTTTCCCCTCAAACGCATCAAAAACATTAAATCAATTAAATAAAAGGTAATTTCTTTATTCTTTATATATAAAAATCTTATATTATTAAAGACCAAAGACCATCTTATTATTAATCACCACTTTTACGTGATTAAATCAATTTTTTAATTGTTTTTGTTATAAATCTCTCTATAAACTTATTTCCACGTAAAATCAAGAATTTTAGTAAAATTTCTTTATTTTTTATTGTAAGTACAATTTGAAAAAGTTGTATTATATTCTTTTGGCGTAAAACATCTCAAAATTATTATCTTAAGTGTTAAAAGTAGGTTATTTCATCTTATTATAATAATTTCTCTCTTATTATTACTCTTAATAATTCTTATTTAATATAAATAGTATTTATATTAATATATAACTTTAATATTGGTAATATTATTGTTATTAATTGTTTTTTATTCATAAAAAACAATTTTTTACGCCTTTATTATTTGTTTGTAACAATAATAAAGAGCTTTATAATATATTAATTATTTTATATTAATATATTATTTTCAATATTATAATCTTATATAATATTAATTATATTATTATATTTATTTAATAATATAATATTTTTACGCCATAATAATAATATTTCTTTATTATTATTATTATTTTAATCTTATTTATTTTGATTATAAGGACATTCAGAGTACAATAAGTAATAAATTAGTAATTTTTTACTTATTGTTTCATAGTCAAACCTTACAGGTTAGAAGAGAAAGATATACCAGAAGCCACCAAACTCCTGAGGAGATTCAGACACACTAGAAACACCAATATTACAAAGTAATATTCTTTTTTAGGGGGAGGGAATGTGAGCCTTAGAGGTAATTTCATATACCCAAAAGACCACAAATATAAAAAATAACATATTAATATAAATAAAATAAATTTATTTATATTATTAAAATAAAAATAAAAAATATAAATATAAAATTATATTAAAAATAAAAAATTAATTATAATTTAAAAATAAAATTACTTTAAATTTTGTAAATATAAAATTACATTTATACTTGAAAAATTTAAGTAAAAATGAAATTTTAACAAAATTGTGAAAAAATAAATAAATTTGGAAAAAAGTGAAATAAAATTTATTATAACTTTTTATCCAATAAATAAACATATAAATTTTATTTCACCATTGGATTCCTCATAAAAAATCAGGTGGGGTCACCTCTGAGTGAAATTTTTGTAACTCAACTCTAAATAAGCTTAAATTAAGTTTTTAGTATTTTCAATACAAAAGTTGAAAATCCTCAAAACCTTAATTTAATTCACACCACATGTGGTGTTAACCATCAATTTTTGTGTTAAAATTGAGGTGTTGTGTTTAGTTTAGAAGTTATGAGGAATTAAAGTATTTTCAATTGAATTCAATTGAAATGTCAAAATGTGCGCGTGTATTACATAAGTGAACTTTGATTTACATATGAGGTGTCAATTATTACTGTATTGTACTGTACAATTGAATTGAATTACATGTGTAAATTATAAGTATAATACATGATGAGGAATTAAAGGAAAAATAAATTGGAAAGATTAAATTTTGGGGGGAAAAGGAACTCCAGCTCTAAGGGGGAGCTAGACCCCCAAAATCCTTGCTGACAGGTGTGGGATGTCAAAATTCACGCAAAAGTTCATCACTTTTGGCCTGGAATTGAGCTACAGGGTCTGTGGACTCAATTGATGATGAGGTTTTGATACCAACTGGGGTAGTTTTAGCTGTTGCCAAGAAGGTAAAACTACCCTTAAGATAAAACAATCATAATAAAAACAGTTTTAACTGGTTTCTACGCCTCTGACACACATTCTGACGTGTTTTGAAGGCTCTAGGCCTGGTATTGCTATAGTAATGGCTGAATTAAGGGTCTGAAATGGCAAAAAATGGCTAAAAATGGCTTAAACCAGCCCTTTTTGCTCTAAACCAGGGTTCAATGATGCCATAATTGGCTTTTCTGTTGTCAGACTGTTTTTCACGACTGACAAGAGTAAATTTTACTTTTGGAGCAAGAGAATTGATGGCTATAAAAGAATGTCTTCTTTGCCCCACTTTTCTCTTCATGTTAGAATCTTTTCCTTTTATTAATTAGTTTAAAACTGTTAAACCAATCAATCAAAGATTCCAACCACCACTTTTAAATCATTTTAATCCTTTTAACCACGTTAAAAAATCATTATAATCATTGTTTGTAACTCTTATAATCATTTTTACCCCTGAACCACCCCAAAAGTGAATTAAAGCATCTTTCATCACTGTTAACTTTGTCACTTTGTTTCCAAATTCACTCTGGTCACTTTTGGGCGTGTTTTCTCTTTAATATTCTTTTTAAAGACTTTGTTCTTTAATTAATTGCTTGCAGTTCTTTGCTCAATTAATTCCAATTGAAATTGCTCTTGAAGAAATTTCTTTTGTAGCCTTAAAATATCTCTTGTAGAGTATTTTTTGGATAAATTTTTATTGTTGGTAAAACAATAAATTTTTATAATATTATTGTTTTATACTAATAAAGTTATAAAAAATAAAATTGGCGTGTTTTCTCTTAAAAATAATATTTCATACTATTTTTAATTCATTTTTACCTTATACAAATTTTGAGGACAGGAAAAGTACTTGATTTTTAATCAAAGTTTCATATCCACACCTTACAGAAATTCCCTATTTGATTTAATTATTTAGTGTTTTTGTTAGTGCCTGAGGGGAAAATAGAGTGAAATGAGCTCTATTTATAGTAAATACCTCCCTCCTAGATTCCAGAAGGTCTCTAGTGGACGTTTACTGATGTGTTTTACTAGAATTGATCAATATTCTAAGTTTTGGTAATGATTACATCATTATCAAACCATATTACCTCATAATTATGCCATTATTTAGAGTTATCACTCTAACTCTAAGTTTGATGACATCATAGGCTTGGAAGAAGCCTAAACTTCGTCGATTTCATTGGTATGAATCATATTTTAATAGTATTCACCGGTTTTATTACTTATATGACAGTTAAACCTAAAATAAGATTACAGTCACCAGGGCGAATCTCGCTTCAATCGTCGGCAATTGACTTCACGTCGCACCGCGGTCAGTATAAAATCTTGCTTCAGTCGCGTTAGTGTCACTTTATAGTCACTGGATTTAGTGGGTCACGTCACGTCAGCGTCAAGACAACGTCAATCGTCACATGTGTCACATGAGAATGTCACTCAAAGCCCAAACCCATTTCAACACTATGCGCAACGTTTGTGTAATTTCACCTCATTGGCTTCCGCCTCCCCGACGCTTAGCATGCTTACGCACCCGCACCGCCCTCCATCCGGATGAGACTCCGACACTGCCCGCCCCTCTCCGTCCTCACCACTCGCTACGCTTTCACACCCCCGCCCCTACCATCCTCACGCTTGTGTAGTACCCTCCCGACATGCCTCTGACAGCGCTTAGCATCCTTACGCTCATGTAGTGCCCTCCCGACATGCCTCCGACAACAGTTACCCTCCCTCCCGACATTCTCCCGACACTGCTTACCATCCTTACGCTCATGTAGTGCCCTCCCGACATGCCTCCGACAACAGTTACCCTCCCTCCCGACATTCTCCCGACACTGCTTACCATCCTTACGCTCATGTAGTGCCCTCCCGACATGCCTCCGACAACAGTTACCCTCCTCACGCTTCCGTATTACATCCATAGTGTACGGTGGCTTGTTGGCGTACACAATGGACACCATCACCGAAATATGCTGAGTGGCCTTCTCTGCCAACAGGACCTCAGGGGAAATTGGTCAGTATATTCACAATGTTGTGGTTAGGGTTTAAATCATGAGACTCACAAATTAAAACCTAATAAGTGGACTATTTAAGACAAGAATTGTGTCTCCTGTTTCGCCGACAAAACCATTTTATTTCATATCAATCAAATGAACACTTTGCTTAGTCCTTACCTCATGAGCATTGAATAGTTCAAAAGTTGACTTTGGTAGGTTTCTCACTAGTAAACTTTATTCAATGTCTCACAGGGAAGTGATTTCATTTGCATGATATGAAATAATTTGCAAAAAATTGCCTCCTTCAATTTCCCGACAAATTGCATTTTGCAAATGCGATTATTTTACTTGCACCTTTTTTCTTGAATTTTGATCTTTTATCAAAAAATTTTCAAACAAGTTATCAATCAACTCGTCACCATCTATTTGCTTAATAAACTACCTCCGCTATGGCGCGAACCCCGGGAAATTCAACAGAATTCAATGAACGACCAACTTCAGCCCCAGAGAGTGGAAGTGAAATCTCTGATATCGCCAGTAGTCGTGAATTAGGCATTGAAGTAGAGAGCCAGTCACATGAAGATAATCAAGATCCACCCGTTCTTCCGGAAGGTCAGTATGCATCCATCTTGAATATTTCAAATCTCTCAAAACCTGATATTGTGTCATAGCCTTTATTTCAGGGCAGCCTCCAAGCTCTCAGAAACCGAATTTTAAAAGTTATGAGAAGGAAAAGACTGTTGAACCTTGTGCACCGACAGAAGATGATGGGCAAGATGATGTAATTTTCAGTGGGGAGGTGGAAATTATATCCAAGGAACAATTTGTCTCCAACATTGCTCAAACAATCCCAAGGCTCGAAAAAATCCAAAATGATAGTAAAATTCCTGATTATGTGCGTCAAAAGATTGCTGAAGCCATGAGCCTGCTCAAAATGGATTTGAACCGTAAGTCCATTACTAATTCAAAACAAAATTGATAAAAATAGCTGCTTACAATATATGGGCAGGTGTGGAGGTGGGAGAATCTCTACCTGAAGGATCTCGAGTCGTAATTGGATTTCCAGGCAAAGGATTAGGAAAAAGACCAAATATACATGCAACCAAAAAAACAAACAAAAAACGCCGTACCTTTGAAGCCGCAAAGGATTCCCGGGATCAAGGTGATGCAATGATCAATGTTGAAGTGGACCATATTGATAATGAACCTCCGCATACTGAACCCCCCCCAATACTCAATGAAACAATCCATGATGAAGCTCCACATACAGAAAGTCCCCCGATACCCAATGAAACAATCCATGATGAAACCCCTCCCGCCTCTCCTCGGAATATTCAAGCCTTTCAAGAAAGGGAAACAATTAAACATGATACAATGGGACGAGATATGACTGATATAATTCCCGACGCTGCGCCCGAAGTGTCATCCGCTGCGAATTTTCAAGCAATATTTTTATCCCGCATGGAAGAGTTTGCAGGCATTTTGAATTATCATTCCAATATTACTCAACAATCATGGAAAAGGGGGCTTGATAATATCAATAGGATTTACAAAAATAGATGGGACAATTTACCAACAAAGGATGCTCATACATTCCTGCCCGTTGGTATTAAGGTGATCAGTCACCGAGATCTTAAAATGTCGGCTTGGCTGCAGGACCTTGAGATGGCAGGTGAGTTTTTTTTTATCTTTGTGCATGATACTTGATTATTGGCTGTTGACTGGTGATATAAATTGCAATATACAGGGTTAGATTTTTTTAAGCCAACCGAAACAGAAGCGTTTTTTGATCACAACATTTGGAATCTCAAATTGATGAAGGAATCAGCTAAACCTCCAGATAATCTCGCAAAATCTGAACACTCCTTCTTCAAAATGGTTCAGAGCCTTCTTTACCCCGCCAATCCAGTTAAACATTTTTGGGCAAATGTTATGTTTGAATCCATTAGTTTAGTCTCATACGATGTGATTGCACCCAAACCATATGTTGCACCAACATCAAATTTGACCGATCCTCTTGGACTCGAACGGGGAGCAGTTGAATACCTTGCCTCCTGCTTGAGTAAATCAAAGCAATGTGCAACCCAACTCAGCATTGAAGGTGGCGGGGCTGACAATGAGATATCCACAAAGCCGCACAAGAACCTGGAGGATCTAATGGATACAGTTATCCATTTGATGATTGCATACAACATGGTACGTGCACATACAAAGGTCAAAGTTAATGGCATCAAAGGCAAACTCACGAACTCAAAAAAAAATGAGGCCATCAAAGATCTTTTGGCGTGTCACAAGAATCTTGGAATCAATCGAATTTGCTATGGTATATTAGCGGCATTCTGCGCGGCGGGGGTTCGTGGTTTGATGGTATGCTCAGATGACTGGAGAACAAGCTCAGTTAAAGGGGCTTTAGCACTAATTGACATTTCCGCAAAACTTTCAGAGGGTAAAAATCTAGTGGAGCCAGTGTGGCTACGTACTAATAAGTATATATGTAATTTACTGAATAAAAGTTTCTTCTCATCAGAGTCTTTTAACCCCACTGTACCTCTTAGATTTGATTTTGCACGATGCTTAGTATTAGACTTTGGTGATGCCTGGGTGGCGAATCGCGGGCTTGGTTCAAGTGATGAGGTCACCTTGACGGTACCCAGGTCAGCTAAACTCACAACCAGGATTGACCCGTTTTAGATTAGCTTTGTACTAGATAGATTGTAATTGAATTTTGCAAAGTTATTTATGAATTTAATAATCATGACTTCCTATCCTACTACTTCCCAGATGCCACAGTCTGAGTACCAATAGTAATTGTACGGCGGCATGCCTCCGTACATCATTGCAAAGACTCCGACAAGACGCAAGCTGAGTCAGGCGTTGTGCCCGCGAGTAGCACACGCGGGGCATTGCGGGAAGTCGCGTTTATCACTTCCCGCCAGCCCATAATAGGCCAAATGTTCCTGTGTCTTTCAAGAGGACTAGGATAGCAAGGGATCCGCAGCACGATGCAAATTGCATTTGCGTGTGCTTGCAAGATTCCAAATGGTTGGATTGGAAAGTGATTGCATGGGAACATCAATGTGTAAAATTGAATAATGCACTATCCACTGCAATTTTCAGGTTCAGGTATTTGAGATCGTGAATTTGCCAAGGTCAGGCGTGAGCTTTCTTTTTAGCCGCAATTAAAAAAGATTCATCCACCGCAATCCAATTTAGGTGATATTAAGAAATCAGTAATCATTCGGTTTCATTTCATTTTCTGCTGAAAGCATGCCATTCACGAAAAAAGGAAAAGAGCATAAAAGGGAACTCGCGAGAAAGCGTCGGGCTGAGGAAGGAAAGTGTGAGTTACTCGCTTAATCTCAGTGTATATATATAGATATATATATATGCTTCCACATTTATGTGGCACCCTCATTGGGCCCCACTGAAGAACATGGGCTTTAGTCGGTTCAGATTGTGCCAATGTCATGTGGGCTCCAACAGGGAAGTCAAAGGATGTGTGCCGAAGAAAGCTCCTTGGCAGTATCTGATATCTTGTGTGCTTCAACACGTAGTGATCCCTCAACCACTCTGGAATAGTAGCAGATCCCAACAGACAAATGAGCGCAAAACGACCCGAATGAATAGGTTGTTTTCCTCC
Organism: Austropuccinia psidii; assembly: GCA_023105745.1. Lineage (NCBI taxonomy): Eukaryota > Fungi > Basidiomycota > Pucciniomycetes > Pucciniales > Sphaerophragmiaceae > Austropuccinia > Austropuccinia psidii. The sequence goes on along the minus strand of JALGQZ010000009.1, from coordinate 2,496,401 downwards.
TCTCGCCCAACAGCACAAATATCAATGCCAGTATCAGCAAATATCACCCCAAGTGAAATTCTGAGGCTTGTGGATGTCAATCAGATCAAACGCATTCACTTTGGGCGTGTGGCAATTTTCTCTTCAACCGGATTACTCATTGCCCTTGTCGAATTCCGACCATTCACAACAATGAGTGAAGTCGAGGTCAATCAATGGGATGAATTATCACAATTCCTATTTCGCGAAAAGAGTTTCACCGACCCTATTGCAACAAATGGAGCATTAATGGAGGGATTTATGTTCGCGATTGGGTGGCGCAAATGCACCACGAAGAATGAACAATTTGGTCTGTATGGTAGTGCTGGCAAAATTGAAAATGCAAAAGATGAATGGCGGGACCGAGGTGCCAATCTTAGCTCGGTGGGTCGCATTCTAGGTCAATCCTTACGATATGTTGGGGATAATTTATTTCAGAAGATTCAAAATTGCTACAACTCATTGGGGGTTCCGTCTTTTGATCAAGTCAACTATGAAGGCGATATTCCGGCAAATCAGGGTGCATTCAAGTTCGCTTCCGCACTCACTTTCACCATGAATGGATTCAAAAACGCACCTCATGTTGATAAGGATGCATCGCTGTATGCTTTGGGATGGTGGTTTCAAGCTGATAAGCGGACCGGCCAAATTCAAAGAGATGCGTCAAAGCGGTGTACAGGGGGAAAATTGATTTTCCCAAATGAGCATTTTTGGATTGATCTATCCGCATGTCATGGGCTCATTCAGTTAGTGTGGGCCAGTAGTACATTTGTTCATTATACTGATCCAGCACAGGACAATGAAAGCACGACACTAGTGGGTATGTCCGCACAATTCTCAAGCAGGTTAGCAAAAACAATGCGGCAAAAAAGCAATGGCTATTATGAGATTGGCGAGAGAGCGGGCTATCAAATCAGGGATGGTAATACAATCTCATGCCGATTCAAAGAATGAGGAGATTTGCAAGTGGGTTGGGTAAGTAATGGTGAGGTAAGGCAGAGGACAATATACACCAGGATTGGATGGATTCGAGTGCGGGAGATGGGGTGTCTCACATGAAAAAGGGGTGAAGTGGATTATGTACGGTGGCATGCCATCGTACATCTGTCCTGGTTTGTTGCTATTGTCCAGGATGCCAATGCTTCACACGCGAATCCTCATGCTTGTGCAGGTTCTGACAATGCTGAAAGTTCCTTACGCCTATGCGGGGTGCCAACGCTACACACGCCAATCCTTGGGCCTGTGCAGGCTCCTGAAAATTTACACGTCAATCGTTAGGCCTTTACAGGCTTTCGACGATTCACACGCCAATTCTTACGCTTGTTAAGCTTCCCCACAGTGCTGAAATTTTCTTTAGCCTGTGCAGGATCCCAAGAATTCACACGCCAATTCTTACGCCTGTGCAGGCTCCCAACAATTCACACGCCCATCCTTATGCTTGGGGAGGGTCCCAAAAGTGCTAAAATTCCTTACGCCTGTACAGGCTTCCGACGATTCACACGCCAATCCTTACGCATGGGAGGGTTGCCAACAATGCTGACAAATTCTTACGCCTGTGCAGGCTCCCAACAATTCACACGCCAATCCTTATGCCTGTGCAGGCTCCCAACAATTCACACGCCAATCCTTATGCCTGTGCAGGCTCCCAACAATTCACACGCCAATCCTTACGCCTGTGCAGCCTCCCGACAAGTCACACGCCAATCCTTACGCTTGTGAAGGTTCTAGACAATTTAAACAATTCAATACATGAGTAAGACTAATAGCGTGTGACCATAGGAAAGGCCATGTTTCACGAATCTGGACTCGATTGCTCACATACGGGAACCTCCCGCTTTTTTACAGTTGGGAATGGGTATGGCTCTAAACCATGGAAGAAGAAAATATACGAGAGGATAACGGCAACTATTGGCGCATTTTGAGAAAAAGAGGTTCACAAAAACAAATACTCACTCAAACTCTTGGTGGGGCACTTACAAAAATAATTCTCACGCAATCAGGGTTTTTCTCTAAGGAGGAAATAAGTAATTTTTACGTGAACAAAGAATGTAATAGAATTTGAACATAACAATAATTGAAGACAAATATTTTATTCAAAAGAAAGTATTACAAAAAATAAAAAGAGGAAATAATGACATTTTTTTTAAATTTTTATTTTTCGAGGAATTTGGAGACTATCCCGGTTATGTCCTCCTTTGGATAAGCCTCCAGTGCCTGGGCAAGGAGGGAGTTTAGTTCCTCCCGGAATTCCCGGTGCATCTCATTTCGATGAGTTGCATCCACGAAAGGAATCATGTGGAGCAAGCGACGATGCTCCAACAAGATTCGGTTGATCGAATCGTGGACGATGGCTCGAGGAATCATTAGGGCCGGTTGCAGGTCGGTGAATTCCTGGCGAGCATCATCGTGGGAATGAGAGGAGCTTGGCACCAGGGGGGAGGAGGCGTTGGGGTTCTCGGGGGCACTGGAAGGGATCTCTGGGGAGGGAACCGGGGTTGGAGTGGAAGGGGAAGATGGTGGAGTCGGTGAAGAAGAAGGGGGAGGGGGATGGGGTGATCCCACGGGCGTATCGTCGATGATGATGATCGAGCGAGGAGTGGCGGGACGATCTGGAGACGGCCGAAGAAAAAATGAGGAAAAGTGGATATGGATCGAAGAGAAAAAAGGGGTGACTTACCATAAGGTTCCTCCGTGGATTGCGTAGGAGCCACCTCAGGTTCTGGCTCACGAGTCGTATCGTCCTCAGGTGGTTGGGACGATGGACTCGGGCCAGGAATAGGTGGCTCTTCGGTTCGGGAGGGTTCTAAAAAAGGAGTAAGTGTCAGTTCACTCGAGTCAAAAGTGAAAGTGAAAATGAAATGAAACTTTGGCTGCTTACCACGGAATAATTCCTCAGACCATCGGGTGCCACTCGGGCCTGGAGTGGGTTGCCGGGGGGTTTGCTCGCGAGGCAAACTGGGAACGGGAGAGTCGTGTTGGGTGGGATTCGGGGGGTTTGGTTCTATGAGTAATGGAAAAAAGTCAGTATTATTGCGTGAAGAGAAATGAGATAAAGAGGAGAAATAAAACTTACTTTGGCGTTTGAATCCCATCGGTGATAAGACATGGTGACAATCAGCCCAAGCTCGAATGTCCTCTCGCCATCGCCATCCTTTGTTGGCCGGATAATCACTTCGCTCCGGTCGAGGAGTGAAGTGACCATCGGATGGTGGCCTAGGAGGGGGAGTGGACAAATCGATACTGGAGGGGACAGGGCTAATCGTCCGGAATCGTTCCCGTTGGCCTGTTTGGGGGCCCGGCGTCCATTCACGCTCGGAAATGGTTTCATCATCGTCGACCACAAAGGAGTCCTCGCGAGGGCGTCTTGGGCGAGAACTCGTCTGGCCTCGTGGTCGGAAGGGGCGGACAACGAACGAACATTTCTTGTGTGCTTGTCGGCAAGCATCACAAGCGTCGTTCGTCGTCAAGGAACGAATGCAGGGGATACCCCGCTTGGTGCATAACGTGCACGACATCTAAAAACAAAACAAAACAGGTTAGTAACTGAATAGAAAGTAAGCAATCAAGAAAGAAAAGGAAGACATACGATGATTTATATAAATATAAAACAGAATCAAATTAAAGACGCTCTAGTCGGAAGTTTTTAAAAGTCTGGAAGGAAGTCGTGAAGAAAGAAAAATATTAATATCGGTACATAATGTTGACTAAAGTTTAATTGGAGAAAACCTACAAAGTAGATAGAAGTGGGGTTCTGAAAGTATTAGCAGGAAAAACAAAAAGCGAGCAGGAAGGGGAGTGGGGTTAGTCGAGTGCGAAAGAAAAGACTGGAAAGGCAGGAAGACAAGGGGGAATACGCACAAGAAGGACAAACGCGGGTGAGGTTGAACGAAGTGGAGCGGGTGAGAAAGAAAGTGAAGTGCGTGTCGTGTGAAGATGGTCTTTTATACCAAGGTGAAGCTGAGACGATCTCAGCAGTTGCAGCACCCGCAAAAGTCTCAGCTTCAAGGCGTGTGGGCAAAATTGAAGCTGAGTCTCAGCGAATGCTGCAACTGAGAGGTGAAATGCTCGCGTGAGGCAGAAGAACAATGGGGGTCTGGCTGAGTATTGCAATTTATTGAATTGTCAAGCTGAGTATTGCAATTTATTGAATTGTCATGCTGAGTCAAATCCCCTTTGTTTCCTTAAATTGCCACCCGATCACCCAGGATGGTGGTCGTGAGGCCCTTATTGATTGTGCATTGTGGGTGCAATGCACAAGTGACCGCGGCAAGATCACCGGCCTTATGGCCTGGTGATAGTCTTTGAACAAAGGGGGGGGCTGTAAGACAAGTGAATACAGAGTGAGCTTGCCTCGACCCATTGCTCAGGTTTGCTTTCGGGTCATAATTGAAATGCTCAGTGGCTGAACATTTGAATTGCACAGTAATTGAACAATTGATATAACAATATCAAATGCACCGCTGAGTATTGCAATTTATTGAATTGTCAAGCTCAGTCACATCCCCTTTGTTTCCTTAAATAGTCACCCGATCACCCAGGAGGGTGGTCGTGAGGCCCATGTTGAATGTGCATTGTGGGTGCAATGCACAAGTGACCCATGCAGAAAAGCACCCGGTGCATTTGGTCACAAGTGACCGCGGCGAGATTACCGGCCATATGGCCTGGTAATAGTATGTGAACAAAGGGGGGGGCTGTAAGACAAGTGAATACAGCGTGAGCTTGCCTCGACCCATTGCTCAGGTTTGCTTTCGGGTCATAATTGAAATGCTCAGTGGCTGAACAATTGAATTGCACAGTGATTGAGCTATAGATATAACAATATCAAATGCACCATGCTGAGCCATTGCTCAGTCATTTTTGTATGCGCGCACTCTGAGAATTTGGCACAGCATCGGATGACATTTCAGCAAGGTGCAGCATTTCACACGCTTTGGTGAAGTGCTCCAAACTGAGCCTTCCAGTGAGCTATTGCAGAATTAGTTCATTCCATGGCTTTACTGAGCACTTTCACACGGTGCTTTTGACCATGACATGCTCAGCTTGCGTGTGCAAATCGGGTGAAACGCAATGCTGAGCATGTGGCACATGAGCTACGTAAATGCAAACGATCGGAAGGTGCATGCACATTTGCTATATGCATGCAGGCTCAAGTAGTATTACACCTTCCTGATCTGCACAGTACAGTCGACACTGTAGTACGCAGTACACCTTTGTAAATGTGTACTGCGGGGCAGAGCAAAAAGCTGTTCAACAATGTAACATGCAATCACGTCAAGCCATCGAGTCATATCTCTCACCTGCATCCCTTTGATGCACCTTGTTGGACAGCTCTGCCTAACTACGGCACAGATGCGCATTTAATCCAAGTTAATGTAAGTGGGTCATAATGGGATGACTTAATATTTGGGTCATACACAAAGAGTTGATTCACTCCGGTGCCATGGTTGGGGCAAACAATGACTAGCCCGCTTGTTCATTGTCGGGCAGCCACACGCTTTCATACACACCCCCGATGGGTCATATGCAGGCAACTTTCACACGCCTGGAACACATTTTACTGCCAGTCTTCCAGCTGCGTATTTTCTTGCTCGGGTTGTCAGCTTGACTGCAGACTCTCACCCGCTTGCACGTGGAAACCTGAGGCCAATCAGTGTGGATTTGCTTCAGCCTCATCCACATTAGATTAACAATCCCAGCCTATGATTGCTGAGGCTGGTCATGTTGGCGTGGTTATCTCCCACCGCGGGTCATTTTCTTTACGTTCTCACACGCCCCGCGCAAGTTGTGGCACCTGGCTTGCAGCCAAAAAATCCCTTGGGCGTGTGGCCTCTTTCTCCGGAGTTCTGTACGCGCGTGAGGCAAAGCCCCGGATGCCAATCTCGGTGGATTAGTACTCGCCTCAAACGCCATAGGGGTGAATGTATATGTGGATCACAGCTCACGGCTGGCGCCCCCTTTGATCATCCCACACATTCCCCCTGAAAGCCCAGTATGCATCAGTCAGCAAAAAACTTCAGGCCAAACCAAAGTCATGTTCGGTGGCATGCCACCGAACATATCTCACCCGCCCACACACAAACATCCCCACAGTGAGATTGCCCTTTGAAACTGCCAACATTGCCCAGTAGGTCCCTGTGAATAATTAACCTGGGGAGGATACGCTCATTGTTCGCTGTCACACCAGCGAACATGACCGCATGCCTCTAATCTGCCCTCCACAATAAGCTGCTACAACCCACCCAATTTCGGATGTGCTAATGTCAGCCTTGTTCCACCAAATGTTTCGTAACTCGCTGCAGATCCAGCAGTCATAATGGTGCACCCACATTTTGGCCACCTTGCCTTGATATATGCCCCAAATCGGATATGAAAATTATGAGCCCAAGAGGCCCACCTCCATCAAGACCATGCACGTAACCACAGGCCATGCCCCTTTTGGCCTGTTGCTGCCACTCATATAAGTTCCCCACCTGCGCTTATTCCTCTTCATTCCCTTTAGCTAACCCTTCCCGATCATATAATTCCCAAATGTCCCCAAATAATTTAAAATAGCCATCATGTCAACCCCTTCACAACCACTTTGCATTGGGATGATTAATATTCGTATTCAAATAAATAGTGATATAACCTTAAAGCCTGAGAATTCCCACTTAGGTTCTTGGATTATCCTATGGCACAATCAACACAACATATTCGTATATCTCCCCAATCACCAGCATGCTATTGGCTCTCTCCCGGGAACCCTTTCCCAAACGTTGATACCATTCCTTGGGGCACCCAAAACGTTCATGCACTGTGGTCCTGGTGGGGCATGGATTGAAAATTGCCAATCCAATCCTACTCAAATATTATTCGTTGAGGGAGTATTTATGACTGATGCCAATGATCCCTCCTCATCTCAGAAACCCAATCTAGCATTGGTGTTCTTCACATGGTATCCAAACATTCTATTCATAATGGAAAGCTTTCGAACACAAGATTTCAAGCTTAAAATGCCCAAATAATATGACTGTACTACTCATTGTCAATGTCAACTCTTTACTCCGACATTTCCCGCTTCAAACTCGACGCCTGCTTCATATCCTGCTGTTTCATCATTGATTTCCAAGCAAAAACTGATACAATTACCCAGTGGATCAGACCTCCCCATGATGACCCCGCCCCATTCCATTATTCAAACCCCCCTCCTCCCTCATCAAAAGACCGGACTAGCTTTTCTCTGGGATCGAGAAATCCCCAATGGCCAATCAGCCCGTAACCTTTGGGCAACCTCACCCCCAGGATCCACTTTTAATGCCAGGCACATCATTACAAACAAGGTCGTTAGCTCATTTGAATCCCTTTCGACCAATACCCCTCTTGGAGGACTGCTTGCGGATGATATGGGATTAGGTAAAACCATTCAGGCCATTGCTCTAATTGGTACCTCCAAGGAGCGGATGATTGCAAACCCCCATTGCTCCACGCCCACCATGATCATCTGCCCCCCTCGCTTAATTACCAACTGGCAATCAGAAATATCCAAGCATGCTCAGGCTGGAGCACTGCATGCCAAAATCTACCATGGTCCCACTCGTCACTCATTATCCCAAGCCGACATCTTAAAATATGATATCATCATCACTTCTTACAATACTATCACCCAAGAATTTAAGCAAACCAATCCCTCTACATCATTCATTTTTCAAATCAATTGGCATCGTATAATCTTGGATGAAGCACAGTGAGTGGCTGAGCTTAAATGATTCAAATTACCTTTTATATCCAATAACCCTTGCCCCCTCTTATAGCTATATTTGCTCTCAATACACTGCCACTCACCGTGCCATTAATAGCCTCCTTTCATCCCGTCGAATATGTTTAACGGGCACACCTATTCACAACACCATTTATGACCTTTTGGGAATAATATCCTTCATCACTCAACCCCAGAGCGCCGATCAAGATAACTGGTCACCATTCATCCTGAGTAGTCTTTCAAAAGGTTTCAATGATATTTTGCATTTGGCATTGCGGCATTTAAGTTTGCGCCGCACCAAAACCACACATCTCGAATCTCTCCCCACTATTAGCCATCATTATGAGCTGCTCCCACTCAACCCAACCATGCAGCAAGAATATTCCACATTATATGAAGAATTCCTATCATCCAAAAGCAAAGGACCAGGAGAGTTTTTCAGAAATATTAATAAGCTGCGAATATGTTGTAACCATCACATCATGCTTAACACAATTGCGGAAGCGGAGCTGGAAGACCCCGAGGGCAGGTTCACTCAGGATAACTCCCCAAGAATCACACGAACTATTGTGGATGTGGAAACATGCATGATGAGTAGTAAAATTGCACACCTCCTACAAACCTTAATGAAGAACAAACAAACAAGGTGTGGTCCAACGAAATCGGTGGTTTATACCCAATGGACCCAATTTCTAGATTTGTGCGTTAATTCTAATATGCATCCATTACCAATTGACTCCATCTGACTTTTTTATATTGTAGAATTGGTATTGCTCTTGCCCATCACTCTATCCTTTCAGCACGAATTGATGGAACAATTACACCACGAGCGCAGGACAAGGCGCTTGAGAATTTCTTCAATAATCCTGAATGTGAAGTACTGATTGCATCCATTGCCGCGGCTGGAACTGGCCTCAATATAACTTGTGCTAATATAGTCTATTTAATGGTGAGGGGCCCCCCAAAATTCTCCCCTTATTTTCGGACCCTGACATCCACATTTCCAGGAGCCTAATTGGAACCCAGCCATTGAGGCTCAGGCTGTTGATCGTCTACATCGTATTGGCCAACAACGACCTGTACAGGTCATCCACTATATCACTCCTCATTCAGTTGAGGTCAACATGCGGAAGGTACCTTTCAACCTCATCTTTCACTTGATTGTATTACTATTCTGAAATCCTTCCTTATGGGAATGCCATATTCCAATCACCAATAGGTCCAAGAAAAGAAAAAATCATTAACTGCGTGAGCCTTACTGATATTATATAATTTATGATTGACAAAGTTGATAACTCCTGTTGACTCTGGCACAGGTCCACAATTATGAACACCATGAGCTGGATCGAACTTCTTCAATATTTCCTCAATGAAAATGAGCAATAGAGTATTATTGCAAGGGAGACGGAGATACATTTCAATTCATATTGTCTATATTCTAACATATTTAGCAAGTTGTTGCATCCTTAAGAGATAATAATCAGATTTTATTACAACTGCACAAATAATTCACAAAATTTTAATTTGTCACAGTGCTATACCATGACAAATTACTAAGTTATTGCAGAGCATCACCATTAGGCCTAATAACTGGCATGTCAAGTATCTTGAGGGCGCTAGTCTGCATCTTACTACAGCCTTTGAGCCAATCTTGATCAAATACCTGAAATGATAGGCCTTCCGGAATATCACCATCATCTGTCGATTGTAATTCTGGCAATCTATCAATAGTTTTTTTACCCTTTTTTTTAATCCGATTACAAAACTCTATGTCTCTATCCATTTTCAATACCAAATCATTAAATAACTGGGAGCGCCAGCGTAATCCCACTTTGCGGTAAACTTGACGGCCATTTTCCAGTACCTCCTCAGTATCTGAACATACTCGAGGGTCATTGAATTGTGATGCTAGAATGGGAAATTTAGCCGTATCACACCATTCACGACGGCGCTCACAGGTCTGCACATAATCAAGTAGATCATCATCAGACTTGGTCCACAATGAAGAAGAGATACAGTAACTAACTCTTTGACGAATCTTTGCGAGCTTTTGATTCTCCTTCTTTTTTACCAAATACTCCGCATCCTTTTGAATAGACTTCCATTCTCTTTTCAAATAAGTGAAATATCGCTCCATTAAAGCCGCCACGACCCCATAGTTGTTATGATCCTTGTTCCAACAGTAGTGATGATACTCAGTGCTGACAAGTGCGAGACAGAATGTACGGTAAAACACCATAGACATCAGCTCGTTGAACGGATGTTGCCATGAGCTCTCCCAGTCCCAATTGAATCGCTTTAGTCCTAGCTTGTGGAGCTCATTTTCGCAGTAGCTTTGGAAACCCTGAGACTGAACCTGTGTTGATGGCTCATTGAACACATCCTCGGGGACATAACCGAGATGACCAGCCACTTGAATTGCAATTTCACGCTCTTCTGTGCTGGGTGGTGCTGGTAGTGAGGAAAAATCCTTATCCCTAACTTTGAGTAGGAACAGGCAATGTGCGTGTACTGCTGATCTCATTCCATGGACATTCTCTGGAAGTTCTGCCTTCAGCCATTTTTGTTGCTCCTTCTGGCTTGCACGTTTCGCCACATTGTGAGCTTTGCGGGCCTGGTTCCTTTTCTGTCTGACCTCGGATTGTTCAAGCATACTCTGGGCGAGGCCCAGCTGAGGATGGGTGAACTCACTATTTGATTGAATGCCTTGCTCATGCGCTGTGAAATTGTCCCTCCTTGGTTCATCATTTCTTTCACTTTGAGTCGGAGACATGTTCTCATCCTCATCATCCACCATTGTTGCTCTTGATGTACTGGCATGACCCGTTCTTGGTTTGGAGGCATATGGATGATGACGTCCAGTGACTTTCTCTTTATGGACCAGAGGTGAAGACGCATAAAGTTCATCCCCTGCTATGCAAATCATCAGTTAACACATCAAAACATTAATGAAGACTGGTCATCCTCACGATCTTCAATTGGCTCCTGAGATCGGACTGACTTGCCTTTAGGTGCCATATCTAACCCATGAAACAAACATATCAAATTGTGAATAAGTTTCTACTCCAAAATTCAAATGACTTACTTTGATGAAGCGTCAATACTGGATTTCCCTCCGACAGACCGCTCCAAGATACATTTTCCAAAGGTCTTTTTTGTCGCCCCCCATCCACACGCCTTTCATCACCCACACGAACCTGCGATCCTGATGGAATATTGAGGGTTGGCTGTTTACTTTGGCCAAAGGGATCCTGGGATGCGACTGGATTCCGACCGGGATTAAGGAGGAACTCACGTGGAAATTTTGATTGGGGATTAGCGTGTGAGGAGATTTGAGGTGTGCCTTCTGGCCCCTGAGACACATGAATTTGTGTATTAGTGGGATTCGGGGGAATTGGAGTGACGGAAATATTTGGGATCGACCAAGTGCTTGAAGTTGGAGCCTTTGGATTGCCCACATCAATGTTAAGACCTGATACATTCATTGAGGATGCGATAGGGGTTGTGAGAGGAATGTTGGGACTCAATGGTGACTGTGTTTGAACATATTCTATGCTAGATTCACTATTTGAGTCATGAACAGAACCTGAACGATATTTATGTGAGTTGAAAGATGACATAAGGGCCGAAAAAGTACAGTAATATTTTTAACTAGATAAAACACCTCAGTATTATGATAAAATAGAGTGATATGAGATGAAATCTTTTCAAATTTAGAATAGAGAAATTCTATGAATAGTTGGAACTAAGTGTTGTGTGGAAGTCGGATAAGACTCTTTTGAGGAGAATCCTCCCTGCCTCCTCTTGAGCTCCTCCGCTTTTGTCGGAAACCACCCTGCACGGCCTACCAGCATATAATGTGATATTTCCTTGATCTCAAAGGGGACCCATCATTCATAAGTAATCATATTCAGTACCATTTATGCCTCCCCATTGTCACATTTTGTGAATTATCCAAACTGCCCATATATGCATTGAAATTCCACAACATTGTACATCTGTAAAGGGGTATATTCATGAAGGATTTACCCACAAAAGAGACATCACCTTTTCCCGAAAGGCAAGACAATCCAAATCACATTCCAACTGATTCAAAGCCCGCCGCACTCAAACCAAATACCAAGACTTTAGCTGCACTCCAACCCCTTATGTAATAGAGTTACATAGTTATGTCTGTAATAAGGTTTAAACCATGTACGATGGCGTGCCAGCGTACATGGATTAAATGTTAATCCCCTCAATTCAATGGTAACACTTCACTAATGGAACCCCCTCAATGGTCAAACCCGCACTATCACAATGTGTAAATAAACTAGAATATGTATGAGCATTGAGCAGCATGGCATTTTACCCAATTAAACGCCTAACCAATTCCGCCATCCAGATGAGACATGTTAAACTTTATCCACTGCAGCTCATGCTCCATTACAAATGGGATAAAATCCTCAGCTGGCTCAAATCATCTCCCCCTTCATAAATAATCACTGAATTTTATTTCCAATTAATAACACTCCTAAACACTTTCACATCAACCATAGATATTTATACACAAACCAACCGTACTCCCAATTCCTGCAGCAATGACAACCCGGCCATATTCCTCAATGCGTATATGCATGTGTCAACACTGCTCAACTCAAACACACTCTTCCCCTGAGGGTGATAGGCAAGGAGTTGCCTTCACACCTTTCCAATATAAACAGCACATTAAAAAGCTCAAATCAACCATTGCACCCAAATCTCTTCCAAACATCCCTACTTCTGCATCAGGATCTGGGTGCCCACAAATTCTATTGGATCAAATCTTCCCAGCTGATTATTCACGTTTGACCCAAAGCACTTTCCCAACTCCAGCGGGTCTCAATTCAACTGCACAGAAACCATATAGTGGCAGTCAAACCCTTCCCCCACAAGACCTAGGAATGATAATATCTGCCATTCTATCATTAAGGTATAATTTACCCCGCAGGGCTTCACGCATACTCAACCCCGCCCTGAACCTGCTGATCAAGTCCAGTATCTCAAGCTCAGCTGGTCCCCCCGCTCCTGCATTCCATATACCTCAAGATCTGAGTACCATATTTGAACATCTCCAATTGGAGCCAGTGATTCAAAACTATATATGTTGTCCTCAATGTTTCTCTCTTAATGGCCTTACTGAATCAGTCACAACTTACCAACCCCACTGTCAATGCCATAATGACCCAAATGATCATGATCCCCCTTGCACACAATCATTAGGCAAATTCATCTATTCATCTGAACCCCACACCCAAAACACAACCAACATGAAGCAAAAATTTATACCAACAAAACATTTCATTTATCAACCATTCAAAAATTGGCTTGCCAGATTTCTCCAGCGGGCTGGAATTATGGACATTCTGCATCAACATCAACAATCCCAAACTCCCGAAGATTCCCCAAAACGTGACGTCTGGGATGGATTGGTCTGGAGACGCTTCACTGGCACTAGAAATATCAATGACCCCCCATTCATGTCCATTCCTGGTGCATTGGCCTTCTCCATATATGTGGACTGGTTTAATGCACATGGAAAGTCAACCCGGTTGGCTAGCATTGGACCTATCATGCTTATTTGTCTTAATCTCCCCCCAAGTGAAAGATTGAAGCCCAAGAATGTCTATGTTGCAGGAATCATCCCTGGTCCGAAGGAGCCAACTGCGCTTCAATTGAATTATCTATTAATGCCACTCATCAACGAGCTCAAAGAGCTATGGCAAGGTTACCATTTTGCACCCACCTCAACAGGTCCATCAGGATCCTTTATCCGTGTTGCCATCCTCACAGCCATTGCGGATGTGGTTGCCATGCGCAAGCTTACTGGATTTATTTCCCATTCAGGAAACCACTTTTGTAATTTTTGCACCATTCACAAAGCTCAAATTGAAGAAATTGATCCTCAATTTCACTACACGCGCTCATACCAAAGTCATAAATCAACCATTGCCAAATGGCTTCGGGCAACCCCACAACAAAGACAAGCAATTTTCTCTGAGTATGGAGTGCGATATTCAATTTTGGAAGACCTTCCGTATTGGGATGCAACCAGAATGGTTAATCTTGACATATTGCATAATTTAATACTTGGAATTTTGAAGGATCATGCAACTTTCAAATTGTGCATTCCAGAGGCGAAATCAAAAATTTACTTCAGGTCCTGCAGGAAATCCAATGACACCAACAGTTCAGAATCAGATTCCATGAACTCCAACAGCTCTCTTGATAAAATCACATTGAGAGAGGCCCGCTCCCTGAGAAGAGACGCAGCAAAAATAATAAATGAGCCACTCCCCACTACTTCCACCCGGAAAAACTACTTCCCAATGCCCACCCTTCACACAGAACATCCATCTAGTGGTTCTGCGGAGATTCCTTCATTTGATGCTGATTACATCCCCACTTCTGAAATACCCTCTGAATTGGATATCACTGCACTGAGCGATCACCAGATCAAGGGTGAGGCTCTTGAGCATCTCCAACAAATCATATCTGAGACCATAATTCCCTCATCATGGACAAGAGTTCCCCGCAAAATGGGTTCCCCCTCTCATGGTAGCTTAAAAGCCGCTGAATGGGCTCTCTTATATAAGGTCTATATTCCATTTCTAATGCTCAGTCAACAGATGTCATTAGATGCACACCAATCTGCCAACACTCAAAGAAAAATGGGTCAGTCAGAAGAACTTGCAAATGAACTAGCCAAGAATACATTCCATTTGATTAGTGCTGTCAACATTGCCACAAGCTGGACTGTTTCAATAGATGATGTGACTGCATTTGCTGAACATTGGAAAAAATTCCGCCTTTCCAATCAACACCTGTTCCCAAAACAGAAAAGTAAACCAAATCATCATTTTGCTGATCATATTCCCGAACTCTTCCAACGTTGGGGCCCAGCACAAGCCTCAGCCACATGGGGTTATGAGCGCTTGATTGGAGTATTTGCAAAGATGCCAACAAATAACAAGATATGTACGTCAATTAATAAGATCAATATATTCACATTGATTAAACACCTGAACTGAATAAGACTAACTTTTTGCAACTCTGAATAGATGATATAGATAAAACCTTACTTCAACATATCTGTCGATGTTCCAACCTTTCCGTTCTCCTGAAATCCCCATCTGTGCCATGTGAAATAAAACAGCTTTTCGAATCACAGCCACCTGCCGTGTTCAATCACCATAAATATAACAAGCCATCCCGCCATGACCAACAAAATTATGATTGCCTGGTTGAGTACTTACAGACTTTTCATGCAACAAGGGAAATAGTTGATTGGATCAGCTTAGACACTACTGTGCAATCCACAAGTCCTCCCACTTCAAGGATTGTCTCACCTTGGTATTTTCCAGTTTCAAACATTAATATTGGGAACAATATATTTTCAACTGAATCCAAAAATGTCAGCAACAGTGTGATATGTTTTCTGAGGGGCAACTCACGACAATTTGGTATTATTGATAGCATTTTCAAAGTCTCTGAGCCATCTAGCATACTGAACAATAACTTTCTGATTTTCAAACCTTTGAAGATTGATGTGAATTTCCTACCAGATTGGCCGCATCTGAATATTTATAAAGCTGTTGGTTTTGATGATGGACACTTGATTATATCTGAAGAAGAAATAGAAGGTAACTGTGGATTGTATGATAACAAAGCTCTGTCATGTGGACTGCTTGTAATGATAAAGCCGTTATTTCATGATATTTAGTCTACAAAAATGCAAATCTCTCAGATTCATTAGCAATTTTGCTAGTGAAATAATTGCCTCAAAATTTAGTGACAGAGACATGCCATTGTGACAAGCAAAGCCCATTATTTCACATTGCCACAAAGAACTTACTATTTTGACATTGGGTACAGTGTGAATAAGCCAAGTCCAATGATCAAATGACCCACACACTCACCCTTCACAGCATCCAAAATTTCTAACTGCGCCATCATCATGTTGGAAGCGGAATCGGCTTTTGCGTAACCACACCCGCATGTGCACCCGCACGCGCCAATGCACACGCACATGCACCCGCACACGCCAATGCACACGCACACGCACCCGCACACGCCAATGCACACGCCCACCCACCCGCACACGCCAATGCACACGCCCACCCACCCGCACACGCCAATGCACACGCCCACCCACCCGCCCCCGTGCATGCACATGCACACTTCATGGATGACCTGGTGAAGTCAAACCCCCCGCCTACATCAAGACTGGCTGAAGGACATCTTTGATGTGTGTGTGTGCAAACAGGCGGGTCTGGTGTAATTTTTACCAATCATCGGACGGTTGTGGGATGATCAGGTGGTGAGGAATCTGAGTTGAAGGCACAGGGGAACCAATATTATTGGATGTCACAGGATTTGGTGTAAGACCAGAGTGTGACGTGTGCTCGACGTTCGCTTGATTTTCGCTTGACGTGAGCTCGACTTTTATCCTGCTTGACGTTTGCTTGACGTGAAGTCAATCGCCGACGATTGACACGAGATTCGCCCCGGTGAGTGAGTGATCTCAAATGATCAAATTTAAGCTTAAACTTTGATCATTAATAACATTTAAGTTATACATGCTACAGCTATTCTGAGTGGATTCTGATAGGTTGGCATGTCCTTATTGAACTGCCAAGAGCATTTCATTACATCATCAAAACTCTATTTTTTATGATTTTTCTTGTTACTCATCTTTTCTGTTGAAATCTAATATTTTAAACTTTAAACCATAATTTCAAGGGGTTATACCTTGAATATTATTATAGAAAATACGTCATTCTTCCCAAATGAACTATTAGAATCTGATTGTCTACTTTTTTCTAAGCTTGGACCACTTTCACAAGAAAGTGGTCAACAGCTCTATTGATTTTAATCAAAAATCCATTACAGGTTTTAACCTTGTTTATAACGTGTAAAACAAAGCTCCATTCTGTGTTCCAACAGTAATTACGTGGTGACTTTATTTTTGGTTTATCACTCTATCATGTATATTTCAAAAGATATTAGCTATGATTGTTGAATATCTGCGTTGACCAAAAAAGTTCATATATTCAGCTTAACTCCTCAAGTATTGACTTTGGAGGTTAGCTTCTTAATTTTTCATGTGTAAAACGTATGGAGAATCCAATGGTACAATTTACTTCACATGTTGTTTCATTGGTATTTGAAATAATTAAGGATTCATGTTTTTTATAAGGTGTTATTACTTATAACTCATTAAATATTGACTTTAAAGATATGCCATAAAAATGGTATATGTGTGTTTTACCATGAGGAATCCAATGGGGTACTTTATTTCAAACGTTTATTCATTGGTTTTTAAGCTAAAACAAGTTTCATGCCTCTTTATGGCAGTTTAGTACTTTTAAGGTAATTATTTTAAATATTTCTTGTGACCATTTTTGGTATGTGGTCATATCTCAAAGGTTCACAGTATCCATGAAACCAGAATAATTTTTTAGAAAATTCCTATTAATTCTAAATTGAGATTAAATCTCAAAAAACTCATCATAAATTTTTTTCAAGGTATATTTGATTTAAAAATGAACTAAATAAGGTTAGTAAATCAAATTTTTAAATTTTTGCCAAAGGACTATCTATTCAAATATATTGATGAGCAACAATTAATAATGGAATAATATTTAATATTTCAAAAAGGAAAGAGGTAGCCTTTTGAAATGGTGAGGAAATACAAAAATGAAATTTTTAATGATAATTAATATTGGGATATAAACATTATTCATCATTTAAAGCTTGAGATATTAAGAAAAGCCCATTCCTCAATTATAAAAGACAGTAAGAATATATACTATTCCATCTTATATCAAATTTATATATACAACATTGCCTCTAACAATCCTAAAATACTAAAGTAATTCTAATTGGGATCCAATTTATATTATTCTTCATTAAAATTAACTTTGAATTAATATTTTTTATGAAGTTTCAGAAAATTCTTGCATTAATTTTGATGATTAAGGATTATTGTAACACAAGGACAAAAGGGAGATATATTATGTATAGCTCAAAATTAATTTTGAAATAGATGGATGATTAATGAAAAGGTCTCTGCTGCATGAAATATTTATATATTCAAAGAATTCTCAATTACTGAAAAAAAAGCTGATATAATTAGAATTTTTTTTCAAAATAAGAGTGCAATAGGATTGTGTTATTCATTTTTTTTCAAACTTATAAATTTGGAAGAAACTAGCCTGATATATTCAGATTTTTGTGAGGATCTATGTGGTAAAGGTAAAATTCTTGATGATTGTGTTGTAGCATGTCATAGCTGCTCTTAAGCATGCTTGCACACCTGCTGCACCATGATTAGGAAGGACTAATACATAGTGAAAGCACTCCTGGTGTCAGGCTGAGTAAATGAAGGAGGGGTAATAAATGTATTTACAACTTGTACTATAACTGTGACAAGGGTAATTCATGATAAAGAAGGCTTTATATAATGGTGTGAGGGCTTTAATATTATGGAATAGTGGTGGTGAACGCTGCTGAAAGCCCTGGGTTCAGTGTTACCAGTTGGATTACTATAATAAGAGCTACAATACTTAAGATTTAAAGTATACCTGTTTATCTGCCAAGAGTATAGCTGTTTTTGACGTTTGTAGTACAAAGGAATTCAAGAGCAGGATGGGAATTCTTATTATGGAAGAGAAAAGGCCTCTTTTTATCCTGAAATGGGGTGGCAAGGTCCTCTAGACCATCCACTTTGAGGAGGTGAATATTTTTAACTTAATAGTACTAGTTTTTTGTTTGAACAAGGCCTGTATGCTCTGTATTGGGCTCAGATGTGGTTTTCAAAGAACATTGGGGAAGTTTTCCCTAATAAAGGGTGAAATATTTCATCTGGGGACCATACAGCCCTTTTCTGACAATTATAACACATAAATATCTGGACAGAACCTGTGCAGGACCCCAGTATTGAATTAAATATGAGGACACGTAATAATAATAGTTATGGGATAGTAAGTATCCCACAGTAAAGGTGTCTTTTCAAAACTGTGGGATTTTAACCCTAAAGCTTCTATACATTTGGCAGTTTTTAAGATATTGAGCTCAAATTTGGTTCATTGTGTAGCCCTGAATGGGATCTACATAATGGTACCTCATTTTTTATAGTTAACTTTAAATATGGCAAAGTTATGCCATGTTCAATTTTTGTTATCCAGATACATGGTTTCCTAAGATCTGTAGGGAACTTGTTTTCCCATTCCTTGTCTCTAGAAGGGATATGGGGAAATGGATTGCACCATCAGATAGCCCTTATTTTGTGCTTCTCAAAATGACCCCCCTCTAGGTATCTCACACTAAAACTTTAGAAGTTAGATGAGAGGTGACTTTTTCATTTACCCTTATTTGACCTTTTTTGGCAATGCTTTCTGCAGAGTTGGTGCTAGCTCATTTTGGATAGTAACATTGGATTTCCCTTACCTAGAACTTCAATTTGGATACTCATTTGTTGGGGTTGAGTCTCTTCCTCTGGATTGCATATTAGAGGTGAAATTTAAGGTTTATGCTCAGCAACTTCTTTGGGCAGGAATAACTTTGTTATTCTTTGTCCTATAATGATGAGACTTGTATATTTGGAAACAGGTGAGTTTCCTCTTTCTTTTGATTCCTTTTGAGCTGGTTTGGCTCAGCTCCATGTTTTGTTTGTATTTTGCTCAACCATTGGTTTTTGTATTTGGCTTTCATACCTGTGCTCTTGTTTGAGTGACAGGCTCAAACATGGCTTGTGAGCCTTAGAGGTATTTACAGATACCCAAAAGATCACAAAAAATAATAAAATGGACAATTATAAAAAAAACTTATTTATATTATGGAAACATAAAATTAAAATATATATATAAGTTTATACACAACAATTAAAATTAAATTATAATTTAAAACAAAATTAAATTCCAATTTAAATTTGGGAAATCACATTTTTGCTCTAAAAAATTAAGTAAAAATGAATTTTCAACAAAAATACCAACATTAAAGTATTTGTCAGGCTGAGTCTATGATAAAGGTGTATAATTGTATTTACAAGCTTTAACTATGACTGTGACATGGTAAAGGTGGTAATAAAAAGGGTTTTCTGATTTTAATAAGGGTTTAGAACAAGATAATAAGGGCTTTACTATAATAATATGGTGGTGGTGAGCGCTGTTGAAGGCCCTGGGTGCAGTCTTACCAGTTGAATTACTATAATAAGAGCTACAATACTTACATTTAAAGTATAACCCGATTATTTCCAAGAGCTTAACTGTTTTTGAAAGTTGTACTACATATGAATTCAAGAGCAGGTTGGGGATTCCTTTTCTGGAAGTGAAAAGGCCTCCTTTTATCCTGAAATGAGTGGAAATGCTGCTAGACCTTTTCACATAGAGGAAGTAAAGATTTCTCACTCTCTAGGACATGCTTGTGGTTTTCAAAAGGCCTGTATAGCCTGTACTTGGCTCAGATGTGGTTTTGAAACCACATCTGGGCAGTTTTCACCAATACAGGGTGAAAGGTTTCATCTGGGGACCACATCGCCTGATTCTGAACTGTATGACACATAGAATGCTCTACAAAACCTGTATGGGACCCAGTATTGAATGAACAATGAGGTATTGAAGTAAAAAAAGCTCCTTTGTCTATTTGACACCTCATATTCATGATTACCTAAAAATTGGTTTGGGGTGTATTCCTCTATGTTTTCTACACAATTGTACCTCATTTGATATGATTATCAGTAAATATGGCAAATTTATGTCATGTACAAGATTTTTGTACATACGTGTGTTTTAGGCAAAAAGCTGTGTTGGGCTTGTTTACCTTATAACTTTTTTTCTAGATGAGATATGGGGAAATGAATGGCACAATCAGATAGCCCCCATTGTTCTCTTTCCAAAAAGACCCTGCTTTATGCATCTCACACTAAAATTGTAGAAGTTAGATGGCAGGTGAATACTATATTCACCCTTATTTGGCCGGAATTTAGCCATAACTTCTTTAATACTATTTCTAGCTCATTTTGGCTGTTACCATTGAATAGCCCTTACTTGGAGCTTCATCTTGAATACCCATTTGATGGGGTTAAGCCTCTTACTCTGTATTTCAGTTGGGAGGTGAAAATTAAAGTTTATTCTCAGCAGCAACTTTGAGCAGGAATAACTTTGTTATTCTTTGTTGTATGGTTATGGGACTTATATATTTGGAAAAGTGTGAGTTTCTCCTTTCCTTTGATGTTCTGGTGGTATCTTGGCTATACCATTGATTTATGGTATTTCGCTGTCATGCTTGTGCTCTGGTTTCGAGTCACACCCTGACAATATTTTTGGAAAAGAGTGAAATAAAAATTGTTTTAACTTTTTATCCTACCAATAAAAATATGAAAACTATATCATTGTTGGACTCCTCATACAAAATAAGGTGGGGTCACCTCTGGGTAAAATTTCTGTAACTCAACTCTAAATAAGGAGAAATTTAGTTTTTTGTATTTTCTGTTCAATGGTTGAAAATCCTCAAAACCTCAATTCAATTTACATCACATGTGGCTTTAACCATCAATTTTTGTGTGAAAATTGAGGTGTTTTGTGTAGGTTAGAAGCTATGAGGAATTGAAATATTTTCAATTGAAATGTCAAATTGTGTGTGTGTATTACATAAGTGAACTTTAATTTACATATGAGGTGTCAATTATTAAAGTTGTGTACTGTAAAGACTAAATTGAATTACATATGTAAGCTATAAGTATAATACATTATGTGGAATCAAAGAAAAAATAAATTGGAAAGATTGATTCTGTGGGGAAAAGGAATCTTGGCTCCAAGGGGAAGCCAGACCCCCAAATTCCTTGCTGACCGGTGTGAGATTTCAAAATTCATGCAAATTTTCATCAATTTTGGCCTGGAATTGAGTCACAAGGTCTGTGTCTCAATTGATGATGAGGTTATGATACCAACCAGGGCAGTTTTGACTGTTTCCAAGAGGGTAAAACTACCCTTAAGATAAAACAAAAATTTTAAAAAGAGTTTTAACTGGTTTTGACGTCTCTTACATACATTCTGACGTGTTTTTACGGCTTAAAATCATGTATTCCTATATAAATGGCTGATTTGAGGGTCCAAAATGGCTGGAAATAGCACAAAAAGGCTAAAACCAGCCCTTCTTTGGTCTAAACCAGGGTTCAATGATGCCATAATTGGTTTTTCTGGTTTTGGTGCTTTTCCAATGACTGAAAAGATAAAATTTTACTTTTTGATTAATAGAACTGATGGCCTCAAAAGAATGTCCGCTTTGCACCACTTTTCTCTCCATGTTAAGAATATTTTCCTTTTAAAATTACTTTAAACGCTGTTAGAATAATCAATTAAATATTCCAACCACCATTTTCAAATCATTTTTAAACTTTCAAACAGATGAAAAAATAATTATAATCCTTTTTTGTAACTCTTATAATCAGTTTTACCCCTGAACCACCCCATAATTCAATAAAATAATTGTTCATCATTGTTAACTTTGCCACTTTTTTTCCAAATTCACTCTGGTAACTTTTGGGTGTTTTTTTCCTTAATAATATATTTAAAGACTCTGTTCTTATATTAATTGTCTGCAGTCTCCTGCTCAATTCATTCCAATCGAAATTGCTCTTGAAGAAATTTCTTTTGTAGCCTTGAATATCTCTTGTAGAGTTTTTTTGGATAAATTTTTATTGTTGGTAAAACAAGAAATCTTCATAATATTATTTTTTTATACTTATAAGGTTCAAGACAATAAAATTGGTATCTTTCACTTACAAACCTTATTTCATACTATTTTCAATCAGTTTTCACCTTATACAGATTTTGAGGACAGGAAAAGTACTTGATTGTTAATCAAAGTTTCATAACCACACCTTACATAAACAATGGCATGGATGGCCTTAACAATGGCATGAATGGCCTTAACAATGACATTCAAAATTCCATTTATTGCCTTGACAGTTCAATAATAGTCCTTAACAATGTCATTTGTGGCATTAAAAATATCCAGCAAATATGATGTTGCAACCCTGAAAAGAGCAAAAGAAAGTCTTGGAGCATGTTATAGCTGCTGTTAAGAATGCTTACATAACTTCTGCACCATTATCAGGAAGGGCTTATACACAGTGAAAGGAGGAATGGCTCCTTCACTCACTGCTCATCTGCAACAAGAACTTAGCTCAATTGGTAAAGAGCATTGCTCATGAATGTCAACAATGGGGGTTTGAGTCCCAGAATTCTTGGTATTCATGGATTAAGTTTGAAAGACCAAATCGAACTGTGTCTGATTGTTGAATTGGAAAATACATAGCTGGGAAAATTAAGATAAAAGTAAGATGATAACAATATTTGTGAATAATATATTATTCACAAAATGATAAATAAACATTTTCACCAAAAACTGACATTGAATAAATTCTGTTGGAAAAGCAATCACAATATTATCCATTGTGATACAAGACCTAGATATTATTAAAGAAAATATCAAGGATATGGAAAATTGTGAGCCTGTGAGGTATGTATAACATACCCATAAGGCCACAAATAAGCTTATACACATTTGAATTTGTCTTCAAGAGACTTTTTAATTGAATTTAAAAGAAAAAATAACAAAAAAAAAGTATAACTTTTTTTGGGATAAACAAAGTTAAATATTATGTCATTTTTGCATTCTACACCAAAAATAACCTAGGGTACATCCATAAGGTGTTATACCCAAAAACACTTATTTCTTATATTATTAGAAGATTTAAGAATCTCACAGTACTAATGTAACTTTTTTAACATTTTTTAAAATTGTTAAATTTAAGCTTAAATAAGCTTAAATTTAGAGTTGCATAAGGTTTATGCAAACTTACCAAAATTTTAGTTAAAATTGAGGTGTGGTGTATATTTACTGAATTGGCTAAGGATTTGCCATACAGAATGTAAATCCTGCGTGAGCTCAATTTAAAAGGGTTTAAGGCCATAGTATGGCTTTAAATAAATAAAAGGGGGAAATCCATGCAAAAAGGTGGGACAAAGGAAAAAGACCAAATAGAGCTGGGGTGCCCAACTTTTTGGATCTGCAAGGATTCAATTAAGGTTTTACACCTGTTTTGGAGGATTTTCAACCTTATTTGAACTTTAAGATTAGACTTTGATCCAACATTAAAGTTTAAACTGGTTTTAGCCCAATTTAGACAGGAATTTCAAGCTGACAAAGGGAAAATCCCAGTATGCAGGCTTGAATTCAAGGTTTTAAGAACTTTCAAAGCTTAATTAAGCTTAAAAAGCTTAAATAAGCTTAAAGCTTTCAGGTTACAAGCATTCAAACCTTATCAAAACTTAAGGTTTGGTGTGTATTGCTATTTTACGTGGAAAAATAGTAATAACTTCAAAAACTCATTAAAAATCCAATTCTTAATGGATTTGCTTGAACATTTCACACAGCTTACAATTTCATATCATATACATATAAATTAAATGTTAATTATCTTTTATGAATAAATTTTCCGGGTAATTAGGCTGGAAATTTCCTCTTTTAATACAGCTCAAGGAAATTTATAATTTCATTAAAAATTAATTAAAAATTGAGTTTAAGAGATTTCTGCTTGAAACTCTATTTTTAAGTTGTTCATGTGATGAAATTTAATATAAATAAATTTATTAATATTAAAAAACTTAAAATAATTAGTTTAAATGAGGATTAAAGTGACGTGGAGTTAAGAATAACACTGCTAACTTTAAATTGGAATTAAAAATAAGTTACCTTAAGTTAAGAACTTTATTTTTAAGCATGGTTTTTCAGTTTTAACCTGATCACGCCCTCTATACTCATTATGAATCATGAGAGCTGCTCTGAAGACATAAAAAGAGTCTTTTCATCACTGTTTTTGCCCATCATTCATTATCAATCCAATCATATTAGAAATTTAAACATGTAAAGTTTTATTAAATGTAAAATCTTATTATTAAAGTAATTCTTAAGTTATTTTATTCTTTATTAATTAAAATTAAAAAATTGAAATCATAGAATTTAGATTATTGTTGTAATCACCAATAATATATTTTATTATATAAAATTATCATCTTAAATATCTTTTAAAAATCCACAAATTCCTCTTAAAAACTCTTTAATCATAATTTTTATTATAGAAAGTTGTTTTATCTTTAAAAAGATTGATTTTTGGCATGTTTTTAACTTATAATTTATATTTAATATAATAACTGTTGTTGTTTGACTTGTTGTATTAAATCAATATTATAAGTAAATTTTCTCCAAAGTTCTATATTGTTTTTATCTAGTATTAGTTTTTTTATATAGAATTTTTATTCTAAAAGAATTATTTCTGCACAGTGTTTGTTTCATTCTTTTATAAGTAATATTTATATTATTTATAAGTGGTTAATATTCATATTTTCCACGTGTAATTGTCTCATTAAGAGCTTTACACTCCTTATTGTTATAACTGTCAGTGACTATAACAATAATAGAATAATTATAATTCATTTTAATTATTATTTTTTATTATTATATTTTTATAATAATAATTAAGTTCTTTTTTTTATATATAATCATTTTTAAGAATTATATTCAAATTTGTGGTTGTAATATATCATTATATTATATATTTCTACTGAAGAAAGTCATAGTACTCTGGACTTTGCTACTATTATCAAGAGTTTCATAAACAAACCTTACAAAATTACTTTAGATTGGGTATTTGATAAAAATTATATCTTGGAAGTAAGCAAAGAAAGAAGGAAAGTAAAATGCAACAAAAGATGTCCTGATTTTGGTGATGGAAAAAGTAGCAAAAGGAGGAAGATACAATTACTTTTGAATAAAAAGTATTTTGTTGATTACTAGAGAAAGAAGATCTGCAGGAGGCTCCTACTTAATAAATAGAAGTTGTTTGTGACCAAAATGTGTACATAGCTTTACTATCATTATATTTTATCTTTCTCTTTTAAATTTTCTCTACCTTTTAAAAATCAAATAGAGTGCAGGCTTGGCTTTGCCAACTGGAAAATAAGATTTTAAGCACAAATTATATATAGTATTGCAGTTAAAGAGACAAACACTTGACTTAATGTGTAATTGAGTTTAAACAACATTTGTGACATTTTCTTTCTTCCCATGCATAAATAGAAAGCATTCTCTTTGTATAAACATTGTGAGAGAGAAATATGAAGCTTTTCATGTATATAGACTAGTTAAGCTACTACATCACATGATCTGTCGCAAATGCAAAAAGGAGACATATGAGAAGGGTAATTTTAGACTAGTTAATATAAGATGAATAATTACTCTATGACTTTTATAAGACGATTGGGGATAAACATAAAACTGCTAAGAGAAGTGTAAGTAGAAGGTTTTCTAAGAGTACGTTTTGATATGAGATTACCCCTTTTTATTCTTTCACTCCCCCATACTTGTTAATTTGGGATTGGATAGAATAGATTTGAGATGAGATATGGATTTGACCAAAGGTACATTTTTGGTGAGTAAGTCAGCTGGCATTTTTTCTGTAGGAAGGTATTTAAGTTGAAGGTGTTGTTGTTCTAAGAGAGTTCTAATGAAGTGGAGTCAAAAATCAATATGTCTTGTCCCGTGGTGATAAATAGGGTTGGATGCAATAGAAATGGCACTCTGATTGTCGGAATAGAGTACACATGATAGTTCTTGATTAGTAGATTCATAAACTAATTGTTTAATCCAGCATAAGTCTTGAGCTGATTCGGTCAATGCATTATACTCGGCTTCGGCTGAGGACAGAGCTACAACTTTTTCTTTATGTGCTCTCCATCCCAGAGCACTGTGGAAATATACGAGGGAACCTGAGAACAATTTCTTTTCAGTTCCACCTCCCCAGTCGGAATCGGTGAAACCGTATATTTGAGAGTCAGGGTGAATCATTAGGTTTCTTCCTAGATTTAAGGTGAATTGGCGGGTCCCTGAAAGGTATTTTAACATATGAACTACTGCTTTGTAATGTTCATCTTTTGGATCTTCTAGGAATTGAGATAAGAAAGAGGTGGCAAATGACAAGTCTTGTCGGGTACATTGCACTAGGTACTGGAGTAGACCTACTGCTCTTCTAAAGTTGAACGGAGGAGGTTCAGCAGGTTTTCCTTCCAAGTTCTTCAAGTCTTTGTAATTGCTTGGTAGAGGAGCTGATGGTGATCAAACTTGATTTACGTTGAATTTTTTGAGGATTTGGTGGACAAACTTATCTTGAATAAGAGATATATATTCTTTGCTCTTCCTAATTCTAATTCCTAAAGCATACTTGACATTTCCTAAATCTTCCATTTCAAAAAAGGTTTTGATTTGATTTTTGAATTTTTCATTCCAAGTACCTCCGAAGATAAGATCATCTACATGGACAAAAAGCAAGAATGGGTTACTTCTGTCCTGTGAGTAAAATAGACATGGGTCGGTGAAGCAGGGAGTTAGTCCTATGGAGATAAGAGTATTTTTGAGGACTTTATGCCAGCAACGAGGGCTTTGTTTCAAACCATAGAGAGACTTGTTGAGCACAAATACATCAGATTCTGGGTATTCAAAATAACCTGGTGGTCGAAAGATGTGTAGGGTTTCTTCTGGTTTTCCATTCAAAAAGGCACATCGAACATCCATTTGTTCAATTGGATATTGGTGAATATGACAAAGCGTAAGTAGTAGTCTGAGGGAACAGAGTCTTCCTGTTGGTGAGAATACCTCCGAGTAGTCAATTCCTTCTTTTTGATTGAATCCCCTGACGCACAATCTCGCTTTGTATTTGGATAGATTTCCATCTTCATCGGTCTTTTGCTTAAATACCCATGTAGTACTTAATGGTTTGATGTTCTTATCTGTCCTGGTTGGCGACCAAACATTGTGAGTGGTCATGTTGGTTAATTCTGCTTTGATTGCATTTTTCCATTCTTGACTATCTAATCCATTTACAGCTTCTAGGTAAGTTTTGGGGTCAAGGGTGAGGTGGTCTGCTAGATTTGCATGGTGTCTTTGTCATCTTTGGTGTGTGAGGATATTTCTAGGATCGCCAACATTTCCCAGAATTTCATTTTGAGGAATTGATTCGTTTTCGGGTACCCACAAGTATCCCTTGACGGAGGGTTGTTTGGCTTGGATTAGAGGTGGTTCTTCTATTGAGGGATTCTTTAAATTTTCACAACTTATTTCGTCTTCTGATTGGATATTTGGATTATTCAACATGGCATTGTCCTCATCTGGGAGAGTTTCCGTTTCATTCAGGACTAAAATAAAGGGATGACAATGAGCTGAAGTGTCTCCTATTTTTAGAAGAGGAAATTCGGTTGGAAGAAATTTAACATGGTGAGTAATTTTAACGTTACCTGTCCCTGGGTCCATAACTCGATAAGATCGATGTGTCTCTCCATATCCTAAGAAAATGCCTTTACTGCCAGACTCATCAAATTTCCCATCTAATTTTTATTTGAGGGTAATAGCTAAACATCCAAACGGTTGGAGATATTTGAGGGATGGTTTTTTATTAAACCATTTTTCAAAGGGCACTTCATAATTTATGTTCTTTGATGGAGTGAGGTTTTCTAAGTAAACTGCTGTATTGGCGGCTTCGGCCCAGAAAGATGAATCTAAACCAGAGTCTTTGAGTAGGCATCTGGTTTTGTTGATGGTTGTTCGATTACTTCTTTCAGCAAAAGGGTTTTTTTCAGGAGTATATGGGGCCGTAGTTAAATGAGATATTCCGTTCTCTTCAAAGAATTCTCTAAGTTCGGTATTGACAAATTCAGTGCCATTATCTGAGACAATATTGGCTACTTTTAGGTTTGATTGTCATTCAATCTTGAGTATGTGTTTTTTGAGTATTTCTTTGGTTTCTGCTTTTGAATGTAAGAAGAAAATCCAAGCAAAGTGAGAGAATCCATCTAGGATTTTAAAAATATAACGTGCGCCTGAGACTGATGGAGGGGAAATGGGTCCACATAGATCCATGTGGAGATATTCAAGTTTTTGATTGGCCTGAGGAAACCTTCCAGAGAAAGGTACCTTAGTCATTTTGCAGGTGGAGCAAGTAATACAGTGTATTTGAGGGATGTTTTGATTTGGAAACATTTTATGGAAGTAGTCTAGAGAGGGGTGACCGGCCGCTTGGTGAAGGGTTGTAATATTTCGAGAGGCTGCTGAAATGGCTAGTGCTTTAGGAGAATAATATAGGTTGAGATTTCCTGAGGCTAATGATCCTGTTACAACCTGCTTCATTTCTTGGTCGATAACTTCAAATTCGTTCGTGTTGAGTAGTTTAATAATATGGTGAGTTTTGAGGAACGTCGCCATACTGATGAGATTCGTTGCAAGAGAGGGAATGTAGAGAGCGTTGGAAAAGGTAAGGATAATATTTTTAAATTCGAGTTGAATTGTGCCATGTCCCAATGATTCAATAACTGATCCATCTGCCAGTTCTATTTCTTGTTTCTTCATTTCAATAGATTTAAAATATTCCAGGTTGTTCACCATTGACGTGGTGGCACCTGAGTCCAGAACAAAAGAGGAATTACCAGGAGGGTTATTACTTGCTAGGAGGGCTTTGACTGGTTTGTCGTTTTTGGGCCGTTTTTCAGGATGTAATTTCCAACAGTCTTCTTCCGAGTGTTGGGCTAAAGGATTATGGTGATGATTAGTACATCTATTTGGTGTTTTATTTTGATTTTGATTTTCATTTCTTTGGGCCGCCAAAGCTTTTTCAGTTTTGATGTCATCTTCAGTTCATACAATGTAGGCATGAAGTTCTTCAATCGTATCTTTCAGCAATGGGGTAACTTTCTCTATTTCACACTTTTTTAGCCATAATTCACCTATGGTTTTATAGTCTTCAGGGAGATTTCTAATTGTCCACATGGCAACTACGGAGTCTAGAAGGGTAGACGGTTTTACTATTTTGTCGTCTATTAAGCTGCAGAGTTGTCGTGTGTTTTCATGGAGTTTATTTAAGACTTCTTCTAGTCTGTTTTTCTGTAGGTGAGTTGAGAAAATTCTCTTTAAGTATGTGGTTTGATTTTGTATTGTTTTTGGCT
Organism: Austropuccinia psidii; assembly: GCA_023105745.1. Lineage (NCBI taxonomy): Eukaryota > Fungi > Basidiomycota > Pucciniomycetes > Pucciniales > Sphaerophragmiaceae > Austropuccinia > Austropuccinia psidii. The sequence continues at coordinate 2,466,572 of JALGQZ010000009.1, read as the reverse complement.
GATAATACCTGTCAATACTTGTCCACAGGATTGTTGGATCGTTATTTGCTTCAGAGGAGAACTGAGCAGCGATTTTGATGTTGCAATTGATACAGATGATTTCAAATGCTAGGTCTCTTCTTTCAGGATCCAATTTATCTCTATCAGCAGCTATTTCTACGCTTTCCGTTCCTGTAGCGAGTGCGTAGAGTTTTTTGAAAGTGAGGATGGATTTCATTCTGACCTTCCAGTCGAGAAAGTTGCTACCAGACAGTTTGTACTTTTCTGCTAGTTCTATACTGTATTCAACCATCTTGACGGGATACGATGCTGTTTTAATACCTGAGTTCTTTCTTTAGAGAACCGGTCTCATAATCTCCAAGAAAAGGAACTTAAGGAGGCAAGACCAGTATTAGTCTTTAGCCGACGACAGGAACAGGGAGAGACACAATCGAACCTTAAGGAGGCAAGACCAGTATTAGTCTTTAGCCGACGACAGGAACAGGGAGAGACACAATCGAACCTATAAGCAATAGCGATGAGATAAAAGGATAATAAATTTCACGATGATAACTAGGAGGAAGAATTAACAAGTAGCAACCTTAAGGAGGCAAGACCAGTATTAGTCTTTAGCCGACGACAGGAACAGGGAGAGACACAATCGAACCTATAAGCAATAGCAATGAGATAAAAGGATGAGGATATACTAGTTACAACTAAAGGGCTTTTTATATAGACTAGTTAAGCTACTACATCACATGATCTGTCGCAAATGCAAAAAGGAGACATATGAGAAGGGTAATGTTAGACTAGTTAATATAAGATGAATAATTACTCTATGACTTTTATAAGACGATTGGGGATAAACATAAAACTGCTAAGAGAAGTGTAAGTAGAAGGTTTTCTAAGAGTACATTTTGATATGAGATTACCCCTTTTTATTCTTTCAAATATATTCAAATTAATAATTTCTTTCACTAAGACAATAGAGAAAAGTTAAAATATAAATGCTTTGTTCTAGTCGCAGGTCATTGTATCATTACAAGGTACGTGTTTGCAGTTGAATTTTTCCTGCAATCAACATTCAAAAGATATAAAAAAGGCATAAAAAGTGATATTTTCCTGTCCAAGAACCTATAGACGCTCCCTGACGTTTGGAAAATACAGGTAATGTGTAAGAAAAATTATTGTCAAAGTTCTTTGTGTCATATGTCTTTTACTTTTTTTGATTAAATCACATAAGAATTTATCAAAAATAATAATAAAAATCTCAATCATCTTAAGAAGTCATCAGTACATAGAGCTGAGAAAAACAGAACTAAATAACCTCCAACAATGCAAAAATCAGAAAGCAAAAGAATACTCCTTAACAAATGCAGCTATTTTTCATGGACCTTCTCCATGCAAGCCAAGTGAAGAAATATCAACTGCCTAGAATACGTTGAAGGAATACAGGACGATCCTAGTAGTTAAAAAGAAGGTTCAATTCTACTGTTTTCTCACTAGGTATATTTATGAAACTGTGGAATCTTTTATCAGAAATAAAATGAAGGAGATGGAGGAGTTCCTTGGAAATTGTTTAAATAAACATTTATTGGAAGTAGCATCCAGCCCAAGGAAGCTGCACTGGATCAATTCCTTGACCTTAAATTCAAGAAATTGGATCAATCGATTGAGGATATTCACGAAATTACTAGAAAAGTGGAATTATCTGGAGTGTCAATCGAACATGAAATAATATCCAGAATAGCAATGAGGGTGCTACCAAGCAAGTTTGAGTCACTAGTCAGAGTGATCAACCATTGAAATAGATATCCTAGTATAGAGGATATTATCTCCTGTTTTGAGTCCGACCAAGCTCAATTTGGAAAGATGTCAAATGTGGACGAGATGGCATTGACAGCGGATAGAAATAACCCAAAAAGCTACACATGTTACAGATGTGGTAAAGGTGGTCATACAGCTAAACATTGCTTCAATCGAAGCAATAATCAAAACAAAAGGAGGACACCAAGCCAGACTAGCCTGAACAGAAAGTGACAACAAAGACAAAAGCATTTCTTTTGTTGAAGTGGAGATGTGCAACACTAAGGAGGGAGAAGATTTTGTTTCAGGTCTTCAGAAACGAAAAATCTTGTATTCCGGTGCCAGAAATCATATGTTCACCAACAAGGAAGAATTTGAAAAAATTGAAGAAAGTAATGGCAGTGTAAAAATCTTTCAAGAAGGTGTAAAAATACCAATTGAAGGAAGAGGCAGGGTGGTAAAATATTTTTACAGCAAAAAACTCATATTTGAAAAAGAACTATATGTTACCCAGCTTCCCTATAATATAATCTCCTCAACACAACTATGGAACAAAGGAGGGAATCTAAAGAAAATAGGAAACAATTCCTCCAGTATTCTCAAAAACAAGAAAAAGTATTTTTGGAAGAAGAATAGATAATTCTTTAATTAATATACAATTTAATAAGCAAAAGGCCATGATAAGAAAACATGAGGGCCTTGGTCATAGTGGAACAGAAAAAGCATGTGAAGCCTGTCATCTTGGAAAAGCAACAAGATCCCAGTTCAAAAACAAGATTGAACACAATGCTAATCCAATTGAAGAAATTTCATTTGACTTGATGGGACCTATGACTCCAGCTTCTTTATGGGGATCTAAATATCTACTTGTGGCAGTAGACACCCGGTCTTGTTTTTCTTGGGCTCACATGTTCAAAGAAAAATCAGAAGCTAAGGAGGAAGTTGTTAAAATCATATGACAATTAGAGAATAGATTTGAAAAGAATTTGAAAAGAATCATCTGTGATGGTGGGAAAGAATTTGTCAGAAAAATTCTGAAGGAATTTAATGAAAATATAGGATCAAATCTAGTCATTACTACTTCACACGCTCTCCAGAAAAATGGTCTTGTTTAACAAAAAACAAACACTAATGGATAAAGCTAGTAGTCTAAGAGCTGATTCAGGATTACCAAAATAACTGTGGGCAGAATTTTCAAATACTGCTAACTTCATAGAAGTATGAACCACAGACAAACGAAAAAGCCTGTATGACAAACTCTTGAATGCAAAACCCAATATAAACAGGATCAAACATTTTGGATGTTGAGTCTATGCTACCCAGAATGGTTATAAAAGAAAATTTGATGAGAGGTCTGAGAAAGGTGTGTTCATAGGATATGAACAAGACATTGGGGTATATTGAATATTATTAGACAAATCTAGCAAGATTATTAGAGCTTGAGATTTCAGTTTTGTGCAAATGGAAATGCCCTAAAAAAATGCATAATTACCAGAAAAAAACTCAAAGTCAGTATGCAGATGACTTTGATGACCTTATTAAGCCAGCTAAAAATCAACTATCAAAAGAATTAATACTGAAAAATGAAAGCAATCATCTTACCAAAGAAATATAGCCAATAAACGTCAGACTATTCATTCCCAATTCACAAAATGAAACAAAAAGTATACAACATCCAGAACAAAATGATCTAGTTTTTGAGGGTGTGAATAAAGGAAACACCACTACCCAGCCATTCTGGGAATGGTAACTAATAGAGAAAGCCCCAAAAAAGATTAGCTCAATCCTATCTGAAGACCACATTATAAGCTCAAGAACAAGACAACGGGCACAGGCACTTATGATGAAGTTAATTGGCTGGACAAACGATGAACAGAATGCTCATGCTTTCTTTGGTGAATTAATAAGTCAGAAAACAGAAGCAGTCAATGAACCTTACCTCATAATCCCCATCACTATGTATGTTGAAACAAAAGAAAACAAGGAAAAACAAGACAGCCTTTTTGAAGCAGAAAGAAGGCATGATTAGTGTGTGTGGAGAGAAGCGTATTTTTCTGAATTAGGCCCTTGTCCAACCATAAAAGGAAACAATTTCCTTTTTTGTTCGGTTGATGATATTTTATTAATAGGAGATGAGTCTGATCAAATCATAACTGAACTGGAAAAAGACTTAAAAATTAAAAACCTTCGTTTGGGAAGTCATGTCCTAGGGATAAAAGTAAAAAGAAATAATGAGGAAGTTATACAAATAAATCAATCACATTAAATGGAAGAAATACTCGAGAAATACAACATGGAAGATTGTAAAGCTACCTTGAACCCACTTCAAAGGAATTTAAAACTTGAACCAGCAACAGATGCAGAAAATTATGAGTTTAAAATGCTAAATGAAGACTATAGATCACTCATTGGATAACTCAGCTATCCATCGCATTGTACTCAACCAGATATTGCATATGCTGTAGGAAATCTTTCTCAATTTATTGAAAAACCAAGCTGTCAACACTGGGCTAGATTTAAGAGGGTATTAAGAGATCTAAAAGCAATTAAACATCTAGGGATCAACAACCATAAAAAGGGGAGAAAGAAATAGTAGGGTATTCGGATTCAAGCTGGGCTGAAAATTTAGCGTGGAGGTCCTGGTCTGGTTACATTTTCACAATTTCTGGAAGAATAATTAGTTGTAAAAGCAAAAATCTTGGAGGTGTCAGTGGATCCTCAACAGAAGCCCAATTCAGATCATTTTTATCTTCTTTCCATGAATCAAGGTGGCTATCTTTACTACAGAGTGAAGTAACCAACAAATATTGTAAAAAAATTACCATCTACAATGATAACCAAGGGGAAATAAGTCGGGAAAAGAATCCAATCTATCACTCAAGGACTAAACAAATTGATATTCATTACAATAGCATTAGGGCTCTCATAGAAAATAAAGAAATAGACATCAAATATATGCCAACCAAAGAACTAATTGCAGACTGCCTTACGAAAACCATTGATAGAAATAAGCAGAAAAAATTTAACAACTTAATGGGTTTGATAGGAAGCTTTAATTCAGCAGCCAATTTGGCACTTAAAGTCAATAAAGATATAAACCCACATTTGAGATCGAGGAGGTGTTTTATAAAAGCAATCCCCAAATGTTCCTTTATGATAAAAGACCTTGATATTATTAATGAAAATATCAAGGATATGGAAAATAATTTAGATTGGGCTTTTGGTAAAGATTATATCTTGGAGTAAGCACAGAAAGAAGGAAAGTAAAATGAAACAAAAGAATTTCCAATGTTGCTGATGGAAAAAGGAACAAAAGGAGGAAGAGACACTTACTTTTGGATAAAAATTATTGTATCGATTTCTCGAGACAGAGGCTCCGCAGTAGCCTCCTACTGAATAAATAGAGGTCATTTGAGACAAAAAATATCTAAATAGTTATATCATCATTATATTTTATCTATATCTTTTGAAATTTCTCTATCTTTTAAAAATCAATCAAATCACATAAAAATTTGTCAAAAAAATCATAAAAATCTCAATCATCTTCAGAAATTCAATTAAAATTTGTGACCTCCATATGTGACTTGAATCAATTTGAAAGATTACTTTTCAATATTATATTTTTATACTATTTACATTCTTTTTTAGACTTCCATGAAATTTCAATTTGAAAAGGAAATACTTGCTTGCAGATGTAAACAATTTTCTCATGGTGATCTAGCTTCTTTGGCTATAGTATAACCAGAATCTTCAGAGCTCCACATGTATTTGGTTAATATAATGAGATGGAATAAAAATGGATCAATAATGTTTGAGGAATGATTAATGATAGGCCATGGATAAAACTCATGAATTTCAAGAAAGGAGAAATTGTTTTGGAATTCCATCAAGAAGGAATATCTTGACCATATCCCAGAGATAGACTCCATGTATTTCATATCATTATATGGTACAGGAATCCCCACCAAAATGGAAATACCCATATTTTATACAAAATATATTTTTGAAGTATTATGATTTATAGTAAACGTGATATCTTTTATACACCAAATCCCAGAGCCCATAAATCTCCTCAGTCTTTTAGCCTTCCACTCAAAAAAACAGCACAAGCATGAAACCAAATAACACCATGAAACATTGTACAGTCGTTAGGGGATACAATATCTCATATTAAAAAAAATAGGCACAGAAAGAATATTTTTCCATCAGAATATATAGGTATTATCCAAAAAAATGTCGAATAGGAGCTGGAGAGTGTATTTTATGCTAAGAACTAAATATGAGAAAAATGTAATTTCAACCTTTCACAAAAATCTGTAATAAATTCCAGAAACCTCTTGAAACAAGTATTTAAAATTTCAATAGGAGCTATCTAGTTTTTTAAGAAAGAATGATATATAAAAAGTAGATTGAAATGTGAATTTTTGCCAAAAATGATTTTTACAAAAAATCTGAATTACCTCTGGCTTTGAAATGAATAATTCAAAAAATATTTTAATGTACACTAAAAATCAAAATATCTAATGAAGCTTCAATTTGAACCAAAGTTTTAGCTTTAGGAAAAAACTGTCTAAAATATAAAATATGAAAGGCTTTAAACCTTCATATGGCTTATTATAAAAGCCAAAAACCCTGTATTTCAGAAATACTTGGATCAGGGGTACAAATGTGGGTACAAATATTTGGGAAAAACATAAAGTACATATTACGGGAAAAATTTGAGAACTTTATCAAAAAAATTACAAAGAAATTCCATCTGGAATCTTTGGGACAATGTACTGTTGTTTTGGAATCCATTTCAGCCCCTGCACCAAAGTTCTTCCCACACTAAAGCAGACCTATTTTTAGCCAATTCCAACTCCTGATCGTGGAGAATATTCTTAGAAATGATTTGGAACATGCATTACAAGCTGTGAATAAAATAACTTGGCCAAAAGATTCAATTTTTTTGGGGAATAATTAGATCTTTCAACGTTCTAGATGTGTATAAAATTTGAAAACAATATTTTTTCCAATTGGGGGATTTGATAGTCAAGTGACCAGCTACTGGGATGTATTAATATTTTTTTCCGAAATTTATAGTAGGTATTTCAGGTAAGATTGTGTATTTCAGATTAACAAATATTCAAAGCAAATGGGTGCCTCAATGAAGGTATACTTGTTGCATCCAGGAAACTCAATTACACTCAAAATCATTTTGCATTATATCAGCCTGCAGCTGAAAACAGAGAACAAGAATCAAATAAGTACAATAAAACAATTGAATAAATACTGAATAAAATAAAGAAAAAATTCCAGTTCTGAGAAGATAAATATCATACAGGATAAAGTGAATTCCAAAAAGCTCTACTCTATCAGAATATACCATTCCTTAACATATTTAACAAGTGGCTGAAATTTTATCACTCTTAGCTTTCCAATAAAAATCAGCAAAGGGAAATATTAATGCATAATTTTCATGAAATTGTATTTATGGAAGGAAACACCATAAAGCCTTATGATTACAAAAGCTCTCAATCAGATATGTCTAGTGGTACGAAAATATGGCTGTAGCACCCCTATATCAAAACTTAGCTATTTATTAACTGGAAAAGTTTTGAAGACAATTTGATTAATAGATATCCATTTTTGAATAATGAAGATACCCTAAAAAATTGTAGCAGGTTAAAAAGATATCAGGAAACCTGAATTTTAGCCAATTATGATGTCTTAAGATTAAAATATACTCCAGATTTTTCAACTGAAAGGTTTCACCTGTATGATAATATAAAAACAAATACAAAGGAGAAATTCATTTGTGGAATACTTAGTAAAGGCGTATTCTTGTGGGTATCCATATCGAGAAGCTCAATAGATTTCAAAAGATGAGCCACTTGTGAGACTTGTACGTTTGAAACTGACAGAGATATCCTGGTTTAAAGTTCTGGAAGATTGTGAATTTCTCACCAAAGCTTCATAAACCCTATATCTTAGCCAAGAATTTGCTGAAACAAGTATTTTAAGTAGCTATCTCGATGATCTCAGAGAGGTTCATATTTATGGCCTGGCTTGATCGCTGTATCTCCGAAGCCAACATAGATAAACTCGCTAGGGATGATTAATCCTTTTTGGGGTAGAAGAAACCTTTAGTCTTCTAGAAGTACTGTAGCATTCAAACTACAGACTTATGAAGGGTATTATGCATATACAATTCAGGGCGTAGAATTTGAAAAGCTCTCAGAAGCGATCAAATCCTTTCAATACCTAGTTTGCCCCTCTGATGTTGACGTTTTAGACCTTTTTAGGTCGGTAATAAAGGTTAAAAATGGTGTATGAGTTCATGGGTGGCTTGAGAAGGCTATTATGTGTCTGGAAGTTCTGAAACTAGTGATCAAATACCGCATATCGGAAAAGTAGAAGCTTTTGAGTACATTTCAAACCTCCCTCCCAGAGTATAAAACTCTTGCGGTGGAAATGGAAATTATTTCACTCAATATTGTTAAAAAAAAACCTTCTACATGCTTAAAAGTTTCAATTACCCAGGTTTTAGTGAAAAGCTTGTTTTGGGTAATTTATATTCTAATTAGATGGAAATAAGGAAAATATCTATCATTTTAGGCGTAAAGAGATGCTATTTCCCTAAGGGAAGCTCAGAATTTTAGAAATAACAGTTTTTCGCTTTGATTTAAGGATTAATAATATGTTATTGAGCTCGGAAATATGGAAGAACTATTTGAAGAATATTAGTTCTCCCAGAGTTTATTTGATTTGATCAAGATTCGATAGTTTTAGTTATTATCATAGTTAATTAATTTCTAAGCGCTGCAGATACATCTCTTAAAAGACTCATAAAAACTATGCTACTATGGTAAAGGTTTTCAATATTTTCTTAAAATGAATTCAGTGTGTCAAAATCATAGCTTTAGCTCTTTCAAGAAATAGTTTTAGCTACCTCATAAAGCCATCCTGAAATCTTTTGGGACTTTCTGTGTTTGTGAAATTCTTTGATGAAATTTCACTCAATTAGATGAATTTTTGGCATAATTGAATGGAATTTTTGAATTTTTATTTGATTTTGAACCTTTATTATATGAAATTCTTTTTTTAGAATTGAGGCCATTTGATTCCAATTTTCAAACAGGTGTTTAAGCATAAAATTGGGTTGTCATGGACTTGAGTCCCATTTATCATTTTTTTTGTGAGTTAAATATCTTAACAAATCTTGAATCAAATTAAAAGTTGAGTTTTCATGAAGAGCTCATAAATACCAAATTCATCTTTTATATTTTAATTTTAAGCCAGGTTGAGTAGTATTCATATATATCTCAATAACAACTCTATATTTTTATCTATTGGTTTACATAATGTTAACAGGTGAATAGTTTTTATATAAATGAATATTTTGATGAAATTGAGAGATCAATAGCTTAGCTATAATGAGAAAATTTGATTAGAGAAGTCATATTCAAATTCGGAAGATCATAAATATTGTATTTTACTCATATTATTCATGGAAACTTAAAGAAATATGAATTTCAAGGATATTTCACCTCAAAAAACAAATATGTATCAAGTTCCTAAATATTCTTTCATGATAAACGAACAAAAATGGGTTTTTTGACAACTTTCAATTGAAAATGAATGTATATTGAGTTTTACTTGTCTTTTACGTAAAAATTGAAAAATTATGAATTTTTCGTTAAATCAAAGAAAACAACTAGTTATAAAAATAAAAAAACATGAAGAGAAAATGAGAGCGCTTTGATTTCAAGAATAACCATAATTTCACCCTAATATTCACTCCAATTAATTTCACCTCTTAATCTTTGATTATAATTGATAAAAAGAAAATAAAAATAGAAAAAAAATGAAATCAATACGCACCTGCACTACCCTTTTTGAAGGGAAGATTACAAAGGTTTTTTCAATTTAAACTAGAAATGCAACTATTCCTTCAATTGGATCACTTAATAGCATTAGGAGTTCAAATGTACCAAAAGAAAAAGAATGAAAAGGACTAAATTTAATATGGGAAAGGCACACGAAAAGCAAAAGGAATTGTAATATTGGTAGAAAAAACTTAATTGATTATAGCAGATTAAGAGCACGTAGAAGAGCTCTTTAATATAAACAGTGGTCTGTACAACAGCGTAGCTTGTAGATAGATATAGAAAAAATAGAATAAAATGAACATTCATTATTAAAATGAATAATCAAATTGAAAACCTAAATAGCTCACTGAGAACTATTCACACTTTTAATAAACCTAACAGATAGAGAAACTAGAATACAATCTCACATAAAAGGCCAAAAAGCATAGTAATGTCCTTATTACCAAGAAGAAGTGTTCCCAAATAGAAGTTCTATGTGCAAATAAGACAAAGAGGAGGATGATAAGTATAATTTATACTGTTTTAAATGAGAAAAATATATAAAAAAGCTTTATTTCACACAACTTTGTGGAAGGAACCACCACAGGTAAATACCCCTTGCAGTACAAAGATTTCTCGAACGTATTTATAAATTAAATTGGTACCCATTATTATTAGACACCTTTGATTCGCAATAAAAGAGCCTGTGAATAGAGAATGAGCAGTTCAAAGAGAAGGAAATGGTAATAAAGATCTAGGATTAAGTGAAACAAATGGAAAAACAGTTAGGGATTAGTTCAAACAGTTCCATTAATCATAAAGCTCAACAAATAACTTCAACCAGAGAACCAGGAAGACTCAGATCATTTCTCCGAATCCACAAAATAATCAACAATGTATGCAATTGGCGCATAGAAATCAAGAGTCAAGTTCTGGCCACAGTTTTTGAAGAAGCAGAAATTTACATCCAGAAGATTTGTATCAGACCAGTTGAGTGAAAAAGAAAAATCCTACACATTAATGGCGGGAATGCAAACAGATAATTCAGACTTCTTGAGAAAAGAAAAACCAGACTCAAAAAAAAGAACGCGACCACTCTAGCCCAAGAGAAATAATGGGAACAAAAAAGGACTCTACCCAGAAAAAGAACCAAGTAATTGAATGAGAACACAATTCCACTAAATCAGAAAGCCAAAACAAAATGCAAATTTATTCCGAAACAACCCATTCTCCCTGAGACAAGGTAGTTTAAAAAGAGGGAATATGAGCTCAAGGGAAGTAAAATAAGTCCTGAAAAAAAATAAGAAGCATTAAGATCCATTAATTCAACAGATTATGGAGCTAGTAGGAGAGGTACACGGAAACAGGAAGTATTAATATCTTCGCATAGCTCAAATTGTGAAGAAAGAAGTTATCCTGTTCTAATTTCTGATAATACGTATATCCCAGCTGAGATCAATGATAAAGGTGAAAAATCAGTCAGTGTCTTTTTTAGAAATACAATTATACTCAAGTCATCCCATCTTATGGAATGAAACATAAAAGATTCGTGACCATCGAATAAAGAATTAACCAACTTAAAGCTGCAAGAAGGAACAAAGTACCTTAAATCAATCAAATTTTTGATGGCCTGTAAAAGATGTATGCAGGATTTGGGGATATCACTCAGGGAATTCCGAAAATGAAACAAGAAAACAATCCCTCAAATACATTATTTCAGAATAAAATAAATCCAATAACATAATTTAAGAAGAGATCAATCAAATATATTTTGAAAAAGAGTCAAGTACTACTTCTCCAAAACAAATGAAATTTAGAAATCTAATCCCAATTATAACATATAATATTATATCCATGAGGCAGGAAGGGTTCCCTGATAGTAGGGAAGTACTCAAAAATCTATAATGAAGATTTAGATTATATTATGAATACCAGGATGGAGGTGCGAATCGGCCTGAATTCTCAGGAATAGTAGAATATGACTGCGTTGAGCTCATACGGTACATTGATGGTATTTCTTTATTTTTCCTAACGTTCCAGAATACTAGAAAAAAAAATTCAAAGCATCTCTCAGGAGAAATGAAAGAATATGGTCCAATTACATAAAATGAATACATGATAGAGAAGTAAAATAATCCAAAGGACAGTATTGGGACTTGGATGTGGCAAAAAAATGGATTTTAACAACTACAAATATAAAGTGAATAAAGGTACACATAATTAACGCATGAGAAAAAAAGCCTTAGAGAGCTTGATTCCAATTGTATAATAAAAATTAGGAATAAAAATTGGATCACTTAATTGCCAGGTGAACTGGAGAATACAGGAAAATGAAGATTATTCAAAGAACGTTTTCTGGATGAAATAGCTAACACAATTCAAAATTTTAGAAAAATAACATCCATTGGGATGTAATAAACTCATAAATATCCAACAGAATTATAGCCCTGGGAACAGGGATAGAGATAAGAATTGAGTATAGCAAACAGATTTATGAAAAAAGTGGAATATCTGCCAAGATCGTGGCTCACCCTAGCGATTTCACAAAGGAAAAGGGAAAGAATCAAAAGAGGAATCTGAATCTAAAAGAATGGGAAATGCCTGGAGGGAAGGATAATTGAGTGAATTAGATCCCCAGGAGAAAAATTCGGTTCAATCCGGGGATGAATATCCACACATAATCAAATATTGAGAGGTTGGAGATGGTATAACCCATGTAAAAGTTGACAATAATATTAGTGAACATTCTTAAGATTCCCAGAGAATTCATTATAACACCTAATAAAGGTATGGATTTTTTTCATGGCCCCCCAACCATATAAAAAATACTCATCAAAAATCTGAAATGAAACTTAATTATTGATACACAAAGAGCATTATCACTAATAGTCAAAGATGACTTGGAAAAACCCATTCCGAATTGGAAGGATTGAATAATAGCTACCAAGGAAAAGAAAGTAAAAGTACCCCAATAAGAGTGGTGTCCCCTGATACTATTTTAAGAGAATGACACTCACCAGTAAGGAAGGAACTTTTAGACTGAAAATTGAGGTTTTATTACTTGAAAATTCACAATTAAATGGCTTCTCATTAGGAACTGGATACCAGAGAATTTATGATATGTAATTTTGCAACACAAAAAACAGGTACCTTACGGTGAGAACTGATAAAGAGCTCAATTATATCTTTCTTTTTGAACAATGAGTAACCCATAAAGGATAAATTAGAGCACCTTATGAAATAACTTGAAGGATCCCAACATGAGGAATCCTATATAAACAAACAAAAAACACCACATTCTGAAAACTCTCAGAAAGCACAGGGAATACTTAGAAATTAGTGATGAGTCACTTTAAAAGGATAGAAGACATGAAGTTGATCTATCTTTGGATCTAAAAGGAAAAACCCACAAATTGTAACCAGAAAGTGTGGAACACAGAAAAGAAATCAAAAAACATATCAATGAATTACTGGACATGGGAGTCATAACATAGAGAAGTCATAATGCAACAATTGAATTCAGAACATCAGTATTAGTCATGCAATTCTGGAAGTATTTTTCACATACAAAACATGGACACAATTATCTTTAAATAAAATTTTTAATATGAAAACCATAAGTCATATTCATAAACAAATTAACCCTTTTTCTTGAATAAAAGGATGAATTAATTTTTTTGAATTAGTAAGCTCATGTATTCAATACCACATTTGAATTCTAAAAAAGAATTCACATAATTTAAATCCATAATGTTTAGCAGCTTTATTTGACTGCATGAGGTGATAATGTATAATTATTTGACCACCTCCTCATCAATACGACATAAGGAATTTGTGTGATTCTTGTATCTTTGCATTTTGACACCAAAATAATGGGATTTGGAAGAACCACATTTCACATATACACTGAAATTGTCACCTCTTTTTATGAATATTTGCTTCAAGCTTTGTGGATATTAGTTTTGAATCCTGATTTCCTATTTTTGATGTAGAAATAGCCAAGGAAGACAAAAGAAGTAAAACAGAGCCAGGGTACCCCTAATTCCAAGGTCTTCAAGAAATACGCAGATTGATATATTAAAAAAGAGCTGGTATTCACTTAATTAGTCAACCAACACATTCTGGGAAAATTTTCACCAACTCCAAGTCCAATTAAATAATAAGAAAATGCGCAATAAGCTTCTCACTTGATGTGAAAAGCAGGTAATGAGAAACTCTTAATCCCATAAGCATGTCTATTCTGAGGTATATTAAGTGAAAAAGCTCAAAGGCAATAATCCAAGTTTCTTTTTTCAGGATGAATCAAATTACCGCATGGAAACCAGCTGCCTTCCTGTTATTTACTTGTGCAACAAATAAAATGAGGTAAAACTTCAAAAATTAGTTTAAAATACAATTATGAAACAATAACTCTGAAAATTTCAGGAAAATGGAAGACTGGGAATCAAAACTAAAATTAAAAAAATTGATGAACTCATAATTTCAATTAAAAGGTTTGAGCACAGTCAATTTTTGCTGATTCTATGTCAAATGCCAAATCTTCAAAAATCCAAAGAGAAAAGAAACTGAAATCAAATTAGCAAGAAAGATTCAAATTTGGGGAGAAAATATTCCTTTCAAAATAAAATAAACTTTAATCACGCAAATTAATTATTTCTTAATCTAAATGGGCAGGTAACCACCTAAAATTTCTTGATTGGATAACTCTTATGATTTGATGTGACAATATGTGATTTATTAATAAATAAAAATGGGTTAATTGGTTTCTAACTTATTGGGCTTTCTGTGAAATCAGTGAAATGCCTTTGTGAGATTCTGAAGACTTAAAAGAAGCCCAATATTTCTGTTTTTCTCCAAGAATTCATCATTACCATTTATTAACATCATAAAAATTTCAATACAATACGTAAGTATTAGTTATTAATCATTCTTGGGTGTTTTTATATTTCCAAATCTACCTACAAGACATTGAATAAAGGAGGATAACAATTTTAAGATGGATTTGACACTAAAATTATTGTCTTACTGGCTTTGTATCAACCTTTGATTCTTGAAATCCACAAATAATTGGTGATATCACCCTCAAAACAATTTTTGAGGTCTATTTGGATTATCAAAAAGTAATTTAAGAATTCCTTCTAGTTTTTCTCTCAAGAATTTGTATTCTTTACTCAAGAATTCAAAATAATTGATCTATAAAACATAATGATTTTCTACGACAATCCCATATTAATTCAATAAGAAGTGAATTTTAAATATTGTTATGCCTGATTTTATTGGAAGATCTTGGCTTACTATTATAATGACCAGTAGTGTATAGAAAGTAAAAAAAAGAAATCAGAGATTAAACATTTGTCTTTTTTTGTAATGAATTCAATTTATTATATTAAATAAGAAAGTAAATATTAATTTCAATTATTGGTATATTATCAAGTGCTTAATAAAGAAATATGAAAAGTAAATTGGAAGGATGAGAAAGCCTATATATGTTCTAAGTGAGAGAAATGAGAAACTAAAGAATCAGACACTTATTATATACCAAGGATACAACATGCTCTAGATAAATATTCCAAAATCCAATTTAGACAATAATAGATTACATATAAGGTTTCAACCAAAATAAAGTGAAACACGACTAAACAAGATGGTTTGGAGTAACATTCTACATGAAAATATTTTGGTATGAAAGAGCCAAATGGGGAGTTAAAACTTTCTGAGAAAATTTACAAAGAATGATGGGGGAAATAATCCCAGAGGAAATTCTGGTAATATTGAAAGTAGTATTTATCAATAAGGTCATTAAAACTTAAGAAATATGGGAAGAAAATCTCAAATAAATCAATATATTATTGAGAAAACTAAAAAAAAACAGAAATATCTCATCAAAAATTTATAGCTTTTCCAAACAAGAGCCCTTGAAAGTTTGATACAGAGCTCCACAAATCAGATCAGCAATAGACCCAGATCAAGTTTCTGAAGTACTGCAGAAAAACTAAACCAATATTAAACAAAAATCACTAGTATCCTCTGAAGAATATACTCCAAAGATTTTGTGTTTGGAAAAAAAAGAAAGGATGTGTGAATATGAGAAGATAAGATATAAATTATAAATGCACCAGTTCTGGTGCTCCAAGAATGTGAAATATATATTAATTTGGTATTTTTCAGGGTCTAGGAGGAGAACTACATAAGAGAAAATTAATAGATATAATAACTTATAAAGATCTCCCATGTTACATATCAAGGAGAATGAAATGATCATAATCCAGGTATGAAGCTACTCAAAAATAATTTCTATTCTTTGTTTGCACTAGAGAAATTCCACTACTATCTTTAGGGATCATTATTCATAGTTTAAACTTACTGAAAACACTTGAAATACATAACAACAAGAATAGAACAAATAGTAAATTTTTCAAATGAAAATAGTCATTGAAAAGGATAATATTAATATGATACTCATACAGAAGGCAGGAAAGATAAAAAGAAACAAAGATGGTTTAAGCAGGTATCCAGCTTATGATAAAGAAATTGGGAATAAAATTCTCATCTATTATTTGGAAGTGAATAGAAGGGAAAAACTTGAGTCATCTCAATGGGCCTTGGCGACTGAAAAGGATAAACCCGATAATACCACAAGAGCTGACCCAGAAAACAAATACTAGTAATAGGTTCATCAGAAATCAAAGCAAAACTTGTTGAAGTGGTCAAATAGATTTAGAAAAGCATAAATAATGTGGTATATTGATTCAGTTTCTTTGACAAAATCAGATAAAGGCCAAGATTGAGAGAAAGCTCTCCGGAATACTGAGAAATTACTATCAAATGAATGGGCTCTTTTCGCTACATGAACTAATCTCAAGTAGGGAGATTCACACCAGTGGAATGGTAATAATAGTTAGGAACTGCATCACCATTGTCAGGATGGCTCTGTGACATAGTGATAAAACCAATATGGCTTGGAGCATGAAATGAAACTAAAATTGAAATAAATCTTGAAAGGTCTTTCCTAATTTCAGCCTGTGACTCAAAACCAGAGCACAAGGGTGACAGCCAAATACCATAAACCAATGATAAAGCCAAGATACCACCAAAACTTGGAGCTGAGAAAAATCAGCTAAAAAGGTATTGAAAGAAAGAGGAAACCCACCAATTTCTGAATTCACAATTCGAATAAGTATAGGAAAAGTAATGACAAAGTTATTCCTGCTCAAAGTTGTTGCTGGCAAAAACTTTAATTTTCACCTCTCATGTGAAATCCAGAGGAAGAGGCTTAACCCAATCAAAAGAGTAATCAAATTGAAGCTCTAAGTCAGGGCTATTCAATGGTAGTAGCCAAGTTGAGCTAGCACCATAACTACAAGAGTTATGGCCAAAATAAGGTCAAATAAGGGTGAATAAAATATTCACCTCTCATCTAACTTCTACAGTTTTGGTTTGAGATACCCAAAGTGGGGTCTTTTTGGAAAGCACAAAATAATGGCTATCTGATGGTGCCATCCATTTTCCCATATCACATATAGAACAAAAGGTATCGAGAAAACAAACTTCATACAGATATTGTGAAAATCATATATCTGAATAACAAAAATTGCACATGGCATAAATTTGCCATATTTAATTGTACCCATACCAAATGAGGTAGCATTGCTTAGATATAATCCACTGCTATGAAATGAACACACTGTTATCTTGATATCTCAAAAACTGACAAAGGTATGGAGGTTTTAAGGTCAAAATCTCACAGTTGGACCAATACATTTTTACTGTGAGATAATATCCCATAACCATGATTATGAGGTGTCAAATAGACAAAGAATCATGTTGATACTTCAATACCTCATAATTCATTCAATACTGGGGTCTCATTGATGTTCTGTATAGAATTCTACACCTCATACACCTCAGAAGAGGGTTGTATGTTCCACAGATGAAAGTTTTCACCCTGTATTGGTGAAAAATGCCCAGATGTGGTTCCAAAACCACATCTGAGCCCAATACAGGCTATAAAGGCATTTTGAAAACCAAAAGACAGTCCTTGGAAGTGAAGAATCTTAACTTCCTCTATGTGGAAAGGTCTAGAAGACTTTTTCACCCAAGTTTAGGATAAAAAGGAGCCTTTTCTTCACCCAAATAGGTTTCCTCATCCTGATCTTGAATTCATATGTAGTACACCTTTGAAAAACATTTATACTTCTGGAAAATAATCAGGTTATACTGTAAACTTCATCATTGTAGCTCTTATTATAGTAACCCAACTGGCAAGACTGCACCTAGGGCTTTCAACAGCACTCACCACCACTATTTCTTAAGAGTAAAGCCCTTAATACATTATTTTCAACCCATTATCATCATCTTCAAACCTCTTTTAAATAAATTTCACCATGTCACAGTCATAGTTAAAGTTGTAAATTGTATTATTATAACTTCATCATAGACTCAGCCAGACATTTTGGGGGCCTGGATGTGTTTTTTTGGATTTTTGGACCTTTTTTACTCCAAAAGTGAGTATTTTCTTTTATTTTCTTGATTCTTACACTATTGCTTCCTTTTTTTAGGTGTAAATATTTTTAAAATACAATATAAAACATATCTTATATTTTCTTTTTGGGTGGCATATGATCATATACCACTGTGTTTTTCTATTTTCAATTGCCTTGTTGTGTGGTTGATTACAATTTAATCACCACAAAAACCTTTGTTTGGTGTTTTTTGCATATTAACACACTTTAAGCAATCAATTCTGTCCTTTTTCATTAAAAAGGACACCTCCCTCACTGTAAACCAACAGTATTAGAGGTGTGGTTGGGTATATTAATAATTTAAATTGCCCTTGACATAACCACTTTTAGATTACACTTGTTAATTAAAAGTTAATGTTTGAGATACTGGTATAAACACAGTGAACCAGAAATCCAAAAGCTTTATTTTTTGATGTGTACTTGATAAATCCAATTGCACTGTCATAATATAAGGGTAAAATATAGAAACATATTGTCCAGAGGCCATTATTAGACGTGCAAACAGCATTATAAGAATTCTTAACGGAAAATAAGCCCCCTTTTTCCTGATTGATTAGGTGGAAGAAGATTTCATACCACTTAAACCTCAGTCACAGGCCAGCATACCAGTGACACCCTCAGAGCCAGAGGGAAGCAAAGGGAAAGGAAAGAGGCACAGTGAAGGCCTTATCACAGATACAAATTGGACACCAATTGCCACTCAGAGGAGTAGAGAAACACAAAACTCTTCATCAATACAAGGTAAAACAACCTTAACCACTTGTACAGGGAAGATTACAATTATTAACCCAGTTGTAACTTCCAAAGGAAAACTTCCCAAATCAGCAGACAGCAAATTTGTACAAGGCACATTCAAAGGTAAATACCCTAAGAAAATTAACTTGTTGACTGCTTGCAAACACTGATATGTCACCTGTAAACCTCAGAGACCTTAGCATCCCAAGCAACCATTCAGAGGACAGAGAAGGATTGTCCAGAACCAGAAGACCTGGAAGAGGACACCTTGGACACAGTGGTGGATGGCAAGAAATTGAGGGAAATCATACCCACTCTGCCCTTCACTTTCCAATTCAACAGAAACATCAAACCACAGGACTGGAAAGATATTGATCACACTCTTCAGCTCCAAAAACTCCTGAAAGACCTTTTTTAATGGATCATGGACAACAATAGGTTCAACCTAGCATCCCACTGGGCAGAACTTGGAGCAAGTTGCCAGAAGATATGTCTCAAAGAGATACATTTCAAAGACCTTATGATAATAACCAAAGGTTGGAATCCCACCTGGAAGTTCAGACTTCTGGAGGAGAGAGAAGCCTGGATAAGGGAGAATCAAGCCACTATCCAAGCCATAGAAGAACATCTGACCCAGACAGGGAATACTCAGATTCTTTCAGGCTCACAAGGAGTAGACCAAACCAGCCCTCCAGTGGCTTCATACCATTCACAAAACAACAGATCAGTGACCAAGAGTCACCATTTTTAACAATCCCAGGTGGTTTCCAGGAGAATACAAGGATAAAAGGGAAAAAACAGGACCTCTTTCAACCAAAGACAGAGAGAATCAGGCCCAATGATCCAGAAGCTGTTGGACTTGGTGAAAGAAGTGCACAAAAGCCAGAAATAGCTATAAATACTTCTAGAATCAGTAGAAATACTAATAGAAATATTACCCTCACTCAGACAGAACATAAGGTTACACCTGAGAGTAGTTTAAAAAGTGATAAACTGTGGTTACATATGTCCCAATTTGCAGTTCAAACTCAAGAATCACTTGATCATTTTAAGATGATAAATGAAATGTTGCAAAGAAATGAAATCTTACAAGAGGCTAAAATCTAAACCATCCAAGAGAGGTGTTCTCAATTGAGAAAAGCCTCTGAAGAAACCAACAAAAGACTGAATAAATTCTTTGAAGAGAAACATCACTGCAAAAGGGACAGGGATTGTCTGAATCAAGATATAAAAAAATTGTTTGATATCTACCAAAACATGAAGCAGCCATATTGTTGAACAAGGCAATATCTCAATATCAATACCAAGATGGAGATAATTCATCTTATTCTGAGAAGGAAGCCTTGAAACAGCTTCCAGAGGCCTCAAGCTGTCCCTAATTCTATGGAAAAGGAGAATGTGATCATATGGAACTCATTTATTATATTTATGGACTCTTCATTTATGTACCAAGCATACCAGACTACTGTATCACTGCTAGACTCAATACAACATTCAAAGGACAGGCTAATATTTGGTACACAGAGATGTAAGAAATGCTTTGCAGAAGAAACTTGACAAGGCGGAAGAGTCAAATCATCAAAAAGAATAGTAATGGTACCTCAATATGGCAAAAGACCATGTCATTTGAAAATTACAAATACTCTGTGGAAAAAGCTCCATATGAGTGGTGTCTTAGACACTCTAAAAGAATTAAAGCTATTGATCCTCAAATGAATATTCAGATGAGGAATTACAAACACCTGACACAAATTTCAGGAGAACTAGAGCATGCAGTAAAATGCATATTCAACCAAAATTTCACCCTAGATGACATTGCAAATACCTTACAAGATGTAAGGAAGAGAACAAATATAGGGAAGTATTTTCCATATTAAAGCAGTGGTTTCAAAGAGAAACAACCTTTCAGGGTTGAGCTCAATGACAAACCCAGAGAAAGGGTTTCAGAAGTGGCTAAGAAGAAAAATTCTTGTCACAATTGTGGTACAACAGACCATTATGCCACAACTTTTCACCGTCAATGACAAAAGTCTATGTCATTGAGAAATTCCCAGAGGAGGAATCCCCCACAAATGATTCTGAAGCAGGCTATATGGGTGATGATATCAGAGAACAATCTGATGATTACCAATACCCAAGAGAACAACTCATAGAGGAACACCAAGAGGCGACACCAATGTGAATTCAGGACATACAGCTGGAAGCAGGCATGCCACAGGACAATGCAAAAAAGGAATTGTGTAAACACACACAAGATGCACAGACATTCCTACTTACAAAAATTAAAGGAATGGCATACATACATGGGAAAGCCACAAAAATGACTGTTTGTATTGACAATTCTCAACACCCATTAATCATTGACAGTGGAGCACACTGCTCAATAGTAGCCAAATATTAACTGTATCATCACTTTCCAAATTGGGAAAAACAGACCTTTAAAACCAAGGAAAACCAATTGAAAAGTGAATCAGGGAAGATGAAATCCATTGGGACAATTATGAAAGAAATAATTATGCCCCATAGGAAAGGTAATATCAGACTCAACCCAGATTTTGTTGTGCTTGAAGATGCCCACGAACAAGGGCTTTTACTGGGAACAGACTACCAGAGGCTGTATGGAATTGATATTTACAATAGTAAAAACAGGCATATTACTATTGGTACAAACAAGGAAAAGAAATTTTCACTTGACATATACCAAAATCTACCCATGACCCTCTAGAAGGATTGATGAATGAATTCATGGAGGGAAAATTCAGCACTCCCCTTACCAGTAAACAAAAACTCAGTTTACTGAAGATTCTAAGGAAAAATATACCAGCATTTGCCATTGGTGAAGAAAAATTAGGCAAAATCAGAGGCCACAATATAGAATTATTTCTGGATGTGGAAAGGCCCTATCCACCCATGCTAAGAAGCCATTCATACCCAGGAAGTCTGGAAACGAGGAAGGAAACTGAGAAACCTGTCAATGACCTCCTAGACATGGATGTCATCAGAAAGATAGGACATAATGAGATAGTGGAAATGACGACTCCTGTACTTATCACCTGGCATGATAGCAAATCTAGGCTGTGTGGATATTTTAGAGCCCTGAACAGTGTCACAGGGGCTCTTCGAAATGAAGAGGGCCTGGCACTCAGTGAACAAACTTACTTATGGAGGGCTCAGAAGAAATACTCAAATGATAAGAGTAGTAGAGTAAGAGGATAAATTACTAGTCATAAAGTAATAAGTATAAAAAGATATGAGATAAAAACAAAAGAAATAATAAAGAGCCAACCACAAATAATCCTGTACCACTGTTTCAACCTGTTCAGAAAAGAGAAAAGGATTAATAAAGGATATGGCCACCAGGACTCTACTGAACAGGTGAGGGAAGGCAAAGACTAACTTAATAAATAATAAAATAATATTTCTTAATGAGAAATAAAATATTATTAAATAATAAATCCAATATTTTAATTAACTGGGGGAAAAACCCCCAGGCGGATGAAGGGGGCTGGTATATGTGAGAAATACCAGCCTTGGAGTTTGAGTGTTGAGATACTTGCCTGTATGCTGGAAGGAGTTGGATGTGGGATTGAATCCTGTATTGGTGAATCCAATACAGGTTATACAGTCAATACAGGTATTTGCGCCTGTATTGATGACAGGCCTGTATTTGGTGAATCCTGTGTTTGGGTCTTGCCTGTATGAAACTGTATTGAGGTCTGAAAACTGTATTTGGAGAATGTTGAATAAAACCCCCTTGCTGATTGGGTTTTGCAGGGTATCAATGAAGTAATTATTGTTGAAGATGATTGGTAATGCCCCTGCCTCCTTGGCTGTGACATTATCCCCCTCTTGAAAGTGGTGAGCTTTGAGCACCATAAATATAGTGAGTCTTGATGAGCTTGCAATCAATCCATAGAGTTCTTTCCCCCAATTCCTTAAATTTATCCCATTAAAATTTCTTCTTCAATCAATACTCAAACAAAATCTTCATTTAATCACTTGTATGTATCTTCTCCTTGATCTTGATTCTGAATTCCCTCGTTTCCTTAAAATGCCTTCATTCTTCTTAAATTATGTTCATTCTTGTCTTGAGTGTCTTCACTAAACTTTTCTTGAGTCCTCATGGCTTTTGAAAAGGGGGTGACCTGGGCTTATGTCCCAAGAACACCTGATTTCATCATAATTTGAATCTTGAGAGTTTTGGCATAAAATGGCCAATACTTGAGGTTTTGGACCATTTTAGAAGTCCTGGCCAAAATCCCTGATTTTGTGATTAAAGGGGTTTTTGGCCAATTTGCGCAAAAATGCGCAAAATGCGCAAAATTTGCGCAAAGTGCACAAATGCACATATATGACATAATGGCATATATTGGTGAAAAAATTGAAATAATTTGATTAATGATGAAAAAATGGCCTGATTAAATAAAGAAAAGAAAATCAGAGAAAAGATTGGGCCATATCTTGATGAAAGGTCCAAAATCTTGAGGGTATGATGTTGAAAGGCCTTCTGAACCTGTCCAAAAAATTGACAAGTGCTCACAAAGTGACCAAGGTGATGCTTACAACAAATTTGGGTAGAATACCCCCTTGAAGGTGCATGCCAGGAGAGGAACTTACTTTCATAAACTCCAATCCCCACCAAGCACCATAAATCAAACTCTTGAGGCATTTGGGCCAGGCTTGTCTGGATACAAAGTGTGAAAATCCTTGACAAGGTCTGAGGAGTTGGTAAGGTTGGAAGCTGGTTCCCAAGTTGTTCTTTCTGGGTCTTCATTGAATCCTTTCCACTCCACTAAATACTATAATGAACCTCTCTTGAGTTTTGAGTCCAGAACCTGAGGGACTTCCCATTCTTCTTGCTCTTCCACAATTACTGGAGGTGGTGGCAATTGGTGTAGATTTGGGATAGTTGATTGCTTCACTGGTTCTAACAAGGACACATGGAAAACATGGTGAACTGACTTCCATTGTTCAGGCAACTTGAGGTGATATGCATGGCTGCCAATCTTCTTGAGAACTTCAAAGGGTCTCAGCTATCTTTCTGAAAGTTTCTTGGTCGGTCTTGTCGTCTTGATGTTCTCAAAAGCTAGCCATACTTTGTCCCCAGGTTTGAAATCAGGTGGAATTGCTCTATTTCTATCTGCATACTTCTTAAAACGCTTTATTTCTGACTCTAATTCTTCTTTGACAACTTGCTGTACTGATTGGAGTTTTGTTGATAACATTCCAGCAGGTGTATCTTGAAAAATGTGAATTGAGTCAAAGCTGGGATTCCTCCCATAAATGGTGAAAAATGGTGACTGTTTTGTTGATGAATGTTCTGCATTATTATAGGCAAATTCAGCCAGAGGGAGCCAGGTGTGCCAGTCATCTTGATGGTAACTGACATACATCTGAAGATACTGTTCTAGAATCTGATTTACCCTCTCTGTCTGTCCATCTGTTTCAGGGTGAAAGGCAGTTGAAAGATCTCTTGATATCTTGAGCTGCTGACACAATAGAGTCCAAAATGATGAAACAAATAATGAACCTCTATCACTAACAATACTGATTGGAAGACCATGTTTGGATAAGACATGATTAATGAATATTTGAGCTAAGTCCAAAGCAGTGATTGTTGAATAAGTTGGAATAAATATTGCCATTTTTGAAAATCTGTCTACAACTACTAAAATTAAATCAAAGTTGCTTGACAAGGGCAATTGAGTGATAAACTCCATTGATAAAGAGGTCCAAGGACCAGATGGAATTTGAAGAGGCTGGAGTATCCCAAACTTCTTATTGTGGATTTTCTTGTTTCTTGAACATTGCTGACATGAGGACACATAATCCTTGATGATTTGATTCATGCCAGCCCAATAAAAATCCCTCTTGATGAGCTTGAGGGTCTTCTCCTGGCCAGGATGGCCAGCCAATGGTGAGTCATGACGCTTTTGAAGAATGTCCAATTGAATTTCATGATTGCTTGGAATGACTACTCTATCTTTGAACAATAATAATTTTGCTTGAGGTTCAAGAGAATAGTATGGGACTGATTCTCCTCTTGCTAATTTCTTGAGGATTTCCTTATAAACTTTGTCTTGCCATACGTGTCTTTGAATTTGATCAACTACATCTGAAAAAATATCAGCTTTTATTGAAAAGAATCTTGACTCTTGAATTTCATTTTGCTTGACAACTTGATGAAAATTTTGAGGATTCTTGCTGATGAAATCCACCCCCCTCTCTGGGTACACGTCTTCTCTACATGACAAGGCATCTGGTAAAGTGGCCAGCCTGCCTGGGCGGTAAGTGATGATAAAATGGAATTCAGATAGAAATTCTTCCCAATGGGCTTGAGGACGAGTAAGGACTTTAGAGGACATAAAATACTGAAGGGAACAATGGTCTGTCAAGACCTCAAAGGAATCAAAAAGAGAAAGGAGAAAAGCTCTCCAGCACTTGAGAGCCCAAACTATGCCAAGGAGTTCTGTAAGGTTTGTCTATGAAACTCTTGATAATAGTAGCAATATCAAGAGTACTATGACTGTCCTCAGTAGAAAAATATAATATAATAAAATATTATAACCACAAATTTAAATATAATTATTAAAAATAATTATATAAAAAAATAAATTTAATTATTATTATAATAATATAATAATAAAAAAAAATATAATAATTATAATAAATTATAATTATTCTATTATTGTTATAGTCACTGACAGTTATAACAATAAGAAGTGTAAAGCTCTTAATGAGACAATTACACGTGGAAAATATGAATATTAACCACTTATAAATAATATAAATATTATTTATAAAAAGAATTGAACACACACGGTGCAGAAATAATTCTTTTAGAATAAAAATTCTATATAAAAAAACTAATACTAGATAAAAAAAATATAGAATTCTAGAGAAAACTTACTTATAAGATTTATTTAATACAATAAGTCAAAATACAACAGTTATAATATTAAATAATAATTATAAGTTAAAAACACGTAAAAAATCAATAAATTTAAAGATAAAACAACTTTTAATAATATAAATTATGATTTAAGAGTTTTTGAGAGGAATTTGTGGATTTTAAAAGATATTTAAAATGATGATTTTATA
Organism: Austropuccinia psidii; assembly: GCA_023105745.1. Lineage (NCBI taxonomy): Eukaryota > Fungi > Basidiomycota > Pucciniomycetes > Pucciniales > Sphaerophragmiaceae > Austropuccinia > Austropuccinia psidii. Next base: position 2,440,579 of record JALGQZ010000009.1, on the reverse strand, counting down.
TAATAAAATATATTATTGGTGATTACAACAATAATCTAAATTCTATGACTTCAATTCTTTAATTTCAATAAATAAAGAATAAAAATAACTTAAGAATTACTTTTAATGATAAGATTTTATATTTAATAAAACTTTACCTGTTTAAATTTCTAATATGATTGGATTGTTAATGAATGATGGACAAAAACAGTGATGAAAAGACCCTTTTATGTCTTCAGGGCAGCTCTCATGATTCATAATGAATGTAAAGGGCGTGCTCAGGTCAAAACTGAAAAACCATGCTTAAAAATAGAGTTCTTAACTTAAGGCAACTTATTCTTACTTCCAATTTAAAGTTACCAGTGTTATTCTTAACTGCAAGTAACTTTAATCCTCATTTAGTTTAATTATTTTAAGTTTTAATATAAAATAAGTTTATTTATATTAAAGTTAATCACATGAACAACTTAAAATTAGAGTTTCAAGCAGAAATCTTTTAAACTGAATTTTTAATTAATTTTTAAAGAAATCATAATTTTCTTTAAGCTTAATTGAAAGAGTAAATTTCCAGGCTAATTACCCAGGAATTTTATTTATAAAAGATACTTAAAATTCAATTTATATATTCATAATATTAAATTCTGAGTTGTGTGAAATTTTCAAGCAAATACATTAAGAATTGGATTTTTAATGAATTTTTGAAGTTATTGCTATTTTTCCACGTAAAATAGCAATACACACCAAACCTTAAGTTTTGATGAGGTTTTAATGCTTGAAACTTTAAAGTTTTAAGCTTATTTAAGGTTTTTAAGCTTAATTAAGCTTTGACAGTTCTTAAAACCTTGATTTCAAGCTTGCATATTGGGATTTACCCTTTGGCAGCTTCAAATTCCTGTCCAAATTGGGATAAAACCAGTTTAAACCTTAAGGTTGGATCAAAGTCTAATCTTAAAGTTTAAATAAGGTTGAAAATCCTCCAATACAGGTGGACAACCTTAATTGAGTCCTTGCAGATCCAAAAAGTTGGGTGCCCCAGCTCTATTTGGTCTTTTTCCTTTGTCCCACCTTTTTGCGTGGATTTTGCCCTTTTATTTATTTAAAGCCATACCATGGCTTTAAACCCTTTTAAATTGAGCTCACGCAGGATTTACATTCTGTATGGCAAATCCTTAGCCAATTCAGTAAATATACACAACACCTCAATTTTAAGTAAAATTTTGGTAAAGTTGCATAAACCTTATGTAACTTTAAATTTAAGCTTAATTAAGCTTAAATTTAACAATTTTAAAAAAATGTTAAAAAAGCTACATTAGTAATGTGAGATTCTTAAATCTTCCAATAACACAAGAAATAAGTGTTTTTGGGTATAACACCCTATGGGTGTACCCTAGGTTATTTTTGGTGTAGAATCCAAAAATGACATAATAATTCCAACTTTGTTTATCCAAAAAAAGTTCTACTTATTTTTTGTTATTTTTTATTTTAAATTCAACTAAAAAGTCTGTTTAAGACAAAATTAACTGTCTGTAAAATCATTTGTGGCCTTATGGGTATGTTATAAATACCTCACAGGCTCACATTCCCTACCACCAAAGAAGAAATTGTACCACAATTTTTCTTTGTAGTATACCCCCAAGTTATTGGTGGGGGTATAATCCACTGTCCAACCTCTTCACTTATACTTTTCAAGTATGTAAAGCACACAATTCAAACTTTTTACTGAGGAATTGGTCTTCTCTCATGTCTGAATCTTCTGAGAAACTTTTGGGAATCAGGTATTTTACTTTCTTCAATCCACCCATCTTCATGTTGTGGATTTCTGTACCTGACTAAGTATTCTCTTTCATTTTTGCCCCTAAGTCTTCTTTCTTTTAAGACTTTCAGTACTTTCTTTTCCGCACTTGGTTCAAGTGGGGGTACCTCTAAGGGTGTTTCATTTCTTAAAGGAAATAATTCCTTATCACTTGAAGTGTAATGCTTCACAATACTGACAGGAAAAGTTGGATGTTTATTTCCTAACTCTCCTGACAGTTCCACTTGTACTGCACTTGTCCCATGAAGGGCTTTGATAATAAATGGTCCTGCAAAGGAATCTTTCAATTTCTTTGGACCTTTAATATTATTAAAGTTCAAGGTTGAAAGTAGTATTAAGTCCCCTACTTTGAATTCTGGGGTTTTATGACTTTTATCCCATTTCTGTTTAGCATATTCAAAGGAATCATTAATGCTTTGATTTGCATGGTTCCTCAATTTATCAAGCAACAATTTAAAGCTTGAAGCAGTTGGATGAATATCAACTAGATCTTTCTTCAAAGTATCAACTGGAAGTTTGGGGTTCCATCCTTTTTCCAACATTGCAGGAGTCTTGCCTGTGGAAGCATGGATGGAGGTCTTATAGGCTAATTCCAATAATGGTATAAGAGTACACCAATCATGGGTAAAGCCGTCAGAATCTCTAAACTCCAGGCCATAAGCACAAACTCTTCTGATCATGTCCTCAAGGGTTTGAATCATTCTTTCTGCCAACCCATCTGTTTGTGGATGGTATGCTGTTGAGAATGATAGTTTTGTACCCAAAAGCTTATGTAAATTAGTCCATAAGGCTGATGTAAATTTTGGGTCTCTATCACTAATGATGTTTTTAAAGAGACCAGTATGGGATATTACTCTATTCCAAATTAAAAGAGCTGTATCCATAGCTGTGTCATCTTTGTGACATGGTAAAAAGATTGGTGTTTTGCTGTATCTGTCTACAATAACAAGACATGCATTGTAACCTTTATCACCTCCAGGTGGTAAGGCAGTTACCCAATCCATGTGAACCACTTCCCATGGGGTACTTGGTTCTTGAATATGGATCATTAAACCAAATCTTTTACCAGTAGCTTTATTGGCTTTCTGGCATCTATCATAACTGTGACAGTACTCAATGACATCTTTTCTGCAAGATGGCCACCAGGCACATGTCTTAATTCTTTCCATTGTTCTGTCTTCAGACAGATGTCCAGAATAAATGTTATCATGGCATTCTAGTAGTATTGTGTTAATCAACATTCTACTAAATAGGACCATGACACATGTGTGTTTAGACCTATGGTATAATATACCATCAAATAAATGGAATCTTCCGTTGTCATAAGATGTTTTCCAAATATCATCCAGAGAATTAGCCAATGCTGCATCTTCGCAATCTTTGTCAAGTAGAGAAGTAATTATATGGCAATTTTTATCTTGCTTATAGCTTTCTCTAACTTCATCAAAGAATTCTGTTCCAACATCTGTGATATTAATTCCTTCAATTGGAATTTGAGGTTCTGCACTTGTAGGAACATAGGCAGGATTTTCAGGTGTATTGGGTAATGCCCATCTACTCAAGCCATCAGCATTCTTGTGAATATTTCCAGCTTTATGTACTATGGTCATATTTCCTCTATACTCCTGTATAGCAATCTGCCATCTTAACATGTGTCTGTTTGGAGTTTTCATGTTAAGAAGTGATTTTACTGCATTACAATCAGTAATTACTTCAAACACACTACCATCAAGATAGTAATGAAGTTTTTCCAGAGCCCAAACAAGGCAAAGGCACTCCATTTGGCTAGCTCCATATCTGGCCTCAGTAGGTTTAATTTGTCTTGAAATGAAACAAATTGGACCCTCATAAGGCTTTTCATTGACAATTTGAACTTGATGAAGAGCAGCTCCTAAACCATCACCACATGCATCAATATACAGCTTGAAAGCAAGTTTCCAATCTGGCGTCAATAATAATGGTGCATTGGTCAAGGCATACTTGATTTTATCATATGCTTGAATTCTCTCCTGTGTAATTTCAAAAACAGTTTTTTGATCACAAATTCTGTATAATGATCTGGCATGGATTGCAAAATCTTTAAGGTGTTGCCTGTAATAACTGGCAAACCCTAAGAAAGACATCATTTCTTTTTTGTTCTGGGGCATTTGTTTCAGTAAAACTGCAGCCACTTTGTTTTTATCAACACCAAGGCTCAGTCCTGAGACTACATGTCCTAGAGCTTTTAACTCATGAAATCCAAAATTACACTTTTTAAGAGAAATTTTCATGTTCACTTGTAAGATTTTCTTAAGTACTAATGAAAGTCTCTCTAAATGTAATTGCCAGGTTTCTGAACAAATGATAATGTCATCAATATAAATGATTAACCATCCCTCTGATAATTCATGTGGGAAGATGGTATTCATCATTCTCTGATAATGAGAGGGTGCATTTTTAATACCAAAAGGCATCCTCAAATATTCATAAATACCACAATGAGCAATTATTCTCAATAATTTCCTAGCATGAGCTGTTAAAACATTCTGATGGAAGCCTTTAAGAGCATCCATAGAAGTAATAAATCTTGCTTTGGATAATTGAGTCAAAGTCTCATGAATTCTAGGGATTGGATACCTGTCTGGAATAGTGTAGGTATTCAGTGCTCTAAAATAACCAACCATTCTTGACTTATCATTATGCCAAGTAATGATCACTGGAGTTGTGACTTCCACTTCCCCATTGTGTCCAACTTTTCTAAGAACTCCCAGTTTCATTAGTTCATTAATATGATTTTCTAATGCTTCTCTAGCCCTAGGGCTAGCTGGGTAAGCTGGTCTCCTTAATAGTGTCGGATAAGGCCTTTCCACATTAAGCATAATGTCCACCTCATGGCCTTTTATAGCCCCAAGTTGTTCATTATCAGAAGCAAAGGCTTCTCTATATTGAAATAAAATTTCAATGAGATCTTCCTTCATTTCTGGTGTTAATTCAGGACTAATTTGTGCTTCACTTAGCTGATCTGACACAAATTTGTCCTTGTTAACATTTTTCACTTGTTTAATGACAGTGATTTCTCTTCTTTCTGGAGAAAAAGCAAATTTTTGCCTTTTATTTTCCCCTATAGTGAAATATCTGTCTTTATGATTATTAATATCAATACCATAGATATTGAGATAATCATTTCCAAGTATAAAGTGTTGTGAAGTACAATTATTCATAACAACAAATTCAGCTTTCAATCTTACACTTCCTGCAGGATGAGGAAATATTATTGCTGCTTCAAATATACCCAAAGGGTGCATGTTTTGGCTAGCACTGCTGAATCTTATACCTTCAATTGGCATCAACTTGTCTTGCCAATTGGTATAAATTTTGTCAAGATAATCGTTTCCAACACAAGTGCAAAAAGCACCTGAGTCAAGATGTATCTTGGCTTCTATGTTATTTATCACAATATGAGTGATACAAGTTGACCCAGCTGTATAACCTTTACCTCTGGCAGGTTTGTTTTTTTGCATTTTGGCATCTTGCACATGTATGAGATCCATGCATTCATCACTGTACTGTGGTAAGTGAGTATGTACCTCAGTGACTTCAAAAGAAACATTAATATTTTCTATACTAAGTGCTTCTAATACTTCCTCTTCTGAAGGTTCAGAATCACTTTCATGTAAAGATACATCAGTTTCTTTTGTGTCTTCCACTTTTTCAATATTTATCTCATTGACTCTTGTCTTTTTGGGACAAGTGTTTGCCAAATGAGCTGTACTTCCACATTTATGAAATTTCAAAGGAGGTCTGTCATGTGGTTTATTTGGTTTTGAAATTGGTTTCCCACTAGTCTTGTTGTCTATTGGGGGTTTATACCAATTTCTTCCAATTTTTGTTCTAGTAGTGATATCCTCCATAGCATTGATATAATCCTCTGTAGAGCAAGGCTCAATACATCTGCTTCTTATAGCATGCTCAAGGTCACCACCACATTTTCTTAATATCCTTTTATGTACCATTGTATCAGACATATCAGGATGAAGGGCAGTTAATCTGTCCTTCTGTTTAAGAAACCAAGACATGGGCCTGTCCCTCTCAATATTAAAAATGGCTTCTTCAAAAGAATTTTCCATTCTAAATCTCCAGGAATCATTTGCCCATTTGGAAATAACTTGTTCTTTCCACCAAGGCCAAGAATGTTTACCATGGTCTTGTCTCATCTTATAATACCATTTCTTTGCTGACTTGGTAAATAATGAGTGTAATCTGGCACTTATGTATTCATCTGGTATGTTAAAGTCTTCTTTCAACATATCAATTGTTTTCATAAATTCCATATGATTATATTCTGCTTCACCACTGAAGATTGGCCATTCCTCTAATCTTGGAATGTCTTTAAAATTGCAAGCAGTTTCCACATCATTACTTGAAATTGTATGATGTAAATCAATATTCAAGTTAAGAACATTCCTGTCAAGAAATGGTGTGGATTGCCTTGGCAATTCATTTTTCAGTGATATATTATTAATACTTGATTGAATATCTTCTTTCAATTCAAGTCTTGCTTTATCACTTTTTTCCAATTTTTCTTGAAAAAGAGCTGCATTGTGACCAGTTGAATTTTCCAAGTTTTGCACTTGTATTTTCAATTCTTTCAACTGTCCAGTTATAAAAGAAATTGAATGTTCATCTGGTTGATTGAGTAAGGTAACTTTAAACTCAAGTCTTTCACAAATTTGCTTCAAAGACAAAATATTTGCCTTATTAACATTTTCAAGGCCAATTATGGTCTTTTGTTGGTCTTTTACTTGTAATATTTCATTACCCAACTTCTGTTGGACATGATCAAATGCTTGAAATTTTGCCATAATTTCTTTATTACAAGATTCAAAGTAAGTTACAAGCTTTACAAGGTCTACTTCTTTGGAAAGGATTGGTTCAATCTTTCCTCCTCCTTGTTTTTGAATTCCATCAAAGTTCTTGCCATATTGAACACATTGTCCATGGCTGTCTTTTCCTTCTTTGGAATTCTGTAGTTCTGAGGGTAAGGTTTGTTCCACTTGGGCTTTGCCTTTCCCTTTGCCTTCTGCTTGCCCTTTTGGTTGGTTTTTGGGGCTTTCTTGGGCTTGTTTGGCACTGGTTGAGGCGGATTTTTGCTGGTGGATGCTTGAGGAGCTTCCACTGAGCTGTTGTCCTTGCCTTGAGCCAATTTCTTCTTCTGATCTTCTGACAACATGCTTTGGTTTTTCAACCAAGCTTTTATCTGTTGGACTTGTTCTTTGACAGACATTGGTGTCCAACCCAGTAGAAGATCTTCTGTCTTTTCTGGCCCCATGACCTTCTTCACTTGAAGATAAGAGTTCATGGTGCCTATCCAAAGACTTGGAAGGAGTTCCCACTCTTGTTGTTTTGATTCCAGGAACCAGTTTTTCCATTGGGATTGATAAATTTCCACATCTGCCTGTTGGAAATGGTTCAGGTCTAACAGAAATAGCAGTTATGTCAGCTTCTGGACTCTCAAGAAGAGGTTCAAAGGTGCTGGCTAACCTTTGGGAACTGGTGGAAGTTCTGGCATCCTCCATTTGTGCCTCTCCTCTGGGAGGAAATTCTTGCCTTTGTAAAGGGCGTGCTCAGGTCAAAACTGAAAAACCATGCTTAAAAATAGAGTTCTTAACTTAAGGCAACTTATTTTTACTTCCAATTTAAAGTTACCAGTGTTATTCTTAACTCCAAGTAACTTTAATCCTCATTTAGTTTAATTATTTTAAGTTTTAATATAAAATAAGTTTATTTATATTAAAGTTCATCACATGAACAACTTAAAATTAGAGTTTCAAGCAGAAATCTTTTAAACTCAATTTTTAATTAATTTTTATAGAAATCATAATTTTCTTTAAGCTTAATTAAAAGAGTAAATTTCCAGGCTAATTACCCAGGAATTTTATTTATAAAAGATACTTAAAATTTAATTCATATATTGTTAATATTAAATTCTAAGTTGTGTGAAATTTTCAAGCAAATCTATTAAGAATTGGATTTTGAATGAATTTTTGAAGTTATTGCTATTTTTCCACGTAAAATAGCAATACACACCAAACCTTAAGTTTTGATAAGGTTTTAATGCTTGAAACTTTAAAGTTTTAAGCTTATTTAAGGTTTTTAAGCTTAATTAAGCTTTGACAGTTCTTAAAACCTTGATTTCAAGCTTGCATATTGGGATTTACCCTTTGGCAGCTTCAAATTCCTGTCCAAATTGGGATAAAACCAGTTTAAACCTTAAGGTTGGATCAAAGTCTAATTTTAAAGTTTAAATAAGGTTGAAAATCCTCCAATACAGGTGGACAACCTTAATTGAGTCCTTGCAGATCCAAAAAGTTGGGTACCCCAGCTCTATTTGGTCTTTTTCCTTTGTCCCAGCTTTTTGCGTGGATTTTGCCCTTTTATTTATTTAAAGCCATACCATGGCTTTAAACCCTTTTAAATTGAGCTCACGCAGGATTTACATTCTGTATGGCAAATCCTTAGCCAATTCAGTAAATATACACAACACCTCAATTTTAAGTAAAATTTTGGTAAAGTTGCATAAACCTTATGTAACTTTAAATTTAAGCTTAATTAAGCTTAAATTTAACAATTTTAAAAAAATGTTAAAAAAGCTACATTAGTACTGTGAGATTCTTAAATCTTCCAATAACACAAGAAATAAGTGTTTTTGGGTATAACACCCTATGGGTGTAGCCTAGGTTATTTTTGGTGTAGAATCCAAAAATGACATAATAATTATAACTTTGTTTATCCAAAAAAAAGTTATACTTATTTTTTGTTATTTTTTATTTTAAATTCAACTAAAAAGTCTGTTTAAGACAAAATTAACTGTCTGTAAAATCATTTGTGGCCTTATGGGTATGTTATACATACCTCACAGGCTCACAAGTTCCTTGTCATGAATTTCATAGTTGAGTCCAGCTGGCAAGAGCTTGCAACTATCAAATGCAATGGGATGCTTTCCTGAGTCATTCACCTGACTCAGTACAGCACGCAAGGCATAATCACACGCATCAGTCTCACAATAGTTGGTAGAGAAGGATTAAAATGAGAGAGAATAGGAGCAGTGGTGAAAACTTCTTTGAGTATTTGAAACTGACTAAGAGCTTCCTCATTGAAGATAAAGGGAGAATCTTTTTTAAGGAGGGAAGTGAGAGCAGAGATATTCTTGTAATAATTTTTAATGAAACGACGATAAAAGTTGGCAAAGCCAAGAAAAGATTGGAGGGCCTTGATGTTCTTGGGCTGAGGCAAATTGAGGATTTGTTGAACCTTTGAAGAATCCATCTTGAGGCCATCACTTGAAACAACATAGCCCAAGTATTCCACACTTGAGGCATGGAATACACAGTTTGAGGCTTTAGCAAACAAATTATTGTCTCTCAGTCTTTGGAGAACAGAGGCCACATGTTTACCATGTTCATCCAAAGAGCTAGAGAAGACCATAATATCATATAAGTACACTACAACAAAAATATCCAAATAATCTGCAAAGATATCATTCACAAGATTTTGGAATGAAGCTGGAGCATTGGTTAAGCCAAATGGCATGACCAAATACTCATAACTACCATATTTGGCTCTAAAGGCAGTTAAGTGCTCATCCCCCTCTTCAATTCTCAGGAGATTATAAGCACCACGCAGATCTATCTTGGAGAAGATAGTAGCACCGTTGAATACAGTAAGAATCTGATTCATTGTCACAGCCTGTGACTCAAAACGAGAGCACAAGCATGACAGCCAAAATACCATAAACCAATGGTATAGCCAAGATACCACCAAAACATGGAACTGAGCCAAATAAGCTCAAAAGGTATCAAAGGAAAGAGGAAACTCACCTCTTTCTGAAAATATAAGTCCCATCACCATAGGACAAGAAATAACAAAGTTATTCCTGCTCAAAGTTATTGCTGAGCATAAACCTTAATTTTCACCTCTCATCTAAAATCTAGAAGGAGAGGCTTAACCCCATCAAATGGGTATTCAAAATGAGGCTCTAAGCCAGGGCTATCCAATGGTACCAACCAAACTGAGCTAGCACCAATATTACTGGAGTTATGGTCAATTTCAGGTGAAATAAGGGTGAACAAAACATTCACCTCTCATCTAACTTCCACAGTTTTAGTGTAGGATACCTGAAGTGGGGTATTTTTGGGAGAGCACAATCAGGGCTATCTGATGATGCCATCCATTTCCCCATAACTCAACTAGAACAAAAGTTATGGGGCAAACAAGCTCAATACAGCTTTTTGCCCATAACACGCAAATGTACAAAAATCTTGTACATGGGATAACTTTGCCATATTTAATGATGCCCATATCAAATGAGGTACCATTGTGTAGAGCACATACAGGGCTACACACTGAACCAATTTTGAGGTTGATATCTCAAGAATTGACAAAGGTATGGCTGTTTTAAGGTCAAAATCCCACCTGCTGTCATATACAGCCTTACCATGGGATAATATCCCATAATCATGAATATGAGGTGTCAAATAGACAAAGAAGCATGTTTTTACTTCAATAACTCATATGTCACCAATACTGGGGTCCCATACGGTTTCTGTACAGCATTCTATGTGTCATACACGTCAGAATCAGGCTTTGAGGTCCCCAAATGAAAATTTTCACCCTGTATTGGTGAAAACCGCCCAGATGTGGTTTCAAAACCACATCTGAGCCCAATACAGGTTATACAGGCTGTTTGCAAACCACAAGCCAGTACCAGAAAGTGAAAGATCTTCACTTCCTCTACGTGGAAAGGTCTAGAAGCCTTTCCACCCCAATTTCAGGATAAAAGGAGGGCTTTTCACAGCCAAAATCATCTCCTCATCCTGCTCTTGAATAAACTACGTAGTTAGCTGTCAAAAACAGTTTTACTTTTGGTTAATAATCAGGTATAATTATAGATTTAATTATTGTAGTCTTTTATTATTGTAACCCAACAGATAAAGCTGCACCCAGGGCTTTCAACAGTGCTCACCACCACTATATCAAATATAGTAAAGCCCTTTTTATCTTAAATTAAAATATCTTTTAAACCTTATAACTCTTTTTTAAACTATTTTACTGTGTCACAAACATAGATAAAGTTGTATTTAGCCTATTTACACCTTCATCATAGTTTCATCCTGACATTTTGGGGGCCTGGTCATGTTTTAAATCTTTTTTTGGACATTATAAGTAAGTCTTTTCTCTTTTTATGACTTATTAACAAGTGTTTTATCCTTTTTTTAGGCGTGATTTCTCTATTAAAATACATATTTTATATATTTTTATCCTTTTCTTTATATATACTCATATTATAACAGTATTATTCACGTGGTTAATACCCACTGAAAAAAACTATTTTTGGCGTGTTTTGTATATAAAAACACATAAGCCATCAATAAGTCCTGTATTCTTGACTGAATAAGGACACCTCTGACTGAAAAACCATCAGTTGAGGCGTGGTTAATTGTATTGTTAGCTCAATAACACTTATACAAAGCCACTTGTACAGAATACACTTGAAAACCACAAGTGTATCTGTGGGATACTGGCACACAAACAGTGTGACAGGGTACCAAAAGCTGTAATTCTGACGTGGAATTGTTGATTCAATTACATTTTCATTATACAGGGCACATTGTAGTAACATACAAGCCCACAGGCCAATCTTAGACGTGCAAAACCAGCATTTTTGAGAAGTCTTAACTGGTATAAGCCCTCTTTTTCCTGCCTTGATTTCAGTGGAAGAAAATGACATCCCACTGGAGACCCAGTCACAGGCCAACACACCAGTGACACCCTCAGAACCAGAGGGCAGCAAGGGCAAAGGGAAGAGGCACAGTGAAGGTCTCATCACAGCCAAGAAGTGGACTCCAATAGCCACTCAGAGGAGTAGAAAACCACGAAACTCTGCTTCAATACATGGTAAACCAACCTTAACCACTTGTACAGGGAAGATTACAATTATTAACCCAGTTGTAACTTCCAAAGGAAAACTGCCCAAATCAGCAGACAGCAAATTTGTACAAGGCACAGTCAAAGGTAAATACCCTAATAACATAAAGTTTTTGACTGCTTGCAAACACTGATATGTCCCCTGTATACCTCAGAGATCTTGGTTTCCAAAGGAACCAGCCAGAGGACAGAGAAGGATTGTCCAGAACCAGAAGACCTGAAAGAGGACACCTTGGACACAGTGGTGGATGGCGAAACAATGAGGGAGATAATATCAACCTTGCCATTCACACTCCAATTCAACAGAAACCTCAAACCAGAGGACTGGAAGGATATAGATCAAGCTCTTCAGATCCACCAACTCCTCAAAGATTTATTTCAATGGAGCATGGACAACAAGAGGTTCAACCTAGCAGCTCACTGGGCAGAACTGGGATCAAGTTACCAGAAGATCTGTCTCAAAGAGATAGACTTCAAAGACCTTATGGAAATCACCAAGGGTTGGAATCCTACCAGGCAGCACAGACTCCTGGAGGCAAGGGCACAGAGGATAAGGGAGAATCAAGCCACTATCCTAGCTATAGAAGAACAGTTGACCCAGACAGGGCCTACTCAGATTCCTTCAGGTTCACAAGGAGCAGGCCAAATCAGCTCTCCAGTGGCTTCACACCATTCAGAAACCAGCAGATCAGTGGCCAAGAGTCACCATTCTTCACAATACCAGGAAGTTTCCAGGAGAAGACAAGGAAACAAGGGCAAGAACAAAACCTCCTTCAACCAGAGGAGGAAAGAGTCAGACCCCATGATCCAGAAGCTGTTAGATTTGGTGAAAGAGGTACACAAGAACCAGAAGTAGTTGTAAACCACTCTAGAATCAGTAGTCCTAGTAATAGAAACATTACCCCCACTCAGACTGAAAATAACATTGTCACATCTGAGAGTAACATCAACAGTGATACACTGTGGTTACAAATGTCCCAATATGCTGAAAAATCTGCAAAGCAGTTTTCAGAAATTAAAGCTGGCCAAGAGAGGATGAGACAAACTCAAGCCTCCTTGGAACAGATAGTCAAGAATCTTCAAGAAGGATATGCTCAACTGAGTAAAGCCTCTGAAGAATCCAACAAAATACTGAACAAAGTCTTTGAAGAACAAAACCACAGCACAAGGGACAGGGAGTGTCTGGATCAGGACATTAACAAATTGTTAAATGCCTACCATAGCTTGAAGCCCCAACCACGAGGCCAAGCTATGGGGAATCCATATCAACCAGATGATATCAAACCAGATGCCATGTTGTTGAATAAGGCAAGATCTCCATCACAATACCAGGATGGAGATGGCATGTCTTATTAAGAGAAGGAAGCCTTGAAACAGCTTCCTGAGGCGGCCCCAAACTGGCCCAAATTCTCTGGATCAGGAGAATAGAATCATATGGAACTCATAGATTATATTGATGGACTCTTCATTGATGTACCAAGCATACCAGACTAGTGGATTACTGCTAGATTGAATACTGCATTTAAAGGTCATGCAAGTATATGGTACACAGAAATGAAAGAAATCCATGGCAGAAGAAACTGGCCATGGTGGAAGAGTCAAATCATCCAAAAGTACATGAATGGAACTTGGATATGGCAAAAGACCATGTCATTTGAGAATGACAAATACTCTGTGGACAAAGATCCATATGCGTGGTGTCTTAGACAGTCTAAAAGACTTAAAGCCATTGATCCCCAGATGAACATCCAAATGAGGAATCACAAACTTCTGACACAACTGCCAGGAGAACTAGAGCATGCAGTAAAATGCAGATGCAACCAAAATTGCACTCTAGATGACATTGCCAACACCTCACAAGACATAAGGAAAAGGACAAATATAGGGAAATTCACCCCATATAAGAGCAGTAGTTTCAAAGAGAAACAACCTTTCAGGGTAGAGTTTAAAGACAAACCCAGAGAAAGAGTGGCAGAAGTGGCTAAGAAGAAGAATTCTTTTCCCAATTGTGGTTCAACAGACCGCTATGCCAACGACTGTCCAAAGGCAAAGAAAAAAGTCTATGCCATAGAGAAAGTCCCTGAGGAAGAACCTCAAACAGAGGATTCTGATTCAGACTCCATGGGTGATGCCATCAGAGAACCATCTGATGATGACCAAGACCCAAGAGAGGAGTTTTTAGTGGAATACCAAGAGGAAACCCCACTAGAAATCCAGGACATACAGTTGAAAGCAGGCATGCCACAAGACACTGCTAATAAAAACTTGTGCAAACACACACAAGATGCACAAACATTCCTGGTTACACCAACCAAAGGAATGGAATATATACATGGAACAGCCACCAAAATGACTGTTTGCATTGACAATGCTCAGCATCCACTGATCATTGATAGTGGGGCACACTGCGCCATAGTGGCCAGAAACTATCTGGATACCCACTTCCCAAACTGGGAAAAACAGCTCTTGCACACTAAGGCAAAGAACTTTAAAAGTGCATCAGGGAAGATGACTTCCATTGGGACAATTATCAAAGAGATAATTATACCCCACAGGAAGGGTAATATCAGACTCAACCCAGAGTTTGTAGTGCTTAATGATGCCCACATCCAAGGATTTTTACTGGTAACAGATTACCAGAGGATGTATGGCATATACATTTACAACAGTAAAAATAGGCACATCACCATTGGTACTAACAAGGAAAAGAAATTTTCACTTGACATATACCAGATATCTTCTCAAGATCCACTAGAAGAACTTCTGAAGGAATTCAGAGAGGGACAGTTTAGCACTACCCTCACCAGTAAGCAAAAACTAAGTTTACTGAAGATGCTGAGAAAGAACAGACCAGCATTTGCCATTGGTGAAGAACCATTAGGCAAGATCAAAGGCAATGATATAGAACTATATCTGGATGTGGAAAGGCCTTATCCACCTATGCTGAGGAGACCTCCTTATCCAGCAAGCCTGGAAACCAGGAAGGAAATTGAGAAACATATCAATGAACTCCTGGACATGGATGTTATCAGAAAGATTGGACATAATGAAATAGTGGAAATAACCACTCCTGTCCTCATCACTTGGCATGATGGCAAGTCTAGATTGCGTGGGGACTTCAGAGCCCTGAATAACTACACAAAAGCAGACAGGTACCCTATACCAAGGATACCTCATGCCTTGGATAAGCGGTCCAAAGCCAAATACATAACCAAGATGGATTGTATGGAAGGCTTCCACCAAAATGGGGTTAAACCAAATTCCATGAAATTACTCAGAATAATATGCCATATGGGCATATATGAGTACACCAGAATGCCATTTGGCATCAAGAATGCACCAGCCCACTTCCAAAGGATGATGGACACAATATTTCAAGATGAAATATTGAAAGGCTGGATGGTAGTATATATTGATGATATCATTATATACTCAGAGACATGGGAAGACCATGTGCAATACATAGACAGAGTGCTAAGTAAATGCACACCCATAAATCTGAAAATTTCACTTAAAAAGTGCAATTTTGGCCAACAAGAGTTACTGGCTCTAGGACATTAAGTCTCAGGTCTTAGTCTGGCAATTGACCAGAATAAAGTAGCAGTCTAGTCTGGGCTCTAGAAAAACTCCATTATTATTTGGAGGGTGCAGTCTTTGAAGTCTACATAGACTGCACAGCCTTGAAGTCTTTACTAAACATGAAGACTACTAATAGACATATGCTGAGATGGCAAATAGCTATCCAGTAGTATAGAGGGAACATGACCATCATATACAAGGAAGGAAAAAGCCATACCAATGCAGATGGCCTCAGCAGATGGCCACTGGACAATGTCAAAAGCAATCCAGCTTATGACCCAGAAGTTGCAGCACAAATCCCTATCCATTTCATGGAAATAGATAGGAGGAAGAACTTCAGAATATCTGAATGGGCACCAGAAAGTGGTACCCTTGACAGTGGAGAAACTGACTCAGAAGGGACAGAAACTCCCATACTGGGAATAAGTTCCTCAGAACTGCACAATGAATTCTTCAGTGCAGTACAGAAGTCTTATGCCAAACACAAACAGTGTAGCATACTACTCCAACTCCTTCAACAAAAGTACAGGAGTCCAGAACTGGAAACCCAGCTGGAAGATCCCTGGTTGAGGGCCTATAAGGACAATAAGTTTTTTCTTATAGATGGCCTGCTCTACCACAGAGAAAAGCACACAATTGCACTCACAGTGGTAGACAGAGACCACATCTCATTGATCCTACAAGAATGCCATGACTGCCCCTATATGTGACACAAAAACACGAGTTGAGTGAATACATCAACACTTGTGAAAGATGCCAAAAGGCAAATAGGAAACATGGGAAGAAGTATGGGTTACTTCAACACATAGAAGAATCCAAGCACCCATGGGAAACCATCAACATGGACTGGGTTACAGGACTTGTCCCAGGAGGCAAAGAAAACTACAATGCCTGTTTGATCATAGTTGATAGGTTCAGCAAGAGCATGAGGTGTCTACCATGCCTTAAAGAAGACACAGCCATAGATACTGCTCTGTTGTTTTGGAATAACATCATATCTACCTGTGGAGTCCCTAAGATCATCATTAGTGATAGGGAGCCAAAATTCACATCCGAATTTTGGACTAACTTATATGACATGCTTGGTACCAAACTTGCTTTTTCCCCAGCTTACCATCCACAAACAGATGGCCTAGCTGAAAGGATGAGGCAAACAATGGAGGACATCCTCAGAAGATTCTGTGCCTATGGCATGGAATACAAGGACCATGAGGGATACACCCATGATTGGGTTACCCTCTTATCAGCTGTCCAACTGGCTTATAACACAAGTCAGCACTCCACCACAGGAAAAACACCTGCCTTGGTAGAGAAAGGGTGGAATCCCCCATTGCCTGTGGATCACTTGAAGAAAAATCTCCTGACTATACACCCCACAGCCAAAGACTTCCATGATATGTGGAAGAGGGCCTGTGACACAGCTGCCAAATGCACAGCTGAGGCAAAAGAATTCAATAAGCAGAGGTGGGACAAATCACATATGGAACCTGATTTCAAAGAGGGGACCAGGTGCTAGTGTCTACACTGAACTTCAACAATTTAAAAGGACCTAAAAAAATGAGAGACTCATTTTTAGGACCTTTTACTATCATTAAGTTGGTAGGAAGAAATGCAGTGGAAGTAAAACTCACTGAGGAGTTTTCAAGGAAACATCCAGTCTTTCCAGCGAGTTTGGTCAAACCATACTTCCAGACAGAGGAGGACAAATTCCCCTCAAGGAGAAAGAACCCCAAACCACAAGAGATAGTGGAAGTGGAGGACTCCCCTGGACCTGTGAGTAAGATCATCAGGGCCAGGAAGATCAGACTGAATGGGAAGGATCAAAGACAATACCTAGTCAGATTCAAGAACCAGACAGCAGATAAAGACAAATGGTTGGCAGAGGATGCCATACCAGATGGGAACCTTCATCTAAGGAGATTCAGAGCCTCTAGGAGGACTGAGAAGTCTCATCAATTATGATCCTTTTTTAGAGGGAGGGTATGTCAGCCTGTGACTCAAAACCAGAGCACAAGCATGACAGACAAAATACCATAAACCAATGGTATAGCCAAGATACCACCAAAACATGGAGCTGAGCCAAATAAGCTCAAAAGGTATCAAAAGAAAGAGGAAAGTCACCTCTTTCTGAAAATATAAGTCCCATCACCATAGGACAAGAAAGAACAAAGTTATTCCTGCTCAAAGTTATTCCTGAGCATAAACCTTAATTTTCACCTCTCATCTAAAATCTAGAAGGAGAGACTTAACCCCATAAAATGGGTATTCAAAATGAATCTCTAAGCCAGGGCTATCCAATGTTACCAGCCAAACTGAGCTAGCACCAATATTACTGGAGTTATGTTCAATTTCAGGCCAAATAAGGGTGAACAAAACATTCACCTCTCATCTAACTTCTACAGTTTTTTTGTGGGATACCTGAAATGGGGTATTTTTGGAAAGAGCACAATCAGGGCTATCTAATGATGCCATCCATTTCCCCATAGCTCAACTAGAACAAAAGTTATGGGGCAAACAAGCTCAATACAGCTTTTTTTCCAAAACACGCAAATGTACAAAAATCTTGTACATGGGATAACTTTGCCATATTTAATGATGCCCATATCAAATGAGGTACCATTGTGTAGAGCACATACAGGGATACACACTGAACCAACTTTGAGGTTGATATCTCAAGAATTGACAAAGGTATGGCTGTTTTAAGGTCAAAATCCCACCTGCTGTCATATACAGCCTTACCATGGGATAATATCCCATAATCATGAATATGAGGTGTCAAATAGACAAATAAGCATGTTTTTAATTCAATAACTCATATGTCAGCCGACACTGGGGTCCCATACAGTTTCTGTACAGCATTCTACGCGTCATATACGTCAGAATCAGGCTGTGAGGTCCCCAGATGAAAATCTTCACCCTGTATTGGTGAAAACTGCCCAGATGTGGTTTCAAAACCACATCTGAGCCCAATACAGGGTATAAAGGCTGTTTGAAAACCACAAGCCTGTCCTGGAGAATGAAAAATCTTCACTTCCTCTACGTGGAAAAGTCTAGCAGCCTTTCCACCCCAATTTCAGGATAAGAGGAGGGCTTTTCACAGCCAAAATCATCTCCTCATCCTGCTCTTGAATAACCTATGTAGTAAACTGTCAAAAACAGTTTTACTCTTGGTTAATAATCAGGTATAATTATAGATTTAATGATTGTAGTCTTTTATTATTGTAACCCAACAGATAAAGCTGCACCCAGGGCTTTCAACAGCGCTCACCACCACTATATCAAATATAGTAAAGCCCTTTTTATCTTAAATTAAAATATCTTTTAAACCTTATAACTCTTGTTTAAACTATTTTACCGTGTCACAAACATAGATAAAGTTGTATTTAGCCTATTTACACCTTCATCATAGTTTCATCCTGACACATTGGAGGAACAGGATACCTGTTCTTCCTAGTGACAGCATTAAGTTTGCGGTAGTCAACACACAAACGAAGACCACCATCCTTTTTCTTAACAAAAAGGACAGGTGCTCCTGTTGAGGAGTAGCTTGGTCTGATGAAACCTTTCTCTACATTCTCTGAAATGTAGGCCTGCAGTGTTTATGACGCATTCTTTGATAAAGAGTAGATAACACTAACGGGAGGTAGAAGACCCTCCAGTTCAATATGATGATCACAGGCATGGTGTGGAGGAAGTTTCTCTGCTTTCACTTTGGAGAATACATCCAAATATTTGTGATAAACAGGAGGGACTACCTTCAGCACAGTTTCAATCTCTTCTGGCTCTTCCTCCTCATCCCACTGCTCCTCCAGGGAGGCATGAAAAGATAAAGGAGGAAGGTCCATATCCCCTTGATAGCGATGAAGTGAAGATATAGCAACATCTTTTCCAACATCTTTTATGTCTTTGAAGACTTCATCTCTTAATGGAAGTAATGAATGAGAGGGAAAAATGGAGGGGTTATGGACAGAAGGAGGAAGGGAAGGTGTCTTAAGTTCACCAACCAGAGCAACACTGTTGACAGCAGTGGAAAAGTCATTAATAGTAGAAGAAATAATACCACTAGAATCCTTATGACTAGAATCATAGGTGATCAATCCATTTTTCCAATCAATAATGGGATTAAAATGGTAAAGAAAATCATAGCCCAATATCAGGTCTTCTCCCTTGGGTGAATCTATGATAAAGAAATCCCATTCAAAGCTTTGGAAGGAAGGTAAATCAACAACCCACTTGGTATAATGGGTGATAAACAGGGAAGTGGATTCATTGGAATCAAGAATGAAAATAGGAATCTTTTCAGGTAGCTCTGACATGGTCAATGAGTACTTGAGAAAAAAATTCTTTGCAATAAAAGAGTTTTTAGCACCAGAATCAATGAGAATACTATAAAAAATATCAGAGATTGAAGATAAAATAAGAAATGTTCAAGATTTTTTGACACTAGTATTCAGAGTGCACAATTGTGCTCTTGAAGGAAACAAGTGAGAACCATTGAACACATCATGATTCCCAATCAGGCTTTTCCCTGCTTGCTAGGGAAGCCTTTTGATGACCCTTGCCTATTTTCAGGCCTCTTGAAGCATTTTTCAAATGGGTGCTTTCCACCACAATAATTGCACAAGCCTTCTTTAATCCTCCTCTCCTTTTCAGAACCAATTAATTTGTTGTCCTTATTGAGGAGAGCAGCATGAGGCTTGTCTTTGGACACTTGAAAATTCTTCCCCTTCTTATTCTTCCTGTGATAAGGCTTCTGTGATGATGAACTTTGAGGGGGCTTGGAGGAGTTGGAATCACTGATTGGAGGCTTCTTCTCTTGATGACTGCCCTTTTCCTTCTGCCTCTCATGGTACCTGGTATCTAATTCCAAGGTGATGTCCATGAGTTCTTGAAGACTATCAAAGGTTCCAGGGTGAGAAGCCAATTGGTCCAACAATCTTGATGCCAAGCCTCTCCTATACACATGAATATAGGCCCTTTCCCCCCAGTCTCCAATTCTTGACATTAGAATTCTGAAATCAGCTATGTACAAGGAAACTTGACCACTTTCCCTCATTCTCAAACTGTCCAACTCTTGTTCAGCTTTTCTGACTTCATTGGGATCACCAAACAGAGTGAATAACTGGGCTTCAAATAACTGCCGGTTATTGAGGAGATAAGATGGGTCTTCATTGGAGATATTTGAGAGATAGGGTTCAATCCATTTGCCAGCTCTACCAGTAAGAAAAGAAGTTGAGTATACGACCTTCTTCCTGTCAGGGAAGAAGTTTTCTGGGTCATTATGGAATATTAATTGACAGGATTGAATGAATCCTCTAAATTTATGAGCTTTAGTACCATCAAAATAATCAGGTGCCTTCATTGATGGAGTCTTGAATGCAGGGACTTTTGAATTTTCCTTTGGGGCAACTTCTTGAGTGAGTTGTCCCATAAACTGAGTCATTTGCTCCATCGTCTTAAGGAAATTTGGTTCAGCTTGAGAGACAGAAGGTTGATTAGAAAGGGCTAGATTTGGAGCCTCAGGAGCTTCAGGAGCACCTGCCAAGGCAGCTGCCACTTCAGTTTCCTCAGATTCTTCCTCTTCCACAGACTCCTCCCCCTCCTCATCTTCAGCTTCCCCCAATCTACTCCTAGGCCCTCGAGAAATACCAGGATAACCACCCAATAGTCCAGAGAATGATCTTGATCTTCTAGACTTCACACCTCCTCTTCTGGAGGGTGCTGCTCCTTCCATTGGTGGTCCTATGTCCAAATTTGCACTCAGTTGATGAACTGATGTTGTGCGGTCAAGAGGAGCCCTTGCTGTAGGGGTAAGAACAGCTTGATGTCTTTGGGATCTTGTATTCTTGGCTGGTGGGCTATGCTGAACTGGCATCATGAAAGAAGAATGAATAAAAACTTGATGATACTTTGAATAAAATAAGCCTTGACCAAAACAATCAAATGAGAATCTTGATAAACTTGAGAAATCAATCAATAGTCTTGAAGTGAATCAATATGAATAAATCTTGAAGAGTGAATATGACAAAGTCAAATTCTTATGAATAATCAATTTCAATAAATAAGTCAAATCAAGTAAATCAAGTCAATTCAAAATCAAATCAATTAAGGCTTGAGGAATTCAATCAGTAACTTCAAAAATCAATTCAATTTTCTTGAGGAATAAAATTCAAATCAATAAATCAAATCAAATCTTGAGGATAAATCAGCTATCTTGAGGAATCAAATCAGATCAATCAATTCAATCAAATCAGAGTCTTGAGGTCAGTCAATTTCTTGAGCAATCAATCAATAAATCAATAATATTGAGAAATTTCAAAATCAACCAATGATAACCCCAATTCAATTAACTCCTGAAACAATAAATCAATTAATCCCAAATTCCAATCAATTAAACCTGATAAAAAATCTGAATTCAGACAGAAAATGAAACTGAAATTTGATTGAGAATTAAGAGAAAATGAAATGGTCAGAAAAATTTTGAAATGAGAAAGAGAATCAATTTTCATTTGAATGAAATGAATGAGATGAAAATTGATGAGAGAGAAAAAATCATAAAAAATCATAAGATCATGAAAAAATCATAATTAATGAATGAGAGAAATGAATATAAAGGAATAAAAAGAAAGAATAAAATATGAGTTAATTAAAATAATGTCACAGGGGCTCTTTGAAATGAAGAGGGCCTGGCACTCAGTGAACAGACTTACTTATGGGGGGCTCAGAAGAAATACTCAAATGATACAAGTAATGGAGTAAGAGGATAAATTCCTGTTCATAAAATAATAAGTATAAAAAGATTTGAGAGGAAAAAAAAGCAATAATAAAGATCCAACCACAAATAATCCTGTACCACTGTTTCAACCTGTTCAGAAAATAGAAAAGGATTAATAAAGGATATGGCCACCAGGACTCTACTGAACAGGTGGGGGAAGGCAAAGACTAACTTAATAAATAATAAAATAATATTTCTTAATGAGAAATAAAACATTACTAAATAATAAATCCAAAATTTTAATTAACTGGGGGAAAAACCCCCAGGCAGATGAAGAGGGGCTGGTATATATGAGAAATACCAGCCTTGGAGTTTGAGTGTTGAGATACTTTCCTGTATGCTGGAAGGAGTTGGATGTGGGATTGAATCCTGTATTGGTGAATCCAATACAGGTTATACAGTCAATACAGGTATTTGCACCTGTATTGATGACAGGCCTGTATTTTGTGAATCCTGTATTTGGGTCTTGCCTGTATGAAACTGTATTGAGGTCTGAAAACTGTATTTGGAGAATGTTGAATGAAACCCCCTTGCTGATTGGGTTTTGAAGGGTATCAATGAAGTAATGATTGTTGAAGATGATTGGTAATGCCCCTGCCTCCTTGGCTGTGACAAACAGCTACACAAAAGCTGACAGGTACCCTATGCCTAGGATACGTCATGCCCTAGACAAACTGGAAAAATCCAAATACATAACCAAGATGGATTTTATGAAAGGCTCTCACAAGAATGGAGTTAAACAAAACACCATTAAATTACTCAGAATCATATGCCATATCGGAATATATGAGTACAATAAGATGGCATTTGGCATCAAAAATGCACCCACATACTTTGAAAGGATGATGGGCATAATATTTCAAGAAGAAATATTGGAAAGCTGGATGGTAGTATATGTTGATGAAATCATTATATACTCAGAGACATGGGAAGACCACCTGAAGTACATAGACAGAGTCCTAAGTAAATGCACACATATTAACCTGAAAAGTTCACTTAATAAGCGCAATTTTGGCCAACAAGAATTACTGGCACTGGGACACAGAGTATGAGGTCTTAGTCTGGCCATAGACCGGGAAAAGTAGCAGAAGTACTGCTAAAAGAAGTACCAAAGAACATCAAAGAAATGAAATATCTTGTTGGGTTTGCTAGCTACTACAGAAACCACATCAGAAACATTTCCCACACAACTAGTATTCTATTCAAGCTATGTTAAAAATATGTAGTTTTTGAAATTACAAATGAAAGGAGGGATGCTTAAGAGAGGATCAAATATGAACTCACTAATGCACCTGTGCTAATCTTACCTGAATTTGAACTACCATTAAAGTTATATATAGATGCAGCCTGTAGCCAAGGCTTAGGGGCAGCCCTTCACCAGAGACAAATTGTGAATTGTGAACCAATAGAGGGAGTAATATGCTAAATCTCTAGCCAGCTGAAACATTCAGAAGCCAGGTATGGGGCCACTGAAACTTAATTCCTATTCTTAGTGTGGAATCTAGAGAAACTCCACCATTATTTGGAGGGTGCTGCCTCTAAAGTCTACAGAGACTGCACACCCTTTTAGTCTTTATTGAATATGAAGACTACCAACAGACACATTTTAAGGTGGCAAATAGCCATTACAGAGTATAGAGGAAATATGACCATCATATACAAGGAGCGCAAAAGCCACAAAAATGCAGATGGCCTGGGCAGATGGCCATTAGATAATGTCAAAAGCAACCCATCCTATGACCCTGAAGTAAAAGTCCCAGATTCCTATCCATTTCATGGAAATAGATAGGAAGAAGAACTTCAGAATTTCTGAATGGGCACCAGGAAGTGGTACCTCAGATAGTGGAGACACTAATTCAGAACAAACAGAAACTCCCATATTGGGAATAAGCTCATCAGAACTTCATATTGAGCTCTTCAGTGCAGTAATGAAGACCTATTCCAAACAAAAACAGTGTGGAATATTTTTGGAACTCCTTCAACAGAAGTACATGATCCCAGAACTGGAATCCCAGCTAGGGGAACCCTGCTTGAGGGAATATAAGAACAAAATGTTTTTCCTTATATATGGCTTGCTCTACCATAGAGAGAAGCACATAAGTGCACTCACAGTAGTAGACAGGGACCATATATCCCTGATGCTGAAGGAATGCCATTACTACCCTATATGGGACACATGAGTGAAGACAGCACAAAGGGAAAGGTAGCAAGCACAGCTTTGTGGCCCAAATGGGAACAAGAGTTGAGTGAATATATCAATACTTTTGAAAGATGCCAGAAGGTAAATAGAAGACATGGAAAGAAGTATAGGCTACTCCAACCAATAGAAGAACCCAAACAACCATGGGAAATCATCAAAATGGACTGGGTTACAGGACTTGTCCAAGGAGGCAAAAAAAACTTTCATGCTTTCCTGATCATAATTGATAGGTTCAGAAAGAGTGTGATGTGCTTACCATGTAACAAGGAGGACACAGCAATAAAAAATGCCTTGTTATTTTGGAATAACAGAATTTCCACCTGTGGAATCCCTAAAATTATAATTAGTGATAAGGACCCAAAATTCACATCAGAATTTTGGACCAACTTGTGTGACATGCTTGTTACTAAACTTGCATTCTCCACAACTTACCACCCACAGACAGATGGTTTAGCTGAAATGATGATCCAAAACTGGAGGACATCATCAGGAGATTTTGTGAATATCTCATGGAATATAAAGACCATGAAGCATACACCCATGACTGGGTTACCCTTCTACCAGCAGTCAAGCTGGCTTACAACACAAGACAGCACTCCACCACAGGGAAATTACCCTCCCTGGTAGAAAAAGGGTGGATCACCCTACTGCCTGTGGATCACATGAAAAAAATATTCTGACTATCCACCCAACAGCCAAAGACTTCCATTATATGTGGAAGAGAGCTGGTGATACAGATGCTATATGCATACCTGAGGCAAAAGAATACAACAAGCAGAGGTGGGACAAATCCCACATGGAACCTGACTTCAAACAAGGGGACCAGGTGTTAGTGTCCACACTCAACTTCAACAATCTTTAGGGACCTAAAAAGATGAGAGAATGATTTGTAGGGCCCTTCACTATCATTAAACTGATAGGGAGAAATGCAGTGGAGGTCAAACTAACAGAGGAATTTTCTAGGAAACACCCAGTGTTCCCAGTGAGTTTTGATGAGCCATACTTCCAAGCAGAGGAGGATAGGTTCCCCTCTAGGAAGACAAATCCAATCCACTTCACAATAAAAGGTGGAATTGGAATATTCCCGTGGCCCTGTGGAGAAAATCATCAAGGCAAGGAACATCAGAATGAATGGTAAGTCCAAAGGCAATAATTGGTCAGATTTAAAAACCAGAAAGTAGATAAAGAAAAATGGTTGTCAGAGGATGCCATTCCACATGGGAACCTTCACCTGAGGCGATTCAGGGCCTCTACGAGTACTCAATAGTCTCATCAATGATGAGCTTTTTTTTAGGGAAGGGTATGTCAGGCTGTGACCCAAAACCAGAGCACAAGCATGACAGCCAAATACCATAAACCAATGGTAAAGCCAAGATACCACCAAAACATAGAGCTGAGCCAAATAAGCTCAAAAGTTATCCAATGAAAGAGGAAACCCACAAATTTCCAAATTCTCAAGTCCCATCATCATAGGAAAAGGAATAACAAAGGAATTCCTGCTCAAAGTTGTTGCTGAGCATAAACCTTATTTTCACCTCTCATTTTAAATTCAGAGGAAGAGGCTTAACCCCATCAAATGGGTATTCAAATGAGAGCTTCAAGTCAGGGCTATCCAATGGTACTATCCAAATAGAGCTAGCACCAGAACTACAAGAGTTATGGCCAAAATAAGCTCAAATAAAGGTGAATAAAATATTCACCTCCCATCTAGCTTTTACAGTTTTAGTGTGAGATACCTAAAGTGGGTTATTTTTGGTAAGAGAAAAATCAGGGCTATCTTATGGTTCCATCCATTTCCCCATATATCATCTAGAACAAAGGTTATGGGGCAAACAAGCTCCATACAGATCTTAAGAAAATCATACATATGTAAAACAAGTCTTGTACATGCCATAAATTTGCCATATACAATGATATCAATGTCAAATGAGGTACAATTGTATAGAAAATATCCAGGGCTACACAATGAACAAGCTTTGAGCTTGATATCTCAAAATCTGACAAAGCTATGGCAGTTTTAAGGTCAAAATCTTACAGTTGGACCAATAGCTCTTTACTGTGAGATAATATCCCATAACCATGATTATGAGGTGTCAAATAGACAAAGAAGCATGTTTTGACTTCAATAAATCATAATCAATTCAATACTGGGATCCCATACAGGTTTTGTACAGAATTCTTGGTGTCATACATGTGGGAAGAGGGCTGTGTGGTCCCCAGATGAAAGGTTTCACCTTGTATTGGTGAAAAATGCCCAGATGTGTTTTCAAAACCACATCTGAGCCCAATAAAGGCTATACAGGCATTTTGAAAACTACAAGCCAGTACTTGTAAGTGAAAATCTTCAGCTCCTCTATGTGAAAAGGTCTAGAAGAAATTTTCACCCAAGTTTACGATAAAAGGGGGCCTTTTCTCCACCAAAAAAGGTTTCCTCATCCTGATCTTGAATTCATATGTAGTACAACTTTGAAAAACATTTATACTGTTGGAAAATAACCAGGTTATACTGTAAACTTTATCATTGTAGCTCTTATTATAGTAACCCAACTGGCAAGACTGCACCCAGGGCTTTCAACAGTGCTCACCACCACTATTTCTTAAGATTAAAGCCCTTAATACATTATTTTTAACCCATTATCATCACCTTCAAACCTCTTTTAAGTAAATTTCACCATGTCACAGTCATAGTTAGAGTTTTGAATAGTATTATTATAGATTTGTCAGAGAATCAGCCTGACACCTAAGATGATAGTGTGCGGATTAATCTACTGAAAGGCCTCTTTTCCCTAAGATTTTTATGGTTTGCTATAATCATTGAAGCAATAATTACAATTAAAATTGTTTCTGGTAAGTTCTATGATTGATGCCATTTGTAACAAAGTTACTAGTAAAGAGTTCCCATAATATATTTTTCAAATACTGATTAAGTGAAGAGCCCTTTTCGTCTTACTCTGGGGAAATGGGAAGTTATCTAATTTGGTACCCAAGAAGAGGGTAAAGCTATTAGCTTCTGTGACTACCTTGCTCTCTCCCGGGGTGAGTGTATGTAGCAGCTGGAAATAGTCAATACAAGCTGGTACTATGACTGTGAAACAGTAAAATAGGTAAAAAAATAATAAATACAACCCTATTGTTATTCATAAAAGTGGTGATGAATTCACTGAGTGTATTTCTTGCAGCTGTTTAATATGTATGAACTATAAAAATAAAGAAGAATAATTAAGAATTATAATTATATAGCTTGATTCTAAGAGCACTACTGGTTAATGAAAATTTTACTACATGAGAATGCTAAATATATGATGATCAGGTCCTTTTCCAGTGAAGAAAGGCCTGGTTTCATTTCTTTTTGGGACTATGAGGGGCTTGTAAGCTCTTTACACGTATGAAAAGTGATGAACTCCACTCTGGAGGCTGGATTATGGTTCTGTACCATTAATTCTGATATCATAGTAGTCAGAATTGTGGTTTTGAGACCAAAAAAGATCATTCTGGATCAATACAGGGTGAATAAACATTTCAAAGGCAACTTCAGAACTTTTATGGCGCATACACAGTGTTTTAATGACTAATATTGTTCATTTTGGGATGGTTTAAGGCTCAAACTAGCATTATTTTAAGTATTAAGCCAGTACTGGTTGGTGCAGAATAGTATTGGTCAAGAACCTTCCAACCAAGATATCCCAGTCAGTTTTTAGATATAAATAATACAATAGAATAGAATCGAAGGGGTTTATTGGATTTTTTCTTTGGTATTCTTCATATCTACCCTTTTAAAATATAGGAGAAGCTGTGAGGGTTTTGAGTTTTTTGATGTATTTTTGTACTTAGGTATGTGGCTTCAGAAATGCCCAAGCCAGGTATCTTTGCCTATCTAACAGATATTGGTATTCTAATGATAAATAATTGTAGTGGCATTAGATCTACAGTTCCATATATTTTAAATTATGGCTTCGTGAATATACGGCAAAGGTACAGGGCTTTTGGCATGCTGTTTTCAAAAATCCTCAATTTGAAGTAATATACCTTTGAACCAAGATCTTTCTGCCAATTTTTGAGATAAAGAGCTCTGGGATTACTCCAATTAAAGCTCCCATTAGGATATCCAACCCAGTCATACTTTTGTACGGTTCTGTACATGCTCTCTTGGTGTGAGCCTTGAGGTATATTTTACATACCCAAATAGGCTACAATCATCTTAAAAAAGATTTTTGAATAATGCATAACTCATAATACATCCGTATATCAAAATGCATCATTTTTTGATTTCAGAAAAGATGAATAAATTTTTATTAAGTAAGTAAATCCATGGATTTAAGGCCAGATTTGGATTCTACACAAAAAATCACCTAGAATAGCTCCATAGAGTGAATAAGCTCAAATTAACTCTTTGAGGTGGTAAAATGGAAAATACTTCAATACCACATCATCAATACCACATAAAAGATAGGTGAAAATTTTTATTTTTCTTAAATTCACGCCAAAATAATGGGAATGTGAGAAATCCCATGTTACATATACACTGATAATAGTGTTATGCATGTTTTGGGAACTTAATATCATGGTTTTCTTACATGTACTTTTGGTACACCCATAGTGGATATCTCACTAAGCTTAATTTTCTATTTTGATGTGAAAAATAAGCAAGGGGAAAAAAGACATGAAAGACAGCCAGGGTACCCAACTTCTGAGGCCTCAGAAGTGTGGACAGCTCCAAAGCTTGGATCCATGGCTGATCTTTGCCTAGTTGGTAAACTAAAACCTTTTGGGAACTTGGTTATCATGTTACAACTACTGTAAATCTTAAGAAAATTGGAAATAACCTGCTATTTTGACGTGCCAAGGAGGTAAAGAACTACTTAGACTCCTGTAACCATGTCAATTCTTAATGATTTTCTGTGGAAAAACCCTAAAAGAGTAACTAAAACCCTTTTTGGACTTGTATCCATTGATTTACCTCATAGAAACCAGTGAAACACTGATATTTGCAATTCTACATAGAAATGAGGTAAAAACTTCAAAAACTCATTAAAAATAAAATTCTTAATGAATCTTTCTGAAAATTTCAGGACTAATAGAGAACTGTATTATCTATGGTACAACCAAAAAAGAATTACAGTTTTACTAGTAAAATTAAAAGGTTTACTTCCAGTCCACTTTTGACTATTCTATGTGAAACACTGAATCTTCAAAAATTTACAGTAATTACAACCTGTGATAAAATTAGCAATAACATTGATAACTCTGAGAAATCAATTATTATCTTGGAATAGAAAAAGATTTACAGATTTTAATCCTTATATTTCTAACCATATTGGGGTTGGTAGTCACGTAAAAACATCAATTAAGTAATTATGATAATCTTACATGACAACAGATGATGCAATGAATAATTCAAAACGCTTTATTGCTTTCCCACTAACCGGGTTTTCAGTTTGCTCCATGGCAAACCTCTGTGAGCTGTTGTTTACTTAAAATAGGCCTCTTCTTGTGGTTTTTTCCAGATCATCATCATCTTATTATCATTTTTACCATTATTACCAACAAGTAAGTATTAGTTAAAGCTATTCTTAAGTGTTTTAAATCTTTCATAATTAATAAGAAAGACATTAAATCATAGAATCCAACTATATATTGTTGTAATACTGTTATAAAATTCATTTTTATCCTTAAAATCCACAATTCTACGTCAAATCTCTCTATCTTATCTTTCAATAAGTTCTTTGGAATATTGGTGAGTCATTTATTTTTAATTCTTAAAGTTTTTCTCTAAAATTAGTTTTCATCAAGAATTACCATTTTAATTATTCTTGCAAAAGATAATTATATATTAAAATAATCTTATTATTTTTATAAAAGAAGTTTTATTATTAAAATCTTCTTGTAATTGATTCTTGTAGACAATTACTTACTCACTGTTAAAATCACTAGTAGTGTTTAACACGTGGAAGAAATAATTCTTTAATTATTTAATTGTGGTTATAATAACATTTTGTTATTATATTTCATAAGAACAGTCATAGTACTGTTGATTCATAGTAATATTATCATCAGTTTCATAGACAAATCTTACCCTTGGGCTATTAAGGGGCTTCTTTGTTAAAAAGGGGTTATAATGCTATTTCCTGAAGGAGTGGTGCTACAGGATAATTTATGATAAGATTGGATAGCTCTCATTTAGAGATATGAAAATAACACTTTTGTTTGTGGTTAAATTAAATAAGAGTAAGATATATTAGAGGTGAAAATAAGTGTTTTCCTCTATTTTATCTTATTTTTGAATTGTTTTATCTTTACCCTTTCTGACCCCATTTAGATAAGGTTGGTATGTTTATATTTGGGAAGTTTCCCATTTAAATCATAACTGTATTGGCTATATTTTTTGAAAACTCTTCATACCATTCCTTATGGTATTTTGGATGTCATGATGATGCTTTGTTTAGAAACACAGGCTGACAGTTGGTCCATATTGGAGTAATAATACCTGAATGCTCACTTTAACAAATGGCAAGAGGATATCATTCATACTAAATCAAGAGAATGTTAATGTGCATCAGGGGGGATAAAATCTCTCTAAGAAATTGTCAAAGAAATAGTTCTACCTTGTAGGAAAGGAAATGTAAAATTAAGAACTGAAGCTATAGTCTTGGACAATACACTGATGCAAGGATTTTTCCTCGGTGCAGAATACCAAATAATTTATGGCATGACAGTTGATTAAAGTAAGAATAGGTGCCTTCTATAGTAAGAAAGAAAGAGAAAACGTTCTCCTTCAATAAAATCCATATTAAAAAGGCTAGAATAGGGAAAGCGCTATTGGAAGGACTCAAAGAAACCCAATATTTCACACAGCTTACAATTAAAGTGAATTTATATTTACTTAACAGACTCAGAGAGAACAAAGAAGCTTTTCAACTGAGGATGAACTTTGGTGTAAAATAAAAAAAAATGATATATAAAGAGATATAGATGTGGAAGGCCTGTAACCACCAATACTCAGAAGACCAGCATATCTGGAAGTCCTGGAAACTAGAAACAAGATTAAAAAAAGCATCAATAGACTTCTAGAGATGTGGGTAACTATAAAAATAGGGCATAATGAAATACTATAATTCACTAAAACAGTCCTGATTAAATGGCATAATGAGAAGTTGAGATTGTGTCAAGACATCAGAGAGCTGAATAATGACACCAATTAAGACAGTTGCCCTATAACAATGATATCTCATGCACTAGATCATCTTGAAAAAGAAAGAATTATAAGCAATATGGAATGCATAAAATGCTTCCATAAGAATGGATTCAAACTAAAATTCATCAAGCTACTAGGAGTTATGCAACATATGGGTACATATAAGTATACCACAATGCCATTCTCAAGCAATCATTCACCAACCCACTTGCAAAGGATAATGTAAGCCATATTTCAAGATGCAATAATAGAAGTTTAGATGGAATTATATGCTGATTATATCATGGTATCCTCAGAAAAATTGTATAACCATTTCAGAATATTTGACAGAATATTGAGCAAATGCACACACACCTATCTGAATATTTATGTCAAAAAGAGCCTGTGCAATCAGGGCATAAAGTGGCAGGCTTAATTTCAGCCATAGACTGACATAAATTAAGTGTTGTACTAAAAACCAAGTACCAAAAAGAATAAAAGAAAACTAATATTTTTTGGATTGGCTTGCTTTTAAGGTGTGGATATGAAACTTTGATTAAAAAACTATTCCTGTCCTCAAAATTTGAATAAGGTAGAATCCAACTGGAAATAATGAATTCTAAGAGTATTAAGAAAGAATACAACAAGCTCATTGGTTTCAAATTTTTTAATATAAAAAAAGAATATTATCAAGATTTCTTTTTTACCAAAAATAAAAATTTATCCCAAAATTACTCCACAAGAGATATCAATGGCTACAAAATGGATTTTTCCAAGAGCAATTCAAATTGTGATTAATTGTGAAAAGAACTGCAGAAAATTGATATGAGATCAGATTCTCTAACAATAATATTAAAGAGGAAACAAATTGAAAAGTGACCAGAGTGAATTTGGAAAATAGTGACAAA
This sequence comes from Austropuccinia psidii, assembly GCA_023105745.1. NCBI lineage: Eukaryota > Fungi > Basidiomycota > Pucciniomycetes > Pucciniales > Sphaerophragmiaceae > Austropuccinia > Austropuccinia psidii. The sequence goes on along the minus strand of JALGQZ010000009.1, from coordinate 2,408,191 downwards.
GCTAATACTGATGAAAGATGCATTATTCCACTTTTTGGGTGGTTCAAAGTTAAAAATGATTATAAAAATTACAAGCAGTTATTATAATAGTTTTTACAATGGCTATAAGGTTCAAAATGATTGAAAAATGGTGTTTGAAATATTTTATTGATTGGTTTAACAGTATTTACACTAATTACAAAAGCAAAATACTCTAACATGAAGAGTAAAATAGGGCAAAGAAAACATTATTTTATAGAGACCAATTTTCTTAGTCCCAAAGTTAAATTTCCTCCAATAATCCTTGAAAACACACTGACAACAGAAGATCCAATTATGGCATCAATGAACCCTGGTTTAGACTAAACAACGGCTGGTTTTAGCCCTTTTTTGCCATTTCCAGCAATTTTAGTCCCTCAAATCATTGATTTCTATAGTAATACCTAGCTCAAAGCCTCAAAAACACTTCAGAATGGGTGTAAGAGAGCTCAAAACTAGTTAAAGATGCTTTTACTAGGTTATTTTGAAATTAAGGGTACTTTTACCCTCTTGGCAACAGATGAAACTTTTCTTATTGGTATCAGAACCTCATAATCAATTGAGTCAAAGACCCTGCCACTCAATTCCAACTCAAAATTGATTAATTTTTTCATGGATTTTGAAAACTCAGGCTTCTCAGAGAGGAATTTGGGAGAGTCTGGAATCATTGGAGCCAAGATTCCTTTCCCCCCAAAATTACTCTGTGCAATTTTTTTTAATTCCCCATGATGTATCCTACCAGAAATCTTACAAAATTAATTCAAATAAAACTTCCAACACCCAACTGTAATTATTGATTCCACATATGTGAATGCAAATTCACCTATATAATACACACGCACATTTTGACATTACACTTGAAAATATTTCAATTCCTCATAGCTTCCAAGCTAAAAGCCCCACCTGAAATTCAACAAAAAGTTAATGGTTAACACCTCCTGTGGTGTGATTTAAATCAAAGTTTTGAGTATTTTCAGATTTTAATATATAAAATACACAAATTTTAATTTATTCTTATTTACAGTTGAGTTACATGATTTTCACTCAGAGGTGACCCCACCAGACTAGTTGTGAGGAATTCAATGGGGGAAAAATTTTCATAGATTTATTTTTTTGAAAAAAACTTATAATAATTTTTATTAATTTTTTCCAAAAATATCTTAATGCTAATATTTTCAGTGAAGATTCATTTTTTGCCTGAATTTTTTCAAGTAAAAATTTATTTTCACAATTTTAAACTTTGAAGTAATTGTAATATTAAATTGAAATTATTTTTGTATTTGATTTTTATCTTTATGATTCAATCTTGTTTTTATATTTCAAATTTAAATTTTACATTTTAAATTATAACTTCATTTTATTATTTGTGGTCTTTTGGTTATATGAACATACCTTTAATTCTCACATTGCTACTACAAAGAAACAAAAAAATTTTCACACATAAAAAGTGTCCCATAAAACCTAATCTGGAAATATGTAGTATTTGAAAAAAACAAGGAAAGAAGGGATGAATCAGAGAAAATAAGATATGAACATACACATGAACCTATATTAGTAATTACCGAATTTGAACTACCCTTCAGAGTATCAATGCTTGCAACATGTAGTCAAGGCCTAGGAGTGAAAGTTCACAAAAAACAATTGTTTAATGGAATACCTAAGGAAGTATTTGTTTGTTATATATCTAAAAAGCTTAAATACTCAGAATCAAGATATTGAGAAACTCAGACATAATGACTATTCTAAGTATGAGTATTGGAGAGAAACTTCAATTGGGAATTATTTACTGAAATTTTGACACAGAATTCTTTTGAGCATTTAGGTAAATGTATAAAAAATTTCAATTGTGTAGTATACTCAGACAGAAACTACAGAAGAGATATCAAAGGCCAGAAATGGAAAGCCAACTGCAAAAACCATGGCAGAAAAGATCCAAGGCTAACTGGTTCTTCCTTAGAGATGAACTAATCAACCACAAGAAAATAATAAAGGTGCATTAGTATTGGAAGATAGGGAATACATCTCTCTAAGAATTCAAGAGTCTCATGATTTTTCATATATGGGACACATGAGTGAAGATATAACTATAAAGAGGAGCTCAAGAACATCTTGGTGGCCAAAGTATGAACAGTAATTGAGTGAATACATCAAAACTTGTACCAGATTCCATAAAACTAGAAGAAAACATATCAAAATCCTTCAACTACTCCAAAGAATGAGTAGTGAATTATGAACATGGATTGGGTGAAAGGACGTTTCACAGAAGGAGAGGATAGCCTAAATTTATGCCTAGTACAAGGAGACTGGGACAGAAAGAGTGTCAGTTGTCTGCCTTGCCATAACGATGGAACATCAAATGAACACTGCCATTTGGTTTTAAACAAATATTATAGCCAATTTTTGTGTTTCAAGAAGAATAATCAGTTAAATAGACCCAAAATTAATATTAGAATATTGGAGAGATTTTCATGAGATCCTAAAATCCAAAAGAGGATTTGAAAAATCCTACCACCCACAAACAGATAGGCTGTCAGAAAGTATGGGCCAGAAGATGGAAGAAATTGTAAAAGGATTATGTGTTTAAGGAAGGAAATACAAGAACCAGAAGAATACACCCATGCATGGGTACCCCTTCTTCCAACAATCAAATGTAATAAAAACCTGTGTAAACTCAGTCACAGGAAAGAAAGCTGCTATTTCAGAAAAGGAAAAGAGTCCACTACTACCGGTATAATCCCCGAAGAAAAAAATCTCTCAGCAGATCCCACAGGAAAAGATTCTGAAAGTATATAGAAAAGATATACAATATAAAGAGGTATTAAAAGAGTCACCAAGAATCTAACTTCAAAGAAGGAGGATAAATCCCCATCTAAACTTTGGAATGTTGCAATATGAAAGTTCTGAAGAGAATATTAAAATAACATGGAGAGAACTTCTGCCTAGTTAGACCAATAGGAAAAAATGCAGCATAATTCAAATTAACTAAGGAATTAACTAGCAAACACCAATTCTTACTGGTAAGCCTGGTCAATAAAAATAATAAAACATATGAAAGTAGATTCCCCAAAAGGAAAAATATACTTATCCCTGAGAGCTTAGTTAATGAAAGGATTTGGCTGGACCGGTCAAGAAAGATCATAAAGGCGAGGAAAATAGAAATCAATGGGAAAGATAAAAGGCAATAACCAGTGAAAAAAGGTTAATAGCTCTCTGAGAAAGATATCCCAGATGGACATATAAGGCTCAGAATATTCAGAGCCTCAAGGAGGAGAGAAGAATGTGATAAATTATGAGCCTTTTTTAATGGAGGATATGTCATCCTGTGACTCCAAGAAGAGAACCAGAATGACATCCACATACCATCAATGATGGTATAGAAAATACTGAACAAATAAAGCTGATACAGGTATAATCATAAAGAGGGAAGCCTCAAAATTGAAAAAATTCCAGTCTTCAAAAAATTGGAGAGTAATCAGGAGAAATATAACCACTTTCAGCTTGGATGAATATCAGATAAGGAAAAACATTATTTCCACCCCAAATCTCACTCATGAATATTTAGAGCAAACAGCATAAAAATTGTATTATTCTCAAAATTCTCAGTGAGATCTACGCAATTTTATCATCTTTTTCTGCAGTAGACATCCTACTTCAAGAAATACTTTATTCATACATTTTACCAAAAGAAAACCCCTCAAACATTTAAAGGGGCTTTTACAAAACTGTGAGCCTGTGAGGTATGTATGTCATACCCATGAGGCCAAATTAATCAATTTATAAATTGCATTCAGTAAATTATTTACTTATAAAATGGCTTTCAAAAAAATTATAATTTAAAATGGCTATAAATTCATTTTAGAAAACCAAAGTTATAAGAATTAGGTAGTTTTTGGATTCTACCCCAAATGTAACCTAGGGTAGACCCATAGGGCTTTATACCCCACTGTGGTTCTCTTTTCTGCTATTGAAAGATTTAAGAATCTCACAAAACACTTAGAAAATTCAAAAAGATCTCATAAAATTTTCAAATTTATCATTTCAAGCTTAATTTCAAAGTTTCATCAGGTTTATGCAAGCTTACCAAAATTGTTTTAAAATTGAGGTGTGGTTTCTATTTGATGAATTGGCTAAGGATTTTCCTTAAAGGCTGTGAATCATGTGTCAGGTCAATTGGAACTGGTATGAAGCCATGGTATGACTTGAATCAAATAAAGGGGTGTCACAGGGGCTCTTTGGAAAAAAAAGAGTGGCCTGGAACTCAGCAATCAAGAACTCACTTGGAGGGATCCAAAATATAAAGAGAATATAGTAAGAATATATTTCTTTAAGAGAAAATGAGAGATGTACAGAATATGTCAAAGATAAGAATGAAGCCAAAGGACAGAGGATAATAAGAAAAATCCAAAAGGCAAATAGCCAACAAAATGAATCCTCAATTCACTGTTTCAACCTTCCAGAAAGAATAATGGAAGTAGTAAGGAATATGACCACCAATATCCACTGCCATGCAAACAAAGAGGTCCAAACGACTGAATAAAGATTATCAGTGTTTAATTTAACAATGAAAAGAAAATAATAATAAAAATAAATCCAATATATCAATTAACTGTGGAAAAAGACCCCAGGGAAGAAAATGTGGCCAGTATATGTGAAAAGCTGAAGACTGATCTTGGAGGGTTGATTGCCCAGCTGTATTGACTATTTTGGGTCAATAAAGATATGGAAATCTTGAGAAATGAACTGTTTTTCTGGAATTCCCACAGTGGAATATGAATTGTCCCAATTGGTCCAATTCCATACAGGTTTTCCAAATCCTACCTGTATGAATCAATTGAGTTTTCCAAGAAGTGCTGGAGCTCTTGATACCTTTACAACTGATTTGAATTATTAAAAGCCTCTTTAAAGTTCCCTTGAATAATTGTGGGCCAATATTCCCTTGGGAGAAATCCATTGGAATAAAATAAACAACACCTGAAACACCAGGGATCTGGGATCCTTGGATGGTCTTCTGGTAGCCACCATGAATTTTAAAACTGAGGGGTTGAAACCTTCCTTCAAAATGGGTGATTAGCTTGGGGACTTAATTTTAAATGTAATACTGGAGTCCTCATAATGTTGCCAGTGAATTTCTGAGGAAAAATGGTGCATAATGGTATATAATACCATATATTCACCACTACTGGTTCCCATTGAGCTGGGCCAAGAGTTTCCCTGATCTTGAGGGGAAATTCCTTATTGAAGTTGGCTGGTGGCTTCTGCTGATTTCCAGAAGCCATGGCCATTTATGGCCATTCTGGGTGCCTTGGGTCCTTGGGCCAATTGTGGGATTTTTGGAAAACATAGGCTCAGTTGGGCCCCACCTGGCAATGGGAGCTGCTGGACTGCTCCCTTTTCCCCTTTTGGCCTCATGTCACATGGTGGAATGTGATTTACAACTTGCCAGTACTAATTGGTCTTTCAACCAGTTTAATAGCCTTTTTGGCAAGAGTTCCCTTTGCTGAGGTCTGGCAGACAGCATTGTGACAATAAAGCGGTTACCAACATCATGGGTTTGATTCTGGTTGGAGACAAGAGGAGGTCTCAATCAAACAATCACAAATCACTGGGTTTTCCGCTCCATTGGCGTACAAGGGTTCTGCCCCTTGGGGGTTCCTTGTAGGCTCCTGTTGTGACTCATGTAACTCCATGAAGGTGACATGGGTAATACCATCAGTTACATGCACTTCAGGATGCAGTGCTCCAAACCTGGGGGCACTGTCACATAGTGGAGTGTGATCTACAGCTTTTCGGTATCAATTGATCTTTCAATGGGCTTAATAGTGTAAGATTTGTCTATGAAACTGATGATAATATTACCATTAATCAACAGTACTATGACTGTTCTTATGAAATATAATAACAGAATGTTATTATAAGCACAATTAAATAATTAAAGAACTATTTCTTTCACGTGTTAAGCACTACTAGTTATTTTAACAGTGAGTAAGTAATTGTCTACAAGAATCAATTACAAAAAGATTTTAATAATAACACTTCTTTTATTAAAATAATAAAATTATTTTAATATATAATTATCTTTTGCAAGAATAATTATAATGGTAATTCTTGAAGAAAACTAATTTTAGAGAAAAACTCTAAGAATTAAAAAGAAATCACTCACTAATATTCCAAAGAGCTTTATTGAAAGATAAGATAGAGAGATTTGATGTAGAATTGTGGGTTTTAAGGATCAAAATGAATTTATAACAGTATTACAACAATATATAGTTGGATTCTATGATTTCACGTCTTTCTGATTTATTCTGAAAGATTTAAAACACTTGAGAATAGATATAACTAATACTTACTTGTTGGTAATAATGGCTTAAATGAGAATAAGATGATGATGATGTGGAAAAAACAGCAAGAAGAGGTCTCTTTTAAGTCAACAACAGCTCACAGAGGCGTGCCATGGAGCCAACTGAAAAAACAGTGAGTGAGAAAACAATAAACCTCTTTGTATTATTGATTGCATCATCTTTTGTCACATAAGATTATCATATTTACTTAATTGATGCTTTTACGTGGATACCAACCACAATATGGTTAAGAAAAAAAGGAGTAACATCTGTAAATCTTATTTTATTCCAAAATATTCATTTATTACTCAAAGGTATCAATGTTATTGCCAATTTCATCACAGGTTGTAATTATTGTAAATTTTTGAAGATTCAGTGTTTCACGTAGAATAGTCAAAAGTGAACTGCAAGTAAAACTTTTAATTTTACTAGTAAAATTGTAATTCTTTTTGGTTGGACCATAGATAATACAGTTCTCCATTACTCCTGGAAGTTTCAGATAGATTCATTAAGAATTGTATTTTCAATGAATTTTTGAAGTTTTTACCTCATTTCTACGTAGAATTGCAAATATCAGTGTTTAACTGGTTGCTATGAGGTAAATCAATGGATACAAGTCCAAAAAGGGTTTTAATTACTCTTTTGGGGTTTATCAATGGAAAATCATTAAGAATTGACATGGTTACAGGGCTCTAAGTAGCGTTTTACCTCTTTGGCACATCAAAATAGCAGGTTATTTGCTATTTTCTTAAGATTTACAGTAGTTGTAACATGGTAACCAAGTTTCCAAAAGGTTTTAGTTTACCAATTAGGCCAAGATCAGCCATGGATCCAAGCTTTGGAGCTGTCCACACCTCTGAGGCCTCAGAAGTTGGGTACCCTGGCTCTCTTTCATGTCTTTTGTCCCCCTTGCCTATTTTTTACGTCAAAGTAGAAATTTAAGCGAAGTCAGATATCCACTATGGGTGTACCAAAAGTCCATGTAAGAATACCATAATATTAAGTGCTCAAACCATGCATAAAACTATTCTTAGTGTATATGTAACATGGGATTTCTCACATTCCCAATATTTTGGCGTGAAATTAAGAAAAAAAAATTTTCACGGACCTTTTATGTGGTATTGATGATGTGGTATTGAAGTATTTTCCATTTTACCACCTCAAGGAGTTAATTTGAGCTTATTCACTCTATGGAGCTACCCTAGGTGAATTTTTGTGTAGAATCCAAATCTGGCCTTAAATCCATGGATTTACTTACTCAATAAAAACTTATTCATCTTTTCTGAAATCAAAAATGATGAATTTTGGATATATGCATGACTTATGAGTTATGCATAATTCAAAAAATACTTTTAAGATAATTGTGGCCTATTTGGGTATGCAAAATATACCTCAAGGCTCACATTCCCTCCCACCAAAAAATAAATTTTACTACAATTTTATCAATGGTATAAAGAGTAAAAGGCCCCAAAGGGGGCTAATGTCCACTTTCCAACCTCTTTACATCATTCAGATCAAGTAATTTAAAGCACATTTATAGACATATTCAGGCTTGTGGCCTTCTTTCATGTCTAAATCTTCTCAAGAGTCTATCTGAGTCAGGTATATCTGATTCTGCCAGCTATTCATCTTCATGTACTGGATTTCTATATCTGACAAGATATTCTCTGTGATTTCCCCCCCAAGTCTCCTTTCTTTAATTACTTTCTTTATCTTTTTGTCTTCATTCTGTTCCACTGGTGGACCAGTTAAAGGAGTTTGGTTCCTTAAAGGAAACAATTCTTTATCAGCTGGTTGATAAGGCTTTATCAAGCTGACTGGAAAGGTGGGGTGTTAATTCTGCAATTCACCACTCAATTCCACTTGAACTGCATTGGTTCCATGTAAGGCAATAATAACAAAAGGTCCTACATAAGAATATTTAAGCTTCTTTGGGCCTTTGATATTATTAAAATTCAAGGTTGAAACTAGAACTAAGTCCCCTACTTTGAAGTCTGGTACTTTATGACTCTTGTCCCACTTCTGTTTTGCATAATCAAAAGCATCATTCATACTTTGTTTTGCATGATGTTTTACTTTATCAACCATTATTTTGAAGCTGGAAGCTGTAGGATGAATGTCAATCAAGTCTTTCCTCAGTGTGTCTGCTGGGAGTCTTGGATTCTATCCTTTTTCTAACATAGCAGGAGTTTGTCCTGTAGAAGAATGGACTGATTTCTTGTATGCCAATTCTAGTGCAGGTGTGAGAGTGCACCAGTCATGGGTAAAGCCATCTGAGTCTTTGAATTCTAACCCATAAGAACAAAATCTCCTGATCATGTCTTCTAAAGTTTGAATCATCCTCTCTGCTAGCCCATCTGTTTGAGGGTGATATGCTGTAGAGAATGATAACTTAGTCCCAAACAATCTATGAAGATTGGTCCAAAGTGCAGATGTGAACTTGGGATCTCTGTCACTTATGATATTCTTAAATAATCCTGTATGACAAATAACTCTACTCCATAGGAGAAGAGCTGTATCCATAGCAGTGTCATCTTTATGACATGGTAAGAATATGGGAGTCTTGCTATATCTGTCTACAATGACTAAACAAGCATTATAACCTTTGTCACCACTTGGAGGAAGTTCTGTGACCCAATCCATGTGAACAACTTCCCAAGGGGATTTTGGATCTTGAATATGGATCATAAGTCCAAATTTCTTGCCTGGAATCCTGTTTGCCTTTTGACATCTGTCACAGGTATGGCAATATTCAATGGTTTCTTATCTTCAAGATGGCAACCATGCACTGTTCTTTAATTTTTCAAGTGTTGTGTCCTCTGACAGGTGTCCAGAGTAGATGCTATCATGGCATTTATGAAGAATTGTATTGATGAGCAATCTGATGCATGAAATCTTCCTTGAGAATAGGGATTTCTACAAAATTCATCTAGTGCATTGACCAAAGACATATCTTTGCAGTCTTTATCTAATAAAGAAGTCAAGATATGGCAATTCTTGTCCTGTTTGTAAGATTCTGTGACCTATTCAAAGAATTCAGTCTCAATATCAGTTATGTTAATCCCTTCAATTGGAATCTGTGGTTCAGCTTTCAAAGGTACATAAGCTGGGTTATCAGGAGTGTTGGCTCATGACCACCTTCTAAGTCCATGAGCATTCTTGTGAGTGCTTCCTGCTTTGTGGACTATGGTCATGTTTCCTCTATATTCTTGAATGGCTATTTGCCATCTCAACATATTTCTGTTGGGAGTTTTCATGTTAAGAAGTGATTTTACTGCATTACAGTCAGTTATCACTTCAAAAACACTGCCATCACAATAATAGTGTAATTTCTCAAGTGCCCATACCAAGCATAAGCACTCCATTTGGCTTGAACCATATCTCGCCTCTGTTGGTTTGATTTGTCTTGAGATAAATCAAACTGGTCCTTCTGTAGGTTTGTCATCAATAATTTTGACTTGATGTAGGGCAGCCCCTAATCCATCTCCACATGCATCAATGTACAATTTAAAAGGAATATTCTAGTCAGGCATGAGGAGTAAAGGTGCTTCTGTAAGAGGTCTCCTTATCTTCTCATAAGCTTTAATTCTCTCCTGTGTCATCTCAAATACAGTCTGTTGATCACAGATTCTATAGAGTGACTTGGCTAGCATTGCAAAGTCTTTTAAGTGTTGCCTATAATAACTGGCAAACCCAAGAAAAGACATCATTTCTTTTTTATTCTGGTGTATTGGCTTAAGTAACACTGCTGCTACTTTGTTTTTGTCAATACCCAAGATTAAACCAGAAACAATATGTCCTAATTCTTTGAGTTCTTCAAAACCAAAATTGCATTTCTTAAGTGAAATTTTTGTTTTCACTTCCGAAACCTTGTGAAGTACCCTTGCAAGTCTTTCAAGGTGTAAGGACCAAGAATCAGAGCATATGATAATATCATCAATATAAAAGATAAGCCATTCTTCAGAGAATTCTGTGGGAAAGATGGTATTTGTGAGCCTTGAGGTATATTTTACATACCCAAATAGGCCACAATTATCTTAAAAAGAAATTTTGAATTATGCATAACTCATAAGTCATGCATATATCCAAAATTCATCATTTTCAATTTCAGAAAAGATGAATAACTTTTTATTGAGTAAGTAAATCCATGGATTTAAGACCAGATTTGGATTCTACACAAAGAATTCACCCAGGGTAGCTCCATAGAGTGAATAAGCTCAAATTAACTCTTTGAGGTGGTAAAATGGAAAATACTTCAACACCACATCATTAATACCACATAAAAGATCCGTGAAAATTTTTGTTTTTCTTGATTTTACGCCAAAATAATGGGAAAGTGAGAAATCCCATGTTACATATACACTAAGAATAGTGTTATACATGTTTTGAGAACTTAATATTATGGTATTCTTACATGCACTGTTGGTACACCCAAAGTGGATATCTCACTTTAAGCTTAAATTACTATTTTGACGTAAAAAATAGGCAAGGGGGACAAAAGACATCAAAGAGAGCCAGGGTACCCCACTTCTGATGCCTCAGAGGCGTGGATAGCTCCAGAGCATTGATCCATGGCTCATCTTGGCCCAATTGGTAAACTAAAACTCTTTGGGAACTTGGTTACCAAGTTACACCTACTGTAATCATAAGAAAATAGCAAATAACCTGCTATTTTGACGTGCCAAGGAGGTAATGAGCTACTTAGGCTCCTGTAACCACGTCAATTCTTGATGACTTTCCATGACTAGACCCTAAAAGATTAATTAAAACCCTTTTGGGATCCATATTCATTAATTTACCTCATAGCAACCAGCAAAATACTGCTATTTGCAGTTCTACGTAGAAATGAGGTAAAAACTTCAAAAATTCATTAAAAATACAATTCTTAATGAATCTTTCTGAAACTTTCAGGACCAATGAATAACTGTATTATCTATGGTACAACCAAAAAGAATGATGGTAGAAACCAGTGAAACACTGATATTTGCAATTCTACGTAGAAATGAGGTAAAAACTTCAAAAATTCATTCAAAATACAATTTTTAATGAATCTTTCTGAAACTTTCAGGACCGATGGAGAACTGTATTATCTATGGTACAACCATGAATAATTACAGTTTTACCAGTAAAATTCAAAGTTTTACTTACAGTCCATTTTTGACCATTGTACGTGAAACACTGAATCTTCAAAAATTCACAGTAATTACAACCTGTGATGAAATTGGCAATAACATTGATAACTTTGAGAAATCAATTATTATTTTAGAATAAAAGAATCTTTACAGATGTTACTCCTTTTATTCTTAACCATATTGGGGTTGGTAATCACGTAAAAGCATCGATTAAGTAATTATGATAATCGTACGTGACAACAGATGATGCAATCATTAATCCAAAAAGGTTTATTGTTTTCTCACTCTCTGGTTTTTCAGTCTGCTCCATGGCACGCCTCTGTGAGCTGTTGTTGACTTAAAAGAAGCCTCTTCTTGCTGTTTTTTCTGTATCATCATCTTATCAATTTATTAAATCATTATTACCAACAAGTAAGTATTAGTTAAAACTATTCTTAAGTGTTCTAAATCTTTCAGAATCAACCAGAAAGACGTGAAATCATAGAATCCAACTATATATTGTTGTAATACTGTTATAAATCCTTTTGATCCCTTAAATCCACAATTCCATGTCAAATTTCTCTACTCTTATCTTTCAATAAGTTCTTTGGAGTATTAGTGAGTCATTTATTTTTAATTCTTAAAGTTTTTCTCTAGTAATAGTTTTCTTCAAGAATTATCTTTATAATTATTCTTGTAAAAGATAATTATATATTAAAGTAATTTTATTATTTTAATAAAGAAGTTTTTATTATTAAATTCTTCTTGTAATTGATTCTTGTAGACAATTACTGCTCACTGTTATAATCACTAGTAGTGTATAACACGTGAAAGAAATAATTTTATAATTATTTAATTGTGGTTATAATAATTTTTATTATCATATTTCATAAGAACAGACATAGTACTGTTGATTAATAGTAATATTATCATCAGTTTCATAGTCACATCTTACAGTATTCATCATTCTTTGATAATGGGATGGAGCATTTTTAAGGCCAAATGGCATTCTAAGATACTAATAAATACCACAGTGAGTGCTATTTCTAAGTAATTTCTTAGCTTTAGGCATCAAAACATTTTGATGAAAGCCTTTCAATGCATCCATTGATGTTATATACTTGGCTTTAGACAATTGAGTCAAGGTTTCTTGAATTCTAGGGATTGGATACCTATCTGGAACAGTGTAGGTATTCAATTCTCTGAAATCTCCAACCATTCTTGACTTTTCATTATGCCAGGCAATAATAACAGGTGTTGTTACTTAAACTTCCTCATTATGGCCTACTTTCCTTAGTAAACCAAGTTGGATTAACTCTTGGATATGTTTTTCCAAGGCTTCTCTAGCTCTGGGACTGGCTGGATAAGCTGGTCTTCTAAGTACTGGAGGATACGTTCTGTCAATATTAAGAGTAATATCAACTTCATGTCCCCTTATAGCACCTAATGGTTCAATATCAGAGGCAAATGCATTACTGCATGTATATAACACATTAATAAGTTCATTCCTTATTTTTGGTGATGATGATGGATTAATTTGTGCTTCAACAAGTTGATTAGACACAAATTCATCTTTATAAGTATTCTTAACAGAAGATACCAAAGATATTTGTTTTGGCATATTGAAAAAAGCAAATTTTTGTCTTTTGTTATCCCCAATTGTGAAATATCTGTCTTTATGGTTATTGATGTCAATACCATAAATATTCAAGTAATAATTTCCAAGAATGATGTGCTGAGATGCGCAATGATCCATTACCACAATCTCAGTTTTCATCCTCACACTTCCTGCTGGGTGTGGAAATACAAGATTAGTGTCTAATATACCCAAGGGGTACATATTGGTACTGGCACTACTAAATTGCACACCTTCTATTGGTAATAGATGGGTTTTCCATTCAGGAAGTATAATTTGGAGATAATCTTTGCCTACCCAAGTGCAAAATGCCCCTGTATCCAAATTTACTTCGGCTTCAATATCACTCATCAAAACTGATTTGATACAGGATGCTCCAGCAGTGTAACCTTTTCCTCTAGCAGGTTTTGTTTTACACATTTTGGCATCTTGGATATTTATCAGGTTGCAGCAATCCTCACTGTACTGTGGCAAGTGGGTATGGACTTCTGCGACCTCAAGAAAACTGTAATGTTTTCAATGGGATAGTCCTCCACTGGTGTATCCTCAGAGACTGCGGAATCTTGATCAGACTCCTCTTTCTCTTCAGTACACTGAATTTCTTCAATGACTTGAACTTCATTGATTTTTGTCTTCTTGGTGAAAGTGTTTCCTAAATGTGAAGTACTTCCACATTTATGACACTTCAAGACAGGTCTTTCTGGTTTTTTATCCTCTCTGGAAATATTTGGGACCATCTTGGATTCCATAGGGATTCTAGTCCAAGTTTTACCAATTCTTGTTCTGGTAATGATAGCTTCCATTGCATTAATTTAGTCCTCTGTTGAACAGGGTTCTAAACATCTGCTTTTGATAGCATGTTCCAGTTCTCCTCCACACTTTCTTAATATCTTCAATTTAATCATAGTGTCAGACATATCTGGGTGTAAGGCAGATAATCTGTCCTTTTGCTTGAAGAACCAAGTAAGTGGTTTATCCTTCTCTGAGTTGAAAATGGCACTTTGAAAAGCATTTTCCATTTTAAATCTCCAAAGATTGTTGGCCCATTTGGTAATTTCTTTGCAGTTCTGGTAAACAGAGAGTGTAATTTCCCCACTATAATTTCATCAGGTACATTAAAGTCTTCCTGTAACATATCAATAGTCCTGATGAACTCAATATGGTTATATTCTCCTTCACCAGAGAATGTTGGCCATTCTTCTAATTTGGGAATATCTTTAACAGAGACAACATTCTCTCCTAAAAGTGGGGTAAGACTTCCTTTAACAGAATTTTTTTCTTCAGTCAAAGGTGTAGAATGTCTTGGCATATGTGGTTCATAATTCTTATGAATTTGTTCTACATTTGCAATGATTTCATTCTTTAACTTCTGCCTTTCACTGTGTAGCAAATTGATTGGTATTTTCAACTATCTTTAAGACATGGTCTTGTAGAGTCTTAAATTGATCATTCATTTGAAAAATAGAAAGATCTTCCATTTCATCATTCTGAATCTGACATGGACTCTGAATTCTGCTACAAGAACTGATAATTGAATCAAATTTGGCATTTGTTAATTCATACCATTCAGTATGTTCTTGTCATGGTTTTTCAAATCATTAATATCCAATCTTATTTTAGTTAACTTTGAATCAAGTTTACCAATTTCTACATTAATAGCTCTTTGTACATGATCTATTTGCGTGGAAAAGTCCTGTTCATCCTTTCCTGCTCCTTGGCTGTGAATTCCATGAGAGTTATGGCCATGTTGAACACACTGTCCACAGCTGAAGGCTCCAACTTGGGGATCCTGTACCCCTGTGGGTAAGGTCTGTGCAAATTGGCTTTGCCTTTGCCCTTGCCTTGATTGTTCTTGGGACCTCTCTTCTTCTGGGGTCCTTTGGGCTTGTCTTTGGATACTTCTGGAGCTGGTTTGGAGCTGGTAGATGCCACTGGGGCTTCTGTCTCCAAAGCTGGAGTCATTTCCAGTTCCTTCTTCTGGTCTATGGATAAAAGACTTTGGTTCTTCAACAAATTCTTTATCTTTTTGACCTTGTCTTTGCAAGACAGGGGGCTCCATCCTCCTAAGGGCTCTATGGTCTTCTCCTGAACCAGAAAGCTCTTGATGTGTAAGTAGGAGTTGATGGCCCTCTGCCAAAGGCTTGTGCATATTTCCCACTCCCCTTCTTTGGCTGCTCTGAACCAATTTTTGTACTGGAATTGATATATTTATATTGCTTCCACTTGAAAAGGATTCATCCCTGGAGATATTGTCATGAATCAGTTCAGGCTCAGAATTCACGTCAAAATCTGTGGGTACAGACCTTGGGGAATGGGGGGAAAGTCTGGCATCCTCCAAATGTGTCTTTCTTGTGGAAGACTTGGCACTTCTGGATTTGGTCTTGCCTCTTCCTTGTCCACATCCATCTGTTTGGAATGAATAGTTGCTTCCATTTCTGGTATGCACCATTTTCACGTCAATTCAAAGATAAAAGGTGAAAATATAGGATAAAATACACACCTTTTGGTGGTAATTTAGTCTTTTCTGACTTAAATAAGGTGCCTCTTTTAGCAATTTGCACCTTAATACTGTCTTCAGATTCTGCTTCTGAAGATTCTGGACTAGTGATATATCTTTTACTGAGTCTGTTGCCAGCTGCACAGTATTTGATTAAAGACACTAGAAAAACTATAAAAGAGAAAAAAAATATTTTTTTAACCTTTTAAAATATTTTTAAAGATTTTTTATAAGTTTTATATTTTTTAATATTAAAAAAATTATTCTTTTTAAAGAAAAAATAATTAAAATTCATAATTTTGAATGAAAATCAATTCAGAGTAACTCAAAGAATAATTGTATAAGTTCTTGGATGTGAAGAAGCCATGTGTAAAAACAGTATAAAATTAAACCAAATTCCTCAGTGAAAATATTTCCAAAACGAGTTCAAAAATTAGAATTGTTTTAACTTTAAAATGAAAGAAAAAATTATTAAATTAATTTATTTTAGAACTTAAAAACATATCAATTAAGGGTATAAGGTTCAAAAAACACGGCCAGGCCCCCAAATGTAAGATTTGTCTATGAAACTGATGATAATATTACTATTAATCAACAGTACTATGACTGTTCTTATGAAATATAATAACAAAATGTTATTTTAACCACAATTACATAATTAAAGAATTATTTATTTCACATTGTCTACAAGAATCAACTACAAGAAGATTTTAATAATAAAACTTCTTTTATTAAGATAATAAAATTATTTTAATATATAATTATCTTTTGCAAGAATAATTATAATGGTAATTCTTGAAGAAAACTAATATTAGATAAGAACTTTGAAAATTCAAAATCAATCACTCACTAATATTCCAAAGAACTTTATTGAAAGATAAGATAGAGAGATTTGACATAGAATTGTGGGTTTTAAGGATCAAAATATTTTTATAACAGTATTACAACAATTTATAGTTAGATTCTATGATTTCACGTCTTTCTGATTGATTCTGAAAGATTTAAAACACTTAATAATAGATATAACTAATAATTACTTGTTGGTAATAATGGTTTAAATGATAATTAGATGATGATGATGTGGCAAAAACAGCAAGAAGATGTCTCTCTTAAGTCAACAACAGCTCACAGAGGCATGCCATGGAGCAAACTGAAAGCCAGTGAGTGAGAAAACAAGAAAACCTTTTGGATTATTGATTGCATCATCTGTTGTCACGTAAGATTATCATAATTACTTAATTGATGCTTTTACATGACTACCAACCCCAATATGGTTAAGAATAAAAGGAGTCACATCTGTAACTATTCTTTTATTCCAAAATAATCATTGATTTCTCAAAGTTATCAATGTTATTGCCAATTTCATCACAGGTTGTAATTACTGTAAATTTTTGAAGATTCAGTGTTTCACGTAGAATAGTCAAAAATTGACTGTAAGCAAAACTGTAATTCCTTTTGGTTGTACCATAGATAATACAGTTCTCCATTGGTCCTGAAAGTTTCAGAAAGATTCATTAAGAATTGTATTTTCAATGAATTTTTGAAGTTTTTCCCTCATTTCTAAGTAGAATTTCAAATATCAGTGTTTAACTGGTTTCTATGAGGTAAATCAATGGATACAAGTCCAAAAAGGGTTTTAATTCCTCTTGAGGGGTTTATCCATGGAAACTCATTAAGAATTGACATGGTTACAGGAGTCTAAGTAGCTCTTTACCTCCTTGGCACGTCAAAATAGCAGGTTATTTGCTATTTTCTTAAGATTTACAGTAGTTGTAACATGGTAACCAAGTTTCCAAAAGGTTTTAATTTACCAATTAGGCCAAGATCAGCCATGGATCCAAGCTTTGGAGCTGTCCACACCTCTGAGGCCTCAGAAGTTGGGTACCCTGGCTCTCTTTCATGTCTTTTGTCCCCCTTGCCTATTTTTTACGTCAAAGTAGAAATTTAAGCTTAGTGAGATATCCACTATGGGTGTACCAAAAGTCCATGTAAGAATACCATAATATTAAGTGCTCAAACCATGCATAGAACTATTCTTAGTGTATATGTAACATGGGATTTCTCACTTTCCCATTATTTTGGCGTGAAATTAAGAAAAAAAAAAAATTCACGGATCTTTTGTGTGGTATTGATGATGTGGTATTGAAGTATTTTCCATTTTACCACCTCAAGGAGTTAATTTGAGCTTATTCACTCTATGGAGATACCCTAGGTGAATTTTTGTGTAGAATCCAAATCTGGCCTTAAATCCATGGATTTACTTACCCAATAAAAAGTTATTCATTTTTTCTGAAATCAAAAATGATGAATTTTGGATATATGCATGACTTATGAGTTATGCATAATTCAAAATTTCTTTTTAAGATAATTGTGGCCTATTTGGGTATTTAAAATATACCTCAAGGCTCACAAATAGTCTTTTTGGCAAGAGTTCCCTTTGCTGAGGTCTGGCAGACAGCATTGTGACACCTCATCAAAATTAGGCCTAAAGGGGCCTAAAGTGTCCCATGGGTTATGGTCCACAGGACATAGAGGATGTAGGGGGCCTAAATGGCCCAAATATGCCATTTAGTCCATAAATAACCTAATAAAAGGGGGTGGGCCAGAGGCCCCTGGAAGACTGGATGACCCCTAGGCCCAAATTTAGAGGTATTGGCCTGGGGGTTGGTGAGGTTGGAAAATGGTCAAAAGGGCCAATGAAGCAGAATATAACCTGAGGGCCATATTTCGAGCCTTTGAGATATGACCACATATCCAAAAAGGTCACAAGAAAAATTCTATAATAATTATGTTAAAACTAGTGAAAATACCATAAATAGGCACAAAATCAGAATTAAATCAGAATCTAATGATAAAAATTTGAAATGAATTACACAATTAGATTTCTCATGGTAAAATACATATATTCCATGTTTAGGGTAGATCTGAAAAGTCAATAATTACTGAAGAATTAGTAATAATACCCTAAAAAAGACACAACAGTTTATTTAACTCAGAAACCAATGAAACAACATGTGAAACAAATTGTACCATTGGATTCTCCATAAACCACCACACATAAAACAACAATATGGCAATTCTCTAAAGTAAATACTTAAGTAATTAAGCTGAATATATGCATTTTTTGGGTCAATGCATAAATTCATGGTTTTTAGCTAATTACTCTTGAAAAATACAAGATAGAGAGTTAAACAAAAAGAGGAGTCACCACAAAATGACTGTAAAATCACAGATATGACCTTCATTTTACAAGCTACAATCAAGGTTAAAACCTGTAATGGTTTATTGAACAAAATCACTGGAGCTGTTGACCACTTTGTTGTGAAAGTGGTCCAAACTTAAAAATAGCAGACATTCAGATTCTACTAGCTCATGATTGAAGAATGATGTTCCATTTGCTATAATATTCACAGTATAACCCCTTTAAATCAAGGTTTGAAGTTTAAAGTATTGAATTTTGACAGAAAAGATGAGTTACAAGAAAAAACCTCCAACATACTTTTTTGATGATGTAATGAAATGCTCTTGACAGCTTAGAAAGGACATGCCAAGATATCTGAATTCACTCTCAGAATAGCTTTAGCAGGTATAACTTAGAAGTTATTAATGATGAAAGCTTAAGCTTAAAATTAATCATTCACAATCACTCACTGTAATCTTATTTTAAGTTTAACAGTTATATAAGTGATAGAACTGAATAAAAATATTAAATTATGATTAATAATGATAAAATCCACAAAGTTTAGGCTTCTGCCAAGCCTATTATGTTCTCAAACTTAGAGCTATAATAATTATTCTAAATAATGGCGGAATAATGAGATAAGAGGGTTTCATCATGGTGTAATCATCACTGAACCTTAAACTATTTATCATTTCCAGTTTATACCTTCAGTACACGTCTACTAGAAGCCTAATGGACTCTAGAAGGGAGGTATTTACTATAAATAGAGCTCTTTTTATTCTATTTTACCCTCAGACACATCAAAACAATTAAACAATTAGATCCAAAGGTAAAAACTTTTATTCTTTATATATAAATATGTTATATTATTAAAGAACAAAAGTTATATTTATTATAATCGTCATCTTTGACGTGATTACTCCAATTGTTCTCTTGTTTTGTTATAATTCTGTTAATAATCTCATTCCGACATAAAATCAAGAAAAATTGTAATTTCTCTTACTTTTATTTATCAATACAATTTAAATAAGTTGTATTTATATTATTTGGGCTGAATTAATTCAAAATTATTATATCAAGAGTCAAAAGCAGGTTATTTTCTTGTATTATAATAATTTCTCTTTACTATTACTATCAATAATTCTTTAATTAATATAAGTAGTATTTATATTAGTATATAACTTTAATGCTAGTAATACTATTGTTATTAATTTTTTTTTATGAAAAAAAACTTTTTTTGCACCTTCATTATTTGTTAGTAACAATAAGAAAGCGCTTTTAAATATATGAATGATCAATTATTTTTATATTTACTTATTATACCATTTTTTCATAATATAAATGATATTATTATATTTATTTAATAATATAGTCACTTTACATCATAATTATAATAACTCTTTATTATTATAATTATTTCTTATCTTATTTATTTTATTTATAAGGACATTCATAGTACAATAAGTAAAATAATTGTATATTTTACTTATTGTTTCATAGTCAAACCTTACATTTGGGGGCCTGGTTGTGATATTTACTGAAACAACCTTTAAAAAGCTTCTCATTGGGTTTGTGCAATAAGAAATTCTATATATAACCATAAAATTATATAACAAATTAATGTCCATTGATTTTAAAATCTATTGAGGCATTTGGAAAGCACTTGTACTGTCTTACACATGGTTTTGCACATTGTTAGACTTGCAAGCACTTTCTTTGAGTGACTCTAGTGATTAAAAGAGATTTTTTTTAAATAAAAAATAATTTGATATTATAAATTAATTTTTTAAAAATAATCATCTTCATTTTTATTTTATTCTTTAAAAATGAAAATATAAAAACCAAATAAAAAAGTTATTTTTATTCAATTTTTTATTCATTTCTTTAATTATTTCACTTATTCTGAGATATGAAAGCAATTTTTACATGTAAATTTCCATACCTTAACAAAAAATAAAACTTTTTACAAAAAAGACTTATATTTATTTGTTGTTTTTGGTGTTTGAAGACAATACAACAGAGGACAATCAAACCACTGTTGAAAGATTGGTGGAAGACACTTTCCCAGGTTTTCCAATGCCAATTGTCATTGAGAAAAAGAAACTAAGAAATTAGACTTTACAGGACCCACTATTCAGGACTCTGAAGGTGAGTACCTCCTTTTTAAATTGCCATAAAAAGATATTCCTGTCCTGAAATATTTTTATTTCTTATTTCTTAAATTATGACTACCAGAAGAGGCTCCCAATACTACATCCAATGAGATAGAGCTGGACTCAGAAGTATAATTGATCCCTCAAAAGGGAAAATAAACGGAAAAATCCCCAGTGGAACAGAATCCACACAAGGAAGTGCCTTATCCCAAAGGCAAGGCCCAGAAATGCCCATAATATCTGAACCAGAGTTAGAACTAAGTATGAGTAACTCAAATAGGTAAAACTTACATTCAGAGGGCGCATATAAACATTTACATAAGCCAGTACAAGCAGTACTACACCATGTACAAGGACAAGGATTGGGAAATGTTGCCACAAATCCACTGAGGAGTGATGAACTCCTGGAACATCCTCAAAAGGTTCCTCAAAGAGGAGGAAATAGTGAGATACTCCAATTGATGTAATCCACTATCATTTAAACCTCTTATCAAAAGGATCCAGGAGTACAATGCCAAAAAGAAGGATGTAACCAAGGAAGAAGCCCCAAGCCAACCCACTTCCCCAAGAAGGGAAGAAGAACAAGAAAAAGAACTGGAGAAAACCATATTCCCCAAGCTACAGGATGCCATGAACAATGTCTTCAACCTGGCCAGAATCTTGATGGAATTCAAGGACAAGGAGGAGAAACAAATGTGAAAACCTCATTTCCCAAAGCAATAACCTTGTCCCCAGATGTTGTAAATACTTTAAAAGAAATTAAAAATAGTATTTTACCTCTAAAAGGAATTAAAAATGGCTTCTTATATTTACAAGAAATAAATAATAATTTACCTTCTTTAACAAAAATTGTTTTACAAAATAAAAAAGAAATTGACAAAATTAAATTTATTGTTGAAAATAAGCCAAAGGTTTTAATTTACAATACCCAAAAATTGATACAAGGAAAACAAGAATTGTATAAATATATAAAAGATATCAAAGACAAAACTTTGACAATCAATTATGATGTGAGTATTGATAATCTTACAGAAAAATTGACCAAATTAAGTATTTATGTAGAAAACTTTGAAGAAAAGACTTCATCACACCAAAAATTACTTCTAGACCATGTGGAAAAAAGTGATGAAGAAAAAATGCATCTAAAAGTTGATATTAAAAGTGAAATAATGCTTTTTACTGAAAAAATGGATGAAATTAAAGAGCCTAACTTAAATATGCCAAAGTTATTAACCCCATTCTCTCATGTAAGAAGTCCTGTTAAACCAAAAGAGGAAATGAAAAATCCATTAATAACAGACTTGATTCATCAAGACAATAACCAAGTCTTAATGAAGGAAGCAACTCAATTGAAATAATGGCCAACATTCACAGGAGAAGGTGAATATGACCATATGTCATTTATTAAACCAATTGAAATGTTACAAGAAGATTATGCCATACCAGATGATTTGATCACTGCCATATTATACTTACTGTTTTAGAAATCTGCAAAAAAGATGGTATTATGGCATCAGGCAAACAAATGGCAAAAATACCTTCTCTTGGTGGAAGAAAGAAATAATCACCAAGTGGGCTAATGATTCCTGGAGGTACAAAATAGAGAATGCATTTGAAAACTCCTTCTTTGACCCAGACAAAGATAAACCCTTGACTTGGTTCTTAAAACAAGTTGAAAGATTAAATGCACTGTACCCAGAAATGTCACAAAAAATGGTACACATGAAAATACTTAAGAAATGTGGAGGAGGATTGGAACATGTCCTGAGAGGCAGTTGTATAGAACCATGCTCCATAGAAGAGTATATTAATTCACTAGAAGACATAGTGAGAAGAACAAAAATTGGACATTAAAAGTACAAATAAACCATGTATCAAAAAATATAAGCCAAGAGAAACTTTCAAGACCGATACATCTAACAGTAATGAGCAAAGAAAGTTCCACAAATGTGGAGGTATTGGATGCTTAGCCAATAATTTTGTTAAAAAAGCAAAAATCAATGAAATTCTGGAAACAGAGGAGCACAATGATAAAGAAGAAGAATCTGATTCTTAAAAGGAAACTGAATAATCAGAAACTTCTGAAAGTTATGAAATTAAGAAAATTAATGTGCAAATCAATAATATCAATTTAATATATGAAGTACTAGATGTCAATTCAAGCTTACCACAAGTTGGAACATCTGATACAAGCCTGACAAGCATACAAGATGCCAAATTGCATTGAATCAAACCAGCAAAAGGAATGGGACATACAGCTGGCAAATCAAGTACAAGTATTGTCATGGTGGAAACCCAAGAGGCAAAATTGAACTTAGATACAGCAGCATATTGTACCTGTGTTGGTGAGAGTTATTTGAAAACAATTGTACAGTTGTCCAAACTTAAAAATAAATAGACATTCCGATTTAAATGGCTCATATGTGACAAATTATGTAACTTTTATTATAATATTCAAGGTATAACCCCTTGAAATCAAGGTTTGAAGTTTCAAACAATGAATTGAGAGAGAAAAGATGAGTTACAAGAAAAATTATCAAAAATAGAGATTTAATGATGATAATGAAATTCTCTTGGAAGTTTGATAAAGACATTCCAAGATATTGGAATTCACTCTCATAATAGCTTCATCATGTGTAACTTAAAAGTTATTCATAATCAAAGTTGAAGCTTAATATTGATCATTTATGATCATTCACTGTAATCCTATTTTAAGTTGAACAGTTATATAAGTGATAAAACTGATTAATAATATTAGATCGTGATTAATACTAACATCCACAAAGTTTAGGCTTCTTCCAAGCGTATGATGACATCAAACTTATAGTTATAGTTATAACTCTAAATAATGGCATAATAATAAGATAAGATGGTTTGATCAAGATGTAATCGTCACTAAAACTTAAACTAATGATCATTTCCAGTGGATACCATCATTAGACATCTTCTAGACGCCTACGGGACTCTAGAAGGGAGGTATTTACTATAAATAGAGCTCTTTTTACTCTATTTTCCCCTCAGATTCATCAAAACAATTAAACAATTAAATCCAAAGGTAAAAACTTTTAATCTTTATATATAAATCTGTTATATTATCAAAGACCAAAAGTTATCTTTATCATAACCATCATCTTTGACATGATTACTCCAATTTTTCTCTTGTTTTGTTATAATTCTCTTAATAATGTCATTTCCACGTAAAATCAAGAAAAAATCTTAAATTTATTTTTAAATTCAATTTAAATAAGTTTTATTTACATTATTTTGCATAAATTATTTTGAAATTGTTATATTAAGCATCAAAAGTAGGTTATTTTCTCTCATTATAATAATTTCTCTTTATTATTACTATCAATAATTCTATAGTTAATATAAATAGTATTTATATTAGTATATAACATTAGTAATATTATTGTTAGTAATTGTTTTTCATTAATAAAAAGAATTTTTTTGCCCTTATTATTTGTTAGTAACAATGATAAAGTGCTTTTAAATGTATTAATTATCATGTATTAATATATTTATTTATTATATTATTTTTTCATAATATAAATTATATTATTATATTTATTTAATAATATAATTCTTTTAGGCCATAATTATAGTAATTCCTTATTATTATAATTACTTTTTAACTTATTTCTTTTATTAATAAGGATATTCATAGTACAATAAGTAAGATATTAGTAATTTTTACTTATTGTTTCATAGTCAAAGCTTACAATATTTGGGGTTTGGGGCCATGAATGACCATGCCTAGTGGATATCGCCAAAAGGCTATTCCATGTCATGAGTGGTCAATTGGCCATGCATTGCTGGAGGCCTGACTTGCTGTAAACACCAATTGGGAGGTGTTTTGTTTCCCATGATTATGACAAAGGGAAAACTTGACAGAAATGGTAGGACAAAGGTGAAAATGGAAAAAGGTTCCAGGGTACCCAAAGTTTAGGGTCTGAAAGAGCCCAAAAAGGCTTTTTTCCTGTATTGAAGGAATTTCAACCTTGATCAAAAATCAAAATTAGAATTTAATTGAACATTAGAGTTTAAAGAGATTTATTCCCAATTTTGACAGGAATTACAAGCTGCCACAGGATAAATCCCTATGTGTGGGATTCAACTCAAATTTTAACAACTTGAAAGCTTAACTAATTTCAAATATTGAATGAGCTTAAACGAGTTTAAAATAAAGCTAATATCATTCCAAACTCATCAAAAGGTAAGGTTTAGTGTATATTGCTACTTTTACATGGAAAAGAGTAATAACTTCAGAAATTCATACAAGACTCATTTCTTGACAGATTATCTTGAAACCTTAACACAGATTAAGATTCAATGTTATACATTTATAAATCAAATATTGAGAATATTTCATGAAGAGGATTCTTTGGCATTTATCTTTGAGAATACCTCTTTTCATTTTTATTAGAGAAAATCAAGGTTTCTCAAAAAAGTAAGTCAAAATCTTATATAAGAAATTTTTTTCTGAAGTTTTATTTTAATATTCTTTGTATACATAACTGAAATGAAAAGATTCATTTATAAATAATAATATCAGCCTGTGACTCAAAACCATAGCACAAGCATGACAGCCAAAATACCACAAATAAATGGTAGAGCAAAATACCACCAAAAAAAGGAACTGAGCCAAAGTAGCTCAGGAATTGTATCAAGCGAAAGAGGAAAGCAATCTCTTACCAGATATATAATTCCTATCACCATATGAAAAGGAATGAAGGAGTAATTCCATCTCAATGCAAGAACTGATCATAAACCTTAATTTTCACTTCTTATCTAAAATTCATAGGAAGAACCACAACCCCATCATTTGGGTGTTAAATTTGAAGCTCTTAATCAGGGATATCTAAAAGTACCAGCAAAATTTAGCTAGCATCAAACTCCAGAATTTATGGATAAATGTAACCCAGAATGTGACGGTACCCCCAAGTGCATGTAACTGATGATATTATCCATGTAACCCTCATGGAGCCACATTGGTCACAACAGGAGCCTACAAGGAAACCCCAAGGTGTCAGGTTGAGTCTATGTAGAAGTAGTAATTAGGCTATTTACAACTTTAACTGTGACTGTGACATGTGATAAAAGATTAAAAATAAAGGTATTTATTGATAATAAGGATTTATAATAAGATTTAAAGGGCTTTACTGTTATAAAATAGTGGTGGTGAGCGCTGTTGAAAGCCCTGGGTGCAGCCTTACCTGTTGGATGACAATAATAAAGACTACAATCATTAACATTATAATTATACCTGTTTATTTTCCAAGGGTATAACTGTTTTTGACAGTTGTACTACGTAGGAATTTAAGAGCAGGATGTGGGATGCTTTTCTGGCTGTGAAACGCCCCCCTTTTGTCCTGAAATGGGATGGAAAACCTGCTAGACCTTTCCACGTAGAGGAAGTGAAGATTTTTTCACTCTCTGAGACAGGATTGTGGTTTGAAAAAGCCTTTTTATCCTTTATTGGGCTCACATCTGGGCAGGTTTCACCAATACAGGGTGAAAGTTTTCATCTGGGGACCAAATAGCCTTCTTCTGACGTGTATGACACCTAGAATGCTGTACATAAAGTGTATGGGACCCCAGTATTGACTGACTTATGACTTATTGAAGTATAAACGTGCTTCTTTGTCTGTTTGACACCTCATAATCATGGTTATGGGATATTATCCCATGGTAAGGCTGTATTGGCCAGAATGTGGGATTTTGACCTTAAAACAGCCATAGCTTTGTCAGTTCTTGAAATATCAACCTCAAAATTGGTTCTGTGTGTATCCCTGTACGTGTTCTACACAATGGTACATTATTTGATATGGCTATCATTAAATATGCCAAAGGTATCCAAATGTACAAGATATTTTGTACATATGCATGTTTTAGGCAAAAAGCTGTATTGGGCTTGTTTGCCCCATAGCTTTTGTTCTAGTTGAGATATGAAGAAATGGATGACACCATCAGATAGCACTGAGTGTTCTCTTTCCAAAAAAACCCCACTTTAGGTATCTCACACTACAACTGTAAAAGTTAGATGAGAGGTGAATGTTTTGTTCACCCTTATTTGACCTGAATTCGACCATAACTTCTGTAATACTGGTGCTAGCTCAGTTTGACTGGTACCATTGGAGAGCCCTGAATTAGAGATTCATTTTGAATACCAATTTGATGGGGTTAAGCCTCTTACTCTGCATTTCAGATGAGAGGTGAAAATTAAGGTTTATGCTGAGCAACAACTTTGAGCAGGAAGAACTTTGTTATTCTATGTCCTATTATGATGGGACTTGTATATTTGGAAAGGGGTGAGTTTCCCCTTTCTTTTGATACCTTTTGAGCTAATTTGGCTCAGATCCATGTTTTGGTGGTATCTTGGCTATACCATTGGTTTATGGTATTTTGGCTGTCATGCTTGTGCTCTGGTTTTGAGTCACAGGCTGACACAAGGAGTGCAACTCTTGAAGGCCAATGGAGCAGAAAACCCAGCAATTTTTGGCTGTTTTATCGAGACCTCTCCTTTTCTCCAACCGCAATCGCACCCATGAAATTGGTAACTGGTATATTGTCACAATGCTGTCTGCCAGACGTCAAAAAAGGGAACTCTTTCCAAAAAGGCTGTTAAACAAGTTGAAAGACTGGTTAATACAGGAAGTTGTAGATCACATTCTTCCATGTGATGCACAATCAAGGCATTCTGATGGGGCCATCCATTTCCTCATAAATAATCCAGAAAAAATGTGTGGAGAAAATCCACTCATTACAGGATTCATAACAAACCCACAAATTGATAATGGGATTTATAATTGGTATAGCTTTTCCATATTTAATTCTAGCTATATGCAAAGAGTAGCTATGGTATAGAGAGAATAATGGGCTAAAAAATGAGCCACTTCTGAGCTCTCTATCTTTGAAACCAACAAAGAAATTCAGGTTTCAAGATTTTGATCCCACACTAGGCAGAATGGGATCTTACTGTGGGAGAGCTGTCCATAGAATTGAATTAAATGCTGTTTATTCTTTAATTTCTGATAACCTGACAAATGAGTGTCATAAAAGAATGTTCTGTAAATCTTCTGATGTTTTGGAAGCACTATAACCCACCTCTAAAATCTATTGGTGAAAATATCCACCCTGTATAGGGTAAAAATGCTAACTTTTGGTTCTCAAAAAACATTTACATCCAATACCAGTCTTGATTGAGTGTATAGAA
Source organism: Austropuccinia psidii (assembly GCA_023105745.1). NCBI lineage: Eukaryota > Fungi > Basidiomycota > Pucciniomycetes > Pucciniales > Sphaerophragmiaceae > Austropuccinia > Austropuccinia psidii. The sequence continues at coordinate 2,380,041 of JALGQZ010000009.1, read as the reverse complement.
CCACACAAATTCTCATTTTAGTGAGAATATTCACTCTGTGGTCATGTTCAGAGGTAAAAAACCTCCCACTACCCCAGAACCAGATAAAAGGAGGCTTTTTCTCACCAAAAAGTGAATCTATTATGCTGTTCTTAGTATTCTTACATGGTATAGCTTCTGAAAGAGGTGGTACCCATAGAATCAAACAGGTATAATTATAACTTCAATTATTTTAGGATTCTTACTGTAAACCAACTGGTAAACACTGCGCCAAGGGTTATCAGTAGCACTCACCATCATTGAAATCTTTATTATAGCCTTTTTAGTCCATATTAAAATTATTTTATCATAATTTTTGTTATCTCACAATAAGAGTTGTAAGTTTTTTCTTATCATTTTGTAGCTATATCAGAGAGTCAACCCAACAAATGAGGTTGAAATTGATATTCACAAATGAGGATGAAAGCTTCTTTCAGGTAAGAATAACAGGTAACATTAAAATCAGATTTGAGATAATTGATCTTATCTTAAGGAACTGCTATTCAAAGAATCAGTTTCAAGCGTTGATCTGAGATCACCCTCTATATCAATTATTGATAATGAGTTTAGCTTTGAAGACATCAAAAGGGCCTCTTGATCACTGTTTATGTTGATCATTATCACAATCAAACAATAAGAAATTTTGAATCACCAATAATTTATGAAATATAAAAGCTAATATTATTAAATAATCTCTCAGATGTATTAATATTCATAAATTATAGATAAATAAGATCTATTATTTTTAATAAAAAATAATTTATTTTATGATATAGGTTTATGTTTTATAGTTTCTTTAAAATCCACAAATTTTCTCTGAAATTTTCTGAAACATATTCTATCATACAAGGTTGTTTTATTATTTTGAAGCATTGATTATTGGGTGTTTTTGTAGATTGTAGAAATTTTTTAATTCTATAAATCTTTCTTTACTTAGTGTATTAATTAAATCTTAGGAGTAGGTTCTTCCCCAAATTTGTATATATCTTTTATCCAGTATTAGTTTCTTTTATCAAACCTCTTTGTAATACTTATCTCTGCATAGAGTGTGTGATTATTCTTTCACAAACAATATAAATATTATTTATAAGTGGTTGGCTATTATTGATTTTAATTTAAAATTTTCTCATTAATATCTTTATACTTCCTATTATCATAACTTTCAATTACTATAAGAATAATAGAATAAGTTAAATTTACCTTTTTTCTTGAAGTTAATTTTATCATAAAATCATCTAATAATAATAATTTTTCATTCTTGTGTATAATTATTTTTCATAATTATATCCGTTTGTGGTTGGAAGAATTATTTTTATTATATTTTCTACTGAGTAAAGTCAAAATACTACTTATTATTATTAATTCTATAACTATTTTCATACAAAATACTTACCTCATTTAACTTCAAGGATTCCTTCTATGTAAGGAAGTATAACCATATATCATTATAGCAAATGAGACTAGCATTTTTTCCCAGGTATTGTGAAATATATACAGAAAGCTTTATATAATGATACTATTGAGAAACTGCAAAATGAATTTTATTACAAAATATAGCAGAATTAGAATACTATAGAAAAACATAAAGAAATAAGTTCTCAGTCATTTCTTTTACCTGTCATATCATACCATCAATTGAAATGGTAAAGAGTAAATATATCTTAAATTAAATTAAAAGAGTATTCGAGAATAAAACTTTCAATTAAGATAATATTAAAATTTCAATATTAAGAATTCCCTTTTAAAGAGTTTCTATCAGAAATCATTTCAGAAATCTATGAAGTTTGGAGAAGACACTTTTATAATTTAATAAAATGCCTCCAAAAAACCTCAGAAATATTTGTAAGAGTTATTTGACATATTATTTGTTGATTGAAGGGAGCGAAATGGAGTCAAAAAATAACAATTAAATAAGTGTATCTACAGAAATATTAAAAATAGTAGCATTTTTCAATTAAGTGACGTTCTTTTTTCCTTGAAAATCTGAAAGCACTTGAGATTTACCTGATTAATAATATAAGATATTCTATCAAATAATTATCAAATTAATTGAATTATGATGATAAAAATTGAAAAAAAACAGAATTAGGCTTCTTTCAGATCTACAACAGGTCACAAAGTTCTTAAAAGCTTGTGAACAAAAAATAAATGAGAGAGAAACAAATTCGTTTATCTTTATTAATGATAAAATCACTTGTTTAAAAAGAAATATCATAATTACTTGGTTAAGTAATTTTATGTGGATGCTAACCAATCTTTTGACTCAGAAATAATGAATTTCACATTGGGATGTTTTTTTCTTCTTGATAAAACATTATTTTCTCAATTGTATTGATTGTTTTCAAATTTTTGTCCCAGTTTGTAGTTTCTGTGATATTTTTGAGATCAAGTCTTTAATATGATTTGACAAAAAAGGGTGTCATATTGAGTCTATCTAGTAGCTGAAAAATAGGCAATCCAACCTAGCACCATTTCCGTGACATGGTCAAATTATTAAAAGAAAAAAATGAATTTTCTACTGTTATGATAAAAGTGGTGCTGAATATATTTAGAGCCTTTCTTGAATCAATCAAATATCAGTTTAAAACTAATATTGCTACAATAATAGCTGTTGAAAGACAGTTTTAACATGTAACAATACAAAAATAGTATGATGAGGGTGTTTTCCCAAGAGAAAAGGCCTTTTTTCATCTCCTTTGGGTACTTTGAGCAGTTGGTAAGCTCCTGACATGTCTTCATGGTATCAAAGGTCACTCTAGAGGCTAAATTGGGGCTCTATACCATCAATACTGTGGTAAGTATATTAATAATTGTGTTTTTGGGTCCACAAAAAAGCATTATGGATAGATTAAGTGTAAAAGAAATTTTCATGTAAGGTTTGACTAAAAAGTAGACATTACTAATACTTTACTTATTGTACTCTGAATTTCCTGAAATTAATGAATAATGTGAGTAAAAAAATTATAATAATAAAATATCACTTTGATGATTGAATGAAGTATATTATATTATATATAAAGAATAAATAATATAATAAACTAATTATATTAAAAATCTTATATTTAAAATTATATGGCTAATCATTATTGTTACCAACAAATTATAATTGCATAAAAGCTGTTATTTAGTCAATAAATAAAAATATATAACTAAAATATTACTAAGATTAAAGTTATAAATCAATAGAAATAGTATTTTTATTGATAACAGAAGTCTTTAAAAAGAATTTAAGAGAGAAATATAATGATAATATAAAAGCAACCAAATTTCAACTTTCAATAAGATAATTTTGAATTATCTTATGCCGGAATATGTGATTAAAACTTCTTCAGAGTGAAGTTAAAATTCAAGCTACATATAAATATAACTCTACCATTTTTATGTTGATTTGGAGAATTTAAGAGAACTACAAAAATATCAATAAAATATTAGTATACTAACCAAACTTTTGGTGAGGAATAGAAATTAAAAATGCAGAATTTGATAATATAAAATTTATAATCAAAAGGAAAAAAAGTTTTTACCTTTATACTTAATATTTTTTTACAATCTATCTTAAGGAGAAACAGAGGAAGAAGGAGTGTTTATATTGTAAAGATCCTGCCTTCAAGAAACTGCATACCTCTTACCACATGTGTACAAATGATATCCACTGGAACTAATCATTGGTTTTTTGGCTTAGTGATTAATACATCATTATTGAACACTCTGATCTTATCATGCCATCATAGCTTATACTCATCACTATAACTCCATTTTTTGACATAATAAGCTGGAAAATGATTCCATTTCATGTATAAAGGGGGTTTTAACTATAAAATACTGATATCCACCAGTTTTATCTTATAGTTCAATGTTAAAATTAAATCAAAATTACATTTAAATATAAAAAATAATACGTTTTATGCTGTGACTTTAGTAGCTCATACCTCTAAAGTTTTCAATGCAATTTCAATTCATAGATTGAATAATAACAGCTTGGGATGTAATTACTAAGGTTTCAAGAGAATTCAATTTCATAATGAAAAATCTCTTTTTTGTGATTTTATTGTAAATCATCTTTTCTGTTTAAACTTACTATTTTAAGCACAAAACCATGATTTAATGGGATACCTTTAATATAATGATAAAAATTACACAGTTATTCATTTATGAACCAGTATAATATGAATATCTACTTTTCTTCAAGTTTGAACCACTTTCCATTCTAAGTGGTCAACAAGTATTGCTATTTTTATCCAAAAATTCATTTGTAACTGAGAAAAGGAACGTTTACAGCTTTAGTCTCACACCAATTTCGTAGTAACTACAGTTTTTGTGTGAACCTTTGAGATATGACCACATACCCAAAAAGGTCACAAGAAATATTTACAATAATTATACCTTAAAACTACAAAAATGCCATAAATTGGCATAAAACTTGGTTTAACTTAAGCGCCAATGGATAAACATGTGAAATAAACTATACCATTGGATTCCCCATGGTAAAATACACATACACCGTTTTTATGGCATATCTGTAAAGTCAATATTTAATGAGTTATAAGTAATAATACCTTATAAAGAACATAAATCCTTATTTTTCCCAAAGACCAATGAAGCAACATTTGAAATAAATGGTACCATTGGATTCTCCATAAAGGTACACATATAAAACAATTAAGAAGCTGTGCTCCAAAGTCAATAATTAAGCAATTAAGCTGAATATATGCATTTTTTTGGTCAACGCATATATTCAAGGATTTTAGCTAATATCTTTTGAAATATGCATGATAGAGTGATGAACCAAAAATAAAGTCATCACGTAATTAATGTAGGAGTACAGCAATGAAGTTTATTCCACAAGCTATAAACAAGGTTAAAACCTGTAAAGGATTATTGATTAAAATCAACAGAGCTGTTGACCATTTTGTTGTGAAAGGGGTCCAAACTTAAAAAAAAGTAGACAGTTGGATTCTACTAGGACATGTGTGAATAATTATGTATTTTTTATTATAATATTCAAGGTATAACCCCTTGAAATTATGGTTTTAAATTTAAAATATTAAATTTCGACAGAAAAGATGAGTTACAAGAAAAATCATCAAAAATAGAGTTTTCATGATGTAATGAAATGCTCTTGGAAGCATAATAAGGTTATACCAAGCTATTACAATTCACTCTCTGAATTGCTGTAGGGTGTAAATCTTAAAACCTATTAAGGATCAAATTTTGAGCTTAATTTGATCATTTATGATCACTCACTGTAACCTTAAATTAAGTTTAACAGTCATATGAGTGATACAATTGGTGAACACTGTTAGTTTATGATTAAAACTAAAAAAATCCACAAATTTTGGGGTTCTGCCAAGCCTTGACGTCATTAAACTTAGAGTTATAGTGATAACTCTAAGTAATGGCATAATAATGAGATAAGATGGTTTGATGATGATGTAATCATCACCAAACTTTAAACTATTGATCAATTCCAGTGGATATGATCATTGCACGTCTACTAGAAGCCTGTTGGACTCTAGGAGGGAGGTATTTACTATAAATAGAGCTCTTTTTACTCTGTTTTCCTCTCAGACGCTTACAAAAACATTAAATCATTAAATAAAAAGGTAATTTCTTTATTCTTTATATATAAAAATTTTATATTATTAAAGACCAAAGATAATCTTATAATAATCTTCATCTTTGGCATGATCGTTGCAATTATTTAATTGTTTTATTTAAATTTCTCTTAAAAACCTCAATTCCATGTAAAATCAAGAAAAATTGTAATTCCTCTTAAATTGTATTGTAACTACAATTTAAATAAGCTGTATTTACATTTCTAGGCGTAAATTTATTCAAAATTATTATATTAAGTGTTAAAAGTAGCTTATTTCTCTTATTATAATAATTTTTCTCTATTATTACTTTTAATAATTCTATAATTGATATAAATAGTATTTATATTAATTTATAACTTTAATATTTGTAATATTATTGTTATTAGTTGTTTTTTATTAATAAAAAACAATTTTTCACGCCTTCATTATTTGTTGGTAACAATAATAAAGTGCTCTTAAATATATTAATTATCTTATATTAATATATTTATTTTATATATATAATTTTTTATAATATAAATTATATTATTATATTTATTTAATAATATAATTATTTTACGCCATAATTATATTAATTCTTTATTATTAGAATTATTTTTATCTTATTTCTTTCATTTATAAGGACATTCATAGTACAAAAAGTAAAATTTTAGTAATTTTTACTTATTGTTTCATAGTCAAACCTTACATTTTGGATCATATATTTCTCTTTTTTTCATATTAGATAAAAACCATCAATATATAAATTTATCATAAAGTTTCATATACCCACGAATCTCAGTAAGTATTGGGTTTGAAAATATGGCATCAAAGATTAATAGAAGTAATTGTGAGGATAAGTCTATGAGGAAGTTCTCATATGACTATTTACAACTCAAAAAATGACTATTACCTGGTGTATTATAATGAAAAAAAATTATAAATAATATTGAGGGTTTTACTGTGGAAAAATAGTGGTGGTGAGTGCTATTGAAAACCCTGGGTGAATCTTTACCAATTGGGTCATTATAATAAAGACTACAATCCTTTGAGTTATCAGTATACCTGATTATTTTACAGGAGTATAATGACTGTTTTTGAAAGTTTTACTAAATAGGAATTGAAGAGAAGGATTGGGATCTCTCTTTTGGGAAGAGAAAGGTCCCTTTTTATCCTGAAATTGGGTGAAAAGGTCCTCTAGACGATTTCATGTAGAGGAAGTGAGGAATTATCACTTCCAAGGACTGGCTTGTGGTTTTCTCAAAGCCTGTATACTCTGTATTGGGCTCAGATGGGGTTTCAAAACCACATCCTGGCAGTTTTCACCAATACAGGGTGAAAATGTTCATCTGGGAAGCCCCAATCCCTATTATGGTGCATAGAATGCTATACAGAACCTGTATGGGACCCCAGTATTGAATGAACTATGAGTATTTGAAATATAAACAAGCTATTTTGTGTATTTGACACCTCATATTAAAGGCTATGGGAACATATCCCACAGTAAAGGTATACTGGCCAAGCTGTGGGATTTTAACCATAAAACTGCCATAGCGTTGTCAGTTTTTGGGATATTGAGTTCAAAATTATCTTATTGAGTATCCCTACATGCAATCTACACAATGGTACCTAATTTGGTATGGGTATCATCAAGTATTGCAAAGTTATACCATGTTCAATTTCTTTATCCAGATATGTATTTTTCTTCAGACCTGTATGGAACTAGTTTACTCCATAAGTTTTGTTCTAGTTGGGTTATGGGGAAATATATGGCCCCATCAGATATAACTGATTGAGTTCTTCCCAAAAAATACCACACGTTAGGTATTTAACCCTAAAAATCTAGCAGTTAGATGAGAGGTGAATATTTCATTCACCCTCATTTGACCTTATTTTGGCCATAAATTCTGTAGTTTCTGTTCTAGCTCAATTTGGATAGTCCTAATTTGGAGCTTTAATTTGAACACCCATCTTCTGGGGTTCAGCCTCTTTCTCTCAATTTTAGATGAGAGGTGAAAATCAAGTTTTATGCTCAGAAACTTCTTTGAGCTTTAATTACTTTGTTATTCTTTGTCCTATGATTATAGGACTGATATATTTGGAAAGAGATTATTTTCCTCCTTGTTTTGATATGTTTTGAGCTGTTTTGGTTCAGTTCCATCTTTTGGTGGTATTTTGTTCTACCATCAGTTTATGGTGTTTTGGCTTTCATGCTTGTGCTCCAGTTTTGGGTCACAGGCCGACATACCCTCCATTTGAAAAAGGCACATCATTGATGAGACTGTTAAGCCCTCCTAGAGGCTGGGAATCTCCTCAGGTGAAGGTCACCATCTGGTATAGCATCTTCACCTACCCATTAATTTCTATCAGCTGTTTGGTTGTTGAACCTGATCAGACATTGTCTATGGTCCTTTCCATTAAGTCTGATCTTCATGGACTCAATTATTCTCTTCACTTGGACAGGGTAGTTTTCTACTTCCACCATGTCTTGGGGAGGAGGGCTTTTGCTTCTAGAAGGGAACTTATCCTCTCCTAACTGGTGGTAAGGTTTCACTAGACTCACTGGGAACACTGGGTGTTTCCTGGAGAATCGCTCTGTGGGTTAGACTTCCATTGCAATTTTTCCTATCAATTTAATGATAGTGAATAGCCCAGAAAATGAGTCTCTCATTTTCTTTGGTCTTTTAAGAGTACTGAAATTCAGAGTAGACACTAGAACTTGGTCTCCTTCCTTTAATTCTGGTTCCCTGTTTGTCTTATCATATCTCTGCATGTTTTATTTCTTTGCCTCAGCTATGCATCTAGCATCTGTCACATTCCTTCTTCCACATATCATGGAAGTCTCTTGCAGTGGAATGGATGGTAAGAAAATTTTTCTTCAAGTGATCCACAGGCAGTAAGTGATTCAATCCATTTTGCATCAGTGAGGGTGACTTCCCTGTGGTGGAGTGTAGGCTGGTATTGTAAGACAACTGAATTTCTGGTAGGAGTGTAACCCAGTCATGGGTCTACCGTTCATGGTGTTTGTATTCCATGCCATATGCACAGAATTTTTGAATTATTTCCTCCATTTTTTGCATCATCCTATCAGCAAAACGATCTGTTTGTGGCTGGTAGGCTGTAGAAAATGCAAGTTTTGCTACAAGCACATCATAAATTTTAGTCCAAAATTCTGATGTGAGTTTTGGGTTCCTATCACTAATAATAGTTTTGTGAGCCTTGAGGTATATTTTAAATACCCAAATAGGCCACAATTATCTTAAAAATATATTTTGAATTATGCATAACTCATAAGTCATGCATATATCCAAAATTCATCATTTTTGATTTCAGAAAAGATGAATAAGTTTTTATTGAGTAAGTAAATCCATGAATTTAAGGCTAGATTTGGATTCTACACAAAAATTCACCTAGGGTAGCTCCATAGAGTGAATAAGCTCAAGTTAACTAATTGAGGTGGTAAAATGGAAAATACTTCAATACCACATCATCAATACCACATAAAAGACCAGTGAAAATTTTGCTTAATTTCATGCCAAAATAATGGGAATGTGAGAAATTCCATGTTACATATACACTAAGAATAGTGTTATGCATGTTTTGGGCACTTAATATCATGGTATTCTTACATGGACTTTTGGTACACCCATAGTGGATATTTCACCTTGAGCTTAATTTTCTATTTTGCTGTGAAAAATAGGCAAGGGGGACAAAAGACATCAAAGAGAGCCAGGGTACCCAACTTTTGAGGCCTCAGAGGCGTGGACAGCTCCAAAGCTTGGATCCATGGCTGATCTTGGCCTAATTGGTAAACGAAAACGTTTTGGGAACTCGGTTACCATGTTACAACTACAGTAAATCTTAAGAAAATAGCAAATAACCTGCTATTTTGACATGCCAAGGAGGTAAAGAGCTACTTAGACTCCTGTAACCATGTCAATTCTTAATTTTTTCAAATGGATTTATCCCAAAAGAGTAATTAAAACCCTCTTTGGACTTGTATCCATTGATTTACCTCATAGCAACCAGTAAAACACTGATATTTGCAATTCTACATAGAAATGATGTAAAAACTTCAAAAATTCATTAAAAAGACAATTCTTGATGAATCCCTCTGAAGCTTTCAGGACCAATGGGGAACTGTATTATCTATGGTACAACAAAAAAGAATTATGGCTTTACTATTAGAATAGAAAGTTCTACTTACAGTCCATTTTTGACTATTCTACGTGAAACACTGAATCTTCAAAAATTCACAGTAATTACAGTCTGTGTTGAAATTACCAATGGCATTGACAGCTTTGAGAAATCAATAATTATCTTGGAATAAAAGAAGATTTACAGATGTTACTCCTTTTATTCTTAACCATATTGGGGTTGGTAGTCACATAAAAGCATTAATTAAGTAATTATGATAATCTTACATGACAACAGATGATGCAATCAATAATCCAAAAGGGTTTATTGTTTTCTCACTCACTTATTTTTCAGTTTTCTGTATGGAATGCCGCTGTGAGATGTTGTTGACTTAAAAGAGACCTCCTATTGCTATTTTTTCCACATCATCATCATCTTATTATCATTTAAATCCTTTTTACCAACAAGTATTAGTTAAAGGTATTCTTAAGTGCTTTAAATCTTACATAATCAATCAGAAAGACGTGAAATCACAGAATCTAACTATATATTGTTGTAATACTGTTATAAATACATTTTGATCCTTTAAATCCACCATCCTACGTCAAATCTCTCTATGTTATCTTTCAATAAGCTCTTTTGAATATTAGTGAGTGATTTATTCTTAATTCTTAAAGTTTTTCTCTAAATAATTAGTTTTCTTTAACAATTATATTTATAATTATTTTTGAAAAAGATAATTATATATTAAAATAATTTTATTATTCTAAAAAAAGAAGTTTTATTATTAAAATCTTCTTGTAATTGACTCTTGTAGACAATTACTGCTCACTGTTAAAATCACTAGTAGTGTTTAACATGTGAAAGAAAGAATTCCTTAATTGTTTAATTGTGGTTATAATAATATTTTATTATTGTATTTCATAAGAACAGACATAGTACTGTTGATTAATAGTAATATTATAATCAGTTTCATAGGAACATCTTACATTTGGGGGCCTGGCCATGTTTTTTGAACCTTGTACCCTTAATTAATATATCTTTAAGTTCTCAAATATATTAATTTAGTAGTATTTTTTTCTTCAATTTTAGAGTTGAAATAATTTTTATTTTTAAAATTGTTTTGGAAATATTTTTCATTGAGGGCTTTGGTTTAGTTTTATCTGCTTTTACACATGGCTTTTTCACATTCAAAAACTTAGAAAAATTATTCTTTCAGTTACTCTGAGTAGCTGGCAACAGACTCAGTAAAAGATATATCACCAGTCCAGAATCTGAAGACAGTATTGAGGTGTAAATTGCTAAAAGAGGCACCTTATTAAACTCAGGAAACAATAAATTACCATCAAAAGGTGTGTGTTTATCTTATATTTTCACCTTTTTTATGTTTGAATTGACGTGAAAATGCTGCATACCAGAAATGGAAGAAACTATTCAGTCCAACCATATGGATGTGGACAAGGAAGAGGCAAGACCAAATCTAGAAGTGCAAAATCTTCCTCAAGAAAGATGCATTTGGAGGATGCCAGAGCTGCCCCCATTCCCCAAAGTCTGTCTCACAACCACAAGTTTGACCCTCCTCCTTGATGGTTGCGGCAAATCAACCTGGAGCCAAGTTGGGGCCAATGGGCCACGTCGTATTTTTTATGGCCAATTGCCCCCCTTGGGTGTTCTATGGCATCCACGCCATAAAACCTTCCCATGGCCATTTTATGGCCTCAGGCCATATCCTGCCGTCATTGGCCTTCTTGGCCAATTCCCACTTGACCAACCCCCAGGCCTTCATCTTTGATTTTGGGCCTGGGGGGTCATTTGGTCTTCTAGGGGCCTCCAGGCCCCCTAGCCATCCTCTTTGGATTCAGGGCCACCCCTTTCATTAATGGGGTTTTGGCCTAAATGGCCTTTTTGGGCCATTTAGGCCCCCTACGGCTTGTACAGCCCGTGGGCCGCGGTCCGCGGTCCGTAGGCTATTTAGGCCCATTTTGGCCTAATCCAATGAGGCTAAAGGGGCCAGCCACTTAGGCCCCAAGGCCAGGTGGGTCCCAAACCACAATTGGGCCCACCTGAGCCAATTTTGGCCATCACCCCCCTTGGACCAAAAAATGACCAAGAACCTCATGGACACCTTTTTGGCCATAAATCCCGTAGGACCCAATTTTGGCTATGGACCACCATGGACCAATAGTTCAGCCATGGCCTCTGGCAACCACCAGAGGCCACCAGATCATCTCAGCCCATCTTTCCCCTCAACTCCAGGGGATTTCCTCTTTTCCTCCATACCATCCATACTCAAGGTTGCAGGCATGGTGCATATATGGTATTATATACCATTATGCACATTTTTTTGCTCAGCAATACAATGGTAACGTTTTCAGGATCCAATTCCACCTTCCCAACTCAAGGTCTCAAATCCCAACGCCCATTTTGAAGGAGGATTAATCAGCTCATCAGTCTGACAAGTTATGGTGGCAATCAGAAGACTCTTCAAGGATCCCAACCACCTGTATCTGCAGGAGTTGGGTTGGCACAATTCATTCTGGATTATTCAAGGGCAATTCTCAAGAGGTATTACATCAGTTCAGTCAGTTGTCAAGGCATCAAGTATTCAATACTCCTTTGGACAACCCAATTCATCCGTACAGGCCTCATTCAATCAACCTGTATGGTCTTGGCCCAATTGGGTCATTTCATATTCCACTGTGAGAATTCCATCACACAGTTCAGCTTCAAGATGGCCAGAACTGTATTTCCCTATCCGGACAATACAGCCATTGATCCACCTTCCAGGATCAATCTTTCAGTTTTCACATATACTGGCTACCTTTCAGCACCTGGGGACTTTTTCCCCAGTTAATTAATATACTGGATTTATTTTTTTCTCTATTTTCTTTTACATTATTAAAGTTAATACTGATAATCTTAAGTCAGTCATTAGCACCTTTTCTCTTTCTTTCTTCGCCTGTCAGTGGATATTGGTGGTAATATCCTTTACTAATTCCATTGTTCTTTCTGGCAGGTTGAAAAAGTGAATTGAGGATTCATTTGGTTGGCTTCTTGGCTTTTGGCTTTCTTTTTTCTTTGGCCTCTGGCTTCATTCCTATTATTCTTTGTTATCTTTGGCATATTTGTCCTTTCTCTTATTCCTGCTTAAGAAATATATTCCATAGTATTTCTTATCATCTTTTGGAGTCCTCCAAGTGAGTTCTTGATTCCTGAGTGACAGGCCCTCTTGCTTCCATAAGAGCCCCTGTGACCCTATATTAATTGACTCATAATTTTTTTTCATTCTATTCATTCATTCTTCATCATTTTATTCATTCATTCTTCATCAATTCCATTCATTCATTCATCACAATTATGACTCTCTAACTCTTATGAAAATTTATGATTCTTCATCATCTCTCAATTTTCTCCAATTCATTTCTTCATTCTGAAAATTGAAAGCTGACCCAAATTTTATTTTCTGTTTATCTTTTCAATCTTAGTCTCAATCATCAATCTCATTTTATCCTTCATTTCAGGCGTCTTGTTATTTTGATTCTCAGATTATTCATCAAATCATTCAGACATGTTCTTCATATTGGGATTCAATTTGATTTTCTCTTCAAGAATTTTGTTTTTGGGAAGAATTCACTTGATAATTGATTTGATTGACTGATTTGGCATAATTGATATTGACTTCAAGATATTTGATTGACCTGAAGGTGTTTCCATTGATTGCTGAATTTCACATCAAGACTTTGACATAAATTGATTTTTTGACTCAAGAATTCATTTGACTGATTGATTTTCACTGCAAGATTTGATTTCACTGAATTTGATTGATTGATTTTTATTGACTTCAAGATTTTCATTGATTTAATTTTTGACTTCAAGAATCATCTGATTTGATTGATTGACGTACCTGAAGACTTTAATTGATTCATTGATTTTCCCCTCAAGATTTGATTTGATTTTGATCCTCAAGACTATTTCAGTTTTGCCTCAAGTTTTATTCAAGTTTTGATTCTTTTCATTTAAATTTTACTCTTATTCAATCATGCCACTCCAACACTCACCTCCTGCAAGACATACCAGATCCCAGGCTCGAGCTCAAGCTGTTCTTACTCCTACTCCAAGAGTTCCTCTTGATGGCACCCCAGCAGTTCCTCAACTGAGGGCCCAATTAGATAGAGGACCCCGCATGGAAGGAGCAGCACCATCCAGGAAGGAAGGAAGAGTGCCAAGAAGATCAAACTCTTTTTCAGGAGTAGTTGGCGGTTTTCCAGGCATGTCAAGGACTAGTTTCAAAGGTCCAGGTGAAGACGGTGAAGAGGAGGAGGAAGAGTCTGAAGGTACTGAAGGTGTTCCTGCTCCAGTGGGGGCATCCCAAGGTACTGGAAGACCAACTCTAGCCCAGTCTGATCAGCCTGTCTCTCACCAATCTGAACCATCCTTATTGGCCATCATGCAGCAAATGACTCAGATCATGGCCAATCTTCAAGCAGCTTCTTCTTCTGATTCATCAAGACCATGAGCCTTCAAGACTCCATCTATGAAGGCACCAGAATGCTTTGATGGGACTCAGCCCTTCAAAGTCAGAAGCTTTATTCAGTCATGCCAGCTTATCTTTCATAATGATCCGGAAAACTTCTCTCAAGACAAGAAGAAGGTTCTTTATGCCACTTCATTTCTTATTGGAAGGGCTGCAAAATGGATTGAGCCTTATCTTTCTAATCTCACCAATCAAGACTCAAGTTATCTTCTCAATTCCTGGCCATTATTTGAATCCCAAATCTTCACTTTATTTGGAGACCCAAATGAAGTTAGAAAAGCTGAAGCAGAGGTGTATGGCCTTAGGATGAAAGAAGGTGGCCATGTTTCACTATACATAGCCGATTTCAGGAGTTTGGTTTCAATAATTGGGGATTGGGGAGAAAGAGCTCTCATCCATCATTTTAGGAAGGGATTGCCATCCAGGATTCTGGATCAATTGGCCTCCCATCCTTCAAATATTGATTCTCTTCAAGACTTAATGGATGTTACCGTGGAACTTGATACCAGGTACCATGAGAGGCAAAAGGAGAAGAATCATCATCAAGAGAAGAAGCCTGAAGCCTCAAAGTCAAGTTCTTCTCATCCTCAAAATCCTTCAAGCTCAGGTCAAAAGAAGAAGAAGAATTTTCAGAAGAGGGACAAGCCCCATTCTTCTTTGTTGAATAAAGATTTCAAGCTCATGAACTCTGAAAAAGAAAGAAGAATCAAGGAGGGTCTTTGTACCTATTGTGGTGGGAAGCATAGTCTTGAGTCCTGTTTCAAAAGGCCTCAAAACAAGCTTACCCAACTGTCAGGCAAATTTCCCAGCCAGGGAAAAGCCTGAGTGAAGATCATGTTGTGTTCAATGGTCTTCACAGTTTTCCTTCCAGAGCACAATTGTGAATTCTGAATACTGGTGTCAAAAATTCTCTTAAATTTTTTGTTTTTTCTTCTCTTTCTGATGTTTTTTACAGTATTCTCATTGATTCTGGTGCTACACACTCATTTATTGCAAAGCAGTTTGTTCACAAGTACTCATTGACTACGTCAGAACTTCCAGAGAGGATTCCCCTTATCATTCTTGACTCCTCTGAGTCTCCTTCCTTATTTGTGACTCACCATACTAGATATATGGTCGAGCTCCCTTCCTTCCCAAGCTTTGAATGGGACTTTTTAGTCATTGATACTCCCAAGGGAGAAGACCTCATATTGGGTTTTGACTTTCTCAATCATTTTAATCCTTCTATTGATTGGAGGCAAGGGCTGATCACCTTTAATCCTGATCATTTGGACTATTCTGATCCTTCTAATTCTGTCCGTAATGACCTTTCTTCTGCCAAATCTTGTGCAGCTCTGGTTGGTGATTCTAGAACACCATCATTTCCGTCTTCTGTCCATATTCCTTCCCTTAATTCCCCACAGTCATTACTATCTCCTAGAGCTGAAGTCTTCAGAGAGATTCAAGATTTTGGAGAAGATAATTCTGTATCTTCACCTCACCTCTTATTTGGGAATATGGACCCAACTCCTTCATCTGATCATGACTCCCTGGAGGAGTTGTGGGATGAAGAGGAAAAGCCAGAAGAAGTAGAAACCGTGATGAAGGTTGTTCCTTCTGTCTATCACCAATACTTGGATGTATTTTCCAAGGTGAAAGCAGAGAAACTTCCTCCTCACCGCGCCTGTGATCATCATATCGAACTGGAGGGGTCTCTACCTCCAGCTGGGGTGATCTACTCTTTATCCAAACAAGAGTCAGATACACTCAGGGCCTACATTTCAGGGAATGTAGAGAAAGGTTTCATCCGGCCAAGCTCCTCTTCAACAGGAGCACCTGTCCTCTTTGTCAAAAAGAAAGATGGTGGCCTCCGTTTGTGTGTTGATTACCGAAAACTCAATGCTGTTACTAGGAAGAACAAGTATCCTGTTCCTCCTATGAATCAGCTTCTCAATGTCTTTAATGGTTCTTCTATCTTCTCCAAGATTGATCTGCGTGGTGCATATAACCTGCTCAGAATCAAGGAGGGTGATGAACACTTGACTTGTTTTAGAACTAAATATGGCAGTTATGAATACTTGGTTATGCCATTTGGGCTCACCAATGCTCCTGCTTATTTTCAAAATCTTGTCAAAGATATCTTTAAAGATCTTCTCGATGTTTATGTTGTGGTTTATTTGCATGACAATATGGTCTTTTCCAAATCTGAGAAAGAACATGGCACTCATGTGTCCACTGTTCTTTCCAGACTCAGAGCCAATAACCTTTTTGCTAAGGCGTCCAAATGCCTGTTTCATGTTTCAAGCATGGAATATCTTGGTTATGTAGTTTCTTCTGAAGGCCTCAAGATGGAACAAGAAAAAGTCCAGCAGATTCTCAATTGGCCGCCTCCAAGAAACCTCAAGGCTCTTCAATCCTTCCTTGGCTTTGCCAACTTCTACCGCCGTTTCATCAAGAATTATTCAAAGAAGATCAGTTCACTCACCAGTTTCCTCAAGAAAGATTCCTGTTTTCCCCTCAATGAGGAAGCTCTTAGTCAGTTTCACCAACTCAAAGAGGCTTTCACCACCGCTCCAATCATTTCCCACTTCAATCCTTCTCTACCCACCATTGTAGAGACCGATGCATCAGATTATGCCTTGGGTGCTGTACTGAGTCAGGTCACTGATTCAGGAAAACATCCCATTGCATTTGACAGCCGCAAGCTTATCCCAGCAGAGCTCAATTACGAAATTCATGACAAGGAACTCCTTGGTATTGTCTGGGCTCTCAAGCACTGGAGGGCTTTTCTTCTTTCACTGGCTTCGCCTTTCGAAGTTCTTACCAATCAGTCTTCCCTTCAATACGTCATGACCTCCAAAGTACTCACTTGCCGTCAAGCCCGTTGGGCTGAATTCCTTTCTGAATTTCATTTCTCAATCACTTACCGCCCTGGCCCCCTAGCTACTCTTCCAGATGCCTTATCACGTCGGGACGACGGGACACCGGAGAGGGGGGAGGATTTCATCAGCAAGAATCGAATGAATTTTCAGAAAATCATTAAGCAAGATGAAGTTCAACCCTCAAAGTTTTTTGAAGTCAAGGTGGAATCTTTTTCAAATTTGATTGATTCAATCCAGAAGAAATTATGGCAAGATCCCCAGTACAGAAGTATCCTTGAAGATTTGGGTAAAGGTAAATCTGTCCAAGATTATTCTCTTGATCCCTCTTCCCAACTTCTTCTCTTCAAAGATCGGGTGGTAGTCCCAAATGACTCAACAATTCAACTTAGTATTCTTCAAAAGCGTCACGATTCTCCTCTACCTGGTCACCCTGGCCAAGAGAAGACTCTCAAACTTGTCAAGCGGGATTTCCACTGGTCCGGCATGACTCAATTTATCAAGGATTATCTTTCATCCTGTCAACAGTGCTCAAGAAACAAGAATATTCACCACAAGAAGTTTGGATTCCTCAAACCTCTTCCAATTCGAAATGGTCCTTGGATTTGTCTTTTGATGGACTTCATCACTCAACTGCCGCTGTCCAATTCCTTTGATTCAATCCTGGTTATAGTGGACAGATTCTCAAAAATGGCGGTTTTTATTCCAACAATGTCTTCAATCACTTCCCTGGATTTGGCCCATTTATTCATCAAGAATATCTTTTCAAAGCATGGCCTTCTATTAAGCATTTTCAGTGATAGAGGTTCCCTCTTCGTTTCTTCTTTTTGCACCAATCTTTGTCAGCAGCTCAAGATTTCAAGAGACTTGTCAACTGCTTACCATAAAGAAACTGATGGACAGACAGAGAGGGTAAATCAGATACTAGAACAGTATCTTCGGATGTATGTCAGCTATCATCAAGATGATTGGAACACCTGGCTCCCTCTGGCTGAATTTGCCTACAATAATTCTGATCACTCTTCAACCAAGCAATCCCCGTTTTTCACTGTTTATGGAAGAGATCCACATTTTGATTCAGTTCACATCACTCAAGATACTCCTGCTGGAAATTTATCAACAAAAATCCAATCAGTACAGCAAGATGTCAAGAGAGAACTTGAAGCTTCCATAAACCGTTTTAAGAGGCATGCAGATAAAGGTAGAGCAAGTCCACCTGTTTTCAATCCTGGCGACATCGTATGGCTTTCTTCCAAGAATATCAAATCAACCAGAACCACCAAAAAACTATCCAAAAGATGGTTGGGTCCCTTTCCAATCTTGAAGAAAGTCAGTTCTCATGCTTACCACCTCAAGCTTCCATCCCAATGTAAATCCGTCCACCCAGTTTTCCATATCTCCCTTCTGGAACCAGTCAAGACATCAACAATCCCAAATCGGCATCAAGAGCCTCCTCCTCCAATTACCATTGAAGAAGAAGAGGAATGGGAAGTCTCTCAAGTACTGGATTCAAAGCTCAAGAGGAGATACTTATGGTATCTGGTGGAATGGAAAGGTTTCAGCCAAGACCCAGAAAGATCCACTTGGCAACCAGCCGAAAACCTCAAGAATTGTCCTGATCTTGTCAAAGATTTCCATTCTTTGTATCCTGACAAGCCCGGACCCAATTCTTCAAAAGCTTGATCTTTTATGGTGCTTGGTGGGGAGAGGAATTACCAAAAGTAAGACCCACTCCTGGTATGCACCTTTAGGGGTATTCTACTCCTCTTTGTTGTAAGCATCACCTTGGCCACTCTGTGAGCACTTTGCAATTTGGACACAGATTTCTTGGCCTGGCTTTCAACATCAATTCCAAAATTATGGCCATTTTTCACTTGGGGACATGGACCATTCATTTTCATTTTTCTTTCCAAGTTTTCCAATTCAAGACACTCCTTAATCAAATTGATATTCTTATTTATGGCACTGGCGGGATTGGCAACTCCTAAAAGTAAGTTCCTCTCCTGGTGTGCACTTCCCTGAGGGGTCTACAATCTTTTCAAAACATCACCTTGGCCACTCTGTGAGCACCTGGCATCAAATTCTTTTCTTCCAGGTCCTTGGCCACTTTCAAGTCAACCGTCAAAATCTGTGATGAAGATTTGGATCCCCCTTCAAAATTTTATTTTATTTTCTTTTCTTTTTCTGTTTCTTTATCTTTATTTTTCTTGAAAATTTCTTTTATTTTAATCTTTATGCCAAAATTCTACGTCAAACTCAATCCTTCAACATTTTCAAGCCAAATGTCAAGAGAAGACCACGTCAACCTCAATTCATATGCCAACATTATTATCAGTACAAAATCTTCTTTTCAAAATCAAAATACCTCTGGAACCCCTCTGTCCAATCCGTCTCAACAGCCTCAACAGGCTTTTACCTTATCTTGGTACTCAGGAGCTCACCGTTCAAGGTAGGGGGGTACTGTCACAACCACAAGTTTGACCCTCCTCCTTGATGGTTGCGGCAAATCAACCTGGAGCCAAGTTGGGGCCAATGGGGCATGTCATATCTTTTATGGCCAATTGGCCCCCTTGGATCTTCTATGGCATCCACGCCATAACACCTTTTCATGGCCTCAGGCCATATCCTGCTGTCATTGGCCTTCTTGGCCAACCCCCAGGCCTTCATATTTGATTTTGGGCCTGGGGGATCATTTGGTCTTCTAGGGGCCTCCAGGCCCCCTAGCCATCGTCTTTGGATTCAGGGCCACCCCTTTCATTAATGGGGTTTTGGCCTAAATGGCCTTTTTGGGCCATTTAGGCCCCCTACGGCTCCTACGGCCCGTGGTCCGTAGGCCATTTAGGCCCCTTTTGGCCTGATCCAATGAGGCTAAAAGGGGCCAAAGGGGCGAGCCACTTAGGCCCCAAGGCCAGGTGGGTCCCAAACCACAATTGGGCCCACCTGAGCCAATTTTGGCCATCACCCCCTTGGACCCAAAAAGGACCAAGAACCTCATGGACACCTTTTTGGCCATAAATCCCATAGGACCCAATTTTGGCCATGGACCACCATGGACCAATAGTTCAGCCACTAGATCAGCTCAGCCCGTCTTTCCCCTCAACTCCAGGGGATTTCCTCTTTTCCTCCATACCATCCGTACTCAAGGTTGCAGGCATGGTGCATATATGGTATTATATACCATTATGCACCATTTGTTGCTCAGCAATCCAATGGTGAGGTTTTCAGGATCCAATTCCACCTTCCCAACTCAAGGTCTCAAATCCCAACGCTCATTTTGAAGGAGGATTAATCAGCTCATCAGTCTGACAAGTTATGGCGGCAATCAGAATACTCTTCAAGGATCCCAACCACATGTATCTGCAGGAGTTGGGTTGGCACAATTCATTCTGGATTATTCAAGGGCAATTCTCAAGAGGTATTACATCAGTTCAATCAGTTGTCAAGGCATCAATTATTTAATACTCCTTTGGACAACCCAATTCATCCATACAGGCCTCATTCAATCAACCTGTATGGTCTTGGCCCAATTGGGTCATTTCATATTCCACTGTGAGAATTCGATCACACAGTTCAATTTCAAGATAGCCAGAACTGTATTTCCCGATACGGACAATACAGCCATTGATCCACCTTCCAGGATCAATATTTCAGTTTTCACATATACTGGCTACCTTTCAGCACCTGGGGACTTTTTCCCCAGTTAATTAATATACTGGATTTATTTTTGTCTCTATTTCCTTTTACATTATTAAAGTTAATACTGATAATCTGAAGTCACCCATTAGCACCTTTTCTCTTTCTTTCTTCGCCTGTCAGTGGATATTGGTGGTCATATCCTTTACTAATTCCATTGTTCTTTCTGGCAGGTTGAAACAGTGAATTGAGGATTCACTTGGTTGGCTTTATTTTATATTTGGCCTCTGGCTTCATTCTTATTATTCTTTGTTATCTTTGGCATATTTGTCCTTTCTCTTATTCCTGCTTAAGAAATATATTCCGTAGTATTTCTTATCATCTTTTGGAGTCCTCCAAGTGAGTTCTTGATTCCTGAGTGCCAGGCCCTCTTGCTTCCATAAGAGCCCCTGTGACAGTCTGTACCCACAGATTTTGAGGTGAATTCTGAGCCTGAACTAATTCATGAAAATATTTTCAGGGCTGAACCATTTTTAAGTCAAAGAAATAGAAATATATCAATGCCAATACAAAAATTGGTTCAGAGCAGCCAAAGAAGAGGAATGGGAAATATGCCCAAGCCTTTGGCAGGGGGCCATGAACTCCTACTTACACATCAAGAGCTTTCTGGGTCAGGAGAAGACCATAGAGCCCTTGGGAGGGTGGAGCCCCCTGTCTTGCAAAGACAATGTCAAAAAGATAACAAATTGGCTGAAGAACCAAAGTATTTTATCCATAGACCAGAAGAAGAAACTGGAAATGACTCCAGCTTTGGAGACAGAGGCCCCAGTGGCATCTACCAGCTCCAAACCAGCTCCCGAAGTGTCCAGGACAAACCCAAAGGACCTCAGAAGAAGCAGAGAGGTCCCAAGAGCCATCAAAGCAAGGGCAAAGGCAAAGCAAATTGGTACAGAACTTACCCACAAGGGCACAGGATCCCCAAATTGGAGCTTTCAGCCATGGACAGTGTATCCAACATGGCCAGGACTTTGATGGAATTCACAGCCAAAGAGCAGTAAAGGATGAACAGAACTTTTTGAAAGAAATAATAGATCAGATACATTTTGTTCAATCTGATATTCATGTAGCCCTTGGTAAATTTGTTTCAAAGGTAACTAAACTTACATCAGACATAAGTGAATTTAAAAGAAATGACGAAAGATATACTGAATGGTATCAAGTAACAAATGCTAGGATTTATTCAATTAGTAATACATGTAACAGAATTGAAAGAACATGTCATGTTCAGAATGATGAAATGGAAGATCATTCCATTTTTGAAATGAATGATCAACTTGAAATTCTAAAGGATCATGTCTTAGAAATAGTTGTAAATACCAATCAGTCTGCTACACATTCAGCAAAGAGTGACAGTGAAAGGCAGAAGTTAAAGAATGAAATAATTGAAAATGTAGAACAAATTCATAAGAATTATGTACCACATATGCCAAGACATTCTACACCTTTGAATGAAGAAAAACCTTCTGTAAAAGGAAGTTTGACCCCATTCTCAGGAGAAAATGTTGTCTCTGCAAAAGATATTCCCAAATTGGAAGAATGGCCAACATTCTCTGGTAAAGGAGAAGACAACCATATTGAGTTCATCAGGACTATCAATATGTTGCAAGTAGATTTTCATATACCTGATGAAATCATAGTGGGAAAATTACACTCTCTGTTTACCAGAATTGCAAAGAAATGGTATTACAAGATGAGAATGGATCATGGGAAACATGATTGGTCTTGGTGGAAGTCTGAAGTGATTACCAAATGGGCCAACAATTCTTGGAGGTTTAAAATGGAAAATGATTTTTAGAATTCCATTTTTAACCCAGAGAAAGATAAACCACTTACTTGGTTCTTCAAGCAGAAAGACAGATGATCTGCTTTACACCCAGATATGTCTGACACTATGATTAATATGAAAATATTAAGAAAGTGTGGAGGAGAACTGGAACATGCTATCAAAAGCAAATGTGTGGAACACTGTTCAACAGAGGACTACATTGATTCAATGGAAGATATCATTACCAGGACAAGAATTGGGAAAACTTCGACTAAAATCCCTATGGAATCCAAGATGGTCTCCAGAATTCTCAGAGAGGACAGCAGACCAGAAAAACCTGTCTTGAAGTGTCATAAATGTGGAAGTACTTCAAATTTGGCCAACACTTGTACCAAAAAGACAAAAATCAATGAAATTCAGGTCATTGAAGGAATTAAGTGTACTGAAGAGAAAGAGGAATTTGATGAAGATTCTGAACTCTCTGAGGATACACCAGTGGAGGACTATCCCATTGAAAACATTACAGCTTTCTTTGAGGTCACAGAAGTCCATACCCACTTGCAACAGTACATTGAGGATTGCTGAAACTTGATCAATATCCAGGATTCCAGAATGTGGAAAACAAAACCTGCTAGAGGGAAAGGCTACACTTCTGGAGCATCCTGTATCACATCAGTTTTGATAAGTGATATTGAAGCCAAAGTAAATTTGGATACAGGGGCATCTTGCACTTGTGTGGGAAAAAATATTCACAAGTTATACTTCCTGAATGTAAAAACCATCTATTACGAATAGAAGGTGTGAAATTTAGTAGTTCCAGTAACAATATGTACCCCTTGGGTATATTGGACACTAATCTTGTATTTCCACACCCAGAAGGAAGTGTAAAAATGAAAACTGAGATTGTGGTAATGGATAATTGCACATCTCAGCACATAATTCTTGGAAATGATTACTTCAATATTTATGGTATTGACATCAATAACCATAAATACAGATATTTCACAGTTGGGGATAACAAAATATTACAACTTGCTTTTTCCAATGTGCCAAAAAAAATATCTGTGGTATCTTCTGTTAAAGATACTTATAAAGATGAATTTGTGTCTAATCAACTTGTTGAAGCACAAATTAATCCATCATTGTCACCAAAGATGAGGAATGAACTTATTGATGTGTTATATACATACAATAATGCATTTGCCTCTTATAATGAACCATTAGGTGCTATAAAAGGACATGAAGTGGATATTGCTCTGAATATTGACAGACCATATCCTCCAGTACTTAGAAAACCAGCTTATCAAGCCAGTCCCAGAGCCTGAGAAGCCTTTGAGAAGCATATCCAAGCATTAATACAACTTGGTGTACTAAGGAAAGTGGGCCATAATGAGGAAGTTAAAGTGACAACACCTGTTATCATTTCTTGGAATAATGATAATTCAAGAATGGTTGGAGATTTCAGAGCATTGAATACCTACACAGTTCCAGATAAGATTGCAATCCCTAGAATTCAAGAAACCTTGACTTCATTGTCTAAAGCCAAGGATATAACATCAATTGATGCATTGAAAGGCTTTCATCAAAATGTTTTGATGCCTAAAGCTAAGAAATTACTTAGAATTATCACTCACTGTGGTATTTATGAGTATATTAGAATGCAATTTGGCATTAAAAATGCTCCATCCCATTATCAAAGAATGATGAATACAATCTTTCCAACAGAATTGTCTGAAGGATGGCTTATCATTTATATTGATGAGATTATCATATGTTCTGATTCATGGCCTTTGCACCTTGAAATACTTGCAAGAGTACTTCACAAAGTTTCAGAAGTGAATATGAAAATTTCACTCAAGAAATTCAATTTTGGCTTTGAAGAACTCAAAGCATTAGGACATGTTGTTTCTGGCTTAAGCTTGGGTATTGACAAAAACAAAGTGGCAGCAGTGTTACTTAAGCCAATACCTCAGAATAAAAAAGAAATGATTTCTTTTCTGGGAATTGCTAGTAACTATAGGCAACAACTGAAAGAATTTTTAATTCTAGCCAAGTCACTCCATAGAATCTGTGATCAACAGACTGTATTTGAAATGACACAAGAGAGAATTAAAGCTTATTAGAAGATAAAGAAAGCTCTTACAGAAGCACCTTTACTCCTCATGCCTGGTCCAAATTATTGATGACAAACCTGCAGAGGGACCAGTTTTATATATCTCAAGGCAAATCAAACCAATAGAGGCCAGGTATGGTGCAAGCCTAATGGAGTCCTTATGTTTGGTATGGGCACTTGATAAATTACACTATTATCTTGATGGCAGTGTTTTTGAAGTGATAACTGACTGTAATGCAGTAAAATCACTGCTTAAAATGAAAACTCCCAACAGACATATGTTGAGGTGGCAAATAGCCATTCAAGAATATAGAGGAAACATGACTATAATACACAAAGCAGGAAGCATTCACAAGAATGCTGATGGACTTAGCAGGTGGGCATTAGGCAACACTCCTGATAACCCAGCTTATGTACCTTTCGAAGCTGAACCACAAATTCCAATTGAAGGGATTAACATAACTGATATTGGGACTGGATTCTTTGAAGAAGTCAGAGAATCTTATAAGCAAGACAAGAATTGCCATATCTTGACTTCTTTGTTGCATAAAGACTGCAGAGATACATCTTGAGTCAATGCACTGGATGAAGTTCGGAAAAATTCCTATTCTGAAGGAAGATTTTACTTGTTTGATGGGATTATTTACCACAGAACCAAACATTCTTGTGTAATAAAATTATGCAGCAGATTGCTTATCAATACCATTCTTCATGAAAGCCATGATAGCATCTACTCTGGACACCTGTCAGAGGACAAAACATCTGAAAAAGTGAAGAATTTTGCATGGTGGCCATCTTGGAGAAAAGAGACCATTGAATACTGCTGTACCTGTGACAGATGTCAGAAAGGAAACAGGATTACTGGAAAGAAATTTGGACTTATGATCCATATTAAAGAACCAAAAGCCCCTTGGGAAGTTGTTCACATGGATTGGGTCACAGCACTTCGTCCAAGTGGTGACAAAGGTTATCATTCTTGCTTAGTCCTTGTAGAAAGATATAACAAGACTTCAATATTCTTATCATGTCATAAAGATGACACAGCTATGGATACAGCTCTTCTTCTAAGAAGTAGATTTATCTCTCATACAGCATTATTTAAGAATATCATAAGTGACAGAGATACCAAGTTCACAACTGCACTTTGGACCAATTATCATAGATTTTTTGGGACTAAGTTATCATTCTCTACAGAATACCATCCTCAGAAAGATGGACTAGCAGAGAGGATGATTCAAACTTTAGTAGACATTATCAGGAGATTTTGTGCTTATGGATTAGAATTCAAAGACTCAGATGGCTTTACCCATGACTGGTGCACTCTTATACCTGAGTTAGAACTGGCATATAAGTCATCAGTTCATTCTTCCACAGGACAAACTCCTGCTATGTTAGAAAAAGGATGGAATCCAAGACTCCAAGCAGACATACTGAGGAAAGACTTGATTGACATTCATCCTACAGCTTCCAGCTTCAAGATAATGCTTGATAAAGTGAAACATCATGCAAAACAAAGCCTGGATGATTCTTTTGATTATGAAAAACAGCAGTGGGACAAGAGTCATAAAGTACCAGACTTCAAACTAGGGGACTTAGTTCTAGTTTCAACCTTGAATTTTAAAAATATCAAAGGCCCAAAAAAACTTACTGATTATTATGTAGGAACTTTTTTTTGTTTCTGCCTTACATGGAACCAATGCATTTCAAGTGGAATTGAGTGGTGAATTGGAAAATAAACACCCCACTTTTCCAGTCAGCTTGATAAAACCTTATCAACCATCTGACAAAGAATTGTTTCCTTTGAGGAACCCATCTCCTTTAACTGTGGCACCAGTGGAAAAGAATAAAGACAGAAAGATAAAGAAAATCATTAAATAAAGGAGACTTAAGGGTAAAAATCAGAGAGAATATCTTGTCAGATATAGAAATCCAGTCCATGAAGATTAATGGCTGGAAGAATCAGAAATACCTGACTCAGATAAACTCTTAAGAAGATTTAGACATGAAAGAAGGCCACAAGGCTGAATGTGTCTATAAATGTGCTTTAAATTACTTGATTAGAGTAATGTAAAGAGGTTGGAAAGTGGACATTAACCCCCTTTGGGGCTTTTATTTCTTATACCATTGATAAAATTTTACTACAGTTTTATTTTTTGGTTGGAGGGAATGTGAGCCTTGAGGTATATTTTACATACCCAAATAGGCCACAATTATCTTAAAAATAAATTTTGAATTATGCATAAGTCATAAGTAATGCATATATCCAAAATTCATCATTTTTGATTTCAGAAAAAATGAATAACTTTTTATTGAGTAAATAAATCCATGCATTTAAGGCTAGATTTTGTTTCTACACAAAACTTCACCTAGGGTAGCTCCATAGAGTGAATAAGCTAAAAGTAACTCTTTGGGGTGGTAATATGGAAAATACTTCAATATCACATCATAAATACCACATAAAAGACCTGTGAAAATTTCTTTTTCTTAATTTCATGCAAAATAATGGGAATGTGGGATTGCCATGTTACATGTACACTAAGAGTAGTGTTATGCATGTTTTGGGCACTTAATATCATGGTATTCTTACATGGACTTTTGGTACACCCATAGTGGATATTTCACCTTAAGCTTAATTTTCTATTTTGCTGTGAAAAATAGGCAAGGGGGACAAAAGACATCAAAGAGAGCCAGGGTACCCAACTTCTGAGGCCTCAGAGGCGTGGACAGCTCCAAAACTTGGATCCATGGCTGATCTTGACCTAATTGGTAAACTAAAACCTTTTGGGAACTTGGTTACCATGTTACAACTACAGTAAAGCTTAAGAAAATAGCAAATAACCTGCTATTTTGATGTGCCAAGGAGATAAAGAGCTACTTAGACTCCTGTAACCATGTCAATTCTCAATGATTTTCCATGGATAAACCCCCAAATAGTAAGCAAAACCCTTTTTGGACTTTTATCAATTGAGTTACCTCATAGCAACCAGTAAAACACTTATATTTGCAATTTGTCACAACCATGGCAATTCACCTCCTTGGATCCCCATATGGCATATCAAGCCATAGTTCTCTTATGGCCAATTGGCCATATCCATCACCAGTGGCCAATATGCCCACTTCATCATCTTATGGACCTTTTATGGACATTTATGTTTTGGAGCCTTCATGGCCCTTCACCTCAATCCAGAACCCATAGCGGCAATTTATGCCCAAATGGGTATTTCTGGTCATTTCCCTCAAAACCAGGGGAAATGGCCCAAATGGCTGTTTTGGCCATTTGGGCTCATAATGCGCATTTTTGCGCATTTTGCGCACTTTTGCACATTTTGCGCACTTTTGCGCATTTGCGCACTTTTTGCGCATTTTGCGCACTTTTGCCCATTTTGCGCATTTGTGCGCACTTTGACGCAAAGTGTCCAAAAGACACTTTCCCGCCTTTTGGGCCAGTTTTTGGCTCAGAACCCAAAAGTGGCCAAAAACCCCAAAAGGCCCAGAAACACCATTCCAAGCTCTGAAGCCATTACATCCATCCTTTTCCCTCTGCCTTTCCATCTCAAGACCTTTGGACGTAATCTTCTTGCCAATCAACCAATATGCCATAAATGATGTTATATATCATTGTGCATCATTTTTCAACAGCAATTCAATGGTGGCAATATCAAATGTTCATTTCAACATTCCAACATCTCATCACGTCATCAAGGCACCCAATCATTCAGAGGAATCATCAAGGCTCAAGAGCAAGTGTTTCAGCGTCAAAGACCAATGACGCCATCAAGCAGTCATTGGTTATTCTCACTCCAAGTGTTCATTCCAAGGGAATACTTTCAATTCATTCTCAAGTTTATTCAAGAGGCAGTGCCAAAAAGAAGTTGTCAAGTGTCAAAGCTCCACTCAATCCATCTTGGCAACCATATTTATTTCAATACAGTCTGGATCCATCAAGAACTGTATTTCATTTTCAATCATGGGAAATTCATTAAACCCAATTCAGTTTCAATATTAGCCAGCTGTATCAATTCCCAAAACAATCAATACAGCCTCAAGGATCAATACAGATCAGTTTTCAGCCTGAAGAACTCAAGCTCCCAACTTTTCACATATACCGGCTACCCTTTCCACCCTGGGGGGTTTTCCCCAGTTAATAAATATATTTTGATTTTATTTTATCTCTATTTTCTTTTCATTTTAGTTAAGCAAATACTGATATTATTAAGTCAGTCATTTAGCACCTTTCTCTTTTCTCTTCGCCTGTCAATGGATATTTGGTGGTCATATCCTTACTAATTCCATTATTCATTTTTGGCAGGTTGAAACAGTGATTAAGGACTTACTTGGTTGGCTCTTTGGCCATTTGGCTTCCCTTTCCTCTTTTGCATCTCATCTTGTACCTGCATATCTTTTAGAGGAATCCATTCTTATTACTTTTATTCTTTATCCTTTTGGAGTCTTCCAAGTGAGTTCCCTGATTGCTGAGTGCCAGGCCACTCTTGTATTTCTGTCCAAGAGCCCCTGTGACATTATATTAATTAACTCATAATTTCTTTTTCATTCTGTTCATTCTTTCTTTATAATTTCATTCACTCATTTCATCGAAATTATGATTCCTTTACGCTTATGAACTTAATGATTCATTGTCACCTCTCATTTTTCTTTCATTCATTCTTCATTTTGAAAATTGAAAGCTGACCCATTTTTTATTTTGTTATTCTTTTTAAAAAATCTTTTTCAAATCATCAAATTTTCATTTTCATTCATAATTCAGGCGTCATCTTGATTTTCTTTGATTTTCAAATTTTTCATCAAGATATTCAGACACGTTATTCACCTCAAGATTCATAATTGATTCATTCTTCAAGAATTTTGGTTTTTAAAGAATAATTCACTTGATTTTGATTGATTGATTGATTTGACATATTTGATATTGACCTCAAGAAAATTGATTGACCTGAAGATTTCATTGATTTTGCTGATTTTTCACATCAAGAATTTTGACATAAATTGATTTTCTTCAAGATTTCATTTGATTGATTGATTTTCTGCAAGATTTTGATTTTGATTGATTTGATTCATTGATTTTTTGACTTCAAGACTTCATTTGATTTTGATTTATTGACGTACTTGAAGATTTTCATTTTGATTCATTGATTTTCCTCAGGATTTGATTGTTGACTCTTTTCACTTCAAGCAAATTTTGATTTTTAATTCACTTATTTCATTTTATTCCTGATATCATGCCTGTTCAACATTCACCTCCGGCAAGACAGACAAGATCTCAGGCCAGAGCTCAAGCTGTTCTCACTCCAACTCCAAGAGCTCCTCTAGATGGCACCCCAGCAGTTCCTCAACTGAGGGCCCAATTAGATAGAGGACCCCGCATGGAAGGAGCAGCACCATCCAGGAAGGAAGGAAGAGGGACAAGAAGATCATGTTCATTCTCAGGAGTAGTTGGCGGATTTCCAAGAACTTCAAGGACTATTCTCAAAGGTCCAGGTGAAGATGGTGAAGAGGAGGAGGAGAATTATGTGGAAGAGGAAGAGTCTGATGGTACTGAAGGTGTCCCTGCTCTGGTGGAGGCATCCCAAGGTACTGGAGGGCCAACCCTAGCCCAGTCTAATCAGCCTGTCTCTCATCAGTCTGAACCATCTTTATTGGCCATCATGCAGCAAATGACTCAGATTATGGCCAATCTTCAAGCAGCTTCATCTTCTGAAGCATCAAGACCACCAGCCTTCAAGACTCCATCTATGAAGGCACCGGAATGCTTTGATGGGACTCAGCCCTTCAAAGTTAGAAGCTTTATTCAATCTTGTCAATTGATTTTTCATAATGATCCGGCAAACTTCGCTCAAGACAGAAAGAAGGTCCTTTATGCCACTTCATTTCTCATTGACAGGGCTGCAAAATGGATTGAGCCTTATCTTTCCAATCTCACCAATCAAGATTCGAATTACCTTCTCAATTCTTGGCTTTTATTTGAATCTCAACTCTTCACTTTATTTGGGGACCCGAATGAAGTCAGAAAAGCAGAAGCTGAGTTGGATTCTTTAAGAATGAAAGAAGGTGGGCATGTATCCTTATACATTGCTGATTTCAGAAGCTTAGTCTCAAGAATCGGGGATTGGGGTGAAAGAGCTCTCATCCATCATTTCAGGAAGGGATTGCCATCCAGGATTTTGGATCAATTGGCCTCCCATCCTTCAAGAATTGACTCTCTTCAAGACTTAATGGACGTTACCCTGGAACTTGATACCAGGTACCATGAGAGGCAAAATGAAAAGAGTCATCATCAAGAGAAGAAGCCAGAAGCCTCAAAGTCAAGTTCTTCTCATCCTCAAAATTATTCAAGCTCAAGTCAAAAGAAGAAGAAGAGTTTTCAGAAGAGGGACAAGCCCCATTCTTCTTTGTTGAATAAAGATTTCAAGCTCATGAATTCTGAAAAAGAAAGAAGAATCAAGGAGGGTCTTTGTACCTATTGTGGTGGGAAGCATAGTCTTGAGTCCTGTTTCAAAAGGCCTCAAAACAAGCTTACCCAACCGTCAGGCAAATTTCCCAGCCAGGGAAAAGCCTGAGTGAAGATCATGTTGTGTTCAATGGTCTTCACAGTTTTCCATCCAGAGCACAATTGTGCATTCTGAATACTGGTGTCAAAAATTCTCTTAAATTCTTTGTTTTTTCTTCTCTCTCTGATATGTTTTACAGTATTCTCATTGATTCTGGTGCTACCAACTCATTTATTGCAAAGCAGTTTGTTCACAAGTATTCTTTGACCATGTCAGAACTCCCGGAGAAGATTCCCCTTATTATTCTTGACTCCTCTGAGTCTCCTTCTTTATTTGTGACTCACCATACTAAATATATGGTTGAGCTCCCTTCCTGCCCAAGCTTTGGATGGGACTTTTTAGTCATTGATACTCCCAAGGGAGAAGACCTCATATTGGGCTTTGACTTTCTTAATCATTTTAATCCGTTTATTGATTGGAGGCAAGGATTGATCACCTTTAATTCTGATAATAAGGACTATCATGATCCTTCTATTTCTTTTAGTAATGACTTTTCTTCTGCCAAATCATGTGCACCTCTGGTTGGTGATTCTAGAACACCATCATTTCCGTCTTCTGTCCATATTCCTTCCCTTAATTCCCATCAGTCATTACTATCATCTAGAGACGAAGTCTTCAAAGAGATTCAAGATGTTGGAGAAGATAATTCTGTATCTTCACTTCATCTCTTCTTTGGGAATATGGACCTTCCTCCTTCATCTTATCATGACTCCCTGGAGGAGTTGTGGGATGAAGAGGAAGAGCCAGAAGAAATAGAAACCGTGATGAAGGTTGTTCCTTCTGTTTATCACCAATACTTGGATGTATTTTCCAAGGTGAAAGCAGAGAAACTTCCTCCTCACCGCGCCTGTGATCATCATATCGAGCTGGAGGGGTCTCTACCTCCAGTTGGGGTGATCTACTCTTTATCCAAACAAGAGTCAGATACACTCAGGGCCTACATTTCAGAGAATGTAGAGAAAGGTTTCATCCGGCCAAGCTCCTCTTCAACAGGAGCACCTGTTCTTTTTGTCAAAAAGAAAGATGGTGGCCTCCGTTTGTGTGTTGATTACCGCAAACTCAATGCTGTTACTAGGAAGAACAAGTATCCTGTTCCTCCTATGAATCAGCTTCTCACTGTTTTCAATGGTTCTTCTATCTTCTCCAAGATTGATTTGCGTGGTGCATATAACCTGCTCAGAATCAAGGAAGGTGATGAACATTTGACTTGTTTTAGAACCAAATATGGTCGTTATGAGTACTTGGTTATGCCATTTGGGCTTACCAATGCTCCTGCTTCTTTTCAAAATCTCGTCAATGATATTTTTTATGACCTTCTTGATGTTTATGTTGTGGTTTATTTGGATGACATTATGGTCTTTTCCAAATCTGAGGAAGAACATGTCACTCATGTGTCCACTGTTCTTTCCAGGCTCAGAGCCAATAACCTCTTTGCTAAGGCGTCCAAATGCCTATTCCATGTTTCTAGTGTAGAATATTTAGGTTATGTTGTTTCTTCTGAAGGCCTCAAGATGGACCAAGCAAAAGTCCAGCAAATTCTCAATTGGCCACCTCCAAGAAACCTCAAAGCTCTTCAATCATTCCTTAGCTTTGCCAATTTTTACCGCCGTTTCATCAAGAATTATTCAAAGAAGATTAGTTCACTCACAAGTTTCCTCAAGAAAGATTCCCGTTTTCCCCTCAATGAGGAAGCTCTTAGACAGTTTCATCAGCTCAAAGAGGCATTCACCACTGCTCCAATCCTTTCTCATTTCAATCCTTCTCTACCCACCATTGTAGAGACCGATGCATCAGATTATGCCTTGGGTGCTGTACTGAGTCAGGTCTCTGACTCAGGAAAACATCCCATTGCATTTGATAGCCGCAAGCTTCTCCCAGCTGAGCTCAATTATGAGATTCATGACAAGGAACTCCTTGGCATAGTCTGGGCTCTCAAGCGCTGGAGAGCTTTCCTTCTTTCAATTTCTTCCCCTTTTGAAGTTCTCACCGATCATTCATCTCTTCAATATTTCATGTCTTCCAAGATTCTCACTCGCCGTCAAGCCTGCTGGGCTGAATTTTTATCTGAATTCCATTTCTCAATCACTTACCGCCCTGGCCGCTTGGCCACCCTTCCAGATGCCTTGTCACGTCGGGACGACCTTTACCCAGAGAGGGGGAAGGATTTCATCAGCAAGAATCCAATGAACTATCAGAAGATAATCAAGAAAGATGAAATTCAAGCCTCAAAGTTTTTTGCAGTCAAGGTGGATTCATTTTCAAATTTGATTGATTCAATTCAGAAGGCAGTGTGGCAAGATTCTCAATATAGAAGTGTCCTTGAAGATTTGGGTAAAGGTAAATCTGTCCAAGATTATTCTCTTGATTCCTCTTCCAAACTTCTCCTTTTCAAAGATCGGGTGGTGGTCCCAAATGACCCCACAATTCAACTCAATATACTTCAAAAGCGGCATGACTCTCCTCTAGCTGGACACCCTGGCCAAGAGAAGACTCTCAAACTTGTCAAGCGGGATTTCCACTGGTCCGGCATGACTCAATTTATCAAGGATTATGTCTCATCCTGTCAACAGTGTTCAAGAAACAAAAATATTCATCACAAGAAGTTTGGACTCCTCAAGCCTCTTCCAATTCCAAGTGGTCCTTGGATTTGTCTTTCAATGGATTTCATCACTCAATTGCCACTGTCCAATTCCTGTGATTCAATTTTAGTCATAGTGGACAGATTCTCAAAAATGGCGGTTTTTATTCCAACAATAGCTTCAATCACTTCATTAGATTTGGCCCATTTATTCATCAAGAATATTTTCTCAAAGCATGGCCTTCCTTCAAGCATTGTTAGTGATCGAGGTTCTCTTTTTGTTTTTTCCTTTTGGACCAACCTTTGTCAGCAGCTCAAGATTTCAAGAGACTTGTCAACTGCTTACCACCCAGAAACTGATGGACAGACAGAGAGGGTAAATCAGATACAAGAACAGTACCTTCGGATGTATGTCAGTTATCATCAAGATGATTGGAACACCTGGCTCCCTCTGGCTGAATTTGCCTACAATAACTCTGACGACTCTTCAACAAAAAAATCACTGTTTTTCACTGTTTATGGAAGAGATCCTCATTTTGACTCAGTTCACATCACTCAAGACACTCCGGCTGGAAAGTTATCAACAAAAATCCAATCAGTACAGCAAGATGTCAAGAGAGAACTTGAAGTTGCCATAAACAGGTTTAAGAGGTATGCAGATAAAAGTAGAGCAAGTCCACCTGTTTTCAATCCCGGTGACATGGTATGGCTCTCTTCCAAGAACATCAAATCAACCAGACCCAGCAAAAAGCTGTCTGAAAGATGGCTGGGTCCTTTTCCAATCTTGAAGAAAGTCAGCACTCATGCCTACCACCTCAAGCTTCCATCTCAATGGAAATCCATCCACCCAGTTTTCCATATTTCCCTTTTGGAACCAGTCAAGACGTCAACAATCCCAAATAGGCATCATGAGCCTCCTCCTCCAATCACCATTGAAGAAGAAGAAGAATGGGAAGTCTCTCAAATACTGGACTCAAAGCTCAAGAGAGGAAAATTATGGTATCTGGTGGAATGGAAAGGTTTCAGTCAAGACCCAGAAAGATCCACTTGGGAACCAACCGAAAACCTCAAGAATTGTCCTGAACTTGTCAAAGATTTTCATTCATTATATCCTGACAAGCCTGGGCCAAATTCTTCAAAAGCTTGATTCATTATGGTGCTTGGTGGGGACAGGAATTACCAAAAGTAAGTCCCACTCCTGGTATTCACCTTTAGGGGTATTCTACTCTTTTTGTTGTAAGCATCACCTTGGCCACTCTGTGAGCACTTTGCAATTTTGGACACAGATCTTTGGCATGGCTTTCAACTTCATTTCCAATCTTATGGCCATTTTCACTTGGGACAATGGGCCATTCACTTTTCAATTCATTTCCAAGATTCCAACTTCAAATTCATTCCTTCAACATTTTGTTTTATTTTTATGGCACTGGCGGGAGTGGTAACTACCAAAAGTAAGTTCCTCTCCTGGTGTGCACTTCCCTGAGGGGTCTACAATCTTGTCAAAACATCACCTTGGCCACTTTGTGAGCACCTGGCATCAAATTTATCTTTCCAGGTCCTTGGCCAATTTCAAAATCAGTTATCAACCTCCGTGATGAAGATTGGAACCTCCTCAAGATTCAATTCATTTTTCTTTTTCTTTTTCCTTTTCTTTTCTTATTTTCATTTTCATTCTTTATTTCTATTTTACTTTCATTTTAAATTTTCTTTTATCATGTCAATTATCACGTCAAAAATTTTCATTCATTTCAAAATTAAATTCAAATCATGAAGCCAATGTCAAAAGTAGATCAACCAAGTCCTGCATCAAATGTCAAATTTTTAATATCAGTCTTCAAATTTCTTATCTTAATCAATCCTCTTGAATCACTCTCTCAAAATCTTTCCAATAGCCTCAACAGGCTTCACCTTGTATTGGTGCTCAGGAGCTCACCATTCCAAGGTGGGGGGTACTGTCACAACCATGGCAATTCACCTCCTTGGATCCCCATATGGCATATCAAGCCATAGTTCTCTTATGGCCAATTGGCCATATCCATCACCAGTGGCCAATATGGCCACGTCATCATCTTATGGACCTTTTATGGCCATTTATGTTTTGGAGCCTTCATGGCCCTTCACCTCAATCCAGAACCCATAGCGGCAATTTATGCCCAAATGGGTATTTCTGGTCATTTCCCTCAAAACCAGGGGAAATGGCCCAAATGGCTGTTTTGGCCATTTGGGCTCATAATGCGCATTTGCGCACTTTTTGCGCATTTGCGCACTTTTTGCGCATTTTGCGCACTTTTGCGCATTTGCGCACTTTTTGCGCACTTTGCGCATATTTGCGCATTTTTGCGCACTTTGCGCATTTTTGCGCACTTTTGCGCATTTTTGCGCACTTTGACGCAAAGTGTCCAAAAGACACTTTCCCGCCTTTTGGCCCAGTTTTTGGCTCAGAACCCAAAAGGCCCAGAAACACCATTCCAAGCTCTGAAGCCATTACGTCCATCCTTTTCCCTCTGCCTTTCCATCTCAAGACCTTTGGACGTAATCTTCTTGCCAATCAACCAATATGCCATAAATGATGTTATATATCATTGTGCATCATTTTTCAACAGCAATTCAATGGTGGCAATATCAAATGTTCATTTCAACATTCCAACATCTCATCACGTCATCAAGGCACCCAATCATTCAGAGGAATCATCAAGGCTCAAGAGCAAGTGTTTCAGCGTCAAAGACCAATGACGCCATCAAGCAGTCATTGGTTATTCTCACTCCAAGTATTCATTACAAGGGAATACTTTCAATTCATTCTCAAGTGTATTCAAGAGGCAGTGCCAAAAAGAAGTTGTCAAGTGCCAAAGCTCCACTCAATCCATCTTGGCAACCATATTCATTTCAATACAGTCTGGATCCATCAAGAACTGTATTTCATTTTCAATCATGGGAAATTCATTAAACCCAATTCAGTTTCAATATTAGCCAGCTGTATCAATTCCCAAAACAATCAATACAGCCTCAAGGATCAATACAGATCAGTTTTCAGCCTGAAGAACTCAAGCTCCCAACTTTTCACATATACCGGCTACCCTTTCCACCCTGGGGGGTTTTCCCCAGTTAATTAATATATTTTGATTTTATTTTATCTCTATTTTCTTTTCATTTTAGTTAAGCAAATACTGATATTATTAAGTCAGTCATTTAGCACCTTTCTCTTTTCTCTTTCTTCGCCTGTCAATGGATATTTGGTGGTCATATCCTTACTAATTCCATTATTCATTTTTGGCAGGTTGAAACAGTGATTAAGGACTTACTTGGTTGGCTCTTTGGCCATTTGGCTTCCCTTTCCTCTTTTGCATCTCATCTTGTACCTGCATATCTTTTAGAGGAATCCATTCTTATTACTTTTATTCTTTATCCTTTTGGAGTCTTCCAAGTGAGTTCCCTGATTGCTGAGTGCCAGGCCACTCTTGTATTTCTGTCCAAGAGCCCCTGTGACACAATTCTACGTAGAAATGAGGTAAAAAATTCAAAAATTCATTTAAAAGACAATTCTTAATGAATCTCTCCGAACCTTTCAGGACCAATGGAGACCTGTATTATCTATGTTAAAACCAAAAAGAATTATTGTTTTACTAGTAGAATAAAAAGGTTTACGTACAGTCCATTTTTGACTATTCTATGTGAAACACTGAGTCTTCAAAAATTCACAGTAATTACAAACTGAGATGAAATTGCAAATCAAATTTATAATTTTGAGAAGTTAGTGATTATTTTGGAATAAAAGAAGATTTACAGATGTTACTCATTTTATTCTTAACCATATTGGGGTTGGTAGTCACGTAAAAGCATTAATTAAGTAATTATGATAATCTTATGTGACAACAGATGATGCAGTCAATAATCCAAAAGGGTTTATTGTTTTCTCACTCACTGTTTTTTCAGTTTGCGCCATGGAACTCCTCTGTGAGCTTTTGTTGACTTAAAAGAGGCCTCCTCTTGCTGTTTTTTCCACATAATCATCATCTTATTATCATTTAAATCATTGTTACCAAGAAGTCTTAGCTAAAGCTATTCTTAAGTGTTCTAAATATTTCATAATCAATCAGAAAGACTTTAAATCATAGAATACAACTATATATTGTTGAAATACTGTTATAAATACATTTTTCTCCTTTAAATCCACAATTCTACCTCAAATCTCTCTATCTTATCTTTCAATAGCTCCTTGGAATATTAGTGAGTGATTTATTCTTAATTCTTAATTTTTTTCTCTGAATAATTAGTTTTCTTCAGGAATTATATTTATAATTATTCTTGCAAAAGATAATTATATTTATAATTATTCTTGCAAAAGATAATTTTATTATTAAAATCTTCTTGTAATTGATTCTTGTAGACAATTACTGCTCATTGGTAAAATCACTAGTAGTGTTTAAGACGTGAAAGAAATAATTTTATAATTATTTAATTGAGGTTATAATAATATTTTATTATTATATTTCATAAGAACAGACATAGTACTGTTGATTAATAGTAATATTATCATCAGTTTCATAGTCACATCTTACAAGTTTTGGGAATCCACGAGCTGCTATGATGTTATTCCAGAATATCAAATCATTGTGCATATCTGTATCCTCTTTGTGTCATGGTAGGCATCTTTCACTTTTACTGTTCCTGTCCAATATGCCTAGGCAACCATTGAAGTTTTCTTTGCCTCTTTGGACGAGTCCTGTTACCCAGTCCATGTTGATGGTTTCCCATGGGTTTTTAGGTTCCTCTAGGTGTTGAAGTAACCCATACTTCTTCCCATCTTTCCTGTTTGCCTTTTCCCATCTTTCAGAAGTGTTTATGCATTCACGTAACTTGTGTTCCCATTGAGGCCACCAAACTGTGCTTGGTACCCTCTCTTTTGTCCTTACATCACTCATGTGTCCCATATAGGGACACCATGGCATTCTTGCAGGATTAGGGAAATATGGTCTCTTTCTATAACTGTGAGTGCACTGATGTGCTTCTCTCTGTGGTAAAGAAGTCCATCTATGGAAGAACTCATTTTCGTTGAAGTCCCTCAACCAGGGTCCCTCTAACTGGGATTCCAGTTCTGGGCTCCTGTAATTATGTTGAAGTTGTTGTAACAATATCCTACACTATTTGTGTTTGGAATAAGTTTTCATTACCGACCTGAAGATCTCATTGTTCACTTCTGAGGAGCTGTCACAACCACGTATTTTGACCCTCCTCCTTGATGGCGGCGGCAATCCAACCTGGAGCCAAGCTGGGGCCAATTGGCCATGTCATATCATTTATGGCCAATTGACCCCTTTTGGGTGTTCCATGGCTCTTATGCCATAACCCATTCCATTGGCCACTTATGGCCCCCATCATCCTTTATGGCCTCAGGCCATATCCTGCGTCATTGGCCCTCTTGGCCAATTTCCACCTCACCAACCCCCAGGCCTCCATCACTGTTTTTGGGCCTGGGGGGTCCCTTTGTCTTCCAGGGGTTTCCAGACCCCATGGCCACCTTCATTGGTTTCCTGGCCACCCCTTTCATTATGGGGGTTTTGGCCTAAATGGCCTTTTTTGGGCCATTTAGGCCCCCCACGGCTTCTACGGTCCGCGGGCCGTAATACGCGGTCCGCGGTCCGTAGGCCACGTACCGCGGTCCGTAGGCGGATTAGGCCCCTTTTGGCCTAATCCAATGAGGCCAAAAGGGGCCAAAGGGGGCAGCCACCTAGCCCCCAAGGCCAGGTGGGTCCCAAACCACAATTGGGCCCACCTGAGCCATTTTTGGCCACCAATCCCTTGGACCCAAATTGGACCAAAAACACCTTGGATCCATTTTGGCCATAAATCCCGTAGGACCCACTTTTGGCCCTCGACCACCATGGACCAACTTCACCGTCATGGCCTCTGGCAACCACCAGAGGCCACCAAATCATCTCAACAAGCATTTCCCTCAACTTAAGGGGAATTCTTTCCTTTCCTTCATGCACTCCGTACTCAAGATTGCAGGTGTGGTGCATATATGGTATTATATACCATTATGCACCATTTTTACTCAGCAATCCAATGGTGACGTTTTCAGGACCCAATTCCACTTTTCCATTTCAAGGTCCATAATTCCAACGCCCATTTCGAAGGAGGACTTTTCAGCTTATCAGTCTGGCAATCCATGGCGGCAATTCAGAAGATCATTCACGGATCCCAACCACCTGTATCTGCAGGAGTTGGGTTGGTACAATTCATTCAGGATTATTCTAAGGTCAATTCTCAAGAGGTATTACAAAATTCAATCAGTTGTCAAGACATCAAGTATTCAATACTCTTTGGACAACCCAATTCATCCGTACAGGCCTTATTCAATCAACCTGTATGGCCTTGGCCCAATTGGGCCACTTCTTATTCCACTGTGGGAATTCCATCACACAGTTCAAATTTCAAGATGGCCAGAACTGTATTTCCCGATTCGGACAATACAGTCATTGATCCACCTTCCAGGATCAACTTTTCAGCTTTTCACATATACTGGCCACCTTTCAGCACCTGGGGACTTTTTCCCCAGTTAATTAATATAGTGGATTTATTTTTATCCTTATTTTCTTTTACCTTATTAAAGTTAATACTGATAATCTTAAGTCAGTCATTCAGAACCCTTTTCTTTTATTTCCTCGCCTGTCCAGTGGATATTGGTGGTCATATCCTTATACTAATTCCATTTCCTTTTCTGGCAGGTTGAAACAGTGAATTGAGGATTCACTTGGTTGGCTTCTTGGCTTTTGGCTTCTTTATTATCTTTGGCCATTGGCTTCATCTTTTCTTATCTCATCTTTTGGCATACTTGTTTTCCCCTTTATTCTTTCTTAAAGAAATTCAGTCTTATTATTCTTTTATCTCTGGAGCCCTCCAAGTGAGTTCTTGATTCCTGAGTGCCAGGCCCTCTTCTTCCAAGAGCCCCTGTGACATTATATTAATTAACTCATAATTCTTCTTCATTCATTCTTTTATTCTTATATTTTAAATTCATTCATTCATTTCATCAAAATTATGATTCTTTGACGTTTTATGATCTTATGATTCTTCGTCACCTCTCAATTTTCTCTCATTTGTTCTTCATTCTGAAAATTGAAAGCTGACCCATTTTTTATTTTCTGTTATCTTTTCAATCTCATTCTCAATCTTAATCAATCTATTTTTATCTATAATTCAGGCATTTTTTATCTTTGGTTCTCAAGTTATTCATCAGGTTATTCAGACACGTTCTTCATATCAGGATTCA
Organism: Austropuccinia psidii; assembly: GCA_023105745.1. Classification (NCBI taxonomy): domain Eukaryota; kingdom Fungi; phylum Basidiomycota; class Pucciniomycetes; order Pucciniales; family Sphaerophragmiaceae; genus Austropuccinia; species Austropuccinia psidii. Next base: position 2,338,933 of record JALGQZ010000009.1, on the reverse strand, counting down.
CTTTGATTTATTCCTCAAGAATTTTTGATTTTTTGGAAGAATTCACTTGAAAATTGATTTGATTGACTAATTTGACATAATTGAAATTGACCTCAAGATAATTGATTGACCTGAAGACTTTATTGATTTTGCTGACTATTCACATCAAGATTTTTGACATAAATTGATTTTGACTCAGGAATTCATTTTGATTGATTGATTTTTTCTGCAAGATTTTGATTTGATTTGATTTTGATTGTTTGATTGATTGTTTTTATTGACTTCAAGATTCTCATTGATATTGATTTTTACTTCAAGACTCATTTGATTTGATTGATTGACGTATTTGAAGAATTTTGATTCATTGATTATCCAATTTCCTCAAGATTTGATTGCTGATTTTGTACTTCAAGAAAATTTTGATTTTATTTCATTTATTTTGGTTGTGTATTCCTGAAATCATGCCAGTTCAACATTCACCTCCAGCAAGACAGACCAGATCTCAGGCCAGAACTCAAGCTGTTCTGACTTCAACTCCAAGGGCTCCTCTTGACGGTACCCCAGCAGTTTCTCAACTGAGGGCCAGATTGGACAGAGGACCCATTATGGAAGGAGCAGCACCATCCAGGAAGGAAGGAAGAGGGCCAAGAAGATCAATGTCTTTATCAGGAGTGGTTGGCGGATTCCCAGGATTTTCAAGAACCAGTCCCAAGGTTCAAGGTGAAGATGGTGAAGAGGAGGAGGAGAATTCTGCGGAAGAGGAAGAGTCTAATGGCACTGGGGCTGCTCCTGCTCCTGTGGGAGCATTTGAAGGCACCAGAGGACCAACTCTAGCCCAGTCTGATCAGCCTGCCTCTCATCAGTCTGAAACGTCTTTATTGGCCATTATGCAGCAAATGACTCAGATTATGGCCAATCTTCAAGCAGCTTCTTCTTCTGAATCATCAAGACCACCAGCCTTCAAGACTCCCTCTATGAAGGCTCCAGAATGCTTTGATGGGACTCAGCCCTTCAAAGTCAGAAGCTTTATTCAGTCTTGCCAACTCATCTTTCATAATGACCCGGCAAACTTCTCTCAAGACAGAAAGAAGGTTCTTTATGCCACTTCATTCTTAGTTGGCAGGGCTGCAAAATGGATTGAGCCTTATCTTTCCAACCTCAATAATCAAGACTCAAATTATCTCCTCAATTCCTGGCCATTATTCGAATCCCAATTGTTCACTTTATTTGGAGACCCAAATGAAGTTAGAAAAGCAGAAGCTGAATTGGATGGCCTTAGGATGAAAGAAGGTGGGCATGTTGCTTTGTATATTGCCGATTTCAGGAGTTTGGTTTCAAGAATTGGGGATTGGGGTGAAAGGGCTCTTATTCATCATTACAGGAAGGGTTTGGCCTCCAGGATTCTGGATCAATTGGCCTCCCATCCTTCAAACATTGATTCTCTTCAAGACTTAATTGACGTCAGCCTGGAACTTGATACCAGGTACCATGAGAGGAAGAAGGAAAAGAATCATCATCAAGAGAAGAAGCCTGAAGCCTCAAAGTCTCACTCTTCTCATCATCAAGTTTCTTCAAGTTCAAGACCAAAGAAGAAATTTCATTCTCAAAAGCGGGACAAGCCCCATTCTTCATTGTTGAATAAGGACTTCAAGTTGAAAGGTTCTGAAAAGGAAAGAAGAATCAAGGAGGGGTTGTGTACCTATTGTGGTGGGAAGCATAGTCTTGAGTCCTGTGTCAAAAGGCCTCAAAACAAGGTTACCCAACCGTCAGGCAGTTTTCCCAGCCAGGGAAAAGCCTGAGTGAAGATCATGTTGTGTTCAATGGTCTTCACAGTTTTCCTTCCAGAGCCCAATTGTGCATTCTGAATACTGGTGTCAAGAATTCTCTTAAATTTTTTGTTTTCTCTTCTCTTTCTGATGTTTTTTACAGTATTCTCATTGATTCTGGTGCTACACACTCATTCATTGCAAAGCAGTTTGTTCACAAGTATTCATTGACTACGTCAGAACTTCCAGAGAAGATTCCTCTTATCATTTTGGACTCCTCTGAGTCCCCTTCCTTATTTGTGACTCACCATACTAAATATATGGTTGAGCTCCCTTCCTTCCCAAGCTTTGAATGGGATTTTTTAGTCATTGATACTCCCAAGGGAGAAGACCTCATATTGGGCTTTGACTTTCTCAATCATTTTAATCCTTCTATTGATTGGAGGCAAGGGCTGATCACCTTTAATACTGATCAAAAGGACTATTCTGATCCTTCCAAATCTTTCCGTAATGACTCTTCTTCTGCCAAATCATGTGCAGCTCTGGTTGGTGATTCTAGAACACCATCAGTTCCATCTTCTGTCCATATTCCTTCCCTTAATTCCCATCTGTCATTACCATCATCTGGAGATGAAGTCTTCAAAGAGATTCAAGATGTTGGGGAAGATAATTCTGTATCTTCACTTCATCTCTTCTTTGGGAATATGGACCTTCCTCCTTCATCTTATCATGACTCCCTGGAGGAGTTGTGGGATGAAGAGGAAGAGCCAGAAGAAGTAGAAACCGTGATGAAGGTTGTTCCCTCTGTTTATCACCAATACTTGGATGTATTCTCCAAGGTGAAAGCAGAGAAACTTCCTCCTCACCGTGCCTGTGATCATCATATCAAACTGGAGGGGTCTCTACCTCCAGTTGGGGTGATCTACTCTTTATCCAAACAAGAGTCAGATACACTCAGGGCCTACATTTCAGAGAATGTAGAGAAAGGTTTCATCTGGCCAAGCTCCTCCTCAACAGGAGCACCTGTCCTCTTTGTTAAAAAGAAAGATGGTGGCCTCCGTTTGTGTGTTGATTACCGCAAACTCAATGCTGTCACTAGGAAGAACAAATATCCTGTTCCTCCTATGAACCAGCTTCTTAATGTCTTTAATGGTTCTTCTATCTTCTCCAAGATTGATTTGCGTGGTGCATATAACCTGCTCAGAATCAAGGAGGGTGATGAACATTTGACATGCTTCAGAACTAAATATGGCAGTTTTGAGTACTTGGTTATGCCATTTGGGCTCACCAATGCTCCTGCCTCTTTTCAGAATCTTGTCAATGATATATTCCAAGATCTTCTTGATGTTTTTGTTGTGGTTTATTTGGATGACATTATGGTCTTTTCCAAATCTGAGGAAGAACATGTCACCCATGTGTCCACTGTTCTTTCCAGACTCAGAGCCAATAACCTTTTTGCCAAGGCTTCTAAATGCTTTTTCATGTTTCTAGTGTAGAATATCTTGGTTATGTTGTTTCTTCTGAAGGCCTCAAGATGGACCAAGCAAAAGTCCAGCAGATCCTTAATTGGCCTCCTCCAAGAAACCTCAAGGCTCTTCAATCCTTCCTTGGCTTTGCCAACTTCTACCGCCGTTTCATCAAGAATTATTCAAAGAAAATCAGTTCACTCACCAGTTTCCTCAAGAAAGATTCCTGTTTCCCCCTCAATGAGGAAGCTCTTAGCCAGTTTCATCAACTCAAAGAGGCCTTCACTACCGCTCCAATCCTTTCCCACTTCAATCCTTCTCTACCGACCATTGTAGAGACCGATGCATCCGATTATGCTTTGGGTGCTGTACTGAGTCAGGTCTCTGACTCAGGAAAACATCCCATTGCCTTTGACAGCCGCAAGCTTATTCCAGCAGAACTCAACTATGAAATTCATGACAAGGAACTCCTTGGTATAGTCTGGGCTCTCAAGCGCTGGAGGGCTTTTCTTCTTTCTCTGTCCTCTCCTTTTGAAGTTCTCACCGATCATTCTTCTCTTCAGTACTTTATGTCATCAAAGATCCTTACTCGCCGTCAAGCCCGTTGGGCCGAATTCTTATCTGAATTTCATTTTTCAATCACTTACCGCCCTGGCCGCCTAGCAACTCTTCCAGATGCCTTATCACGTCGGGACGACGTCTATCCGGAGAGGGGGGAGGATTTCATCAGCAAGAATCCAATGAATTTTCAACAACTCATTAAGCAAGATGAAGTTCAACCCTCAAAGTTTTTTGCAGTCAAGGTGGATTCTTTTTCAAATTTGATTGATTCAATTCAGAAGAAATTATGGCAAGATCCTCAGTACAGAAGTATCCTTCGAGATTTGGGTAAAGGTAAATCTGTCCAAGATTATTCTCTTGATTCCTCCTCCCAACTTCTTCTCTTCAAAGATCGGGTGGTAGTCCCAAATGACTCCACAATTCAACTCAGCATTCTTTAAAAGCGTCATGACTCTCCTCTAGCTGGACACCCTGGCCAAGAGAAGACTCTCAAACTTGTCAAGCGGGATTTCCACTGGTCCGGCATGACTCAATTCATTAAGGATTATGTATCATCCTGTCAACAGTGTTCAAGAAACAAGAATATCCACCATAAGAAGTTTGGACTCCTCAAACCTCTTCTAATTCCAAATGGTCCTTGGATTTGTCTCTCAATGGATTTCATCACTCAACTGCCCCTGTCCAATTCTTTTGACTCAATTCTTGTCATGGTGGACAGATTCTCAAAAATGGCGGTTTTTATTCCAACAATGTCTTCAATAACTTCTTTGGATTTGGCCCATTTATTCATCAAGAATATCTTCTCAAAGCATGGCCTCCCATCAAGCATTGTCAGTGATAGAGGTTCACTTTTTGTTTCTTCCTTCTGGACCAATCTTTGTCAGCAGCTCAAGATTTCAAGAGACTTGTCAACTGCTTACCATCCAGAAACTGATGGACAGACAGAGAGGGTAAATCAGATACTAGAACAGTATCTTCGGATGTACGTCAGTTATCATCAAGATGATTGGAACACCTGGCTCCCTCTGGCTGAATTTGCCTACAATAATTCTGATCACTCTTCAACCAAGCAATCACCGTTTTTTACTGTTTATGGAAGAGATCCACAATTTGATTCAGTTCACATCACTCAAGATACTCCTGCTGGAATGTTATCAACAAAAATCCAATCAGTACAGCAAGATGTCAAGAGAGAACTTGAAATGGCCATAAACCGGTTTAAGAGGTATGCAGATAAAAGTAGAGCAAGTCCACCTGTTTTCAATCCTGGTGACATGGTATGGCTTTCTTCCAAGAATATCAAATCAACTAGAACCACCAAGAAACTGTCTGAAAGATGGTTGGGTCCCTTTCCAATCTTGAAGAAAGTCAGTACTCATGCTTACCACCTCAAGCTTCCATCTCAATGGAAATCCATCCACCCAGTCTTCCATATCTCACTCTTGGAACCAGTCAAGACATCAACAATCCCAAATCGGCATCAAGAGCCTCCTCCTCCAATAATTATTGAAGAAGAAGAGGAATGGGAAGTCTCTCAAGTACTGGATTCAAAGCTCAAGAGAAGAAAATTATGGTATTTGGTGGAATGGAAAGGTTTCAGTCAAGATTCAGAAAGATCCACATGGGAACCAGCTGAAAACCTCAAGAATTGTCCTGAACTTGTCAAAGATTTTCATTCGTTATATCCTGACAAGCCAGGACCCAATTCTTCAATGGCTTGAATTTTTATGGTGCTTGGTGGGGAGAGGAATTACCAAAAGTAAGTCCCACTCCTGGTATGCACCTTTAGGGGTATTCTACTCTTCTTTGTTGTAAGCATCACCTTGGCCACTCTGTGAGCACTTTTCAATTTGGACACAGACCTTTTGGCCCGGCTTTCAACATCCGAATTCCAAATTTATGGCCATTCACACTTGGGCAAATGGACCATTCCTTTTTTACTCTCCTTCCCAAGACTTTATTCTTTCAACACATTCATTTATCAAGAGTTTTCTTATTTATGGCACTGGCGGGAGGGGCAACTACTAAAAGTAAGTTCCTCTCCTGGTGTGCACTTCCCTGAGGGGTCTACAATCTGTCAAAACATCACCTTGGCCACTCTGTGAGCACCTGGCATCAAATTCTTTTATTCAGGTCCTTGGTCACTTTCAAAATCAATTGTCGTAATCCGTGATGAAGATTGGATTCCTCCTCAAATTTCATTTTCTTTATTTTTTCTGTTCCTCTCTTTATATCTGTTTCCTTTTCTCTTTTACTCTTTATATTCTTTCAAAATTTCTTTTCTTATAACTCTTTAACGCCAAAATCTTTACGTCAAATCATGTCTTCAACTTTGTCAAAGCCAAATGTCAAGAGAAGATCAAGTCAACCTCAATTCATATGCCAACAAGCTTATCAGTCCAATTCTTCTTTTCAAGATTCAATACCTCTGGAATCCTTACGTCAAATCCGTCTCATTAGCCTCAACAGGCCTCTACCTTATCTTGGTGCTCAGGAGCTCACCATTCAAGGTAGGGGGGTACTGTCACAACCACGTATTTTGACCCTCCTCCTTGATGGCGGCGGCAATCCAACCTGGAGCCAAGCTGGGGCCAATTGGCCATGTCATATCATTTATGGCCAATTGACCCCTTTTGGGTGTTCCATGGCTCTTATGCCATAACCCATTCCATTGGCCACTTATGGCCCCCATCATCCTTTATGGCCTCAGGCCATATCCTGCGTCATTGGCCCTCTTGGCCAATTTCCACCTCACCAACCCCCAGGCCTCCATCACTGTTTTTGGGCCTGGGGGGTCCCTTTGTCTTCCAGGGGTTTCCAGACCCCATGGCCACCTTCATTGGTTTCCTGGCCACCCCTTTCATTATGGGGGTTTTGGCCTAAATGGCCTTTTTTGGGCCATTTAGGCCCCCCACGGCTTCTACGGTCCGCGGGCCGTAATACGCGGTCCGCGGTCCGTAGGCCACGTACCGCGGTCCGTAGGCGGATTAGGCCCCTTTTGGCCTAATCCAATGAGGCCAAAAGGGGCCAAAGGGGGCAGCCACCTAGCCCCCAAGGCCAGGTGGGTCCCAAACCACAATTGGGCCCACCTGAGCCATTTTTGGCCACCAATCCCTTGGACCCAAATTGGACCAAAAACACCTTGGATCCATTTTGGCCATAAATCCCGTAGGACCCACTTTTGGCCCTCGACCACCATGGACCAACTTCACCGTCATGGCCTCTGGCAACCACCAGAGGCCACCAAATCATCTCAACAAGCATTTCCCTCAACTTAAGGGGAATTCTTTCCTTTCCTTCATGCACTCCGTACTCAAGATTGCAGGTGTGGTGCATATATGGTATTATATACCATTATGCACCATTTTTACTCAGCAATCCAATGGTGACGTTTTCAGGACCCAATTCCACTTTTCCATTTCAAGGTCCATAATTCCAACGCCCATTTCGAAGGAGGACTTTTCAGCTTATCAGTCTGGCAATCCATGGCGGCAATTCAGAAGATCATTCACGGATCCCAACCACCTGTATCTGCAGGAGTTGGGTTGGTACAATTCATTCAGGATTATTCTAAGGTCAATTCTCAAGAGGTATTACAAAATTCAATCAGTTGTCAAGACATCAAGTATTCAATACTCTTTGGACAACCCAATTCATCCGTACAGGCCTTATTCAATCAACCTGTATGGCCTTGGCCCAATTGGGCCACTTCTTATTCCACTGTGGGAATTCCATCACACAGTTCAAATTTCAAGATGGCCAGAACTGTATTTCCCGATTCGGACAATACAGTCATTGATCCACCTTCCAGGATCAACTTTTCAGCTTTTCACATATACTGGCCACCTTTCAGCACCTGGGGACTTTTTCCCCAGTTAATTAATATAGTGGATTTATTTTTATCCTTATTTTCTTTTACCTTATTAAAGTTAATACTGATAATCTTAAGTCAGTCATTCAGAACCCTTTTCTTTTATTTCCTCGCCTGTCCAGTGGATATTGGTGGTCATATCCTTATACTAATTCCATTTCCTTTTCTGGCAGGTTGAAACAGTGAATTGAGGATTCACTTGGTTGGCTTCTTGGCTTTTGGCTTCTTTATTATCTTTGGCCATTGGCTTCATCTTTTCTTATCTCATCTTTTGGCATACTTGTTTTCCCCTTTATTCTTTCTTAAAGAAATTCAGTCTTATTATTCTTTTATCTCTGGAGCCCTCCAAGTGAGTTCTTGATTCCTGAGTGCCAGGCCCTCTTCTTCCAAGAGCCCCTGTGACAGGAGCTTATCCCCAATATGGGAGTTTCTGTTCCTTCTGGTTCAGTGTCCTCACTGTCTGGGGTACCACTTTCTGGTGCCCATTGAGAGAATCTGAAATTATTCCTTCTATCTATTTCCATGAAATGGATAGTAATTTTGGATGCTACTTCAGTCTCATAAGCTGGGTTGCTTTTGAAATTCTCCAGTGGCCATCCACTGAGGCCATCTGCATTGGTGTGGCCTTTTCCCTCTTTATATATTATGGTCATATTACCCCTATACTTTTGAATGCATATTTTCCTTCTCAACATGTGTCTATTGGTAGTTTTCATGTTGAGTAAATATTTGAGTGCTGTGAAGTCTGTGTAGATTTAAAAGGGTGCACACTCCACATAATAGTGGATTTTTTCTAGTTCCCAGACTAGGAATAAGGATTCAGTCTGATTTGCTCCATACCTATCCTCTGAGCCTTTCAGTTCCCTAGAGATGTAGCATAATACCCCTTCCCTTGGTTCATCACCTTCAATTTGTCTTTGGTGCAGGGCATCTCCCAAACCTTTACTGCAAGCTGCACCTATTTACAACTTGAATGTTAATTCAAATTCAGGGAGTATCAGAACAGGTGCATTGGTGAGTTCATTTTTGATCCTCTCAAATGCATCTCTCCTTTCCTTGGCTATTGCAAAAACTACATCTTTTGAGAATAACTTGTATAAACTACTAGCTATATGAGCAAAATGATTGATGTTGTTTCTGGATTAGCTAGCAATTCCATGAAAGGATTGCATCTCTTTGGTGTTTCTAGGTACTGGTTTCTGCAGTACTGCTGCTACTTTTTTTTGGTCTATGGCCAGTCTAAGTCCTGAGACCTTATGTCCTGGTGGCAATAGCTCTTGTTGGCCAAAATTGCACTTCTTGAATGAAATTTTGTATTTGATAGGTGTGCATTTATTTAGTACTCTGTCTATGTATTGCACATGGTCTTCCCATGTATCTGAGTATACAATGATATCATCAATATATAGTAAAATCAAGCCTTCTAATATTTTCTTCTTGGAATATGGTGTCCATCATCCTTTGAAAATGGGATGGGGGATTTTTGAAGCCAAATGGCATCCTGATTTACTCATATATACCCATATGGCATATAATCCTGAGTATCTTCATGGGCTTTGGCTTAACTCCATTCTGGTGGAAGCCTTTCATGAAATCCATCTCAGTGATGTATTTGGCTTTTGCCAATTTTTATAAAGCATGGGGTATCCTTGATATAAGGTACCTATTTTCTTTGATGTATTTATACAGTGCTCTGAAATCTCCACACAATCTAGTTTTGAAATCATGCCAAGTGATAAGGACAGGTGTGGTTACTTCCACTATTTCATTGTGTCCTATCTTCCTGATGAAATCCATATCTAGTAGTTCATTGACATGTTTTTCAATTTTCTTCCTAGCTTCCAGTATTGCTTGATATGGAGGTCTTCTTAGCATGGTTGGATAAGGTATTTCCACATCTAGATATAGCTATATATCATGGCCTCTGTATTTTCCCAAGGGCTCTTCACAAATGGCAAAATCTGGTCTGTTCTTCCTCAATATTTTCATTAAACTGAGCTTTTGTTTACTGGTGACATCAGAGGTAAACTGCCCATCTTTAAATTCATTGAGTAGTTCCTCTAAAGGGTCTTGGTTGGACAACTGGTATATATCCAGGGAAAATTTCTTTTTCATGTTTGTACCTATGGTAATGTGCCTATTTTTACTATTGTAGATTTCTATGCCATACATCCTCTGATAGTCTGTTGCCAGAAAGAATCCCTGGATGCGAGCATATTCAAGCACTGAAAAATTTGAGTTTAGCCTGATATTACCTTTCCTATGTGGTATGATTATCTCTTTGATAATGGTCCCAATGGATTTCATCTTCCCTGATGCACTTTTAAAGCTCTTAGCCTTGCTGGAAAACATTTCTCTTTCCCAATCTCGGAAATCTTTGTCCAGATATTCTCTTTCCAATATGGAGCAGTGGCCTCCACTGTCTATGACTTATTGGTGTTGAAAATTGTCAACACATCTGGTGATCTTAGTTGCTGTTCCATGAATATATGCTATCCCCTTAGTTGGTGTGATTAAGAGGGTTTGTGCATATTGTGTGTGTTTGCACAGGTTCTTATTATGAGCTTCTTGTGGTAGGCCTTCTTCCAACTGTATATCCTTAATTTCTAGTTGTTTTTCTTCTTGGTACTCTACTAGGAATTCTTCTATCTGGTCTTGGTTACCAGATATTTCTCTGATGGCATCACCCATGGAGTAAGATTCAGAATCCTCTTCTAGTTTTTCTTCCTCTGGGTTTTTCTCAATGGCATAGATATTTTTTATTTCCTTTGGAAAGTTGTTGGAATAGTGGTCTGTTGATCCACAATTGTGATAATTGTTCTTCTTCTTTTTCACATCTGCCATTCTTTTTTTGGGTTTGTCTTTGTTGCAAAACCTTTAAGGCTGTTACTCTTTGAAACTGTTGCCTCTATATAGAGCATTCTTGCCTATATTTTTCCTCTTCCTTACATCTTGTAAGGTATTGGAAATTTCATCTAAAGTGCAACTCTGAACACATCTCCATTTTATTGCATACTCTAGTTCTCCTGGAATCTGTTTCATGAGTTTGTGATTCCTCATTTTAATGTTCATTTGAGGATCAATAGCTTTAAGTCATTTAGACTGTCTAAGAAACCACTAATATTGATCTCTGTCCACTGAGTATTTGTTATTCTCAAATGACATTGTCTTTTTCCATATACAAGTAGAATTTCTGTACACTTGGATTATCTGACCTTTCCACAATGGCCAGTTTCTTCTGCCATGAATTTCTTTCATTTCTGTGTACCAAATAATAGCATGTCCTTTAAATTCTGTATTTACACTAGCAGTGATGCAGTAGTCTGGTATGCTTGACACATCAAAGAAGAGTCCACAAATATAATTGATGGGCTCCATGTGATCATATTCTGCTACACCACAGAGTTTTGACCAGCTTGAGGCCTCTGGAAGCTGTTTAAGTGCTTCCTTCTCAGAATAAGTCATGTAATCTCCATCTTAGTATTTTGATGGAGACCTTGCTTCATTCTCCAACAGGGAATCTGGCTTGATGTCTTCCCAGTGGTATGGATTATCCAAATAATTGCCTTGTGGTTGGGGTTTTATGTTTTGGAAAATTAAATTAAAAAAAATTGTTAATGACTTGATCTAGAAATTCCTTTTCAATTTTGCAGTGGTGTTTCTCCCCTAACCCTTGGTTAAGTCTTTTGTTGGTTTGTTCTGAGGCTTTGCTTAGTATAGCATGGCCTTCTTGAAGAGGTTTGACAATTTTGTTTCTTGAGGCTGTTTATTCTTCAAACCTCACATCATTTTCTTGGGTTTGCTCTGAAAATTGGGAAATTTGTAACCACAGTTGATTACTTTTGATAATAATCTCAGGTGTGACAACACTTGTTTCCATCTGAGTGGGGGTAATATTTCTATGAACAGGACTTCTGATTCTATTAGAATTATTTACAACTATTTCTGGCTCTTGTGTACTTCTTTCACCAAGTTCACCAACATCTGTATCATTGGGTCTGACTTTTTCTGCCTTTGGTTGAAAGAAGTCTTGTTCTTCCCTTTTGATCCTTGTTTTGCCTGGAAATTACATGTAATTGTGAATAATGCTGACTCTTAGCCACTTTTTTAGCCAGTGACTCAAAACCAGGGCACAAGCTTGACAGCCAAATACCATAAATCAATGGTATGGCCAATGGAACTGAGCCAAATTAGCTCAAAAGGTATCACAAGAAAGAAGAAACTCACCCCTTCCAAATATACAAATCCTGTCATCACAAGACAAAAAAAACAAAGTTATTCCTACTCAAAGTTGTTTCTTAGCATAAAACTTAATTTTAACCTGTCATCTAAAATAAATAGGAAAAGTCTTAACCCCATCAAATGGGTATTAAAAATGGATCTCCAAGTCAGGGATATCCAATGGTACTAGCCAAACTGAGCTAGCACCAGAATCACAGAAGTTAAGACCAAAATGAGGTCAAATAAGAGTGATTAAAATATTTAACTCTCATCTAACTTCTACAGTTTTAGTGTGAGATACCTAAAGTGGGTATTTCTGCAAATTTAACAATCAGGGATATCTGATTGTGCCAGTCATTTCCCAATATCTCATATAGAAAAAAAGATATGGAGCAAGCAAGCGCCATACAGTTCTTGGGCAAATCATAAATGTGTATAAGAAAACTTGTACATGGCATAAATCTTCCTTATTTAATTATAACCATACCAAATGATAAACCATTGTGTATAACACATCCAGGGATACCAAATGAACCAACTTTGAGCTTGATATCTCAAAGACCTGCAAAGGTATGGCAGTTTTAAGCTCCAAATGCCAAAATTAAACCGATACAGTCTTACATTGGGATATTCTCCCATAAGTATGTTTATGAGGTTTAAAAAAGATGAAGTAGCTTTTTTATATTTAAATACCTCATAATTCATTCAATACTGGTGTCCCATACAGGTTCTGCACAGCATTCTATGTGTCATACACATCAGAAGAGGGCCATGTAGTCCCTAGGTGAAAATCTGAAGTGAAACACTGTTCACTTCCTCTACATGGATGGTCTAGAGGGCCATTCCACCCCTTTTTAGGATAAAACGAGGCCTTTTCTCCACCAGAAAAGGCTTCCTCATCCTGCTCTTGAACTCCTACATAGTACAACTGTCAAAAACATTTATACTCTTGGAAAATAATCAGGTATAATTATATTGTAGTCTTTATTATAATAATCCAATTGGTAAAGCTGCACCCAGGGGTTTCAATAGTGCTCACCACCACTAAAATTCTTTTAGTAAAGCCCTTATATTTTAAATAAAACCTCTTTTTATACTTATTATCCGTGTCAAAGTCAAATTTTAGGTTGTAAATACTATTATTATCACCTCTTCATAGACTCAGCCTGACACACTTATCTACTTGTTCCTGAATGGTGTGAAGCCACTGGAGAGTTGGGTTGGTCTACTCCTTGTGACCATGAAGGAATCAGATTATGCTCTTTCTGGTTCAGTTTTTCTTCTATAGCTGGATAGCGGCTTGATTTTCTCTTATCCTGGTTTCCCTCTTCTCTAGGAGCTTCAACTGTCTGTTGGGATTCCAACCTTTGGTGATTACCCTAGGATATTGAAAGGGTATCTCTTTGAGACATACCTGCTGGAAGTATGCTCCCAGTTCTGCCCAATATGAAGCCATGTTGAAGCTCTTGTTTTCCATGCTCCATTGAAAAGATCTTTCAGGATTTGGTGAAGCTGAAGAGCTTGATCCATATCCTTCCAGTGCTCTGGTTTGAGGCAGCCATTGAATTGGAAGGTCAATGCCAGTGTGGGTATGCTTTCCCTCAGTTTCCAGCCATCTATTATGGTGTCCATGGTGTCTATACCCTGGTGTTCTGCCTCTCAACAGTCCTGTTCTATTCTCTGGCTAGTTCATGAGGTGTAGAGGGGACAGTTTAGTGTTTGCAAGCAGTCAAAAACTTTGTTTCCTTAGTGTATTTACCTTTTACTGTGCCTTGTAATTTTTTTTTCTACTTCTTGGGGAAATTTGCCTTTAGAAGTTCCAAATGAGTTAATTATTGTAATCTTCCCTGTACAAGCTGTCAAGGTTGCTTTACCTTGTATGGATTCAGAGGTTTGTAGTTTTCTACTCCTCTGAGTAGGTATTGCAGTCCACCTTTGGTGGTAATAAGGCCTTCACTGTGCCTTTTCCCTTTTCCCTTTTGTACTGTTGTATCTAAGGGATTCACAATTGTTTTGCCTTGTGACTTTTTTTCAAATGGTATGAAGCTTTCTTCCACTGAAACAGAAAGGTAGAGGACATATGTCAGACAAGACTTCTTGGAATGGTTTTTGCATGTCTAAAAATGTCCTCTGGGCAATATTTTATTATATTGTGCCCTTTTATTATGAGTTGTAATTGTGATATTCAATCACACATCATAAATCCTGTATGGTTGATTTATGGTATACAATTTGTATCCCAATGTCTCACATATTAACTCTTAATTAACAAGTGTAATCTTATAAGTGGTTCTTTAAAGGACAATTGAAATTATCAATATGTCGAACCACACCTCTGAAGCTGTTATTTACAATTCAGAGGCTTTTCTCTTTTCAAAAAGAATGTACTAGGGTTCTTTGAGTGTTTTGATATCAAAAACACACCAAAAAGAGTCTGTGGTGATTAAATTTTAATCAAACCAGATAAAAAATAGGAAAAAACACAGTGGTATATATTTATATACCACTGAAAAAAACAATAATATATGATATTCAATACATTATTTTTTTAAGTTTTTTTACGCCTGAAAAAGAAAAGAAGCAATGATTAAAGTGATAAAAATTAGGAAAAAAACCCACTTTTAACGCCATATTAGTCCAAAATTCCAAAAAAACACATCCAGGCCCCAAGAATTCCAGGATGAGTCTATAAAGAAATTGTGATATGACTATTTTCAGCTTAAAATATGACTGTGACATGGTTTTTTTTAATAAAAAAGATTGGAGGAATTAATATCAAGGGTTTTACTATAGAAAAATAGTGGTGGTGAGTGCTATTGAAAAGCCTGGGTGCAGCTATACCAATTAGGTTATTATAATAAAGAATACAATAGCTTTAGCTATAAGTATACCTAATTGTGTTCCAAGGGTGTAACTGTTTTTGACAGTTGTACTACATAGGAGTTGAAGAGAAGGATGGGGATTTCTATTTGGGAAGAGAAAGGTACCATTTTAACCTGAGATTTGGTGAAAAGGTCATCCACACCATTTCACATAGAGGAAGTGAAGAATTTTCAGTTTCAAGTTCTGGAATGTGGCTCTCTCACAGCCTGTATACTCTTCAAAAAGCTCAGATGGGGTTTCAAAACCACACCTCAGCAGTCTTCACCAACACAGGGTGAAATGTTTCAACTGGGGACCAAATAGCCCTCTTCTGATTTGAAGAATGCTGTACAGAACCTGTATGGGAATATGGAACTGAATAAACCATGAGTATTTTAAGTAAAAACAACCTACTTTGTCTATTTGACACCTTATAATCAAAGATACGGGAAAGTATCCCACAGTAAAGGTGTATTGGCCAGACTGTAGGATTTTAACTTTAAAAATGGCATACATTTGTCAGTTTTTGAGATATTGAGCTCAAATTTGGGTTTTTAGTATTTTTGGATGAGATCTACACAATGGTATCTCATTTGGTATGGGTATCATTAAATATGGAAAAGTTATATTATGTTCAATTTGTTTATCCAGATATGTATTTTTCTCCAGACCTGTATGGAACTAGTTTTTGCCATAAATTTTGTTCTATTTTAGTTATGGAAAAATAGATGGCACCATCAGATAGCCCAGATTGAGCTCTTTCCGCAAAGACCCCACTTTAGCTATCTCACCATAAAACTGTAGAAGTTACATCAGAGGTGAATATTTTGTTAACCCTTATTTGACTTCATCTTGGCCATAAATTCTGTAGTTCTTTTTCTAGCTCCATTTGGCTAGGATCAGGGGATTGGCCTAATTAAGAGATTTAATTTAAAGAAAAATTTGATTTGGTTCACCCTCTTTCTCTGGCTTTTAGATGAGAGGTGAAAATTAAGTTTATTCTCAGAAGCTGCTTTGAGCTTCAATTACTTTGTTATTCTTTGTCCTATGATTATGGAACTTGTATATTTTGAAAGGGGTGATTTTAATATTTCTTTTGAGACCTTTTGAGCCCTTCATGCTCACTTCCATCTTGTGGTGGTATTTTGTTCTACCATTAGTTTATGGTGTTTTGGCTGTGATGCTTTTGCTCTGGCTTTGAGTTACAGGTTGACAGTAATCTTGGATGGGGAATTCATTGGTGTAAGTTATTTTATATCTTTGTTATTTCTTTCTGAAATAATGAGGAATTTATGCCTTTTTATTTCATTTTTACTTCTTTGAATAGACTTTTGGTGATTGAGTTTTGATCAATATCATTGAAATAAGGTTTCCATTTGTTTGTGACTTTTTTTGGATATGTGGTCATATCGCAAAGGCTCACTTAAAGTTCCACTTCAGAACTGTTATGATGCATTCATAGTGCTTTGAGATAACTAATATTAGTCACTCTGATATCCTTTAAGATTCAATTAAAATATTTTGAGGTATCAAACAAGTACAAGCTAGTACAGTATTGGTATAAACCAGTATTGATCAGAGAATATACAATCCAACGAGCTTGGTAGATATTTGTGATATCAATAATCCAAGGCCACATATCTCAAGGAACTGATTGTCTCTTATATTTGGGATGTTTGATGCTTACGCTTCCAAAAATGGCAGAAGCTTTGAGGTTTTGATGTTTTTTGATATACTCTTTTACATGAGTATGTGGCTTCCAAAGCTTATAAGCCCAAATTCTCTGTTAATTTAGCAATATATCGGAACTATCATGATACATAATTGTAGTTCTGTATTATATCTACAATTATCTATACCTTTCAATACAATTGTATGTATAAATGGAGAAATTGAAGGGGTTTATTTATATTACTATTTTCATAAATCCTGTATTTTGTTTCAAATCCTTGTGAACCAATATTCCTTAGCTAATTTTGAGATTCACTTGTCCACAATAATTGAGCTTGAAGCTCTAACTAAGTAATTTAATTTTACTATAGATTTGTAAATCTTCTGTAAGATCTTTATACAAAATTCTTCTAATATTAATAATAACCAAACATATGATGACTTTCCTTAGTAGAAAATAGAATCAAACCTGTTCTCCTAAGCATAACCATATATAATTTTTGAAAAAAATAAAATAAAATAAGGAGAGTCATTTGTATTAAATAATTATATAAAAAAACAATTCTTAACCATTATAACAAATTCTCATTATCCCCATATTCCTTTATTTGCTGACCTTTAAAATGATAAGGGGTATAGAGCTATAAGTGAGACAATTATAAATGGAGAAGACCATCATTTTTCAAAAAATTGATCAGACAAATCTTTCAGGGATGAATCCTATAGAGAATTTGTATATAAAAAACCTGTCAATAGATAAAAAAATATAGCCATTCAGAGAAAAAATTACCCCTAATATTTATTTAATACAATGATTCAAAAAACAAAATTTGTAGTATTTAAGAATTTTAATATGATTAAAACAGACCACAAAATAAACATCTTATGAAATTTAAACAACTTTTATTTTGGGATATTATTAAATTTTATGAGAGCAAATATGTGAATTTGAATAGAATCTTCAAGAAAACAACTTTATAAAATCAAATGAATGATTGGTGATTATGAAAGATTTAATTTGAATTATTTGATTTCAACTCTTCATTTGTAATTCTTTCAGATTGAAAGAACTTGGAAATGAATCAATAATATGAGATTATATATTTAATATGATATTACTGATTTCAAAAGTATAATTGATTGATTGCAATGATTATGAATGGAAACAGTGAGGAAAATAGTTATTTTTGGTGTTCAGAGAAACTCTCATGATTTAAAGTAAATATAGAGGATGTTCTCAGATAAAAACTTAAAGACCACTCTTAAAAGAAGTTTTTTTTAGCACAAGCGCACTTGTTTTCGATATTATTTCCAAGTTACTAGTTTTATGCTTAGCTCCAAAAAATCTAATCCCCATCTTTGAGGAGGGAATATAGCTTTATTCTTTATGAATTAAAGCTTTCATTAACATTCTTCATATGAGAAATACATAAAGAAATTTTCAACAAAAAACCTTTTAATAAAGTTTCTAATCAATTTAGCAGGTAAAACGTTTACTTAATAGTATTTAAAGGAGGTTTTTCAAGGGTAAATATAAAGGAATCCCACTTATAAAGGATATTTAAATCTCAATGTTTACACAGATAACATTGAATCTTACTCCATGTGAAATATTTAAGCAAGCCTATCAGGAAAGAAAGTTTCTCTGAAATTTTGAACCTATTACTCTTTTTCATTTAACAATGGAAATATACACCGAACCTTAGCTTTTCATAAAGTCATGATTCCTTTAGATTTATTTCGAAGTTTATTTAAGCTTACTTAAGTTTCTTTAGTCCTTCAAATGTTGATTGTAAGAACGCATTTAGTTATTTACATTGTGGCAGATTGTAATTCCAGTCCAAATTAGGGGTCAAAATCTGTAATCTTCAATTTCATATTAAACTATAATCTTAAAGTTAAAATAATGTTAAAAATCCTTCAATACAGGAGGAAAACCATATTTGGGCTCTTAAAGATGCCAAAATCTGGGAACCCTGGCACCATTTTCCATTTTTGCCTCTTTTCCACCTTTTGCATGCAGTTTTACCATGAATTTCTCAAAACACAAACCATGGATTTAACCAATTTCACTTGAGGTCACACACAATTTGCAGCCTGTATGAAAAATCCTTACTCAATCCAGTAAGTATACCTAAACACCTCATGTATGATATAATTTTTGTAAGTCCATATAAAACTAATGCAACTTTAAAATTAACATTATTATTGATAGTTCAAGTTTTTATCAAATTTTGCTAAATTGCACAAGTGTACTGTGAAATTCTTCAATCGTCCAATAACAGTAAAAATAAACAATTTTTGGCATAACAACTTATAAGTCCACCCTAGATCATTTTTTATGTGGAATACACAATTGAAATAAAAATTATACCCTCTTTTATCAAAAAAAAGCTAAAGTAACTTTTCATTATTTTTTGTTTTTAACACCATTCAAAAAGTCAATCCTTTACTGAATCCAATGTATGAAATACTATTTGTGGCGTTTTGCTTATGTTCTAAACATTCCACAGGCTCAGAAATGATATAATGAAGAATGTGAATTATTTCTTGATTATTTTAATATCCCCATATTTAATTATAGTAATAAAACTCATAATAAGAATCGTCACGACCATCATTAAATGAGAGAGCCTTTCGATCTAATTTGGAAACAGTTTAAGATATAACAGTAATGGATTGAGATCATATTTACTGCCTTATATCTACATCATAGACTCTATCTGACAAGCAGAAAGTATTTTACATAATATGGAATAAATAAGCAGGATTTTACATGCTCATAGCATGAATTAAAAGTTTTATGATCGCTGCATTCATGACTTGATTACATTATCACCTTCTTTGCAACTAATTCATGATAATAGTGATACGTTAATGACACGTCAGACACAACAAATTCTAGAAAAGGATGGAATCGACTTCTCCCGATATACTACCTCACAGGCATATTTTTATCAAGACACCCCACACCCAAATAAATTCAAACCATGTGAGAAAAATCCTGTGAAGCTTCATCTTACCATATTGATAACGAGATTTTACAAGAGAAACAAAGGAATTTATAATAAGAATGCTGAACACAATTTTGTCTCAAGAATTTCATTTATAAGCCTTCAAAGTCCCTAAAAAGGAAGTATTCAAATGAGGACCTTTAATTATCATTAATTCGTTTGGGAAAGTGTAGTAGAAGTAAAGTTCACTGAGGAGGCCATTCGGAAACATTGATTAATCTCTTTTAGCCCTGTCAAACCAAATTACTGCGCCAGAATATCTAAATATGGAAAGAAAGGCTTCCCCTACAGAGTAGTAGAGAAGAAATCTCACCTAGACCTGTGAAGAGAAATTAAGGCCAGAGGAATGCAAATTAGTGGTAAGTATTATAGGCAATAACCGATACATCTTATAAGACAGCTACCTGAAAAGGACAAATGGCCAAATGGAGGAGAAATTCTAGAGATCAAATATCAAATCAGGGGAGCTTTACCCTAAAAACGAAGTGATAAGTCTCATAAATAATAAGCAACTTTGAGGGTTGTTATGTGATTCTGTTACTCAAAAAGGGCACAAGCTTGATATTAATATACCATCGCAGGATTTTCAAATCTAAAAGTCATAAATTACCAAAATTCTATTCTAAGAGAATACAGCTCATAAATACTACATTAAGATAGAGTGAGAAGTCCTCCGTCATAATAAACCTTTTTATTAATAAATAAAATCCTTGATATATTAGAACTATTTGTTTTTCAATAAAAAACTACAAAGGGAAAAATCAATTCACACCCTGTATTTCTGTCTTGTTACTGAAACAAATGGCATGAAATTCTTATTATCTTGGAAAGCTTGATGATATATTTCAAATAATCCCAAGCAAGGTGTTGAAGCACCTACATATCAAAATATAGTTTTTTAAGAATAAATATTTTATGGAAAACTCATTTACATTCTAGATATTTTTTGGGGTGAGTCTATATAGTAGCTATAAGGTTAGAGATAAAAGCTATTATCATGACTGTGACATGTTAAAAATGATTGAATGAAGATAAAAAATTCCTACTTTTACATGATAAGAGTGGTGATGGGGGTCTATTTAGGACCTTGGTTGCACTAGACTAATGTTTTGGACTTCAAAAATTCGTACAATAATTAATATTTAATTTCATTTGAGTTATTCTAAGGGCACTACTTAAGATTAACAGTTTCTCTCCATAAAAATATTAATAATAATATAGTGAAGGACTTCTCCAGTGAGGGAAGATGTGCTTGCAGCAGTCAACACAAAAAACAAAGGCCACCATCCTCTTTCTTAACAAAAACACAGGTGCTACTGTTGAGAAGGATCTTAGAAAGACAAAAACTTTGCCTACAATCTCTGAAATGTAGGCCCGCAGTGTTTCTGAATTATGATTTGATAAGGAGTAGATAACACCCCCTGGAGGTAGAAACCCTTCAGTTTGATATGATGATTGCAGGTGCGGTGTGGAGGAAGTTTCTCTGCTGTTACTTCGGAGAACACATCCAAATATTGGTAATAAGCAGGAGGGACTACCTTCAGCTCATTTTTAATTTCCTCTGGTTCTTCTCGTCATCCCACTGCTCCTCCAGGTAGGCATGAAAACATGAAGAAGGAAGGTCCATATCCCCTTGAAAGAGATGAAGTGAGGATATTGCAAGATCTTCTTCAAAATCTTTTATCTTTTTGAAGACATCATATATCAATGGAAGTAATGACTGAGAGGACATCTTTGGAGGAATATGGACAGAAGAAGGAAGGGAATGTTCCTTAAGTTCACCAACAAGAGAAACACTATTGACAGCAGTGGTAGAGTCATTACAAGAATAAGAAATAATACCACTACAAGCCTTATTACTAGGATCATAGGTGAGTAATCCCTTTTTCCAATCAATGATGGGAATGAAATGGTAAAGGAAATCATATACCAACATGAGGTCTTCTACCTTGGGGGAATATCTGATAAAGAAATACTATTCAAAGTTTGGGAAGGAGGGCATGTCAACAACCCACTTGGTATAATGGGTGATGAACAAGGAACTAGATTCATTTGAATACAAAATGAAAAGATATTCTTTTCAGGGAGCTCTAAAACAGTCAATGAGTACTTGATAACAAGATTATTTTCAATAAAGCAGTTTTTAGCACCAGAATCAATGAGAATACTATGAAAAATATCAGAGAAAGAAGAAAACATAGGAAAACTCAAAAATTTATTGACACTAGTATTCAGAGTGAACAATTATTCTCTTGAAGGAAACAAGTGACAACCATTGATCAAATCCTGATTCCCACTCAGGCCTTTACCTGCTTTCTAGGGAAGGCTCTTGATGACCCTTGCCTATTCTGAGGCCTCTTGGAGCATTTTTAAATTGGGTGTTTTCCACCACAATAAGTGCATAAGACATCTTTAATCCTCCTCTTCTTTTCAAAACTGATTAATTTATTGTCCTTATTGAGGAGTGTAGCATGAGGCATATCCTTAGAAACTTGAAACTTCTTCCCCTTTTTGCTCTTCTTGTGATGAAGCTTCTTGGAAGATGAATCTTGAGGAGTCCTGAAGGAATTGGTTCCAGTGGCCAGAGGCTTCTTCTCTTGATGACTACTCTTTTTCTTCTTCCTCTCATGGTACCTGGTATCTAACTTCAAATTAATATCCATGAGTTCTTTAAGGCTATCAAAATTAACAGGGTGAGAAGCCAATTTAACCAATAGCCTTGGTTCCAGGCCTCTCCTCTAAACATGAATATATTACCTTTCTCCCCAATCCCCAATTATTGACATTAAGCTTCTAAAATCAGAAATGTACAAAGAGGCATGACCACTTTCCTTCATCCTGAGATTATCCAAATCTTTTTCAGCTTTTTTGTCCTCATTGGGGTCACCAAACAGATTGAATAACTGGGCTTCAAGCAACTTCCAGGTATTGCGGAGAAAACATGGGTCTTCATTGGAAATAGTTGAGAGATATGATTCAATCCATTTTCCAGCTCTACCAGTGAGAAAGGAAGTTTAGTAAAGAATCTTCTTCCTGTCATAGAAAAATTTCTCTGGGTCATTATGGAATATTAATTGACATTATTGAATAAATCCTCTCAGATTATATGATTGAGTACCATTTTAAGAAGCAGGTGTATGCACGGATCAATTATTGAATTCTGGGGTTCTCTAATTGTCCCAGGGAGAAACCACTTGAGTGGTTTTTGCCAAGAATTGAGTAATTTTCCACATCATCTTCCCAAAATTTGGTTCAGCTTGAGAGACAAAAGGTTGATTAGAAAGGATTAGATTTGCAGCTTCAGAAGACCTATGTGCAACTTGTAAGGCAGCTTCCACTTCAGTCTTATGAGACTCTTCCTCTTCCACAGAGTCCTTCCCCTAATCTGCTTCTAGGCCTTGGAGAAATTCCAGGATAGCCACCCAACAAGCCAGATAATGATCTTGATCTTCTTTATTTGATACCTCCTCTTTGGGAGGGACCTTCTTCTTCCTTTGGTGCTCCAATGTCCAAATCTGTACTCAGTTGATCAACTAAGGGTGTGCAGTCAAGAGGATCCCTTGCTGTAGGAGTGAGAACAGCTGGATTTCTTTGGGATATTCTATTTTTTGCTGGAGGGCTATGCTTTACAGGCTTTATTTGAGAAGTCAAGATAGCTTGATGATACTTTGAGAACAAAAATGAGGCTTTACCAATTCAAATCAAAGAGTCTAAGCCTGTAACTCAAAACCAGAGCACAAGGATGACAGCCAAGGACCATCAACCAATGGTAGAGCAAAATACCACCAAAACATAGATCCAAGCCAGACCAGCTAAAAAGGTATCAAATGAAAGAGGAATTCCACCTCTTGCCAAATATACAAATCCAATCTTGATAGGACAAATATTCCCAAAGTTATTCCTGCTCAAAGAGGCTGCTGAGCATAAACCTTGATTTTCACGTCTCATTTAAAATACAGAAAAAGAGGCTTAACCCAAGAAAATGGGTATTAAAATTGAAGCCTCAAGTCAGCGATATGAAATGGTACTAGCCAAATTGAGCTAGCACCAAAACTACAGAAGTTAAAGGCAAAATAAGGTCACATGAGGATGAATAAAATATACAACTCTCATCTAGCTTCTACAGTTTTTGTGTGAGATACCTGAAGTGGTGTCATTTTGGAAAGCAAAAAATCCAAGCTATGTGATGGTGCCATCCATTTCCCCATGTCCCATCTAGAACAAAAATTTATGGGGCAAGGAAGCTCCATGCAGATTTTGACAGAATCATATATCTGGGTAACAAAAATTGCACATGGCATACCTTTGCCATATTTATTGTTACCAATACAAAATGAGGTACCATTGTGTAGATCCCATACAGACCTACACAATGAACTAACTTTGAGCTCAATATTTTGAAAACTGACATAGGTATAGCAGTTTCAAGGTTAAAATTCCACAGTTTGGCCAATACACCTTTACTGTGAGATACTATCCCATAACTATAATTTTGAGGTATCAAATGGACAAAGAAGGCTTTTCATACTTCAATACCTCAGATGTTTTTCAATACTGGGGTCCCATACAGCTTTTGTACAGCGTTCTATGCCTCATACAGGCCAGAAGAGGGCTGTGTGGTCCCCAGATGAAAATTTTCACTCTGTATTGGGGAAACCTACCCAGATGTGATTTCAAAAGCACATCTGAGCCTAATACAGAGTATACAGGCATTGTGCAACCCAGAAGCCAACACTCTGAAGTGAAAAATCTTCAATTCCTCTACATGGATTGTCTAGAGAACCTTTCCACCCCATTTCAGATTAAAGGAGGGCTTTTCTCTTCCATAAAAGGAATCTCAATCCTGCTCCTGAGTTCCTATGTAGTACAACTGTGGAAAATGCTATACTCTTGGAAAATAATCAGGTATACCTTAAATTTACTGTATTGTAGCTCTTATTATCGCAACCCAACTGGTAAGACTGCACCAAGGGTTTTCAACAGCACTCACCAACAGTATTCCACAATAGTAATGCCCTTATATTACTATTTAAAACCTTTTAAACTCGTAATTATCCATGTAAAAGTCATATCTAAAGTCATAAATACTATTATTACCTCTTCATCATAGACTCAGCCTTACAAAGGGAATATTGAGGTGAAATAATAATATTGAGAGCTTCAAATCAATGCCAATCAATAATTCAATTAAGTCAATTCAAAATTAAAATCCAATATTTCTTGAGGAATTCAGTCAGTCAGTCAATGTCTTCAAAAGTAAATTCAATGTCTTGAGGAATCAAATTCAAATCAATAAATCAAGTTAAATCTTGAGGATACATCAGAGATCTTGAAGTGTCAAAATGAAGTCAATAAGCCAAATAAAGTCCTGAAACAAATTAGAAAAAAATTCTTGAGGAACTAAAATAAAGAAATAATCAACCCAAAATCAATCAAAATCCTGAATTTCTGAATGACTCATCCAATGAATTCCCATCAATAAAAACCTGAAAAGACTCTTGAAATCAGACAGAAAAAATAATGGATAATTGATTAAGAATTGACTGTTAAGTGAAAAGATCATTAATTATAAAGAAATGATAAAAGGGTTCAATTTTCATATGAATAAAATGAATGAGATGTAAATTGATGAGAATAATAAAGTGATAAAATTATGAGAATTCATAATTGATGAATGAGAGAAATTAAGATAACTGAATGAAAGAAAGAGACAATTGTGAGTTGATTAATATAATGTCACAGGGGCTCTTCCAAGTGAAGATGGTATCAAACTCAGTAAACTGGAACCCCCTTATGGAGGACTCACGATGGGATAATATGAAATACACTCATAATTGTAATTAGGATGGAATTTCTAATGAAATAGTAAAGGGGAAAGAAAGAAAAAAAATAATAATGGTATATAATAGAAGAGCCAGCTACAAACAAGTCCAAATCCACTGTTTCAACCTGTCAGAAAGAAATAGAAGTGTGAATTTGGCTAGGCCACCACAAATCTACTGAAAAGGTGAGGAAATGAAAAGACCATCTTAATAGCAATAAATATAATACTCCAAAATAAAGAATAAGAATATTAATAAAATAATGAAGAAAATATATTTTCTAATGGGGAAAGTTCCCAGGGGGATGAAAAGGTGCTGGTATATGTGAGAATCCAACAGCACTGATCCAAAGACTGAATTTTTGTGAGAGGAATCTTCATTTTAATTTATTTGGATAATACAGCCTCTTTATGGATTAGCAGCTTATGTAAAAGAGGTGTGGTTGAGTTAGGGGATCATGCAGTTTCAGACTTGTGAATCCACAACTGTATTTGGTGAGTCAAGCCTGTAAAATTGTTTACAGCCTGTATTGATGAACCAAGCTGTAGGAATTTTTCTACAAAAAGATTTGCTGAAAATTATTACTTATGCAAGTACTGGATTGCTGGTTTTATGAGTTTGAGTGGGGCTGAGATTGAATACCCTCACCCTTGAATGGTAGCTGTGACATACAGAAAATCAGCCAATTTTGAGATGTTTATTTTTGAAACTGATACAGATATCCTGGCTTTAAGTTCTGAGATATTTCAGTCATAACCAAATTTCCAAAAGCCCTTTATCATAGTCATACATTGACTGAAACCAGTATTTCAGATAAGTATTGTGAATCACCAAGGAAGGTGTATGTTTCTCCCCTGTTTTGAGGCCTATATGTTCAAAACAGACATAGGTCCACTGGTTAGAAGATCATCATCCTGTTTAAGAAAGAAGAAATAATTAATCTGTTGGAAGTGACATATCCTGTGAGCCACAAATTGAACAGGAGTCTTAGGTACTCACAGTTAAGGAACTGGGCTTTTGAAGGTGTTTTTACAAATGTCAAAATTTCTCATACCTATTTTAACTTTCTGTTTTGGATATTTCACAGCTTTTTATGTCTGTAATAGGGGTAAAAATGGGTATAAGCTCATGAATTCTTTGAAGAAGCTATCATGTTTGTTTAAGGTGTGAAAGAAATGAAGAGCACTTACTATTATCACATTAAAATCTTTTTAACACTCTTATTGTACTGGAAGTTTAAATTTTCACCCCCTATTGGAAGAAAGAGCCTTCTACATTTCTGAAAGTTCCAATTACTCAGGCTTAAGTTAAGAATTATGTGCTAGGTAAATCAAACTACAAGAAGGTGGAAAGAATGATAATTTGAATTATCATGGGTGAATAAATCTACAATTCCCTTGAGGGCACCTGAAAAAAGAATAAATGACAGTTTTGACTTTAAATTAATTATTAATAACCTATGATTAAATTGTAACATTAAAATGCTTTTTAAGAATATTATTTCTCATGGAATCTATTTGATATTATTAAAATATAACCTCTTGTAGCTATTATCATAGTTACTGTAACCCCAGCTCTCAAATTACTCATCACGACCATGATACTATAGTAGTTGCTTTCAATATTTTTATCAAATGATCTAAGTGTTTCAAACTGATAGCTTTAGATATAGAAATGAGAAATTTCAGTTATTCTGTATATTCATACTAGCACATGGGAAGAAGTCCAGCTCCACTTTTTATCAAAGCTATATGTATCCATCATAAATAAGTTATATTTATTAAGATAGAATGGAGCAATTGTGAAGCCTTCATTACTTTTTTGTAAAAATAATTACTTGATTAAAAAAAGAAGACATAAGATTTGAGTGAAAATTTTGATAGTGTGTATTGAGAGAGTAGAATGAAATTATGTCTGGAATTGGAATCCAGAGGTACCCAACCTCATATCTCTTCAAAGGAAGATACTCTATTCAGAGGTGCAGTAGAAGACTTGAGCCATCTTTTTTTGAAAAATCAGACTATATAGTTATATGAATATGTAAGTGCTATCTGTTGATTTTAGTATTAATTGCTCAATAAAACTATTAACACAGCTTTGTAAAAATTTCTCCTAGAATTATTCCTTTCCCTCAAGTTATATGATGGGTATAGAATGAAGGAGGAATGCATTTTTGGTCATGGATTTATTAAGAAATAGGGAACAATATGCTAGTACATCAAGAATAAAGTTAAACATTTGATAGGTCCACTTGATAGTTAGCTATATTTTATGTTGATTTCTCTTTCCCAAAATAAACATTTACCTCTTAGCCAAAGAATATACATTATAATTAATATCTTTCCTCGAGGGAGTGGCAAAAATATATAGAGGTCAACTAAAATAGAAGCTTAATTTCGGCTCTATAATAATTCGTATGTAAATTTGCATTGATGATAATTAACTCTGTGATATTACTTACTATTTCTCTCAATGGGATCTCATTACGTACTATTTTATACATGTTTTGAGGAAAATAAGGAGGATAATAAGAGGGTAATATCATTTGAATTGGTAAAACTCTGAAAAAACACTTATAGGTCATAATACGTAAAATAGCGCTTCATAGATATTTCAGCCCAACTAAGGTGTAATAAGCGCTTCTTTTCAGTAGAGATCATCAACCCTAATTCTGTGGGAAATGAGCCTTGTTAATGAAAGATTCATTTCTAATTAGAGAATTTAATTCCTGAAACCTTTCAAATATTCAAAAAATCAAGAAATTCAACTTTAAATCTGAAAATTTTCAAGGAAAATGAAAATTGTTAGAAAGTGGTTATCCAAGTAAAATATCAATTAAAAAGAAGACCAATTTTAGAGTTTCACTATGATAAATATTTAATCTCCCTGATACTATGAAGCGTTTATTAGAAACTGTATGTATCTTTACTGTTCTATCAGCTTTTAATTATGAATTATTCTTCAGAGAGATTGTGAGATTGAACCAAAAATCCTTTAAATTTTGACGAAGAAAAAAGGTTTTGATTATCAGATATTAAGAGTGATATTGTTTTGAACGTGTTTTGACACTCCCAATGAATTTTGTGCGGCTCAAACTTCCAAATTTAGTGATTACAATATCTCCTGAGTTTGTTTTTCTAACCCATACTCTTAAATCTCTAAAAGAGATAATTAACAATTAATTCTGTATTTCGAGGTGGTAATATAGTCAATTTTCATGAAATTCCATTTGAGGTTTTTACTAAAAACAAAGTTGCGCTATATTTTAAGCCCTGGGAATCGAGTTTTTATCATTACTTGGGTTTAATTTGATATGTATCTTGAATGATATAGATACTTTCTGGGAGAGGATACATAAATATAGTACTAATAAATTGAGAAGGGCTTATTGAATATATTATTATAAAAGACACTGGAGGGACTCGAACCCCCGACCTAGCGCTATGCATGGGAATCGCAGGCAGTCGCTCTCACATCAGGAAAAATCCTGACGTTGCATTTGCAACGTCGCGCTGATGTTGCAGTGACGTTGCATGCAAATGGTCCTGAGCTGACACTAATTCGAGTTGACCTTCCCACACTTGAGTTTTATCTTTAGAAGTCGCCTGGATAATTATCTCGGATGTGGTAATTTTCATGTATCACATGAAAAAGAGTACTCATCATTTTTCTTTGTTGCTACCCATAGTGATTTTGAATTATATAATTTACTTCAATTGGAGTTAATTAAGTTGAATAAAATAAAACAATAAGAAAGTAAATTAATTTGAACAGTTTATGAAGACTGCGGCTAATTAATTGAAAGCCATTCCCAAAATTAAAGCCTGCAAGATGAGTTGAGATCCAAGAGAATTAGCTTTCAACTAATAAGGAAGATACCCTAAAGTATTGCGATAACAAGTGATTGATAAAGTAAAGATATAATCTCTGATATGAGGAAGAAATCAGAATCGGTTGAAGGGTGAAGTCGTATTTGGATGAGCCCCTTTGAGCACCCTGAGGTTGTATTGTGCGCGCACAGGATGAAACTCCCTTTCTGATACCCTTATTCACTCAGTTTTGTTTTCAACACAGCCAAGTTTTTTTTTGTTCATTTATTGTTATTTGTTTGTCAACAAGGCTGTGCAATGTTGATCCAAATACAATGAACGGACAAGCAAATGCTTCTGACTTTTTCCAATTTCAGAAGTGCTAATCTCAGATCGCTAATCGAAAGGCTATTAAGATTATATGTGATTCTCAATGCCATGTCTTTGCAGGAGGGCTTTCAATAGAACAATAGACCAGAATTTCCATCCAAATGCTTTGTTGTAGTCACAGTTCATTGTATCAACACAAAACATGTGTTTGCGGTTAGATGTGTTCTGCAACCAGGATTTGATAAATATGTAAAGGCCAGGAGAAGTAACAATTTTCTACTGAAGGACTTATATCAGCGGCGTACCACTTGGCCAAGAGTGTAAGATATAAGCAAAACCATTGTCTATTTTTTTAGTGTCATGCGCCTTTTACCTCGTTTTCATTTGCTAAGTTGTTTCTGTCTCTTTGCATAATTTATGATTCCTCACAAGAAGATAGCGAAGTGTTTCAAATTTTCCTTTGATTTGCAAACAATTCAACAAGCTTATCAAACATTCTGTTTTTTTTTTGGAGAATGATGATAACAACAATATTTAGTGTCAGCTCAGCACCATTTTCATGCAACGTCACTGCAACATTGGCGCGACGTTGCATCTGAAACGTCAGCCCTTTTTGTGATGTGTCTGCCACTGAGCTACAGTGCCATAGTAGCATTATGATGAAATGAATAATGAAGCTTCACTCTGAATTGATACCTTCAAGTGTGAAAGGAAGCTCATAGAATGTCTGTTCATAGAACTTCTTCAAAGTTAAAGCTTTGAAAATGGAATAAGCTGCAGAAAATAAAATTATTCGTAGTTTAAAATTGATTTCTTTATTACCATTGTTCAAATAAAATAAAGATTCATTGCTTCCATCATATGAGAGCATTTAGACTCTGGGCCTTTACCTATGAAATTTATAAGTATCAATATTATTATGATCAATAAATACTGTTATAATTAACATAATATTTTCGGCAAATTTTCAAAGCTCTTCATCAAAAACCCAAATCTCTTTCGGAAGGAAGAAATTTCTTCCTTTAAAGAATATGTTAATGTTATTTGTTGTTCGGAAACTAATAAATTAACCTAAAATCTTTCTAATTTTAGTTTATAATAGTATGAATATAATTCTTTCAAATCCTGTTTACTTGAATTTTTCAAAAGGAGACTGCATCTAACTTGAAAGGCTTTATGAAATATTTCTTGAAGTCTTATCATAAACTTTTTAAAAGAATCTCCCATATAAAAAAAGGTTATAAAATCTATGAAATTGTTTAAATTGGTTTTATAAAACTTAGAATTCTACCAGAATACTAACACAGCTCCTAAAGGAAATTCTCTACATTCTCCTTAGAAATTCAAAATATCAGGTATAAACTCTTTGGAATACATACAAAATATAAAAGGTCTCTTAATGTTATAATATGAAGGAAAATTGAAATCTGTAATCAAAATTTGGATTCAAAATTTCTCCAACACAGAATGGCTTTCTATTGTGATTGGAATGTTTTCTTTTCAGGGGATAAAACTGCTAATGAATAACCTGGAGATCTGAAATTGAGGTTTCACAAATAAAAATATGTGAAATATGTCGAGGGTGTATCTCATTTCTATCTTTGTTGCTTAAGGCTTTGAACTCCCCAAAAGATACATTTTTATCATCATTTCATGTGAACCGAAAATTTGTAGTAATTTCTACAATATAATTATGTCAAATATTCCCCATGAATTCTATTCCCCGTAACTAACTGATATATTTTAGGTTTTCTTTCCTTGTTTCCAGTTTTTCTAGGTATTCTGTTTCAACATCTATGCAGCTCTCAAATTCATGTTCCATGACATTAACTAATGGCTCCTTGTGGTCTCAAATTCCTTTCTGTGTTTCATGAGATATTTCAAACATTGATGGTTTTGCTTCAATTTTATTCTTTACCGATATTAGGCTTCCTTCAATTCATCAAAGGATTCTCCCAATTAATTCTGAATTAAATTTTTCAGTGTACTTTTCGAAACCGGAGATATATCTTATTCTTATTTCTCTAATTTCAGGCACCCATTTTGGCTGTTGCAAATGTTCGTACCATACATCAGTTGATATTTTAGATGCAGTATACATCCTTGCACCGTTGCATTTTTCAGTACTCAAAATTCAGGCTTTAGTCTACTATTTACCTTCTGAAGATCAATCATCCTTTTTCTATATGTTTGGAAATTACCCCAGTTTTTCAGAGGTACTTTGGAAGGTTTTTTCCTTTGCGGGTAAACTCTATTCTTCTCAGTGTGTAATTTGCCTCTCCAGAAGGTTTCTGGCTACAATAGAGAATTTGGAACCAAGGTTAAATGATTTTTATTCCCTTTTACTACCTGATGAGGTAGTCATACGAATCTTTTTTGATTGTGCTTATGAATTTTTCAATTGCCATTGACCTTCTACATAAACATTTACCATTACTGTCCTGTTAATAATTTGAAGTCTGTGCCACAGAAAGTTCTCCCATTAATGAAATTACTTCATCTCATTATAAAATAATTGTTCATTTCTCTTCCCAGTTACATTGGGCCTTATCCTATTCAATAATATTATATTGTGGGGAATAGAAAAATAGTCCCAAAGTGTGTTTGTAAGCTCCATGTGATGATACCCTCCTATCAATGATAGTTTATTTCAATAAAAGACCTCTAGTAGCTTCTTGAAGGATTATTTTCTAAAACAGCTCAAGTAATTAATATCTTTTAATCCGAATTTAATCTGAGCCTGTTACCATGATATTCAGATATTCTTTTTCGATTCAGATTTTGTCCAAAATCTGGTCTTGTTCACAGCTTTTATCCTCATGGTTACTATTGATTGAATTATGGCACAAAGAAGGTGGAAATAGGTATTTCTGCAGGATACAATGCCTTTAAGACTTTAAACTTGAATCTACTTTTGAATTACATAGGTTGAGAATTCAAAAAGGGGCTCATATTTAAGCTATGATAGGTGTCTTCAGTTTTAGTAGATTTTCAGGCTTTGCTTTACTTCTTAAATTGAATTTACAGGATAATTTGAGATTTTCATAAAAATAATTCATTGGCAAAAAGATGGATTTTTATCTATTTTTGCTACATATTTGTGATTATACCAGTTTTATACAGCTATTGAGAGATTTATCATTTATGACCAGTTTGTGGGTCTCACATTATTCATGGAAAAATCAAATTACAGTTATGGATTATTTTTTTCATATTGAATATTTTTACTTTAATGATATCTATATTTTTATCCCTATATTGGATTTTAACATAAGCTATGGATTTTGGGTCAATCTTCCCCATCCTCTGTATTTTGTTATTTTATAATATCCTCATTAAGATCAATTTTTGAGGAAAATACAATGAAGTGTTAAATTTCAGATCTAATAAGATTGATGATATAAAATCCAAAATGAGCTGAGGAATCATATTATGAATATTTTGAAGGACCTACCAATTTCTCCTTCAAACATTTCCAAGAACATTCCCCAGGCTTGCAGCAGCATAGCTGTGAGCCTGTGAGGTATGTATAACATACCCATAAGGCTACCAATGATTTTATATACAGATGATTTAGTCTTCAATGAAATTTTCAATTGAATTTAAAATAAAAAATAACAAAACATAAGTATAACTTTCTTTTGGATTAGCAAAGTTATAAATACTATGTCATTTTTGGATTCTACACCAAAAATGACCTAGGGTACATCCATAGGGTGTTATACCCAAAAAGGCTTATTTCTTATGTTATTGGAAGATTTAAGAATCTCACAGTACTAATGTAGCTTTTTTAACATTTTTTTAAAAATTATTAAATTTAAAGTTGCATAAGGTTTATGCAAACTTACCAAAATTTTACTTAAAATTGAGGTGTTGTGTATATTTACTAAATTGGCTAAGAATGTGCCATACAGAATGTAAATCTTGTGTGAGCTCAATTTCAAAGTATTTAAGGCCATATTATGAATTTAAATAAATAAAAGGGCAAAATCCACCAGAGGCCACCAGATCAGCTCAACAATCCTTCCCCTCAACTCAAGGGGGATTTTTCCCATTCCTCCATGCATCCCTTACTCAAGGTTTCAGGAGTGGTGCATATATGGTATTATATACCATTATGCACCATTTTTCCTCAGCAATTCAATGGTGAAGCTTTCAGGACCAAATTCCATGATTCCAAATAAAGGTCCCAAAATCCAATGCCCATTTCAAAGGGGACTCTTCAGCTCATCAGTCTGGCAATCCATGGCGGCTATCAGAAGACTATTCAAGGACCCCAACCACCTGTCCCTGCAGGAGTTGGGTTGGAAATTATTTCAGGATGATTTCAAGGGCCATTATCAGAGTACATAAATCATTCAATCAGTTTTCAAGGCAGCAAGCACTTCAATACTCTTTGGACAACCCACTTGGTCCATACAGGCAGAAATCAATTATACCTGTATGTCCTTGGCCCAAACGGGCCAATTCATATTCTACTGTTGGAATTCAATCACACTGTTCAATTCTCGAGATGGCCAAAACTGTATTGGTCAAATTTAGACAACACATCTGGTTACTCACCTTCCAGGATCAGCCCCTCAGCTTTTTACATATACTGGCCACCTTTCATCACCTGGGGACCTTTTCCCCAGTTAATTAATATATTGAATTTATTTTTTATTGTTGTTTTCTTTTCATTTATTCAAGTAAATACTGATATTCTTAAGTCAGTCATTTGCACCTTTCTTCTTTGCCTGTCAGTGGATATTGGTGGCCATATGCTTTACTAATTCCATTTCCTTTTCTGGAAGCTTGAAACAGTGAATTGGGTATTCACCTTGTTGGCTTCTTGGCTTTTGGCTTTCTTATTTCTGTGGCCATTGGCTTCACTTACTCTTTCTTATCTTTGACATACCTGTACTTATTCTTCTTCTTATCCTTCTTGAGGAAATTCATTCTGCTTTATCTCTTTTATCCTTTTGGAGCCTTCCAAGTGAGTTCTTGATTCCTGAGTGCC
Source organism: Austropuccinia psidii (assembly GCA_023105745.1). Lineage (NCBI taxonomy): Eukaryota > Fungi > Basidiomycota > Pucciniomycetes > Pucciniales > Sphaerophragmiaceae > Austropuccinia > Austropuccinia psidii. The sequence goes on along the minus strand of JALGQZ010000009.1, from coordinate 2,304,562 downwards.
AGGCAACTATTGTTTTCTGTCCAAGAGCCCCTGTGATATTATATTAATTAACTTCTTATTTTTTTTTCATTATTTTCATTCATTCTTTTATCATTTTCATTCATTCATTCATAGAAATTATGACTCTTTAATGCTTATGAACTTAATGATTCTTTGTCACCTCTCAATTTTCTCTCATTCATTCTTCATTCTTGAAAATTGTTAACTGACCCATTTTTATTTTATTTTTATTTATCTTCTTTTTAAATCTCAATTCCAATCATAATTCAGGTGTCTTTTTATTTTTGATTCTCAAGTTTTTCATCAGATTAATCCAGATACCTTCTTCACATCAACATTCATTTCGATTATTTCTTCAAGAATTTTTATTTTTAAGGAAGAATTAACTTGATATTAATTGATTGATTGATTTGACATAATTGACATTGACTTCAAGAAAATTGATTGACCTGAAGATTTCATTGATTTTGCTGATTACTCACATCAAGAATTTTGATATAAATGAATTTTGATTCAAGAATTCATTTGATTGACTGATTTTCCGCAAGAATTTGATTTTGATTTATTTGATTGTCTGATTTATTCACTTCAAGACTTCATTTGATATTTGATTGATTGAAATACTTGAATATTCTTATTTGATGCATTATTTTCACTTCAACATTTTATTTGATTTGGCTTCAAGCTCTCACTTTTGATTTCCTGAAGTTATCCATTTAATTTTGATCCTTATTGTTTTAATTCAGTTTAATTCATTTTTATTCCTGAAATCATGCCTATCCATCATTCACCTCCTGCAAGAAATACCAGATCTCAGGCTAGAACTCAAGCTGTTCTTACTCCAACTCCAAGAGCTCCTCTTGACGGCACCCCAGCAGTTCCTCAACTGAGGGCCCAATTAGACAGATGACGTATTATGGAAGGATGGAAAAGGGCCAAGGAGATCAAGCTAATTTTCAGGAGTAGTTGGCAGTTTTCCAAGACTTTCAAGAACCAGTCTCAAGATTCCAGGTGAAGATGATGAAGAGGAGGGGGAGAATTCTAAGGAAGAGGAAGAGTCTGAAGGTACTGAGGATGCTCCTGCTCCTGTGGGGGCGTCTCAAGGTATTGGAAGACCAACTCTAGCTCAGTCTTATCAGCTTGTTTCTCATTGATCTGAACCATTTTCATTAGCCATTATGCAACAGATGACTCAAATTATGGCCAATATTCAAGCTTCTTCTTCTTCTGAATCACCAAAACCACCAGCCTTCAAGACTCCATCTATGAAGGCACCAGAATGCTTTGATGGGACTCAGCCCTTCAAAGTCAGAAGCTTTATTCAATCTTGTCAATTAATCTTTCATAATGATCCGGAAAATTTCTCTCAAGACAGAAAGAAAGTTCTTTATGCCACTTCATTTCTTATTCGCAGAGCTGCAAAATGGATTGAGCCTTATCTTTCCAATCTCACTAATCAAGACCCAAGCTACCTTCTCAACTCTTGGAAATTATTTGAATCTCGATGCTTTACTTTATTTGGTGACACAAATGAAGCCAGAAAAGCTGAAGCAGAGTTGAATTCTTTCAGCATGAAAGAAGGTGGGCATGTATCTTTATACATTGCTGATTTTAGAAGCTTAGTCTCAAGAATTTTGGGTTGGGGTGAAAGGGCTCTCATTTATCATTTCAGGAGAGGGTTTGCCTCCAGGATTATGGATCAATTGGCCTCCCATCATTCAAGAATTGATTCTCTTCAAGACTTAATGGATATTACCCTGGAACTTGATACCAGGTACCATGAGAGGCAAAAGGAGAATAATCATCATTAAGAGAAGAAGCCTGAAGCCTCAAAGTCAAATTCTTCTCATCCTCAAAATTCTACAAGTTCAAGTCATAAGTAGAAGAAACATTTTCAGAAGAGGGACAAGCCCCATTCTTCTTTGTTGAATAAAGACTTCAAGTTAATGAGTTCTGAAAAAGAAAGAAGAATCAAGGAGGGCTTATGTAACTATTGTGGTGGGAAGAATAGTCTTGAGTCCTATTTTAAAAGGCCTCAAAACAAGCTTACCCAACCGTCAGGCAAATTTCCCAGCCAGGGAAAAGGCTGAGCAAAGATCATGTTGTGTTCAATGGTCTTCACTGTTTTCCTTCCAGAGCACAATTGTTCATTCTGAATACTGGTGTCAAGAATTCTTTAAAGTTTTTTTGTCTTTTCTTCTCTTTCTGATGTGTTTTACAGTATTCTCATTGATTCTGGTTCTACCAACTCATTTATTGCAAAGCATTTTGTTCACAAGGACTAATTGACCATGTCAGAACTCCCAGAGAAGATTCCTCTCTTCATTTTGGGCTGCTCTGAGTCCCCGTCTTTATTTTTGACTCAACATACTAAATATAGGGTTGAGCTCCCTTCCTTTCCAAGCTTTGAATGCAACTTGCTAGTCATTGATACTCCCAAGGGAGAAGACCTCATATTGGGCTTTGAATTTCTCAATAATTTTAATCCTTCTATTGATTGGAAGCAAGGGCTGATCAGATTCAATTCTGATCAAAAGGACTTTTATCATCCTTCTAATTCTTTCAGTAATGACCTTTCTTCTGCCAAATCATGTGCAGCTCTGATTGGTGATTCTAGAACACCATCATTCCCATCTTCTGTCCATATTCCTTCCCTTAATTCCCATCAGTCATTACTATCATCTAGAGATGAAGTCCTCAAAAAGATTCAAAATGTTGGAGAAGATAATTCTGTATCTTAAGTTCATCTCTTCTTTGGGAATATGGACCTTCCTCCTTCATCTTATCATGACTCCTCTGTGGAGGAGTTGTGGGATGAAGAGGAAGAGCCAGAAGAAATAGAAACCATGATGAAGGTTGTTCCTTCTGTTTATCACCAGTACTTGGATGTATTCTTCAAGGTGAAATCAGAGAAAATTCCTCCTCACCATGTGTGTGATCATCATATCAAGCTGGAATGGTCTCTACCTCCAGTTGGGGTGATCTACTCTTTATCAAACCAATAGTCAAATGCACTCAGGGACTAAATTTAAGAGAATTTAGAGAAAGGTTTCATCTGGCCAAGCTCCTCTTCAACAGGAGAACCTGTACTCTTTGTCAAAAAGAAGGATGGTGGCCTCCATTTGTGTGTTGATTACCCCCAACTCAATGCTGTTACTAGGAAGAACAAGTATCCTGTTCCTCCTATTAATCAGCTTCTCAATGTTTTGAATGGTTCTTCTATCTTCTCCAAGATTGATTTTCGTGGTGCATATAACCTTCTCAGAATCAAGGTGGGTGATGAACATTTGACAGCTTTTAGAACTAAATATGGCAGCTTTGAGTACTTGGTTATGCCTTTTGGGCTCACCAATGCTCCTGCCTCCTTTCAAAATCTTGTCAATGATATCTTCCAAGATCTTCTTTATGTTTATGTTGTTGTTTATTTGGATGACATTGTGGTATTTTCCAAATCTGAGGAAGAACATGTCACTCATGTGTCCACTGTTCTTTCCAGACTCAGAGCCGATAACCTCTTTTCTAAGGCTTCAAAGTGCCTTTTTCATGTTTCTAGTGTAGAATATCTTGGTTATGTTGTTTCTTCTGAAGGCCTCAAGATGGACCAAGCAAAATTTCAGCAGATTCTCAACTGGCCTCCTCCAAGAAACCTAAAGGCTCGTCAATCATTGCTTGTCTTTGACAATTTCTACCACCATTTCATCAAGAATTATTCAAAGAAGATCAGTTCACTCACCAGTTTCCTCAAGAAATATTCTTGTTTCCCCCTCAATGAGGAAGCTCTCAGTCAGTTTCACCAACTCAAAGAGGCTTTCACCACCGCTCCAATCCTTCCCTACCCACCATTGTAGATACCAATGCATCCAATTATGCCTTGGGTTCTGTACTGAGTCAGATTTCTGACTCAGGAAAACATCCCATTGCATTCGACAGCTGCAAGCTTATACCAGCTCAGCTCAACTATGAGATTCATGACAAGGAACTCCTTGGCACAGTCTGCGCCCTCAAGTGCTGGAGGTCTTTTCTTGTGTCTCTTTCTTCCCCTTTTGAAGTTCTCACTAATCACAGATCCCTTCAATACTTCATGTCCTCAGAAGTTCTTAGTTGCCGCCAAGCCTGCTGGGCTGAATTCCTTTCTGAATTTCATTTCTCAATCACTTACCGGCCTGGCCGCCTAGCTACTCTTCCGGACGCCTCATCACGTTGGGATGACGTTTATCTGGAGAGGGTGGAGGATTTCATCAGCCAGAATCCAATGAATTTTCAATAGCTCATTAAGAAAGATTGTGAGCCTTAGAGGTAATTTCATATACCCAAAAGACCACAAATACAAAATTAACATATAAATATAAATAAAATAAATTTATCTATATTATTAAAATGAAAATCAAAATATAAATATAAAATTATATTCACAATTAAAAATTGAATTACAAGTCAAAAATAAAATTACATTAAATTTTGAAATTGTAAAATTACATTTATACCTGAAAAAATTAAGTAAAAATGAATTTTTAACAAAATTGTAAAAAAATAAATAAATTTGGAAAAAAGTTAAATGAAACTTATTATAACTTTGTATCCAACAAATAAACATATAAAAATGATTTCACCATTGGATTCCTCATAAAAAATCACGTGGGGTCACCTCTGAGTGAAAATTTTGTAACTCAACTCTAAATAAGCTTAAATTATGTTTTTAGTATTTTCTGTATGAAAATTGAAAATCCTCAAAACTTTAATTTAATTCACATCACATGTAGTGTTAATCACCAAAATTTGTGTTAAAATTGAGGTGTTGTGTATATTTTAGAAGTTATGAGGAATTGAAGTATTTTCAATTGAATTCAATTGAAATGTCAAAATGTGCGCGTGTATTACGTAAGTAAAGTTTGATTTACATATGAGGTATCAATTATTTCTTTATTGAACTGTACAACTCAATTGAATCACATATGTAAACTATAAGTATAATACATGATGAGGAATTAAAGGAAAAATAAATTGGAAAGATTGAATTTGGGGGGAGAAAGGAACTCCAGCTCTAAGGGGGAGCTAGACCCCCAAAAACCTTGCTGACAGGCATGTGGTGTCAAAATTCATGCAAAAGTTCATCATTTTTGGCCTGGAATAGAGTTACATGGTCTGTGGACTCAATTGATGATGAGATTTTGATACCAACTGGGGTAGTTTTAGCTGTTGCCAAGAGGGTAAAACTACCCTTAAGATAAAACAATCATAGTAAAAACAGTTTTAACTGGTTTCTATGCCTCTTACACACATTCTGACGTCATTTGAAGGCTCTAGACAAGTTATTGCTATAGCAATGGCTGATTTAAGGGTCTAAAATGGCTAAAAATGGTTGAACCAGGGTTCAATGATGCCATAATTGGCTTTTCTGTTGTCAGACCATTTTTCACGACTTACAAGAGTAGATTTTACTTTTGGAGTAAGAAAACAGATGGCTATAAAAGAATGTCTTCTTTGCCCCACTTTTCTCTTCATGTTAGAACCTTTTCCTTTTATAATTAGTTTAAACACTGTTAAACAAATCAATAAATAGATTCTAACCACCTTTTTTAAATCATTTTAAACCTTTTAACCACGTGAAAAAAAATTATAATCATTGTTTGTAACTCTTATAATTGCTTTTACCCCTGAACCACCCCAAAAGTGAATTAAAGAATCTTTCATCAGTGTAAACTTTGTCACTTTGTTTCCAAATTCACTCTGGTCACTTTTGGGCGTTTTTATCTTTAATACTCTTTTTAAAGACTTTTTTCTTTAACTAATTGCTTGCAGCTATTTGCTCAATTAATTCCAATTGAAATCGCTCTTGAAGAAATTTCTTTTTTAGTGTTAAATATCTCTTGTAGAGTATTTTTGGATAAATTTTTATTGTTGGTAAAAGAATAAATCTTTATAATATTCTTTTTTTATACTAATAAAGTTATAAACAATAAAATTGGCGTGTTTCTCTTAAAAATAATATTTCTTACTATTTTTAATTGATTTTTACCTTATACAAATCTTGAGGACAGGAAAAGTACTTGATTTTTAATCAAAGTCTCATATCCACACCTTAAAAAGATGAAGTTCAACCCTAAAGATATTTTTCAGTCAAGGTTGAATCTTTTTCAAATTTGATTGAATCAATTCAGAAGAAGTTATGGCAAGATTCTCAGTTCAGAAGTATCCTTCATGAATTGGGCAAAGGTAAATCTGTTCAGGATTATTCTCTTGATTCCTCTTCCCAACTTCCTTTATTCAAAGATTGGGTGGTGGTCCCAAATGACCCCACAATCCAGCTCAGCATTCTTCAAAAGTGTCAGGGCTCTCCTCTAGCTGGACACCCTGGCCAACAGAAGACTCTCAAACTTGTCAAGCGGGATTTCCACTGGTCCGGCATGACTCAATTTATCAAGGATTATGTCTCATTCTGCCAACAGTGTTCAAGAAACAACAATATTCATCATAAGAAGTTTGGACTCCTCAAGCCTCTCCCAATTGCAAATGGTCCTTGGATTTGCCTTTCAATGGATATAATCACTCAATTGCCACTGTCCAATCCCTTTGACTCAATCCTTGTCATGGTGGACATATTATCAAAAATGGCAGTTTTTATTCCAACAATGTCTTCAATAACTTCACTAGATCTGGCCCATTTATTCATAAAGAATATCTTTTCAAAGCATGGCATTCCTTCAACCATTGTCAGTGATAGAGGTCCTCTTTTTGTTTCTTCCTTCTGGACCACTCTTTGTCAGCAGCTCAAGATTTCAAGAGATCTTTCAACTTCTTACCATCCAGAAACTGATGGACAGACAGAGAGGGTAAATCAGATACTACAACAGTATCTTTGGATGTATGTCAGTTATCATCAAGATGATTGGAACACCTGGCTTACTCTGCCTGAATTTGCCTACAATAATTCTGATCACTCTTTGACCAAGCAATCAGCGGTTTTCACTGTTTATCAAAGAGGTCCACAATTTGATTCAGTGAACATCACTCAAGACAATCCTGCTGGAAAGTTATCAACAAAAATCCAATAAGTACAGCAAGATGTCAAGAGAGAACTTGAAGCTGCCATAAACCTGTTTGAGAGGTATGCAGATAAAACTAGAGCAGGTCCACCTGATTTCAATCCTGGTGACATGGTATGGCTTTCCTCAACATCAAATCAACTAGACCCACCAAAAAACTGTCTGAAAGATGGTTGGGTCCATGTAAAATCTTGAAGAAAATCAGTACTCATGCTTACCACCTCAAGTGTCCATCTCAAAGGAAATCCATCCACCCAGTCTTCCATATTTCCCTCTTGGAACCATTCAAGACATCAACAATCCCAAATCGGCATCAAGACCCACCTCCTCCAATCATCGTTGAAGAAAAAAAGGAATGGGAAGTCTATCAAATACTGGATTCTGTCACATGGTGTAATGTGATCTACAACTTGCCAGCTTTCACAACCACAAAGATTGAGCCTCCTTCATGGGTGTTGCGGCAATTCTAATGTGGAACCAAGTTTGGGCCAATTGGCCACACGATATCTTTTATGGCCAATTGGCCCCCTCTGCTGCTCTATGGCCATTTGGCCATATCCTGCCATCATTGGCCTTCTTGGCCAATTCCCATATCACCAACCCCCAGGCCTTTATCTTTGATTTTGCGCCTGGGGGGTCCTTTTGTCTTCTAGGGGCCTCCAGGCCCCCTAGCCATCACCTTTGGGTTTGGGCCATCCCCTTTCAATAGTGGGGTTTAGGCCTAAATGGCCTATTTCAGCCATTTAGGCCCCCTACGGCTTCTACGGCCTGTGGGCCATAATTCACGGTCCACGGTCCGTAGGCCAATTAGGCCCCTTTTGGCCTAATCCAATGAGGCCAAAAGGGGAAAAAGGGGGCAACCATCTAGCCCCCAAGGCCAGGTGGGTCCCAAACCACAATTGGGCCCACCTTAGCCAATTTTGGCCATCAAACCCTTGGACACCAAAATGGCCATAGAACCCATAGGACCCAATTTTGGCCATGGACCACCAGGAACCTGATTTCCAGCCATGGCCTCAGGCAACCACCAGAGGCCACCACACCAGCTCAGGAAGCACTCCCCTCAGCTTAAGGGGAATTCTTTCTATTCCTCCATGCACCCCATACTCAAGGTTGCAGGAGTGGTGCATATATGGTATTATATACCATTATGCACCATTTTTGCTCAGCAATTCAATGGTGACGATTTCAGGACCATTTTCCACTTTTCCAACTCAAGGTACCAAAATCCAACGCCCCTTTCAAAGGAGGATTCTTTAACTCATCAGTCTGGCAATCCATGGCGGCAATCAGAACACCATTCAAGGATCGCAATCACCTGGCCCTGCAGGAGTTGGGTTGGAAATTTCATTCAGGATTATTCAAAGGGCATTCTCAGAGGTTATACAGTCTTTCAATCAGCTTTCAAGGCATCAAGTATTTCAATACTCCTTGGACAACTCAATTGGTCCATACAGGCATTGATCAATCAACCTGTATGTCCTTGGCCCAATTGGGCCAATTTGATCTTCCACTGAGCTAATTCGATAACCCAGTCCAATTTCAAGATGGCCAGAACTGTATTGGCCCAATTCAGACAATAAAGCTGGTTATCCACCTTCCAGAATCAGTCTTTCAGTTTTTCGCATGTACTTGCCACCTTTCAGCACCTGGGGACTTTTTCCCCATTTAATTAATATATTGGATTTATTATTATATTTATTTTCTTTTACCTTATTAAATTTAATACTGATAATCTTAAGTCAGTCATTCAGCACCTTTTCTCTTTTCTTCCTTGCCTGTCAGTGGATATTGGTGGTCATATCCTTTACTAATTCCATTCCCTTTTCTGACAGGTTGCAAAAGTGAATTGAGGATTCACTTGGTTGGCTTCTTGGCCTTTGGCTTCTTATCTTTTCTTTTATATTTGGCATACTTTTCTTTTCCCTTTCTTCTTCTTTAAAGAAATCAATCTTTATTATTCCTTTTATCTTTGGGGCCCTCCAAGTTAGTTCTTGATTCCTGAGTGCCAGGCCCTCTTGCTTCCATAAGAGCCCCTGTGACAGATTCAAAGCTCGAGAGAGCAAAATTATGGTATCTGGTGGAATGGAGAGGTTTCAGTCAAGCCTCAGAAAGATCCACTTGGGAACCAACTGAAAACCTGAAAAACTTTCCTGAACTCGTCAACAATTTTCATTCTTTATATCCTGACAAGCCAGGACCCAATTCTTCAAAAGCTTGACTCTTTATGGTGCTTGGTGGGGAGAAGAATTACCAAAAGTAAGTCCCACTTCTGGTATGCGCCTTTAGCGGTATTCTACACTTCTTTGTTGTGAGCATAACCTTGGCCACTCTGTGAGCACTTTTCAATTTGGACACAGATCTTTGGCCTGGCTTCAACATCAATTCCGATTTATGGCCATTTACACTTGGGCAAATGGTCCATTCGTTTTCTGATTTCCTTTCCAAGACATTATCCATTCAACACATTCCTTTAACAGGATTTTTCTTTATTTATGGCACTGGCAGGAGTGGTAACTACCATAATTAAGTTCCTCTCCTGGTGTGCACTTTCCTGAGGGGTCTAGAATATTTCAAAGCATCACCTTGGCCACTCTGTGAGCCCTTGGCATCAAATTCTGTTTTCCAGGTCCTTGGCCACTTTCAAAATCAAATGTCAAAATACGTCATGAAGATTGAAATCCTCCTCAAAATTTTCTTTCCCTGTTTATTCTTTATTTTCTTTCATTTTCTTTCTCCATATTTCCTTACAATTTTCTCTATGACAATCAATAATGCCAAAGTTTTACGCCAAAATCAATCTGTCAACACTTTCAAAGCCAAATGCCAAGAGAAGACCAAGTTAACCCCATATCATATGCCATCATCAGTATCAGTTCAAAATTTTCCTTTCAAGAATCAATACCTCTTGAATCCCTATGCCAATCTGTCCCAACAGCCTCAACAGGCTCTTGCCTTATCTTGGTGCTCAGGACCTCACCATTGAAGGTAGGGGGGTACTGTCACAACCATGAGTAATGACCCTCCTCCATGGGTGTTGCAGAAATCCAGTGTGGAACCAAGTTAGGGCCAATTAACCACACCATATCTTTTATGGCCAATTGCTCCCCTTTGGTGTTCCATGGCCTTTGGCCATATCACCTTCCCCTGGCCTTTCATGGCCCCAATCATCATTTATGGCCTCAGGCCATATCCTGCCATCATTGGCCTTCCTGGCCAATTTCCATATCCCCAACCCCCAGGCCTCTATCTTTATTTTTGGGCCTGGGGGTGTCCCTTTGTCTCCTAGGGGGTTCTGGGCCCACTAGCCATAACCACCATCCTGGGACCACCCCTTTTTATTAGGGGTTCCAGTGCCTAAATGGCCTTTTTGGGCCATTTAGGCCCCCTACGGCCTCTACGGCCCGTGGGCCAATCAGGCCACTTTTGGCCTAATCCAATGAGGCCAAAAGGGGGAAGCCTACTAGCCCCCAAGGCCAGGTGTGTCCCAAACCACAATTGGGCCCACCTGAGCCACTCTTGGCCCCAACTCCCATCAAACCCAAAATGGCAAAAAGTCCCTCAGGACCCATTTTGGCCAAGGACCACCATGGACCACTTTTCAGTCCTTGGCCTCTGGTAACCACCAGAGGCCACCGGATCAGCTCAGCAATCCTTCCCCTCAACTCAAGGGGGATTCTTCCCATTCCTCCATGCATCCCGTACTCAAGATTGAAGGAGTGGTGCATATATGGTATTATATACCATTATGCACCATTTTTCCTCAGAAATTCAATGGTGACATTTTTGAGACCAAACTCCATGATTCCAAATCAAGGTCCCAAAATCTTACGCCCATTTCAAAGGAGGACTCTTCAGCTCATCAGTCTGGCAATCCATGGCGGCTATCAGAAGACTATCCAAGGACCCCAACCACCTGGCCCTGCATGTCAGGCTGAGTCTATGATAAAAGTATTATAAATGTATTTACAACTTTTAACTATGACTCTGACACGGTAAAAAGGATTAAAAAGGATTTATGAGGATTAGAAATGGTTTTATTTAAGAATAAAAGGGCTTTACTATATTGAATATAGTGGTGGTGAGCACTGTTGAAAACCCTGGGTGCAGCTTTACCTGTTGGATTACAATAATAAAGACTACAATAATTAAAATTATAATTATACCTGTTTATTACCCAATAGTAAAACTGTTTTTGACAGTTTACTATGTAGGGTATTCAAGAGCAGGATGAGGAGAGCTATTCTGGCTGTGAAAAGCCTCCTGTTTATCCTGAAATGGGGTGGAAGGCCTGTTAGACCTTTCCACATAGAGGAACTGAAGATTTCTTCACTCTCTGGGACAGGCCTGTGGTTTTCAAGGACCTGTATAGCCTGTATTGGGCTCAGATCTGGTTTTGAAACCACATATTGGCAGTTTTCACCAATACAGGGTGAAAACTTTCATCTGAGGACCACATAGCCCTCTTGTGACATGTATGACACATGGAATTCTGTACATAAACTGTATGGAACCCTAGTATTGAACTAGAAACATGCTTCTTGGTCAGTTTGACACCTCATAATCATGGTTATGGGATATTATCCCATTGTAAGGCTGTATTGGTCAGAATGTGGGATTTTGACCTTAAAATAGCTATAACTTTGTCCTTTCTTGAGATATCAACCTCAAAACTCAATCTGTGTGTAGCCCAGTATGCGTTCTACACAATGGTACCTTATTTGATATGGTTATCCTTAAATATGGCAAAGTTATGCCAAGTACAAGATTTGTGTACATATGTGTGGTTTAGGCAAAAGCCTGTATTGCACTTGTTTGCCCCAGAAATTTTGCTATAGTTGAGATATAAGGAAATGGATGACGGCATCAGATAGCCCTGGTTGTGCCCTTTCCAAAAAGATCCCACTTGCGGTATCTCACAATAAAACTGTAGAAGTTAGATGAGAGCCAAATGTTTTGTTCACCCTCATTTGGCCTGAATTTGAACATAACTTCTGTAATACTCATGCTAGCTCAGTTTGGCTGGTACCATTGAATAGCCCTGACTTAGAGCTTCATTTTGAATACCCATTTGATGGGGTTATGCCTCTTACTCTGTATTTCAGAGCAGAGGTGAAAATTAAGGTTTATGCTCAGCAATAAATTTGAGCATGAATAACTTTGTCATCCTTGGTCCTATGATGATGGGACTTGTATATTTGAAAATTTGTGAGTTTCCTCTTTCCTTTGATACGTTTTGAGCTGATTTGGCTCAGCTCCATGTTTTGGTGGTATCTTGGCTATACCATTGGTTTATGGTACTTTGGCTGTCATGCTTGTGCTCTGGTTTTGAGTCACAGGCTGACATACCCTCCCTCTAAAAAAGGCTCATCAATGATGATACTTTTCATTATTCCTAGAGGCTCTGAATCTCCTTAAATGAAGGTTCCCATCTGGTATGGCAGCTTCTGCCATACATTTGTCTTTATCAGCCGTTTGGTTCTTGAATCTGACTAAGTATTGTCTTTGATCCTTCCAATTAAGTCTGATCTTCCTGGCCCTGATGATTTTACTCACAGATCCAGGGGAGTCCTCCACTTCCACTATATCAGGTGGTGTGGGGTTCTTCTTCCTGGAGGGGAATTTGTCCTCCTCTGTTTGGAAGTATGGCTTGACCAAACTTATTGGAAAGACTGGGTGCTTTCTGGAAAATTCACCTGTATGTTTGACTTCCACTGCGTTCTTCCCTATCCATTTAGTGATAGGGAAGGGCCCTAAAAATGAGTCTCTGATTCTCTTAGGTCCTTTAAGATTATTAAAGTTCAGTGTGGATGTCAGGCTGAGTCTATGATGAGAGTATGAAAAAGTATTTACAACTCTTAACTATGACTGTGACACAGTAAATAAAGGTTTAAAAGATATTTATAAGAGTTAAACATGATTTAATTTAAAAATAAGAGGGCTTTACTATAAGGAATATAGTGGTGGTGAGCGCTGTTGAAAGCCCTGGGTGCAGCTTTACCTGTTGGGTTACAATAATAAAGACTACAATACTTTAAATGAAGAGTATACCTGGTTATTACCCAAGAGTAAAACTGTTTTTGACAGTTTACTACATACGGTATTCAAGAGCAGGATTAGGAAACAATTCTGGCTGTGAAAAAGCCTCCTTTTTATCCTGAAATGGGGTGGAAAGGGTGCTAGACCTTTCCACATAGAGGAAGTGAAGATTTTTCACTCTGTAGAACTGGCTTGTGGTTTGAAAACAGCCTGTATAGCCTGTATTGGGGCCAGATGTGCTTTTGAATCCACATCTGGGCAGCTTTGACCAATACAGGGTGAATATTTTCATCTGGGGACCTCACAGCCTGATTCAGACGTGTATGATGCGTAGAATGCTGTACAGAAGATGTATGGGACCCCAGTATTGACTGACGTATGAGGTATTGAAGTATTAAAATGCTTCTTTGTCTGTTTGATACCTCATAATCAGAGTACAACTGTATCCTGCCATAATACAGCTGTATTGGTCATATTGTGGGATTATAGCTTTCAAATGGGCATACCTCTGTCCGTTTTTGAGATATAATGCTCAAGGTTGGTTCATTGGATAGCCCTGTATGAGCTCTACACAATGATACCCAATTTGGTATGGTTATCATGAAATTTGACAAAGTAATCCCATGTACAAGGTTTTTTGTACATAGGCATGGTTTGGGCAAAAAGCTGTATTGAGCTTGTGTGCCTCATAGCTTCTGTTATAGTTGAGATAAGAAGAATTGAATGGCACCATCAGATAGCCCTGATTGTGCTCTTTCAAAAAAGACCCCACTTCAAGAATCCCACACTAAAACTGTGGAAGTTAGATGAGAGGTGAATGTTTTGTTCACCCTTATTTGGTCTGAAATTGACCATAACTCCAGTAATATTGGTGCTAGCTCAGTTTGGCTGGTACCATTGGATAGCCCTGGCTTAGAGCTTCATTTTGAGTACCCATTTGATGGGGTTAAGCTTCTCCTTCTATATTTTAGATTAGAGGTGAAAATGAAGGTTTATGCTCAGCAATAAGTTTGAGCAGGAATAGCTTTGTTATTTCTCGTCCTATGGTGATGGGACTTATATTTTCAGAAAGAGGTGAGTTTCCTCTTTCTTTTGATACCTTTTGAGCTAATTTGGCTCAGCTGCATGTTTTGATGGTATCTTGGCTATACCATTGATTTATGGTATTTTGGCTGTCATGCTTGTGCTCTGGTTTTGAGTCACAGGCTGACAATGGACACTAGTACCTGGTCCCCTTCTTTAAAGTCAGGTTCCATGTGTGTCTTGTCCCACCTCTGCTTATTACATTCTTTTGCCTCAGCTATGCATTTGGCAGCTGTGTCACAAGCCCTCTTGAACATATCATGGAAGTCTTTGGCTGTGGGGTTGTAAGGTGTGGATATGAAACTTTGATTAAAAATCAAGTACTTTTCCTGTCCTCAAAATTTGTATAAGGTAGAATTCAGTTAAAAATAGTATGAAATATTATTTTTAAGAGAAAACACGCCAATTTTATTGTTTATAACTTTATTAGTATAAAACAATAATATTATAAAAATTTATTGTTTTACCAACAATAAAAATTTATCCAAAAAATACTCTACAGGAGATATTTTAAGGCTACAAAAGAAATTTCTTCAAGAGCAATTTCAATGGGAATCAATTGAGCAAAGAACTGCAAGCAATTAATTAAAGAACAAAGTCTTTAAAAAGAATATTAAAGAGAAAACACGCCCAAAAGTGACCAGAGTGAATTTGGAAACAAAGTGACAAAGTTTACAGTGATGAAAGATGCTTTGATTCACTTTTGGGGTGGTTCAGGGGTAAAAATGATTATTAGAGTTACAAACAATGATTATAATGATTTTTTCACGTGGTTAAAAGGATTAAAATGATTTAAAAATTGTGGTTGGAATCTTTGATTGATTGGTTTAACAGTGTTTAAACTAATTAATAAAAGGAAAAGATTCTAACATGAAGAGAAAAGTGGGGCAAAGAAGACATTCTTTTAAAGCCATCAATTTTTTTACTCCAAAAGTAAAATTTACTCTTGTCAGTCGTGAGAAACAGTCTGACAACAGAAAAGCCAATTATGACATCATTGTACCCTGGTTTTAGACCAAAAAGGGCTGGTTTAAGCCATTTTTAGCCATGTTAGACCCTTAAATCAGCCATTACTATAGCAATACCAGGCCTAGAGCCTTCGAATCACGTCAGAATGTGTGTCAGCGGCGTAGAAACTAGTTAAAACTGTTTTTACTATGATTGTTTTATCTTAAGGGTAGTTTTAGCCTCTTGGCAACAGCTAAAACTACCCCAGTTGGTATCAAAACCTCATCATCAATTGAGTCCACAGACCCTGTAACTCAATTCCAGGCCAAAAGTGATGAACTTTTGCGTGAATTTTGACATCCCATGCCTGTCAGCAAGGATTTTGGGGGTCTAGCTCCCCCTTAGAGCTGGAGTTCCTTTTCCCCCCCAAATTTAATCTTTCCAATTTATTTTTCCTTTAATTCCTCATCATGTATTATACTTATAATTTACATATGTAATTCAATTCAATTGTACAGTACAATACAGTAATAATTGACACCTCATATGTAAATCAAAGTTCACTTATGTAATACACACGCACATTTTGACATTTCAATTGAATTCAATTGAAAATACTTCAATTCCTCATAACTTCTAAACTAAACACAACACCTCAATTTTAACACAAAACTTGATGTTTAACACCACATGTGGTGTGAATTGAATTAAGGTTTTGAGGATTTTCAACTTTTGTATTGAAAATACTAAAGACTTAATTTAAGCTTATTTAGAGTTGAGTTACAAGAATTTTACTCAGAGGTGACCCCACCTGATTTTTTATGAGGAATCCAATGGTGAAATAATTTTTATGTATTTATTTATTGGATAAAAAGTTATGATAATTTTTATTTGACTCTTTTCCAAATTTATTTATTTTTTTACAATTTTTGTTAAAATTTCATTTTTACTTAATTTTTCAAGTATTAATGTAATTTTATACTTACAAAATTTAAAGTATTTTTATTAATATAATTTTTTATTTATATTTTGATTTTTATTTTATTTTATTTATATTAATATGTTATTTTTTATATTTGTGGTCTTTTGGGTGTATGAAATTACCTCTAAGGCTCACATTCCCTCCCCCTAAAAAAGAATATTACTTTGTAATATTGGTGTTTCTAGTGTGTCTGAATCTCCTGAGGAGTTTGGTAGCTTCTGGTATATCTTTTTCTTCTAACCATTCATCTTCACAAGTTGGGTCACTGTACCTAACAAGGTATTCCCTTACTTTTTTGGTTCTTAATTTCCTTTCTTTAAGAACTTTGGTAATTTTCTTAGTACCAGATGTCTCAATAGGAGGTATACCTTGGGGAATCTTATTCCTCAAGGGAAAATTCTCAGCATCACTAGATTTGTATGGCTTTATCAAGCTTACTGGAAATGTAGGGTGCTTATTGCTAAGATCTTCAGATAATTCTACTTCAACAGCATTTTCTCCATGAAGGGCCTTAATCACAAAAGGTCCTGCAAAGGAGTCTTTCAACTTTTTACATCCTTTGATGTTATTGAAGTTAGTGGTTGATACAAGAACCAGGTCCACCGCTTTTAAATCTGGAGTTGCATTTGATTTATCCCATTTGTCTTTAGCATATGCAAAAGAGTCCTCCATGCATCTTACTGCATGCTTTCTAGCTTTTTCTACCTTTCCTTTGAAGCTAGCAGCTGTGGGATGTATTTCAATTAAGTCTTTCCTCAAGGAATCTTGGGGTAACTTGGGGTTCCATCCTTTGTCTAGAATAGCAGGAGTCTGATTGGTACTGGCATGGATTGATGTTTTATATGCTAATTCCAGTGCTGGCAACAGAGTACACCAATCATGGGAAAATCCATCACAATCTTTGAATTCAAGGCCATATGCACAAAATCTTCTCACCATGTCCTCTAAGGTTTGGATCATCCTTTCAGCCAGGCCATCAGTTTGTGGGTGGTAGGCTGTAGAGAAAGACAGTTTAGTGCCAAATAATTGGTGAAGATTTGTCCATAGTGCTGAAGTGAATTTGGGATCTCTATCACTGATGATATTTGTAAATATCCCAGTCCATGATACTACTCTATTCCATATCAGAAGAGCTGTATCCATGGCTGTATCATCTTTGTGACATGGTAAAAAGATTGGAGTTTTACTGAATCTGTCCACAATTACTAGGCAAGCATTATAGCTCCTGTCACCTCCTGGTGGTAGGCCAGTTACCCAATCCATATGGACAATTTCCCAAGGTCTGTTTGGTTCTTGGATTTTTATCATATTTCCAAGTCTTTTGCCTGTGGATTTATTTGCCTTCTGGCATCTGTCACAGGTTTTGCAATACTCTGCAACATCTTTCTGCCACATTGGCCACCATATGCAGGTCTTTACTTTTTCCCTTGTTCTTTCTTCAGACAGATGTCCTGAAAAGGGACTATCATGGAATTCTTTTAGTACAAGATTGATTAATGACCTGTCTACAACTGTCATGACACATGTGTGCTTGGTTCTGTGGTAATTTATACCATCAAGTAGGTGGAATCTTCCTTCATCATAAGATTTCCTCCATACTTCATCCAAGGCATGTATAAGAGAGTTGTCTTTACATTCTTTGTTAAGTAATTGGCATAAGATGCTACAACTCTTATCTTGAGTGTAACTACTTCTGACTTTTTCAAAGAAGGTGGTGTTCAAGTCTGTAACACTTATTCCTTCTATTGGAATTTGTGGTGAAGCTTCTTCTGGCACATAAGCAGGATTATCAATATTATTTGGTAATGGCCATCTGCTTAGTCCATCTGCATTCTTATGAATATTCCCATCCTTATGAACAATAGTCATATTGCCTCTGTATTCTTGTATGGCTATTTGCCATCTGAGCATGTGTCTGTTGGGTGTTTTCATGTTCAAAAGTGATTTGACAGCTGTACAATCCGTTATCACTTCAAAAACACATCCCTCTAAAAAGTAGTTCAATTTTTCCAAGGCCCAGACAAGGCATAGACATTCCATCTGACTTGCTCCATATCTGGCTTCAGTTGGTTTGATTTGCCTGGATATGAAACATATGGGTCCTTCTACAGGCTTATCATTTATGATCTGAACTTGTTGAAGTGCAGCACCCAGTCCATCCCCTGATGCATCAATATACAGTTTGAAAGGAAATTTAAAGTCTGGAATCAGTAAGAGTGGAGCAGTGGTCAATGCTTCTCTTAGAGACTCAAAAGCTTTGACTCTGTCAGCAGTCATCTCAAACACTGTGTCTTTGTCACACAACTTATAAAGTGGTCTTGCTATGGATGCAAAATCTTTAATGTGTTGCCTGTAATATCCTGCAAAACCTAAGAATGACTTAATTTCCTTCTTATTCTGAGGCATGGGTTTTAACAATACTGCTGCAACTTTGTTTTTGTCAATTCTAAGGGACAAACCAGATACAACATGTCCTAGTGCTTTAAGTTCTTTA
This sequence comes from Austropuccinia psidii, assembly GCA_023105745.1. Lineage (NCBI taxonomy): Eukaryota > Fungi > Basidiomycota > Pucciniomycetes > Pucciniales > Sphaerophragmiaceae > Austropuccinia > Austropuccinia psidii. The sequence continues at coordinate 2,285,973 of JALGQZ010000009.1, read as the reverse complement.
AATCCAAAATGACATTTCTTCAAGGAGATTTTCATGTTTACTGATTGGATTTTTGTCAAAACTCTTCATAATCTGTACATGTGCTCCTCCCAAGTCTTTGAACAGATAATAATGTCATCAATGTAAATGATTAACCATCCCTCTGACAGTTCTTCAGGGAAGATTTCATTCATCATTCTTTGGAAGTGTGAAGGTGCATTTTTGATACCAAAGGGCATCCTTAAGTATTCATACACTCCACAATGAACAATGATTCTCAAGTATTTTCTTGCTCTTGGTGTTACCACATTTTGATGGAATCCTTTAAGAGCATCCATAGTGGTTATATACACTGCTTGAGATATTTGAGTAAGGGCAATTTGGATTTTTGGTATTGGGTATCTGTCTGGGACAGTGTAAGTGTTCAGAGCTCTAAAGTCCCCAACCATTCTGGATTTTCCATTATGCCACGCCACTATGACTGGTGTAGTTATTTCTACTTCCTCATTGTGGCCTAATTTTCTTATCACACCAAGGTCCAGAAGCTCTTTGATATGAATTTCTAGAGCTTCTCTTGATTTTAGACTTGCTTGATAAGCCGGCCTTCTTAAGAGTGGTGGATAAGGTCTCTCAATTTTAAGAATGATGTCAACTTCATGAGCAATAATTGCTCCCAGAGGTTCTTTGTCTGTAGCAAATGCTCCTCTGTGATCATAAAAAAGGGAATAAAGTTCATTTTCTTGTTTATCAGTCAGATGAAGGCTTATCTCAGCCTCATTCAACTGTTCAGACTTTAATTTCTCTAACTCTAAGTTGACTGGTGATACTTTGTTTACTTTAATTTGTCTTTTAAATGGTAAAAAGGCAAATTTCTGGTGCTTATTGTCCCCAATTGTAAAGTATCTGTCTTTGTTATTATGTAAATCTATCCCATGCATGATTAAATAGTCATTTCCAAATATAAAATGGGTACTAGAGCAATTTTCCATAACAACAAGTTCAACTGTAATTCTCAAATTACCATTTATGTCTGGGAATATGACATTGGTCTCAAAGATTCCTAATGCTTTCATTGGGTTACTTGCACTGTTGAATTTTATACCATCAATTGGTAAGAATTGGTCTTCAAAATTTCGTACACAAGTCTTAAGAAAAGATTTTCCAACACAAGAGCAGAAGGCTCCTGGTTCAAGCAAAAGCTTGGTGGGCTTGTTTTCAATCACCACTTCTGTTATACAGGAGTTACCAGCTGTATAACCTTTTCCTCTGTTTGGTTTTGTCTTCATAAGTTGTGCATCTTGAAATTTTGATAAATCAACTTGACTATTGCTCAATTGTGGTAAGTGGGAATAAGATTCCATGATGTCAAAAGTGGCATTGATATTTTCTATATCTTTTTAAGATTCAGAAAATATGGATGACTTATCATCTGAATTGTCTTCAATTATGTCTTCTTTTTCAACATCTGGTCCCTTTTCAATGTCAATTTCATTGATTTTCCCCCTTTTTGGACATTTATTGGCTAAATGGGTGGTGCTTTGGCAAATATGGCATTTTCTGACTGTATCTGCAGATTTATATTTAATATTACTAGAATTTTCTTTGGGGTTTTTGTCCACAGAATCTTTCCAAGGTGTATTGAACCTTGTTTTGAGATTCACCCTCCTAGAACCAATTTTGGTTCTGGTGGTTACTTCTTCTAGTATATTGATAGTATCCTCTGCTGAAGATTTTTCAGTAGTCCTGCTTTTGACAGCATGCTCTAAGTCACCTCCACATTGTCTCAGAATTTTTCTATGGATCATAAATTCTGACATGTCAGGATATAATGCTGTTAATCTGTCCTTTTGTTGGCAAAACCATGGTAAAGCTTTGTCTTTATCAGCATTAAATTTGGCAGATTCAAAGGCTGTTTCAACTTTAAACCTCCAAGCATCATTTTCCCATTTGTTGATGATTTGGGTTTTCCACCAAGTCCAACTCTGGTGTCCATGTGCTTGTCTTATTTTGATGTACCATCTGTGAGCTGATCTGGTAAACAAGGTGTTAAACCTGGCTGTTACCAATCTGTCTGGTAATTCAAAATCCTCTTTCATCATGTCAATACCTCTAATGAATTACATATGGTTATACTCTCCTTCACCACTGAAGTGATGCCATTCTTTAAGTTTTGGAACTTCTTTCAAGACTGCTTGGCCCATTGATGGTTCCAAGTTATGAAAAGAAGTAGATAATTCATTTTTTAATTGTGAATTATCAGGATCCAATACTTGTGGATTTGAAATTCTTGTGCCCTCATTTTGATTTAGAGGTGTAGACATTCTTGGTAAGGTATTCAGTATTTGTTCAATGTCATTCATTTTACTGTTGCTACACCTTTGGGAATTTCTGTATTCATGTTGGAAGCTTTGTATTAAATTTATTACTTCAGTTTTATACATGTCTTCCTTATGTGTCAGTTCTTGCCATAACTCTTTCTGTCTTGTATTATCAGCAGTGACTTGATTCAATTTCATTGATAATTTTGATACTTCTTCTTGTGAAGCATCAAAACACTTTTTCAAGGCAATGGTATATGTCTTTACTTCAGTAAATGAATTTAAAATGTCATCAAGGACTTTCTTGTTATCTGTCTTGATGATATTTATGGCTTGTTTAATTCTTGTTTCAATTATGTCATCAATATTGAATTTAGAATATTTATCTGTTAATTCTTTAATAATGGCAGATTGTTCATTTATTTTATTGTTAGAAGAATTATCATTTTTGGAATTTTTAATTGTTCTTAAAGCTTTTTAAAAACACATAAGTGTTTCATTAATTTGCACAGACTCAGGTTGTTTGTTTTAATGTTGTTACAAATGGTTTCATTTTTATCAGAAAGATGTTTTTTCACGTCATTTATAGCATTATACAATTCTGGGATGGAATCAAATATGTCAGAAATCATTTCTGGAATCTTAATCTGGCTTCCTCCTTCTTCTGTAATTCCATCATGGTTCTGGCCATCTGAAATACATTTTGCATGGCATCCTGCTGAATCTTTGGGATTCTGTAGCGCTGGCTGTAAGGTTTTGGGGCTGGTGCCTTCCCTTTGCCCTTGTTTGGAGTTTGTGGCTGCTTTTTTACGTTGGAATTGCTGCTGCTGGCCACTGGGGCTGTTTTTGGCACTGGTTTGGGTGGTGGAGGGTTTTTTTTCCTCCATTCTAGTGTTAAAAGCATCATGTTTTTCTTCTCCATCAATGGATTCCATCCATTGAGCAATTTGCAAGTGTTGGGATGGCCCAAGAATTATCTTACTGTCAGGTAAGAATTCATGCAGTTCTTCCACAGGTCTGCAAGGATCTGGTACTCCTTGAATTGAAGTGCATTGTTGTATGCACTGTGGCTGGCTTTGTATATGTCCACAGAGGCTTGTTGTGGCGGTGTCAGCTCTTTTTGAAGGTAAAATAGTATTATCAGCTTCAGAATGACCTAATTTAGTTGTTTGGAAGTCATCAACTGACCCTTTTCCTTCTGTACCTGATTGGCCTCTGCCATAATCACGTCTATTACCTTTTTGGGAGCTGCTTGAGGGGTTGTAGCTGGCTCCTGACCTGGTTGAAGGCATAATTATGGTTTAAAAAGGCTTAAAATAGTATTTTTACGTCAAAAAAACTTACTATTGGCCAAATTCTTAGCTTTCTGAAGAGTATTACTTATGTCCAAGTTAATTAATTCAGAAGATATTGGTTCAGGTTGATTATTTTGAGTCACAATCACAGTACTATTATGGTCTGAATTAATAGTGCTTGCAGGAACAATTCTGGTGACTGTTGAGGCTGTTTCAATGTTTTCTTGTCTTACCACGTTGTCAGACACTAAAATTAATGAAAAAGCCTAATTAATTAAGTAAAAAAAAGGTTATTTCAAAAAAAGAAATAAAATATTAGCCTCACTTATAATATGAAAAAAATTATTTTTTATGGATTTTGTGGATTATAAGTATTTTTTATATGTTTTTAAGTTTTTCAATATAAGAAAAAAAGATTAAAAAAGAGTAAAAAAATAAGTCACAGGTAAAATATCACGGCTGGGCCCCCAAATGTAAGGTGTGGATATCAAACTTTGATTAAAAATCAAGTACTTTTCCTGTCCTCAAAATTTGTATAAGGTAAAATTCAGTTAAAAATAGTATGAAATATTATTTTTAAGAGAAAACACGCCAACTTTATTGTTTATAAATTTATTAGTATAAAACAATAATATTATAAAAATTTATTGTTTTACCAACAATAAAAATTTATCCAAAAAATACTCTACAAGAGATATTTTAAGGCTACAAAAGAAATTTCTTCAAGAGCAATTTCAATTGGAATTAATTGAGAAAAGAACTGCAATCAATTAATTAAAGAACAAAGTCTTTCAAAAGAATATTGAAGAGAAAACATGCCCAAAAGTGACCAGAGTCAATTTGGAAACAAAGTGACAAAGTTTACAGTGATGAAAGATGCTTTAATTCACTTTTGGGGTGGTTCAGGGGTAAAAATGATTATAAGAGTTACAAAAAATGATTATAATAATTTTTTCACGTGGTTAAAAGGATTAAGATGATTTAAAAATGTTGGTTGGAATATTTGATTGATTGGTTTAACAGTGTTTAAACTAATTAATAAAAGGAAAAGATTCTAACATGAAGAGAAAAGTGGGGCAAAGAAGACATTCTTTTAAAGCCATCAATTTTCTTACTCCAAAAGTAAAATTTACTCTTGTCAGTCGTTAAAAACAGTCTGACAACAGAAAAGCCAATTATGACATCATTGTACCCTGGTTTTAGACCAAAAAGGGCTGGTTTAAGCCATTTTTAGCCATTTTAGACCCTATGATGTCATTCCAGAATAACAGAGCAGTATCCATGGCTGTGTCCTCTTTATGGCATGGTAGACACCTCATTCTCTTGCTGAACCTATCAACTATGATTAGGCAGGCATTGTAATTTTGATTGCCTCCTGGGATAAGTCCTGTGACCCAGGCCATATTGATGGTTTCTCATGGGTCTTTGGGTTCCTCTATATGTTGAAGTAACCCATACTTCTTCCCATTTTTCCTGTTTGCCTTTTTGGCATCTTTCACAAGTTTTTATGTATTCACTCAACTCTTGTTCCCACTTGGGCCACCAAGCTGTGCTTGCTACCCGCTCTCTGGTCCTGTCTTCACTCATGTGTCCCATATAGGGGCAGTCATGACATTCCTGTAAGATCAAAGAGATGTGGTCTCTGTCTACCACTGTGAGTGCACTTCTGTGCTTCTCTCTGTGGTAAAGCAGACCATCCACAAGGAAGAACTTGTCATCCTTGTAGGCCCTCAACCAGGGTTCTTCCAGCTGGGATTCCAGTTCTGGACTCCTGTAATTTTGTTGGAGGAGTTGTAGTAATACGCCACACTGTTTGTGTTTGGCATAAGATTCCAGTACTGCCCTGAAAAATTCTTTGTGCAGTTCTGAGGAGCTTATTTCAAGTATGGGAGTTTCTGTCCCTACTGAATCAATGTTCCCACTTTCAAGGGTACCACTTCCTGGTGCCCATTCAGAGAATCTGAAGTTCCTCCTCATATCTATTTCCATGAAATGGATAGGGATCTTGGCTGGAACTTCAGGGTCATAAGCTGTATTGCTCTTGACATTATCCAGTGGCCACCTGCTGAGGCCATCTGCATTGGTATGGCTTTTACCTTCTTTGTATATGATAGTCCCATTCCCTCTATAATGCTGGATAGCTATTTGCCATCTCAGAATGTGTCTATTTGTACCCTTCATGTTCAGTAAATAATTCAAGGCTTTGCAGTCTGTGTAGACTTCAAAGACTGCACCCTCCAGATAATAATGGAGTTTCTCCAGAGCCCAGACTAAGCATAGAAATTCAGTCTGGGTAGCCCCATATCTGGCTTCTGAATCTTTCAGTTGCCTAGAGATGTAACATATTACTCCCTCTCTTGGTTCACCATCCACAATTTGCCTTTGGTTAAGGGCTGCTCCTAAGCCTTGGCTACATGCTGCATCTATATATAACTTGAATGGTAGTTCAAATTCAGGTAAGATGAGCACAGGTGCATTTGTGAATTCATGTTTGATCCTCTCATATGCATCCCTTCTTTCTTTGGTAATTTCAAAAACTACATCTTTTGAACATAACTTGTATAAACTACTAGTTATGTGGGAAAAATTCTTGATGTGGTTTCTGTAGTAGCTAGCAAGCCCAGGGAAAGATTGCACCTCTTTTATGCTCTTCGGCAATGGCTTTTGCAGTACTGCTGATACTTTATTCTGGTCAATTGCCAGACAAAGACCTGAGACTTTATGTCCTAGAGCTAGTAGCTCTTGTTGGCCAAAACTACACTTTTTCAGTGAAATCTTCAGATTGATGGGTGTACATTTACTTAGTACTCTGTCTATGTATTGTACATGGTCTTCCAATGTCTCTGATTATATAATGATATCATCAATATATACTACCATCCAGCCTTCCAATATTTATTCTTGAAATATTGTTTCCATCATCCTTTGGAAGTGGGCTGCTGCATTCTTGATGCCAAATGGCATCGTGGTGTACTCATGAATGCCCATATGGCATATTATTCTGAGTGATTTCATGGAGTATGGTTTAAATCCATTTTGGTGGAAGCCTTTCATACAATTGATTTTGGGTATGTATTTGGCTTACTCCAGTTTATCCAAAGGCAGGAGATATCCGGGGTATAGGGTACCTGACTGCTTTTGTGTAGTTATTCAGATCTCTGAAGTCTCCACACAGTCTAGACTTGCCATCACGCCTGGTGATTTCCACCATTTCATTATGCCCAATCCTTTTGATGAAATTCATGTCCAGGAGTTCATTGATGTGTTTTTCAATTTCTTCCCTGGTTTCCAGGCTTGCTGGATAAGGGGGTCTCCTTAGAATGGGAGGATAAGGTCTTTCAACATCCAGATATAGTTTTATATAATGGCCTTTGACCTTGCATAATGGTTCTTCACCAATGGCAAATGCTGGTCTGTTCTTCGTCAGCATCTTCAGTAAACTTAGTTTTTGCTTACTGGTGAGGGTAGTGCTAAACTGTCCCTCCCTGAATTCATACAGAATTTCTTCCAGTGGATCTTGAGAAGATATCTGGTATATATCAAGTGAAAATTTCTTTTCCTTGGTAGTACCAATTGTAATGTGCCTAGTTTTACTGTTTTGAATATCTATGCCATACATCCTCTGGTACTCTGTTCCCTGTAAGAACCCTTGGATGTGGGCATTTTCAAGCACTACAAGCTCTGGGTTGAGTCTGATATTAGCTTTCCTATGGGGTATAATTATATCTTTGATAATTGTCCCAATGGAAGTCATCCTCCCTGATGCACTTTTGAAGTTCTTTGCCTTGGTGGGCAAGAGCTGTTCTTCCCAATTTGGGAAGTGGTTGTCCAGATATTCTCTGGCCACTATGGAGCAGTTTTCTCCACTGTCAATGATCAGTGGATGCTGAGCCTTGTCAATACAGACAGTCACTTTTGTGGATTTTCCATGTATATATGCCATCCCTTTGGTTGGTGTAACCAGGAATGTTTGTGCATCATGTGTATGTTTGCACAAGTTTTTGTTGGCAGTATTCTGTGGCATGCCTGCTTCCAACTTTATGTCCTGAATTTCTACTGGGGTTTCCTCTTGGTATTCCAGCAGAAATTCTTCTCTTGGGTCTTGATCATCATCAGATTGTTCTCTGATGGCATCACCCATGGAGTCTGATTCAGAATCCTCTGTTGGGGATTCCTCCTCTGGGACTTTCTCAATGGCATAGACTTTTTCTTTGCCGTTGGACAGTTGTTGGCATAGTGGTCTGTTGAACCACAATTGTGACAAGAGTTTTTCTTTTTTGTCACTTCTGCCACCCTTTCCTTGGGTTTGTCTTTAAACTCTACCCTGAAAGTTGTTCCTCTCTGAAACCACTGCTCTTATATGGGGTGAATTTCCCTCTATTAGTTCTTTTCCTTATGTCTTGTGAGGTATTAGCAATGTCATCTAGAGTGCAATTCTGCTTGCATCTGCATTTGACTGCATGCTCTAATTCTGGAATCTTTGTCAGAAGCTTATGATTCCTCATCTGGATGTTCATCTGAGGGTCAATGGCTTTAAGTCTCTTAGACTGTCTAAGACACCACTCATATGGATCTTTGTCCACTGGGTATTTTTCATTTTCAAATGACATGGTCTTTTGCCATATCTAAGTTCCATTACTGTACTCTTGGATGATTTGACTCCTCCACCATGGCCAGTTTCTTCTTCCATGGATTTCTTTCAATTGTGTGTACCATATGCTAGCATGACCTTTAAATGCTGTATTTGATCTAGCAGTAATCCAGTAGTCTGGTATGCTTGGTACATCAATGAAGATTCCATCAATATAATCTATGAGCTCCATATGATCATATTCTCCTGTTGCAGAGAATTTGGGCCCGATTGAGGCCTCAGGATGCTGTTTCAAGGCTTCCTTCTCTGAATAAGACATGCCATCTCCATCCTGGTATTGTGATGGAGATCTTGCCTGATTCATAAACATGGCATCTGGTTTGATTTCATCTGGTTGATATGGATTTTCCATAACTTGGCCTTGTGGTTGGGGATTCACGTTATGGTAGAGACTAAACAATTTGTTTATGTCTTGATCCAGACAATCCCTGTCCCTGTTGCTGTGGTGTTGTTCTTCAAAGGCTAGATTCAGTTTTTTGTTGGTTTCTTCAGAGGATTTGCTCAATTGAGCATGTCCTTCTTGAAGAGTTTTGACAATTTTATCCATTGAGGCTGTTAATTTCTTCATCCTCTCATTGGGACATTTGTAACCACAGTGCATCACTGTTTATGTTACTCTCAGGTGTGACAATATTATGTTCAATCTGAGTGGGGGTAATGTTTCTATTACTAGGACTACTGATTTCAGAGTGGTTTAAAACTACTTCTGGTTCTTGTGCACTTCTTTCACTAAATCCAACAGCTTCTGGATCATGGGGTCTGAATCTTTCTGCCTTTGGCTGAAAGAGGTCTTGTTTTTCCCCTTGTATCCTTTTCTTCTCCTGGAAACCTCCTGGAATTGTGAAGAGTGGTGACTCTTGGTCATTGATTTGTTGGTTTCTGAATGGTGTGAAGCCACTGGAGGGCTGATTTGTCCTGCTCCTTGTGAGCCTGAAGGAATTTGAGTAGGCCCTGTCTGGGTTAACTGATCTTCAATAGCTTGGATAGTGGCTTGCTTCTCCCTTATCCTCTGTGCCCTTGCCTCCAGGAGTCTGAACTGCCTGGTAGGATTCCAACCTTTGGTGATTACCATAAGGTCTTCAAAGTCTATCTCTTTGAGACAGATCTTCTGGCAACTTGCTCAAAGTTGTGCCCATTGAGATGGCAGGTTGAACCTCTTGTTGTCCATGCTCCATTAAAACAAATCTTTGAGGAGTTGGTGGAGCTGAAGAACTTGATCCATATCCTTCCAGTCCTCTGGTTTGAGGCTCCTACGGAATTGGAGTGTGAATGGCAGCATTGATATGATCTCCCTCATTGTTTTGCCATCCACCGCTGTGTCCAAGGTGTCCTCTTACAGGTCTTCTGGTTCTAGACAAGCCTTCTCTGTCCTCTGGCTGGTTCCTTTGCAAGCCAAGGTCTCTGAGGTATACATGTGACATATCAGTGTTTGCAATCAGTCAAAAACTTTATTTTCTTAGGGTATTTACCTTTGACTGTGCCTTGTACAAATTTGTTGTCTGGTGATTTGGGAAATTGACCTTTTGAGGTTACAACTGGGTTAATTTTAGTAATCTTTCCTGTACAAGTTGTTCAGGTTGTCTTACCTTGTATTTATGCGGAGTTTTGTGGTTTTCTCCTTCTCTGGGTGGCTTTTGGTGTCCACTTCTTTGCTGTAATCAGGCGTTCACTGTGCCTCTTTCCTTTGCCCTTGCTGCCCTCTGGCTCTGAGGGTGTCACTGGTGTGTTGGCCTGTGAATGGGTTTCAAGTGGGATATAATTCTCTTCCACTGATTCAAAGTAGGAGAAAGAGGGCTTATGTCAGTTAAGACTTCTTAAAGTTCTTTTTGCACATCTAAGAATGGCCTCTGGGCTTGTATATTACTACAATATGCCCTGTATAATAACAGTGTAATTCAATTAACAATTCCATGTCAGAATTACAGCTTGTGGTACCCTGTTACACTTTTTGTGTACCAGTATCCCACAGATTCACTTGTGGCTTTCAGGTGTGATCTGTATAAGTGGCTCTGTATAAGTGTAATTGAATCAACAATACACTTAACCCCGCCTCAACTGTTGTTTTTACAGTCAGAGGTGTCCTTATTTAATTAAATATACAGGACTTATTAATGGCTTATGTGTTTTTATATGTAAAACACACCAAAAATGAAGGTCTGGTGGGTATTGTCCACGTGACAGATACTCTTAAAATATGAGTCAAATTGGTACATAGACCAATTTGATAAATAAAATATATAACATATATATAATTTAAGGAAAAAGACACCTAAAAATATAAAACAAAATGTCAGAAATAAAGAAAATAAGTGAAAGAACTTAATTCTAAGGTCCAAAAAAGTTTTTAAAACACTGCCAGGCCCCCAAAATGTCAGGCTGAGTCTATGATAAAAGTATTAAAAATGTATTTAAAACTTTTAACTATGACTGTGACATGGTAAAAAGGGTTAAAAATGGTTTGATTTAAGAATTTGAAAATCCTCCCTTTTTACCCTGAAATGGGGTGGAAGGGCTGTTAGACCTTTCCATGTAGAGGAATTGAAGATCTTTTCACTCTCTGGGACAAGCTTGTGGTTTGCAAGGACCTGTATAGCCTGTATTGGGCTCAGATGTGGTTTTGAAACCACATCTTGGGAGTTTTCACCAATACAGGGTGAAAATTTTCATCTTGGGACCACATAGCTCTCTTCTTACATGTATGATGTGTAGAATGCTGTACAGAAACTGTATGGGACCCCAGTATTGACTGATGTATGAGGTATTGAAGTATAAACATCCTTTTTTGTGAGTTTGACACCTCATAATCATGGTTATGGGATATTATCCCATGGTAAGGCTGTATTGGTCAGAATGTGGAATTTTGACCTTAAAACAGATATAACTTTGTCATTTCTTGAGATATCAACCTCAAAATTGAATCAGTCTGTAGCCCTGTATGTTTCCTACACAATGGATCCTTATTTGGTATTGTTATCATTAAATATGAGAAAGTTATGCCATGTACAAAGGTTTTGTACATATGCATGGTCTAGGCAAAAAGCTGTATTGGGCTTGTTTGGCCCATAACATCTGCTATAGTTGAGATATGAAGAAATGGATAACACCATCAGATACCACTGTAGCTATCTCACACTAAAACTGTAGAAGTTAGATGAGAGGTGAATTTATTGTTCACCCTTATTTGGCCTGAATTTGACCATACCCTCTGTCATAATGGTGCTAGCTCAGTTTGGCTGGTACCATTGGGTATCCCTGACTTAGAGCTTCATTTTTCATACCCACTTGATGGGGTTGAGCCTCATAGTCTGTATTTCAGATGGGAGGTGAAAATTAAGGTTTATGCTCAGAAATAACTTTGAGAATGAATAAATTTGTTATTAGTGGTCCTATGATGATGAGACTTGTATATTTGGAAAGGGGTATGTTTCCTCTTTCCTTTGATAAATTTTGAGATAATTTGGCTCAGCTCCATCTTTCGGTGGTATCTTGGCTATACCATTGGTTTATGGTATTTTGGCTGTCATGCTTGTGCTCTGGTTTTGAGTCACAGGCTGACACTGCAGGAATTGGCTTGGCAATTGTTTCATGATTATTCCAAGGGCCATTCTCAGGGTTTATTCATCATTCAATCAGTTTTCAAGGCATAAAGTACTTCAATACTCTTTGGACAACTCAATTGGTCCATACAAGCAGCAATCAATTATACCTGTATTCTCTTTGCCCAAACGGGCCAATTCATATTCTACTTTGGGAATTCAATCACACAATTCAATTGTCAAGATGGCAAAAGCTGTATTGGCCCAATTCAGACAATACAGCCGGTGACTCACCTTCTATGATCAGCCCCTCAGCTTTTCACATATACTGGCCACCTTTCATAACCGGTGGACTTTTTGCCCAGTTAATTAATATATTGTATTTATTTTTTATCTTTGATTTCTTTTCATTTGTTAAAGTAAATACTGCTATTCTTGAGTCAGTCATTTTCACCTCTCTTCTTCACCTTTCAGTGGATTTTGGTGGTCATATCCTTTACTAATTCCATTTCCTTTCAGGCAGGTTGAAACAGTGAATTGGGGATTCACTTGGTTGGCTTCTTGGCTTTTGGCTTTCTCATTTCTCTGACCATTGGCTTCACTTACTCTTTCTTATCTTTGACATACTTGTCCTTATTCTTACTCTTATCCTTCTTAAAGAAATTCATTCTGCTTCATCTCTTTTATCCTTTTGGAGCCTTCCAAGTGAGTTCTTGATTCCTGAGTGCCAGGCCACTCTTGTTTTCTATCCAAGTTCCCCTGTGACATTACCCCTGATTAGTGGTTGTTACAGTATCCCCCTCTTGAAACTGGTGGGCTCCTGAACACCATAATACCCTGCCACTATTGAGTGGCATCTCAATATCCCCCCACTTCTTTTTCAAAAATTTTCATTTATTTTTCATTCCCTCCTGATCATTAACCTGAAAATCCCCTCTTCATTACTTCACTGTCCTACTTAATTTGAATTATCCTCCCCCTTCTTTTAACTTGAGTAAGTGCTTTCAGCTTCAAAATATGCTTCTTCTTTGGATTCAGTCCTTTCCTTCCCTTCAAGGCATGTCCTTTGGGTTTAATCCCAAAATGAGTGCCATAGAGCTCTTTTGCTCAAACATTGATGGCCAATGAGTATATGTTCATATACCTCATTGTGAATGGGACTAATTGATGTTTTGGCCCTTCTTGCCCTGATTGGAATCACTTCAACAGTCTTGAAAAGGGGGGGTCTTGTCCCCATTGTCCCTGAAAATGCCTCAAAAGATGGATTTGGGCCAATTGTCCCCACCATTGATTTGGGGTCGTGGCCCTTTCTATGGTGATTTTTGGTCTTTTTGGCTCTAGGGCATTTCCTGGCCCAATGTGGTCTTTTTCTGATTTGGGGTCCTGCGGTCCGCAGGCTGTTTGCTGTGGGCCATGGGGGCTATTGGAGGCCCCCAGGACAAAAATTGACTCCTGAGCCCAAATTTGCTGGGGCTTCAGGGGTCCCATGGCCCAATTGACCACCTACATGGCCTGGGCTCATTAGGAGGTTCCAGGACCATAATGTTCTGACCTCCCCAAAGCTGTAGGGGAGGTCCTGGGTGGCGACTTCAGTCCGTAGGAGACATGGACTCGCCACCTTAATGACTTTGAGGGGGGGCTCATCATTGAGTTATGGTCCCCACTTCCTTAGGGGCCTTTTCTTCAGACTTGCAGTGATTTAATCTGACTTTTGAATCTTCTGCTTGCATACTCCTTAGTCATGAGTTCAAAACTGACTGAACTCACTGAATCTTCCCCTTCTGCGCCACCACTATCTGTCATTCATTTTTTTGGCATTCTCAGTTGATTTTCTTCACCATCAATGGCTTTTTCTGGTGTTTTTGATCCCACCCAAACTTATGATGGTTACAAGGCAGTTGAAGTTCTTGATCCTCCTTGTACTAAATGTTTGGCAAAGGGAAAGGATCCTTTTGAACATTCCAATCCCAGATCTTTAAAATGCCATTACTGCTTTATTGGGAAGAAGCCATGCCACTGTACTGGGAAGCAAGCTTCCGACGTTGGGAGGTACTTGTGGAGTAAGAAAGATGGGCTTTTTAGAAAATAGTTCCCAGTTCCTGAGGCTCCTACTCTGGTTGGTACTTCAGGGTATCCTCCTTTTAAGTGAATTAATTTTCCTGCTTGAATGGATACTGATATCTTGATTCAGTGACTGGTTCTAGGCAGAGGGATGTGGCCAGGTGCACTAATGTTGGAGGGCCCATTCCAGTTGGTGGTAGGCGAATATATTCCAGCTCAGAAGTCCCAATTTCCAGGATCAATACTGAAGGCATAGTGAAAAGAATCAGATGAATTGCCAAGTCCCCACCTGATCTGGATGCTGAAGGTAGTGATGAGTTGGATGGTGAAGTTGAGGTGGTTCCTAAATCTGCTGGTCATCCATCCAATACTTCTCCTTCCAAGCCTACTTCCAAGTGATTCCAAAGTCAAGTCATCCCAGAATCCCCAGAACTTTCCAACCCACTCTTGCGACCATTCCTACTTCAATTCCTCCTGCTTCACCACAATCTTCCCACACCAGGCCTGCCTTGAATGCAGCACAAAGACCATCCCCCATCCAACAGCCCAGGAACTCACCCATAGTCACCTCACAACAACTCCAACCTGTGGCCAGTACCAGTAGAAGAAGAGAAGAACTTTCTCATTTCCCATTTCCTGCCACTCAAGTGTTTCAGCATAGGGATCAATGGCCTATCTGAGTTACCAGAGAAGCTCCAAATATAGCTAATGAGAATCAGGATGCTTTGGCCAGGTTACTTAGGAGGGTTGATAGAAATAGTACAGAGGTAATTATGTATGCTAATGATAGGACTATTCCAGGGACTTCTTCTGAGGAGATGGCTTCAAAATTTGCCTCATATGAAGATGAGTTGATTAATGATTTCCACAAAACGTTTTACTATTTGGGAAGAGATAACTAGTTTCCTTTTCCTTGTTTGTGTTTGGTTCTATCTCCACTCTTATAGATATCAAAATAAAAAATAATTGGAACCTCCGAATACATGATTTGGGAGGGGATACTGCTGCTTTTAAAAAAGAAATAAAAGGAATATAAAAGTAAAGAAAAGAGAGAAAAAGAGAGTAGAGAAAATAAAATAAAGAAATTATTGAGGTTGTCCTTCTTGTGGTGTGTTGCTTGATTCTTGGCCAAGAATTTTCTGAAAAATAAAAATCAACCATTTCATGCTCACAGAGTGGCAAAGGTGATGTTTTACAAGAAGGAGAACCCTCAGGGATGCATACCAGGAGATGGAACTTACTTTCATAACTTCCACTCCCCACCAAGCACCATAGAACAGATAAATTCGCCATAATTGCCTTTGTAGTAATGGAAGTCCTGAAGAAATGTGATTGCAATAAGCTGTAAAGAATAAATGAAAAAATAAGACATAAAAAAAAGGAAGGAAGGAATTTGCCCATATGTTGATGAAAGGTCCAAATTTGAGGATGTTGATGCTGCAAGGTCTTTTGAATCTGCCGAAAGAATTGAAAAGTGCCCACAAAGTGGCCAAGGTGATTCTTACAACATCATTTGGGTACAATACCCCCTTCAAGGTGCATGCCAGGAGAGGAACTTACTTTCATAACCTCTTCTCCCCACCAAGCACCAAAAAATCCAACTATTGAGGTATTTGGACCAGGCTTGTCTGGATAAAATAAATGGAAATGCTTGACAAGGTCTGGTGGGTTGGTAAGTTTGGAAGCTGGTTCTCAAGCTGTTCTTTCTGGGTCCTCATTGAATCCTTTCCGCTCTACAAGATGCCTTAATTTACCTCTTTTGAGTTTGGAGTCCAGAACCTGAGCCACTTCCCATTCTTCTTGCTCCTCCACTAGAACTGGTGGTTGTTGCAATTTATTGCAAATTGGGATACTTCACTTCTTGACTGGTTATATAAAGTACACATGGAATACAGGGTGAACTGACTTCCATTGTTGAGGCAACTTGAGGTGATATGCATGGCTTCCAATCTTCTTAAGAACGTCAAAAGGCCCTAGCCATCTCTCTGAAAGCTTCTTGGTGGGTCTTGTAGTCTTGATGTTCTTGGAAGCTACCCATACCTTATCCCAAGGTTGGAAATCAGGTGGAATTTAACTATTGCTACCTGCATACTTCTTGAATCTCCTCAATGCTGACTCTAATTCTTCTTTGAAAACTTGCTGTACTGATTGCACTTTTGTTGATAACTTTCCAGCAGGTGAGTATTGAGAAATATGGATCAAGTCAAAAATGGGATTTCTTCCATAAATGGGGAAAAAAGGGAAGTGCTTTGTTGATGAATTTTCTGCATTATTGTAGGCAAATTAAGCCAGAGGGAGCCAGGTGTGCAGGACATCTTGATTGTAACTGACATACATCCAAGGATACTGTTCTAGAATCTGATTTACCCTCTCTGTCTTTCCATCTGTTTCAGGATGAAAAGCAGTTTAAAGATCTCTTGAAATATTGAGCTGCTGACATAAATTGGTCCAGAATGATGTAACAAATTAAGATCTTCTATCACTGACAATACTGACTGGAAGGCCATGTTTAGAAAAGACATGGCTGATAAATATTTGGGTTAATTCCAGAGAAATTATTATTCCAAAAGTTGGAATGAAGATTGCCATTTTTGAGAACCTGTCCACAACTACTAGAATTCAATCAAAGTTGTTTGACAAGGGCAATTGAGTGATAAATTCCATTGATAAAGAATTCCAAGGACCAGAGCAAACTTCTCATGATTAATGTTCTTGTTTCTTGAACTTTGCTGAAATGAAGACAAATAGTCCTTAATGAATTGATTCATGCCAGCACAATAAGAGTCGCTATTGATGAGCTTGAGGGTCTTCTCTTGGCCAGGATGGCCAGCCAATGGTGAGTCATGACACTTTTGAATAATATTGAGTTGGATTTCTTCAATCCTTGGAATTACTACTCTATCTTTGAATAATAATAGCTTTGCTTGAGGTTCAAGAGAACAATCTGAAACTGATTCACCTCTTTCTAGTTTCTTGAGTATTTCTTTATATTCTTTGTCTTGCCATACTTCTTTTTGAATCTTGTCAACTAAATCTGATAATATTTCCACCTTGATTGAGAATAATCTTTACTCTGGAATTCCATCTTTCTTGATTACTTGATGAAAACTCTGAGGATTCTTGCTGATGAAGTCCACCCCCCTCTCTGGGTACACGTCGTCCCGATGTGAGAACCCATCTGGTAAAGTGGCCAGCCTTCCTGGGCGGTAAGTGCTAGTGAAATGAAACTCAGAGAGAAATATAGTCCAACGGGCTTGACAACAAGGGAGAACTTTGGAAGAAATAAAATACTGAAGAGAATATTGGTCTGTCAAGACCTTAAAAGAATTGGAAAGAGAAAGAAGAAAAGCTCTCCAGTGCTTGAGAGCCCAAACTATGCCAAGGAGTTCCTTGTCATGAATTTCATAATTCATCTCAGCTGAGACAAGCTTGCAACTATCAAATGTAATGGGACCCAAGGCATAATCCGAAGCATCAGTCTCGACAATAGTTGGTAGAGAAGGATTGAAATGAGAAAGGATAGGAGCAGTGGTGAATGCTTCTTTGAGTATTCAAATCTGACTAAGATCTTCCCATTGAAGATAAAAGGAGAGTCTTTTTTGAGGAGGGAAGTGGGAGCAATGATTTTTTAGGAGTAATTTTTAATGAAACTGTCAGGATGAAACTATGATAAAGGTTTAAATAGGCTAAATACAACTTTAACTATGTTTGTGACACGGTAAAAAGGGTTTAAAAAGATTTATAAGGTTTTAAAGATAATTAAATTTGAGATTAAAAGGGCTTTGCTATATATGATATAGTGGTGGTGAGTGCTGTTGAAAGCCCTGGGTGCAGCTTTATCTGTTGGGTTACAATAATAAGAGACTACAATAATTAAATTTATAATTATACCTGATTATTAAGCAAGAGTAAAACTGTTTTTGACAGTTTACTATGTAGGTTATTCAAGAGCAGGATGAGGAAACAATTCTGGCTGTGAAAAGCCTCCTTTTTATCCTGAAATGGGGTGGAAAGGGTGCTAGACCTTTCCACATAGAGGAAGTGAAGATTTTTTCACTTTCTGGTACTGGCTTGTGGTTTGCAAACAGCTTGTATAGTCTGTATTGGGCTCAGATGTGGTTTTGAAACCACATCTGGGCAGTCTTCACCAATACAGGGTGAAAGTTTTCATCTGGGGACCTCACAGCCTGCTTCTGATGTGTATGACGTGTAGAATGCTGTACAGAAACTGTATGGGACCCCAGTATTGACTGACATATGAGTTGTTGAAGTAAAAACATGCTTCTTCATCTATTTGACACCTCCTATTCATGGTTATGGGATATTATCCCATGGTAAGGCTGTATATGACAGCAGGTGGGAATCTGACCTTAAAACAGCCATACCTTTGTCAATTCTTGAGACATCAACCTCCAAACTGGTTCAGTGTGTAGCCCTGTATGTGCTCTACACAATCGTACCTCATTTGATATGGGTATCATTAAATATGGCAAATTTATCCCATGTACAGGACTTTTCTACATTTGCATGGTATAGGCAAAAAGCTGTATTGAGTTATTTGCCTCATAACTTTTGTTCTAGTTTAGCTATGGGGAAATGGATGGCACCATCAGATAGCCCTGATTGTGCTCTTTCCAAAAATACCCCACTTCAGGTATCCCACACTAAAACTTTAGAAGTTAGATGGGAGGTGAATGTTTTGTTCACCCTTATTTGGCCTGACATTGACCATAACTCCAGTAATATTGGTGCTAGCTCAGTTTGGCTGGTACCATTGGATAGCCCTGGCTTAGAGCTTCATTTTAAATACCCATTGGATAGGGTTAAGCCTCTCCTTCTTGATTTTAGATGAGAGGTGAAAAGTAAGGTTTATGCTCAGCAATAACTTTGAGCAGGAATAACTTTGTTATTTCTTGTAATATGGTGATGGGACTTATATGTTAAGAAAGAGGTGAGTTTCCTCTTTCTTTTGATAGCTTTTGAGCTTATTTGGCTCAGCTCCATGTTTTGGTGGTATCTTGGCTATGCCATTGATTTATGTTATTTTGGTTGTCATGCTTGTGCTCTGGTTTTGAGTCACAGGCTGACATACCCTCCCCCTAAAAAAGGCTCATCATTGATGAGACTGCTCAGTCCTCCTAGAGGCTCTGAATCTCCTCAGATGAAGGTTCCTATCTGGTATGGCATCCTCTGCCAACCATTTGTCTTTATCTGCTGTCTGGTTCTTGAATGTGACGAGGTACTGTCTTTGATCTTTCCCATTCATTCTGATCTTCCTGGCCCTGATGATCTTACTCACAGGTCCAGGGGAGTCCTCCACTTCCACTATCTCTTGTGGTGTGGGGTTCTTTCTCCTTGAGGGGAATTTGTCCTCCTCTGTCTGGAAGTATGGTTTGACCAAACTCACTGGAAAGACTGGATGTTTCCTTGAAAACTCCTCAGTGAGTTTGATTTCCACTTAATTTCTTCCTATCAACTTAATGATAGTAAAAGGTCCTACAAATGAGTCTCTCATCTTTTTAGGTCCTTTGAGATTGTTGAAGTTCAGTGTAAACACTAGCACCTGGTCCCCTTCCTTAAAGTCAGGTTCCATATGTGATTTGTCCCACCTATGCTTATTGTACTCTTTTGCCTCAGCTATGCATCTGGCAGCTGTGTCACAGGCCCTCTTCCACATATCATGGAAGTCTTTGGCTGTGGGATGGATGGTCAGAAGGTTTTTCTTCAAGTGATCCACAGGCAATGGGGGATTCCACCCTTTCTCTACCAAGGCAGGTGTTTTTCCTGTGGTGGAGTGCTGACTTGTGTTATAAGCCAGTTGGACAGCTGATAAGAGGGTAACCCAATCATGGGTGTATCCCTCATGGTCCTTGTATTCCATGCCATAGGCACAGAATCTTCTGAGGATGTCCTCCATTTTTTGGATCATCCTTTCAGCTAGGCCATCTGTTTGTGGATGGTAAGCTGTGGAAAAAGCAAGTTTGGTACCAAGCATGTCATATAAGTTAGTCCAAAATTCAGATGTGAATTTTGGGTCCCTATCACTAATGATGATCTTAGGGACTCCACAGGTAGATATAATGTTATTCCAAAACAACAGAGCAGTATCCATGGCTGTGTCTTCTTTATGGCATGGTAGACACCTCATGCTCTTGCTGAACCTATCAACTATGATCAAACAGGCATTATAGTTTTCTTTGCCCCCTGGGAAAAGTCCTGTTACCCAGTCCATGTTTATGGTTTCCCATGGGTGTTTGGGTTCTTCTATGTGTTGAAGCAACCCATACTTCTTCCCATGTTTCCTATTTGCCTTTTGGCATCTTTCACAAGTGTTGATGTATTCACTCAACTCTTGCTCCCACTTGGGCCACCAAGCTGTGCTTGCTACCCTCTCTTTGGTCCTGTCCTCACTCATGTGTCCCATATAGGGGCAGTCATAGCATTCTTGTAGGATCAATGAGATGTGGTCTCTGTCTACCACTGTGAGTGCACTTGTGTGCTTTTCTCTGTGGTAGAGCAGGCCATCTATAAGAAAAAACTTATTGTCCTTATAGGCCCTCAACCAGGTTCTTCCAGCTGGGTTTCCAGTTCTGGACTCCTGTACTTTTGTTGAAGGAGTTGGAGTAGTATGCTACACTGTTTGTGTTTGGCATAAGACTTCTGTACTGCACTGAAGGATTCATTGTGCAGTTCTGAGGAACTTATTCCCAGTATGGGAGTTTCTGTCCCTTCTGAGTCAGTGTCTCCACTATCAAGGGTACCACTTTCTGGTGCCCATTAAGATATTCTGAAGTTCTTCCTCCTATCTATTTCCATGAAATGGATAGGGATTTTTGCTGCAACCTCTGGGTCATAAGCTGGATTGCTTTTGACATTGTCCAGTGGCCATCTGCTGAGGCCATCTGCATTGATATGGCTTTTACCTTCTTTGTATATGATGGTCATGCTCCCTCTATACTCCTGGATGGCTATTTGCCATCTCAGCATATGTCTATTTGTGGTCTTCATGTTTAGTAAAGACTTCAAGGCTGTGCAGTCTGTGTAGACTTCAAAGACTGCACCCCCCAAATAATAATGGAGTTTTTCTAGAGCCCAGACTAGACATAGACATTCAGTCTGGGTGGCCCCATACCTGGCTTCTGAATCTTTCAGCTGCCTTGAGATGTAGCAAATTACTCCTTCTCTTGGTTCACCATCCACAATTTGTCTTTGGTGAAGGGCTGCTCCCAGGCCTTGACTGCATGCTGCATCTATATATAACTTGAATGGTAGTTAAAAGTCAGGTAAGATGAGCACAGGTGCATTAGTGATTTCATATTTGATCCTCTCATATGCATCCCTCCTTTCCTTGGTTATTTCAAAAACTACATCTTTTGAACATAACTTGTATAAACTACTAGTTATGTGTGCAAACGTCTTGATATGGTTTCTATAGTAGCTAGCAAACCCAAGGAAAGATTGCATCTCTTTGATGCTCTTTGGTACTGGTTTTTGCAGTACTGCTGCTACTTTATTCTGGTCAATTGCCAGACTAAGACCTGAGACTTTATGTCCTAGAGCCAGTAACTCTTGTTGGCCAAAATTGCACTTTTTAAGTGAAATTTTCAGATTTATGGGTGTTCATGTACTTAGCACTCTGTCTATGTATTGCACATGGTCTTCCCATGTCTCTGAGTATATAATGATCTCATCAATATATACTACCATCCAGCCTTCCAATATTTCATCTTAAAATATTGTGTCCATCATCCTTTGGAAGTGGGCTGGTGCATTCTTGATGCCACATGGCATTGTGGTGTACTCATATATGCCCATATGGCATATTATTCTGAGTAATTTCATGGAGTTTGGTTTAACTCCATTTTGGTGGAAGCCTTTCATACAATACATCCTGGTTATGTATTTGGCTTTGGAGGTATCCTTGGTATAGGGTACCTGTCTGCTTTTGTGTAGTTATTCAGGGCTCTGAAGTCCCCACACAATCCAGACTTGCCATCATGCCAGGTGATGAGGACAGGAGTGGTGATTTCCACTATTTCATTATGTCCAATCTTTCTGATAAGATCCATGTCCAGGAGTTCATTGATATGTTTCTCAATTTCCGTCCTGGTTTCCAGGCTTTCTTGATAAGGACGTCTCCTCAGCATAGGTGGATAAGGCCTTTCCACATCCAGATATAGTTCTATATCATGGCCTTTGATCTTGCCTAATGGTTCTTCACCAATGGCAAATGCTGGTCTGTTCTTTCTCAGCATCTTCAGTAAACTTAGTTTCTGTTTACTGGTGAGGGTAGTGCTAAACTGTCCCTCTCTGAATTCCTTCAGAAGTTCTTCTAGTGGATCTTGAGAAGATATCTGGTATATGTCAAGTGAAAATTTCTTTTCCTTCTTAGTACCAATGGTGATGTGCCTATTTTTACTGTTGTAAATGTCTATGCCATACATCCTCTGGTAATCTGTTCCCAGTAAAAATCCTTGGATGTGGGCATCATTAAGCACTACAAACTCTGGGTTGAGTCTGATATTACCCTTCCTGTGGGGTATAATTATCTCTTTGATAATTGTCCCAATGGAAGTCATCTTCCCTGATACACTTTTAAAGTTCTTTGCCTTAGTGGGCAAGAGCTGTTTTTCCCAATTTGGGAAGTGGGTATCCAGATACTTCCTGGCTACTATGGAGCAGTGTGCTCCACTATCAATGATCAGTGGGTGCTGAGCATTGTCAATACAATCAGTCATTTTTGTGGCTGTCCCATGTATATATGCCATTCCTTTGGTTGGTGTAACCAGGAATGTTTGTGCATCTTGTGTGTGTTTGCACAAGTTCTTGTTAGCAGTGTCCTGTGGCATTCCTGCTTCCACCTGAATGTCCTGGATTTCCAGTCGGGTTTCCTCTTGGTATTCCACTAGAAATTCCTCTCTTGGGTCTTGCTCATCCTCAGATGGTTCTCTGATGGCATCACCTATGGAGTCTGTTTCAGAATCCTCTGTTGGAGGTTCTTCCTCAGGGACTTTCTCTATGGCATAGACTTTCTTCTTTGCCTTTGGACAGTTGTTGGCATAGTGGTCTGTTGAACCACAATTGTGGAAAGAATTCTTCTTCTTAGCCACTTCTGCCACTCTTTCTCTGGGTTTGTCTTTAAACTCTACCCTGAAAGGTTGCTTCTCTTTGAAACTACTGCTCTTATATGGGGTGAATTTCCCTATATTTGTCCTTTTCCTTATGTCTTGTAAGGTGTTGGCAATGGCATCTAGAGTGCAATTTTGGTTTCATCTGCATTTTACTGCATGCTCTAGTTCTCCTGGCAGTTGTGTCAGAAGTTTGTGATTCCTCATTTGGATGTTCATCTGAGGATCAATCGCTTTAAGTATTTTAGACTGTCTAAGACACCACTCATATGAATCTTTGTCCACTGAGTATTTGTCATTCTCAAATGACATGGTCTTTTGCCATCTCAAAGTTCCATTGTTGTACTTTTGGATGATTTGACTCTTCCACCATGGCCAGTTTCTTCTGCCATGGATTTCTTTCATTTCTGTGTACCATATACTTGCATGACCTTTAAATGCAGTATTCAATCTAGCAGTAGTCCAGGAGTCTGGTATGCTTGGTAAATCAATGAATATTCCATCAATATAATCTATGAGTTCCATATGATCATATTCTCCTGATCCAGAGAATTTGGGCCAGTTTGAGGCCTCAGGAAGCTGTTTCAAGGCTTCCTTCTCTGAATAAGACATGCCATCTCCATCCTGGTATTGTGATGGAGATCTTGCCTTATTCAACAACATGGCATCTGGTTTGATGTCATCTGGTTGATATGGATTCTCCATAGCTTGGCCTTGTGGTTGGGGCTTCAAGCTATGATAGGCATTAAACTATTTGTTAATGTCTTGATCCAGACACTGCCTGTCCCTTGTGCTGTGGTGTTGTTCTTCAAAGACTATATTCAGTCTTTTGTTGGTTTTTTCAGAGGCTTTGCTCAGTTGAGTATATCCTTCTTGAAGATTCTTAACTATTTGTTCCAAGGAGGCTTGAGTTTGTCTCATCCTCTCTTGGCTAGCTTTAATTTCTGAAAACTGATTTGCACATTGTTCAGCATATTGGGACATTTGTAACCACAGTGTATCACTGTTGATGTTACTCTCAGATGTGACAATGTTATTTTCAGTCTGAGTGGGGGTAATGTTTCTATTACTAGGACTACTGATTCTAGAGTGGTTTACCACTACTTCTGGCTCTTGTGTACTGCTTTTACCAAATCTAACAGCTTATGGATCATGGGGTCTGACTCTTTCCTCCTCTGGTTGGAGGAGGCTTTGTTCTTGCCCTTGTTTCCCTGTCTTCTCCTGGAAACTTCCTGGGATTGTGAAGAATGGTGACTCTTGGCCACTGATCTGCTGGTTTCTGAATTGTGTGAAGCCACTGGAGAGCTGATTTGGCCTTCTCCTTGTGAACCTGAAGGAATCTGAGTAGGCCCTGTCTGGGTTAACTGTTCTTCTATAGCTAGGATAGTGGCTTGATTCTCCCTTATCCTCTGTGCCCTTTCCTCCAGGAGTCTGTGCTGCCTGGTAGGATTCCAACCCTTGGTGATTACCATGAGGTCTTTGAAGTCTATCTCTTTGAGACAGATCTTCTGGCAACTTGATCCCAGTTCTGCCCAGTGAGTTGCTAGGTTGAACCTCGTGTTGTCCATGCTCCATTGAAATAAATCTTTGAGGAGTTGGTGAATCTGAAGAACTTGATCCATATCTTTCCAGTCCTCTGGTTTGAGGTTTCTGTTGAATCGGAGTGTGAATGGCAAGGTTGATATTATCTCCCTCATTGTTTTGCCATCCACCACTGTGTCCAAGGTGTCTTCTTTCAGGTCTTCTGGTTCTGGATGATCCTTCTCTGTCCTCTGGCTGGTTCCTTTGGAAGCCAAGGTCTCTGAGGTATGCAGGGGACATATCAGTGTTTGCAAGCAGTCAAAAACTTTATGTTCTTAGGGTATTTACCTTTGACTGTGCCTTGTACAAATTGGTTATCTGCTGATTTGGGCAGTTTACCTTTGGAGGTTACAACTGGGTTAATAATTGTAATCTTCCCTGTACAAGTGGTTGAGGTGGGTTTACCTTGTATTGAAGAAGAGTTTCGTGGTTTGCTACTCCTCTGAGTGGCTATTGGTGTCCACTTTTTTGCTGTAATGAGGCCTTCACTAAGTCTTTTTCCCTTTCCCTTTCTGCCCTCTGGTTCTGAGGGTGTCATTGGTATGTTGGCATGTGTCACAGGGGCTCTTCTAAAATGAAGAGGGCCTGGCACTCAGTGAACAGACTCACTTATGGAGGGCTCAGAAGAGATACTCAAATGATAAGAGTAATAGAGTAAGAGGATAAATTCCTAGTCATAAAATAATAAGAATAAAAGATAAGAGAGACAAAACAAAAGCAAATAATAAAGAGCCAACCACAAATAATCCTGTACCACTTTTTCAACCTGTTCAGAAAAGAGAAAAGGATTAATAAAGGATATGGCCACCAGGACTCTACTGAACAGGTGAGGGAAGGCAAAGACTAAATTAATAAATAATAAAATAATATTTCTTAAATGAGAAATAAAATAATATTAAATAATAAATCCAATATTTTAATTAACTGGGGGAAAAACCCCCAGGTGGGTGAAGAGGGGCTGGTATATGTGAGAAATACCAGCCTTGGAGTTTGAGTGCTGAGATACTTGTCTGTATGCTGGAAGAAGTTGGATGTGGGATTGAATCCTGTATTGGTGAATCCAATACAGCTTGATTACAGGACTGTATTTGGTGAATCCTGTATTTGGGTCTTGCCTGTATGAAACTTTTTTGAGGTCTGAAAACTGTATTTGGAGACTGTTGAATGAAACCCCCTTGCTGATTGGGTTTTGAGGGGTATCAATGAAGTAATGATTGTAGAATATGATTGGTAATGCCCCTGCCTTCTTGGCTGTGACATTATCCCCCTCTTGAAAATGGTGAGCTCTCAGCACCATAAGTACAGTGAGTCTTGATGAGCTTGAAACAATCCATACAGTTCTTTCCCCCAATTCCTTAAATTTATCCCATTAAACTTTCTTCTTCAAACAATACTCAAACAAATCCTCACTTGATAACTTGTAGGTATTTTCCCTTTGATCTTGACTCTGAATTCCCTCTTTTACTTCAAAATACTTTCATTCTTCTTAAAATTTCTTCATTCTTGTCTTGAGTGTCTTCACCAAAACTTTTCTTGAGTCCTCATGGCTTTTGAAAAGTGGGTGACCTGGGTTTATGTCCCAAGAACACCTGATATCATCATAATTTTCATCTTGAGTGTGAGCCTTAGAGGTAATTTCATATACCCAAAAGACCACAAATATAAAAAATAACATATTAATATAAATAAAATAAATTTATTTATATTATTAAAATAAAAATCAAAATATAAATATAAAATTATATTAAAAAATAAAAAATTAATTATAATTTAAAAATAAAAATATATTAAATTTTGTAAATATAAAATTACATTTATACTTGAAAAATTTAAGTAAAAATGAAATTTTAACAAAATTGTGAAAAAATAAATAAATTTGGAAAAAAGTTAAATAAAATTTATTATAACTTTTTATCCAATAAATAAACATATAAAATTTATTTCACTATTGGATTCCTCATAAAAAATCAGGTGGGGTCACCTCTGAGTGAAATTCTTGTAACTCAACTCTAAATAAGCTTAAATTAAGTTTTTAGTATTTTCAATACAAAAGTTGAAAATCCTCAAAACTTTAATTTAATTCACACCACATGTGGTGTTAACCATCAATTTTTGTGTTAAAATTGAGGTGTTGTGTTTAGTTTAGAAGTTATGAGGAATTGAAGTATTTTCAATTGAATTCAATTGAAATGTCAAAATGTGCGCGTGTATTACATAAGTGAACTTTGATTTACATATGAGGTGTCAATTATTACTGTATTGTACTGTACAATTGAATTGAATTACATATGTAAATTATAAGTATAATACATGATGAGGAATTAAAAGAAAAATAAATTGGAAAGATTAAATTTGGGGGGGAAAAGGAACTCCAGCTCTAAGGGGGAGCTAGACCCCCAAAATCCTTGCTGACAGGCGTGGGATGTCAAAATTCACGCAAAAGTTCATCACTTTTGGCCTGGAATTGAGTTACAGGGTCTGTGGACTCAATTGATGATGAGGTTTTGATACCAACTGGGGTAGTTTTAGCTGTTGCCAAGAGGGTAAAACTACCCTTAAGATAAAACAATCATAATAAAAACAGTTTTAACTGGTTTCTACGCCTCTGTCACACATTCTGACGTGTTTTGAAGGCTCTAGGCCTGGTATTGCTATAGTAATGGCTGATTTAAGGGTCTAAAATGGCTAAAAATGGCTTAAACCAGCCTTTTTTGGTCTAAACCAGGGTTCAATGATGCCATAATTGGCTTTTCTGTTGTCAGACTGTTTTTCACGACTGACAAGAGTAAATTTTACTTTTGGAGCAAGAGAATTGATGGCTATAAAAGAATGTCTTCTTTGCCCCACTTTTCTCTTCATGTTAGAATCTTTTCCTTTTATTAATTAGTTTAAACACTGTTAAACCAATCAATCAAAGATTCCAACCACAATTTTTAAATCATTTTAATCCTTTTAACCACGTGAAAAAATCATTATAATCATTGTTTGTAACTCTTATAATCATTTTTACCCCTGAACCACCCCAAAAGTGAATTAAAGCATCTTTCATCACTGTAAACTTTGTCACTTTGTTTCCAAATTCACTCTGGTCACTTTTGGTCGTGTTTTCTCTTTAATATTCTTTTTAAAGACTTTGTTCTTTAATTAATTGCTTGCAGTTCTTTGCTCAATTAATTCCAATTGAAATTGCTCTTGAAGAAATTTCTTTTGTAGCCTTAAAATATCTCTTGTAGAGTATTTTTTGGATAAATTTTTATTGTTGGTAAAACAATAAATTTTTATAATATTATTGTTTTATACTAATAGGGTTATAAACAATAAATTTGTCGTGTTTTCTCTTAAAAATAATATTTCATACTATTTTTAACAGAATTTTACCTTATACAAATTTTGAGGACAGGAAAAGTACTTGATTTTTAATCAAAGTTTCATATCCACACCTTACATTGAGAGTGTTGGCATAAGGTGGCCAATACTTGAGGTTATGGACCATTTCAGAGGTCCTGGCCAAAATCCTTGATTTTGCGATTAAAAGGGGATTTTAGGCAATTTGCGCAAAAATGCGCAAAGTGCGCAAATGCGCATATATGCCATAATGGCATATAATGCTGAAAAAATAGAAAGAACTTGATTTCTGATGAAAATTGGCCTTATAGAGTATCCTGGCCATTTTGCGCATTTTTGCGCAAAGTGCGCAAACACGCATTTATGATGAAATGGGCCAAAAAGGCCTTTTGAAGCCTTTTAAAGCCTTTTGACAAGATAAAGAGGCCTTTTGCGCAAAAGTGCGCAAAAGTGTGCAAAAGTGCGCAAATGTGCAAAGTGCGCAAATGCGCAAATTTGCCAATATGCCTAATTAAGCATATTTTGATGGAAAATGATAAAAAATGAGCTATTTTGAAGTTTTGAGGTCTGATGTGGCCATTTGTCCCAAAGTGCATAAATCCATGAAACTGGCCAATTGGGCCATTTGAAGCAGTTTTTCTTCTTTTGATCTTGATTTCTTCTTGAATGTCTTCCTTCTTATCCCCTCCTTGACTGGTCAATTGCCATAAATGCCTTGCTGACTTGCAATTGCCCATAATTCTCTTGGTCTTGAATTTGAAATTTTGACTTGAAGATGAGTTCAAGGCTGACTTCCCTTTGTGATTCCAATCACTCTGATTCCCCACCTTCTGTACTTTATGGTCCTGGTGTTTTTGATAACTTGAGGGAGCTTTCTGAAGAGAGTATGGCCCCTATAGAGATTTGGGACATCAAGCAAACCTATAATGGTTTTAATTCTGTCAGAGTTATTGAACCACCCTGCACCAATTGTAAGAGGAAAGGGATTCCTTGTGTGGAATCTGCTACTGCTAGGTCCACCAGGTGTCAATTTTGCAATCTTGGAAAAAGAAATTGTTCTCAAGCCCACTATAGCTTTCCTGAAGATGCCAGAAGATTATGGAGCAGCATCAAGAAGGGTGGAAGATCTGGATTGGAAGCTCCTGTTGATGAACCTCCCACCTCTGATGAGACCTCTGGTCACTCCAATTGTGAGTTGATTGGCCATAAAATTGATGGGTTACTGACTTCTATGTTTTCTTTTCTTCTTCTTCAGTGACTGGATCTAGAATGAGAGGTGTCCAACAATGGAATAATACCAGTGGTTCCTGGGCAGCCATTGGAGGATCAATTCACCCGCAAGGAAATCCCATTGGAGTGGCCCCAGAGGTTCCTATTTTGGTTACCAGAAAGGATGGAAGACTTGGAAAATTGAAGAGAAATTTGGTGGTTCAAGATGAAAATGATACTGATGCTGAAGGCAGTGATGAGATTGATGGACAAGAGCTTGAAATGACTACCCCAATCCAGAAAAGAAGAATCCAATCCAACTCACAATCCCCAGTCCAAGCCAGTACCACCAATAATGAAGTGATCAGGTCCCCCCAACCACCTCAGCTTCCAATTAGATCCCCAACCAGGCCCTCCACACTTGCCTCCACCTCTACCAATATCCAACCACCAGTGGCCAGCACTTCTAGAGACCCAATGTCTCCAAAGCCTGAATCAATCTTTGAAAATTGTCGCCGCTGGAATATTACTGGCAACTTCACTGATCAGAAAAGGGTGAACAAGAAGGTGGTCACCAATCTATTTGCTGAAGTTGATGCTTTGACTGAGGTGTTTGTTGATAAGGCTATGAAGAGTGCTATTCCAGGGGAGCCCACTGCTGCTTTGGCCAAGGAGGCAGTTGCTTATGAAGATGCCATGGTTGCTAAGTTTAGAGAAGCCTTGAAGAAATTTTGATTAGGATTATCTGTAGCTGGTTTTTACCATTACTAGTGTTTTCTCTTGATTATTAAATAAATTGACTCCCCAAACAAGATATGGGAGTTACTATTGCTTCTTTTGAAACAAGAAATGAAAAAAAATAAATCACACAAGTAAAAGAAATGAAAATAAAAAATAGAAATGAAAAAAAAGAATTGAGAGAAAAAGAGAGTAAAGAAAGAAATAAGAAATGCCTGAGGGTTGTCCTTCTTGTGGTGAGTTCTTGATTTTTGGCCAAAATGTTCTGAAAAAGAAAATCAAGCATTTGATGCTCACAGCGTGGCCAAGGTAATGTTTTACAAGAAGTAGACCCCTCAGGGATGCATACCAGGAGATGGAACTTACTTTCATAACTTCCACTCCCCACCAAGCACCATAAATGAAAAAGAAATTATGCCATAACATGAATTGTGGTAATGAATGTCTTGAAAGATAATTGATGGCATGATTAAAGAAAGAAAAGAAAATAAGAGAAAGATTGGGCCATATCTTGATGAAAGGTCAAAATCTTGAGGGTATGATGTTGCAAGGCCTTCTGAACCTGTCCAAAGAATTGACAAGTGCTCACAAAGTGGCCAAGGTGATGCTTACAACAAATTTGGGTAGAATACCCCCTTAAAGGTGCATGCCAGGAGAGGAACTTACTTTCATAAACTCCAATCCCCACCAAGCACCATAAATCAAACTCTTGAGGCATTTGGGCCAGGCTTGTCTGGATACAAAGTGTGAAAATCCTTGACAATGTCTGGGGAGTTGGTAAGGTTGGAAGCTGGTTCACAAGTTGTTCTTTCTGGGTCTTCATTGAATCCTTTCCACTCCACTAAATACCATAATGAACCTCTCTTGAGTTTTGAGTCCAGAACCTGAGCCACTTCCCATTCTTCTTGCTCTTCCACTATTACTGGAGGTGGTGGCAATTGGTGTCAATTTGGGATAGTTGATTGCTTTACTGGTTCTAACAAAGACACATGGAAAACAGGGTGAACTGACTTCCATTGTTGAGGCAACTTGAGGTGATATGCATGGCTGCCAATCTTCTTGAGAACTTCAAAGGGTCCCAACCATCTTTCTGAAAGCTTTTTGGTGGGTATTGTTGTCTTGATGTTCTTGGAAGCTAGCCATACTTTGTCCCCATGTTGGAAATCAGGTGGAATTGCTCTATTTCTATCTGCATACTTCTTAAAACGCTTTATTGCTGACTCTAATTCTTCTTTGACAACTTGCTGTACTGATTGGAGTTTTGATGATAACTTTCCAGCAGGTGTATCTTGAGAAATGTGAATTGAATCAAAGCTGGGATTTCTTCCATAAATAGTGAAAAATGGAGACTGTTTTGTTGATGAATGTTCTGCATTATTATAGGCAAACTCAGCCAGAGGGAGCCAGGTGTGCCAGTCATCTTGATGGTAACTGACATAAATGCAAAGATACTGTTCTAGAATCTGATTTACCCTCTCTGTCTGTCCATCTGTTTCAGGGTGAAAGGCAGTTGAAAGATCTCTTGATATCTTGAGCTGCTGACACAATTGAGTCCAAAATGATGAAACAAATAATGAACCTCTATCACTCACAATACTGATTGGAAGACCATGTTTGGAAAAGACATGGTTAATGAATATTTGAGCTAAGTCCAAAGCAGTGATTGTTGAATAAGTTGGAATAAATATTGCCATTTTTGAAAATCTGTCTACAACTACTAAAATTGAAACAAAGTTGCTTGACAAGGGCAATTGAGTGATAAAGTCCATTGATAAAGAATTCCAAGGACCAGATGGAATTTGAAGAGGCTTGAGTAATCCAAACTTCTTATGGTGGATGTTCTTGTTTCTTGAACATTGCTGACATGAGGACACATAGTCCTTGATGATTTGATTCATGCCAGCCCAATAAAAATCCCTCTTGATGAGCTTGAGGGTCTTCTCCTGGCCAGGATGGCCAGCCAACGGTGAGTCATGACGCTTTTGAAGAATTTCCAATTGAATTTCATGATTGCTTGGAATGACTACTCTATCTTTGAAAAATAATAATTTTGCTTGAGGTTCAAGAGAATAGTCTGGGACTGATTCTCCTCTTGCTAATTTCTTGAGGATTTCCTTATAATCTTTGTCTTGCCATACTTGTCTTTGAATTTGATCAATTACATCTGAAAAAACATCTACTTTTATTGAAAAGAATCTTGACTCTTGAATTTCATTTTGCTTGAGCACTTGATGAAAATTTTGAGGATTCTTGCTGATGAAATCCACCCCCCTCTCTGGGTACACATCGTCCCAACGTGACAAGGCATCTGGTAAAGTGGCCAGCCTGCCTGGGCGGTAAGTGATGATGAAGTGGAATTCAGATAGAAATTCTGCCCAACGGGCTTGACGACAAGTAAGGACTTTAGAGGACATAAAATACTGAAGGGAACAATGGTCTGTCAAGACCTCAAAGGAATCAGAAAGAGAAAGGAGAAAAGCTCTCCAGCGCTTGAGAGCCCAAACTATGCGAAGGAGTTCCTTGTCATGAATTTCATAGTTGAGTTCAGCTGGTAAGAGCTTGCAACTATCAAATGCAATTGGATGCTTTCCTGAGTCTTCACCTGACTCAGTACGGCCCCCAAGGCATAATCAGAAGCATCAGTCTCTACAATAGTTGGTAGAGAAGGATTAAAATGAGAGAGAATAGGAGCAGTGGTGAAAGCTTCTTTGAGTATTTGAAACTGACTAAGAGCTTCCTCATTAAAGATAAAGGGAGAATCTTTTTTAAGGAGGGAAGTGAGAGCAGAGATTTTTTTGGAATAATTTTTAATGAAACGACGATAAAAGTTGGCAAAGCCAAGAAAAGATTGGAGGGCCTTGATGTTCTTGGGCTGAGGCCAATTGAGGATTTGTTGAACTTTTGAAGAATCCATCTTGAGGCCATCACTTGAAACAACATAGCCCAAGTATTCCACACTTGAGGCATGGAATACACACTTGGAGGCTTTAGCAAACAAATTATTGTCTCTCAGTCTTTGAAGAACAGAGGCCACACGTTTAACATGTTCATCCAAAGAGCTAGAGAAGACCATAATATCATCTAAGTACACTACAACAAAAATATCCAAATAATCTGCAAACATATCATTCACAAGATTTTGGAATGAAGCTGGAGCATTGGTTAAGCCAAATGGCATAACCAAATACTCATAACTGCCATATTTGGTTCTAAAGGCAGTTAAATGCTCATCCCCCTCTTTAATTCTCAGGAGATTATAAGCACCACGCAGATCTATCTTGGAGAAGATAGTAGCACTGTTAAAGACGGTAAGAAGCTGATTCATTGGAGGAACAGGATACCTGTTCTTCCTAGTGACAGCATTAAGTTTGCGGTAGTCAACACACAAACGAAGACCACCATCCTTTTTCTTAACAAAAAGGACAGGTGCCCCTGTTTAGGAGGAGCTTGGTCTGATGAAGCCTTTCTCTACATTCTCTGAAATGTAGGCCCGAAGTTTTTCTGACACATTCTTTGATAAAGAGTAGATAACACCAACTGGAGGTAGAAGACCCTCCAGTCCGATATGATGATCACAGGCACGGTGTGGAGGAAGTTTCTCTGCTTTCACTTAGGAGAATACATCCAAATATTGGTGATAAGAAGGAGAGACTACCTTCAGCACAGTTTCAATCTCTTCTGGCTCTTCCTCCTCATCCCACTGCTCCTCCAGGGAGGCATGAAAAGATAAAGGAGGAAGGTCCATATCCCCTTGAAAGAGATGAAGTGAAGATATAGCAACATCTTCTCCAACATCTTTTATCTCTTTGAAGACTTCATCTCTTGATTGAAGTAATGACTGAGAGGGAAAAATGGAGGGGTTATGGACAGAAGGAGGAAAGGAAGGTGTCTTAAGTTCACCAACCAGAGCAACACTGTTGACAGCAGTGGATAAGTCATTACTAGTAGAAGAAATAATACCACTAGAATCCTTATGACTAGAATCATAGGTGATCAATCCATTTTTCCAATCAATAATGGGATTGAAATGGTAAAGAAAATCATAGCCCAATATTAGGTCTTCTCCCTTGGGTGAATCTATGATTAAGAAATCCCATTCAAAGCTTGGGAAGGAAGGTAAATCAACAACCCACTTGGTATAATGGGTGATGAACAAGGAAGTGGATTCACTGGAATCCAGAATGAAAAGAGGAATCTTTTCAGGGAGCTCTGACATGGTCAATGAGTACCTGAGAACAAAATTATTTGCAATAAAGGAGTTTGTAGCACCAGAATCAATGAGAATACTATAAAGAATATCAGAGATTGAAGAAAAAATAAGAAATTTTAAAGATTTCTTGACACTAGTATTCAGAGTGCACAATTGTGCTCTTGAAGGAAATAAGTGAGAACCATTGAACACATCATGATTCCAACTCAGGCTTTTCCCTGCTTGCTAGGGAAGCCTTTTGATGACCCTTGCCTATTCTCAGGCCTCTTGAAGCATTTTTCAAATGGGTGCTTTCCACCACAATAATTGCACAAGCCTTCTTTAATCCTCCTCTCCTTTTCAGAACCAATTAATTTGTTGTCCTTATTGAGGAGAGCAGCATGAGGCTTGTCTTTGGACACTTGAAAATTCTTCCCCTTCTTATTCTTCTTGTGATAAGGCTTCTGTGATGATGAACTTTGAGGAGGCTTGGAGGAGTTGGATCCACTGATTGGAGGCTTCTTCTCTTGATGACTGCCCTTTTCCTTCTGCCTCTCATGGTACTTGGTATCTAATTCCAAGGTGATATCCATGAGTTCTTGAAGACTATCAAAAGTTCCAGGGTGAGAAGCCAATTGGTCCAACAATCTTGATGCCAAACCTCTTCTATACACATGAATATAGGCCCTTTCCCCCCAGTCTCCAATTCTTGACATTAAACTTCTGAAATTAGCTATGTACAAGGAAACTTGACCACTTTCCCTCATCCTCAAATTGTCCAACTCTTGTTCAGCTTTTCTGAATTCATTGGGATCACCAAACAGAGTGAATAACTGGGTTTCAAACAACTGCCAGTTATTGAGGAGATAAGAAGGGTCTTCATTGGAGATATTTGAGAGGTAAGGTGCAATCCATTTGCCAGCTCTACCAGTAAGAAAAGAAGTTGAGTAAAGCACCTTCTTCCTGTCAGAGAAGAGTTTTGCTGGGTCATTATGAAAGATTAATTGACAGGATTGAATGAATCCTCTCAATTTATGAGCTTTAGTACCATCAAAAGAATCAGGTGCCTTCATTGATGGAGTCTTGAATGCAGGGACTTTTGAAGTGTCCCTTAGGGCAACTGCTTGAGTGAGTTATCCCATAAACTGAGTCATTTGATCCATCATCTTGAGGAAATTTGGTTCAGCTTGAGAGACAGAAGGTTGATTAGAAAGGGCTAGATTTGGAGCCTCAGGATCTTCAGGAGCACCTGCCAAGGCAGCTGCCACTTCAGCCTCCTCAGATTCTTCCTCTTCCACAGACTCCTCCCCCTCCTCATCTTCAGCTTCCCCCAATCTACTTCTAGGCCCTTGAGAAACACCAGGATAACCACCCAATAGTCCAGAGAATGATCTTGATCTTCTAGACTTCACACCTCCTCTTCTGGAGGGTGCTGCTCCTTCCATTGGTGGTCCTCTGTCCAAATTTGCACTCAGTTGATGAACTGATGGTGTGCGGTCAAGAGGAGCCCTTGGTGTAGGAGTGAGAACAGCTTGATGTCTCTGGGATCTTGTATTCTTGGCTGGTGGGCTATGCTGAACTGGCATCATGAAAGAAGAATGAATAAAACTTGATGATACTTTGAATAAAATAAGGCTTGACCAAAACAATCAAATGAGAATCTTGATGAACTTGAGAAATCAATCAATAGTCTTGAAGTGAATCAATATGAATAAATCTTGAAGAGTGAAGATGACAAAGTCAAATTCTTATGAATAATCAATTTCAATCAATAAGTCAAATCAAGTCAATCAAAATCAAATCAATTAAGTCTTGAGTAATTCAATAAATATCTTCAAAAATCAATTCAATTTTCTTGAGGAATCAAATTCAAATCAATCAATTAAATCAAGTCTTGAGGATAAATCAGGTATCTTGAAGAATCAAATGAAGTCAATCAAATCAAATCAATTCAATTCAAAATCTTGAGGTGAAATCAATGTCTTGAGGAATCAATCAATAATCTTGAGAAATTTCAAAATCCAAATCACTGAATACCCCAAATCAATAAATCCCTGAATGATGAATCAATTAACCCAAATAATTCCACTCAAATAACCTCATAAAACCTGAATTCAGACAAAAAGAGAAATGAGAATGATAAAGAATAAAGTGAAATGGTCAGCAGAATTTTTGAAATGAGAAATAGAATCAATTTTCATTTGAATAAAATGAATAAGATGAAAATTGATGATAGAGAAAAATTCATAAAAAATCATAAAAATCATAAAATCATGAAAAGATCATAATTGAAGAATGAGAGAAATGAATAAAATGAATGAAAGAAAAACAAGCAATTATGAGTTAATTAAAATAATGTCACAGGGGCTCTTCTAAAATGAAGAGGACCTGGCACTCAGTGAACAGACTTACTTATGGAGGGCTCAGAAGAGATACTCAAATGATAAGAGTAATAGAGTAAGAGGATAAATTCTGTGAGCCTTAGAGGTAATTTCATATACCCAAAAGACCACAAATATAAAAAATAACATATTAATATAAATAAAATAAATTTATTTATATTATTAAAATAAAAATCAAAATATAAATATAAAATTATGTTAAAAATAAAAAATTAATTACAATTTAAGAATAAAAATACATTAAATTTTATAAGTATAAAATTACATTTATACTTGAAAAAATTAGGTAAAAATGAAATTTGAACAAAACTGTGAAAAAATAAATAAATTTGGAAAAAAGTTAAATAAAAATTATTATAACTTTTTATCCAATAAATAAATACATAAAAATTATTTCACCATTAGACTCCTCATAAAAAATTAGGTGGGGTCACCTCTGCGTGAAATTCTTGTAACTCAACTCTAAATAGGCTTAAATTAAGTTTTGAGTATTTTCAATACAAAAGTTGAAAATCCTCAAAACCTTCATGATGGTTAACACCACATGTGGTGTTAACCATCAATTTTTGTGTTAAAATTGAGGTGTTGTGTTTAGTTTAGAAGTTATGAGGAATTGAAGTATTTTCAATTGAATTCAATTGAAATGTCAAAATGTGCGCGTGTATTACATAAGTGAACTTTGATTTACATATGAGATGTCAATTATTACTGTATTGTACTGTACAATTAAATTGAATTACATATGTAAATTATAAGTATAATACATGATGAGGAATTAAAGGAAAAATCAATTGGAAAGATTAAATTTGGGGGGAAAAAGGAACTCCAGCTCTAAGGGGGAGCTAGACCCCCAAAATCCTTCCTGACAGGCGTGGGATGTCAAAATTCACGCAAAAGTTCATCACTTTTGGCCTGGAATTGAGTTACAGGGTCTGTGGACTCAATTGATGATGAGGTTTTGATACCAACTGGGGTAGTTTTAGCTGTTGCCAAGAGGGTAAAACTACCCTTAAGATAAAACCATCATAGTAAAAACAGTTTTAACTGGTTTCTACGTTTCTGACACACAGTCTGACGTGTTTTGAGGGCTCTAGGCCTGGTATTGCTATAGTAATGGCTGATTTAAGGGTCTAAAATGGCTAAAAATGGCTTAAACCAGCCCTTTTTGGTCTAAACCAGGGTTCAATGATGCCATAATTGGCTTTTCTGTTGTCAGACTGTTTTTCACAACTGACAAGAGTAAAAATTACTTTTGGAGTAAGAGAATTGATGGCTATAAAAGAATGTCTTCTTTGCCCCACTTTTCTCTTCATGTTAGAATCTTTTCCTTTTATTAATTAGTTTAAACACTGTTAAACCAAATCAATCAAAGATTCCAACCACCATTTTTAAATCATTTTAATCCTTTTAGCCACGTGAAAGAATCATTATAATCATTGTTTGTAACTCTTATAATCATTTTTACCCCTGAACCACCCCAAAAGTGAATTAAAGCATCTTTCATCACTGTAAACTTTGTCACTTTGTTTCCAAATTCACTCTGGTCACTTTTGGGCGTGTTTTATCTTTAATATTCTTTTCAAAGACTTTGTTCTTTAATTAATTGCTTGCAGTTCTTTTCTCAATTAATTCCAATTGAAATTGCTCTTGAAGAAATTTCTTTTGTAGCCTTAAAATATCTCTTGTAGAGTATTTTTTTGGATAAATTTTTATTGTTGGTAAAACAATAATGTTTTATACTAATAAAGTTATAAACAATAAAATTGGCGTGTTTTCTCTTAAAAATAATATTTCATACTATTTTTAATTGATTTTTTACCTTATACAAACTTTGAGGACAGGAAAAGTACTTGATTTTTAATCAAAGTTTCATATCCACACCTTACAAATTCCTAGTCATAAAATAATAAGCATAAAAGATAAGAGAGACAAAACAAAAGCAAATAATAAAGAGCCAACCACAAATAATCCTGTACCACTGTTTCAACCTGTTCAGAAAAGAGAAAAGGATTAATAAAGGATATGGCCACCAGGACTCTACTGAACAGGT
Source organism: Austropuccinia psidii (assembly GCA_023105745.1). Classification (NCBI taxonomy): domain Eukaryota; kingdom Fungi; phylum Basidiomycota; class Pucciniomycetes; order Pucciniales; family Sphaerophragmiaceae; genus Austropuccinia; species Austropuccinia psidii. The sequence goes on along the minus strand of JALGQZ010000009.1, from coordinate 2,247,491 downwards.
GAGGGAAGGCAAAGACTAACTTAATAAATAATAACATAATATTTCTTAAATGAGAAATAAAATAATATTAAATAATAAATCCAATATTTTAATTAACTGGGGGAAAAACCCCCAGGTGGGTGAAGAGGGGCTGGTATATGTGAGAAATACCAGCCTTGGAGTTTGAGTGCTGAGATACTTGTCTGTATGCTGGAAAAAGTTGGATGTGGGATTGAATCCTGTATTGGTGAATCCAATACAGGTTATACGGTCAATACAGGTATTTGCGCCTGTATTGATTACAGGACTGTATTTGGTGAATCCTGTATTTGGGTCTTGCCTGTATGAAACTGTATTGAGGTCTGAAAACTGTATTTGGAGACTGTTGAATGAAACCCCCTTGCTGATTGGGTTTTGAGGGGTATCAATGAAGTAATGATTGTAGAATATGATTGGTAATGCCCCTGCCTCCTTGGCTGTGACAGCCTGTGACTGGGTCTCAAGTGGTATGAAATTTTCTTCCACTGAATCAAAAAGGAAAAAGAGGACTTATGTCTGTTAAGACTTCTTAAAAGGCTGGTTTTGCACGTCTAAGAATGGCCTCTGGGCTTGTATATTATTACAATATGCCCTTGTATTATGACAATGTAATTGAATTAACAATTCCACGTCAAAAAATACAGCTTCCTGATATGTGGTATACTGTTTGTATACCAATATCTCACAGAATACTTGTATTTAGCAAGTATAATCTGTCAAAGATGGTGTATTACAGGGTAATTGAGTTAACAATGTACCCAAACACGCCTCAACTGTTGGTTTATCAGTATGAGCTGTTTCAATTCAATTAAGAATCAGGACTGTATTAGTGGCTTAAAGTGTTTTTATATACAAAACACACCAAAAATACTGGTCTTGTGGTTATTAGCCACTTGACAAAATACTCTTTAAAATATGAGTATAATAAGAATTAAAAGAAATATCTATATAAGATATATATTTCAAAAGGAAAAAATGACGCCTAAAAAAGATAAAACAGGTGTCAATAAATGATAAAAAGAGAAAAAACTTACTTGTAAAGGTCCAAAATAAGTTAAAAACATGGCCAGGCCCCCAAAATGTCAGGCTGAGTCTATATTGAGGTGGTAATAAGAGTATTTACAACTAGATATATGACTGTGACATGTAGAAAATTAATTTAAAATAAGAGTATTGGGTTTTAAGATGATTTATAATATAATTAAGGGGTTCTACTATTGAATAATAGTGGTGGTGAGCTCTATTGAGAACCCAGGGTGCAATCTTACCAGTTGGGTTACTATAATAAGAGTTACAATAATTAAATATATAATTATACCTGTTTATTACCCAAGAGTAAAACTGTTTTTGACAGTTTACTACATAGGGTATTCAAGAGCAGGATGAGGAGACAATTCTGGCTGTGAAAAGCCTCCTTTTTATCCTGAAATGGGGTGGAAAGGGTGCTAGACCTTTCCATGTAGAGGAAGTGAAGATTTTTCCATCTCTAGGACTGAATTGTGGTTTGCAAACAGCCTGTATGCCCTGTATTGGGCTCAGATGTGGTTTTGAAACCACATCTGGGTGGTTTTCACCAATACAGGGTGAAAATTTTTATTTGGGGACCTCACAGCCTGATTCTGACGTGTATGACGCGTAGAATGCTGTCAGCCTGTGACTCAAAACCAGAGCACAAGCATGATAGCCAAAATACCATAAACCAATGGTATCGCCAAGATACCACCAAAACATGGAGCTGAGCCAAATCAGCTCAAAAGGTATCAAAAGAAGGAGGAAACTCACCTCTTCCTGAAAATATAAGTCCCATCACCATAGGACAAGGAATAATAAAGTTATTCCTGCTCAAAGTTATTGCTGAGCATAAACCTTAATTTTCACCTCTCACCTAAAATCTAGAAGGAGAGGCTTAACCCCATCAAATGGGTATTCAAAATGAAGCTCTAAGCCAGGGCTATCCAATGGTACCAGCCAAACTGAGCTAGCACCAATATTACTGGAGTTATGGTCAATTTCAGGCCAAATATGGGTGAACAAAACATTCGCCTCTCATCTAACTTCTACAGTTTTAGTGTGGGATACCTGAAGTGGGGTATTTTTGGAAAAAGCACAATCACACTATCTGATGGTGTCCTCCATTTCCTCATATCTCAACTACAGCAGAAGTTATGTGGCAAACAACCTCAATACATCTTTTTGCCCAAAACACGCAAATGTACAAAGATCTTGTACATGGGATAACTTTGCCATATTTAATGATACCCATATCAAATGAGGTACCATTGTGTAGAGCACATACAGGGCTACACACTGAACCAATTTTGAGGTTGATATCTCAAGAATTGACAAAGTTATAGCTGATTTAAGGTCAAAATCCCACCTGCCGTCATAAAAAGCCTTACCATGGGATAATATCCCATAACCATGAATATGAGGTGTCAAATAGACAAATAAGCATGTTTTTACTTCAATACCTGATATGTCAGTCAATACTGGGGTCCCATACAGTTTCTGTACAGCATTCTACGCGTCATACACGTCAGAATCAGGCTGTGAGGTCCCCAGATGAAAATTTTCACCCTGTATTGGTGAAAACCGCCCAGATGTGGTTTTAAAACCACATCTGCGCCCAATACAGGTTATACTGGCTGTTTGCAAACCACAAGCCAGTACCAGAAAGCGAAAAATCTTCATTTCCTCTACGTGGAAAGGTCTAGCACCCTTTCCCCCCCATTTCAGGATAAAAAGGAGGCTTTTCACAGCCAGAATTGTATCCCCATCCTGCTCTTGAATACCCTATGTAGTAAACTGCCCAAAACAGTTTTACTCTTGGGTAATAAACAGGTATAATTATATATTTAATTATTGTAACTCTTATTATAGTAACCCAACTGGTAAGATTGCACCCTGGGTTCTCAGTAGCGCTCACCACCACTATAATCCAATAGTAGAACCCCTTAATTATCTTATAAATCATCCTCAAAATCCAAAACCCTTATTTTAAATCAATTTTCTACGTGTCACAGTCATAATTCTAGTTGTAAATACTCTTATTACCACTTCAATATAGACTCAGCCTGACAAATGCTGTACAGAAACTGTATGGGACCCCATTATTGACTGACATATCAGGTATTGAAGTAAAAACATGCTTCTTTGTGTATTTGACATCTCATATTCATGGTTATGGGATATTATCCCATGGTAAAGCTGTATATGACAGCAGGTGGGATTTTGACCTTAAAAAAGCCATAACTTTGTCAATTCTTGGGATATCAACCTCAAAATTGGTTCAGTGTGTAGCCCTGTATGTTCTCTACACAATTGTACCTCATTTGATATGGGTATAATCAAATATAGCAAAGTTATCCCATGTACAAGATTTTTGTGAATTTGCTTGTTTTAGGCAAAAAGCTGTATTGAGCTTGTTTGCCCCATAGCTTTTGTTCTAGTTGAGCTATGGGGAAATGGATGGCACCATCAGATATCCCTGATTGTGCTCTTTCCAAAAATACCCCAGTTCAGATATCCCACACTAAAGCTGTAGAAGTTAGATGAGAGGTGAATGTTTTGTTCACCCTTATTTGGCCTGAAATTGACCATAACTGCAGTAATATTGGTGCTAGCTCAGTTTGGCTGGTACCATTGGATAGCCCTGGCTTAGAGCTTCATTTTGAATACCCATTTGATGGGGTTAAGCCTCTCCTTCTTGATTTTAGATGAGAGGTGAAAATTAAGGTTTATGCTCACCAATAACTTTGAGCAGGAATAAGTTTGTTATTTCTTGTCCTATGGTGATGGGACTTATATTTTCAGCAAGAGGTGAGTTTCCTCTTTCTTTCAATACCTTTTGAGATTATTTGGCGCAGTTCCATGTTTTGGTGGTATCTTGGCTATACCATTGGTTTATGGTATTTTGGTTGTCATGCTTGTGCTCTGGTTTTGAGTCACAGGCTGACAAGGGGTGCTAGCTCAGTTTGGCTAGTACCATTGCATAGCCCTGGCTTAGAACTTCGTTTTGAGTACCCATTTGATGGGGTTAAGCTTCTCCTTCTAGATTTTAAATGAGAGGTGAAAATTAAGGTTTATGCTCAGCAATAACTTTGTTATTTCTGGTCCTATGGTGATGGGACTTATATTTTCAGAAAGAGGTGAGTTTCCTCTTTCTTTTGATACCTTTTGAGCTGATTTGGCTCAGCTCCATGTTTTGGTGGTATCTTGGCTATACCATTGGTTTATGGTATTTTGGCTGTCATGCTTGTGCTCTGGTTTTGAGTCACATGCTGACATACCCTCCCTTTAAAAAAGGCTCATCATTGATGAGACTGTTCAGTCCTCCTAGAGGCCCGGAATCTTCTTAGATCAAGGCTCCCATCTGGTATGGCATCTTCTTCCAACCATTTGTCTTCATCTGCTGTTTGGTGTTTGAATCTGACTAGGTACTGTCTTTGATCCTTTCCATTAATTCTGATCTTCCTGGCCCTGATCATCTTACTCACAGGTCGTGGGGAGTCCTCCACTTCCACTATATCAGTTGGTGTGGGGTTCTTTTTCCTGGAGGGGAATTTATCCTCCTCTGTTTGGAAGTATGGTTTGACCAAGCTTACTTGGAAGACTGGGTGCTTCCTGGAAAATTCCTGTGTAAGTTTGACTTCCACTGCATTCTTTCCTATCAACCTAGTGAAAGTGAAAGGCCTTAGAAATGAGTCCCTCATCTTCTTGGGTCCTTTAAGATTATTAAAGTTCAGTGGAGACACTAGCACCTGGTCCCCTTCCTTAAAGTCAGGTTCCATGTGTGTCTTGTCCCACCTCTGCTTATTATATTCTTTTGCCTCAGCTACGCATTTGGCAGCTGTGTCACAAGCCCTCTTCCACATATCATGGAAGTCTTTGGCTGTGAGGTGGATGGTTAGAATATTCTTCTTTAAAGGATCCACAGGCAACAGGGGATTCCACCCTTTCTCTACCAAGGCAGGTGTTTTTCCTGTTGTAGAGTTCTGACTTGTATTATAAGCCAGCTGGACAGCTGGTAGAAGGGTACCGCAGTCATGGGTGTATCCTTTATGGTCCTTGTATTCCATGCCATAGGCACAGAACCTTATGAGGATTTCTTCCATAGTCTGGATCATCCTCTCAGCTAGGCCATCTGTTTGGGGATGGTAAGCTGTGGAAAAAGAAAGCTTTGTGCCAAGCGTGTCATACAAGTTGGTCCAAAACTCAGATGTGAATTTTGGGTCCCTATCACTAATGATGATTTTAGGGACTCCACAGGTAGATATGATGTTATTCCAGAATAACAGGGCAGTATCCATGCCTGTTTCCTCTCTGTGGCATGGTAGACATCTCATGCTCTTGCTGAGACTGTCAACTATGATCAAGCAGGCATTGTAGTTTTCTTTGCCTCCTGGGACAAGTCCTGTAACCCAGTCCATGTTGATGGTTTCCCATGGGTGTTTGGGTTCTTCTATATGATGAATTAACCCATACTTCTTCCCATGTTTCCTATTTGCCTTTTGGGGTCTTTCACAAGTGTTGATGTATTCTCCCAACTCTTGTTCCCACTTGGGCCACCAAGCTGTGCTTGCTACCCTCTCCTTAGTCCTGTCCTCACTCATGTGTCCCCTATAGGGGCAGTCATGGCATTCCTGCAGGATCAAGAAGATGCAGTCTCTGTCTACCACTGTGAGTGCACTTGTGTGTTTCTCTCTGTGGTAGATCAGGCCATCTATAAGGAAGAATTTGTTATCCTTATAGGCCCTCAACCAGGGTTCTTCCAGCTGGGATTCTAGTTCTGGACTCCTATACTTTTGTTGAAGGAGTTGTAGCAGTATGCCACACTTTTTTTGTTTGGCATAAGACTTCAGTAATCTGCTAAAAAATTCATTGTGCAGTTCAGAGGAACTTATTCCCAATATGGGAGTTTCTGTCCCCTCTGAATCAGTGTTTCCACTGTCAAGGGTACCATTTTCTGGTGCCAATTCAGAAAATCTGAAGTTCTTCCTCCAATCTACTTCCATGAAATGGATAGGGATTTTGGCTGCAACTTCAGGGTAATTAGCTGGATTTCTTTTGAAATTGTCCAGTGGCCATCTTCTAAGGCCATCTGCATTCATATGGCTTTTACCTTCCTTGTATATGATGGTCATATTCCCTCTATACTCCTGGATAGCTATTTGCCATCTCAGCATGTGTCTATTTGTAGTCTTCATGTTTAGTAAAGACTTCAAGGCTGTGCAGTCTGTGTAGACTTTAAAGACTGCACCCTCCAAATAATAATGGATTTTCTCTAGAGCCCAGAGTAGAAATAGACATTCAGTCTGGGTAGCCCAATACCTGGCTTCTGAATCTTTCAGTTGCCTAGAGGGGTAAAATATTACACCCTCTCTTGGTTCACCATCCACAATTTGTCTTTTGTGAAGGGCTGCTCCTAGGCCTTGACCGCATGCTGCATCTATATATAACTTGAATGGTAGTTCAAAGTCAGGTAAGATGAGCACAGGTGCATTTGTGAGTTCATATTTGATCCTCTGATATGCATCCCTCCTTTCCTTGGTTATTTCAAAAACTACATCTTTTGAACATAACTTGTATAAAATACTAGTTATGTGTGCAATGTTTTTGATCTGGTTTCTATAGTAGTTAGCAAACCCAAGAATAGATTGCATCTCTTTGATGCTTTTTGGTACTGGCTTTTGCAGTACTGCTGCTACTTTATTCTGGTCAATTTCCAGACTAAGACCTGAGACTTTATGTCCTAGAGCCAGTAACTCTTGTTGGCCAAAATTGCACTTTTTAAGTGAAATTTTGAGATTTATGGGTGTGAATTTACTTAGTACTCTGTCTATGTATTGCACATGGTCCTCCCATGTGTCTGAGTATATAATGATATCATCAATATATACCACCATCCAGCCTTCCAGTATTTCTTCTTGAAATATTGTGTCCATCATCCTTTGGAAATGGGCTGGTGCATTTTTGATGCCAAATGGCATCCTGGTATACTCATATATTCCCACATGGCATATTATTCTGAGTAATTTCATTGAGTTTGGTTTAACTCCATTTTGGTGGAAGCCTTTCATACAATCCATTTTGGTTATCTATTTGGCTTTTTCCAGTTTATCCAAGGCATGGGGTATCCTGGGTATAGGGTACCTGTCTCCTTTTGTGTAGTTGTTCAGAGCTCTGAAATCTCCACACAGTCTAGACTTGCCATCATTCCAGGTGATTAGGACAAGGGTGGTGATTTCCACCATCTCATTATGTCCAATCTTCCTGATAACATCCATATCCAGGCGTTCATTGATATGTTTCTCAATTTCTTTCCTGGTTTCCAGGCTTGCTGGATAAGGAGGTGTCCTAAGCATGGGTGGATAAGGCCTTTCCACATCCAGATATAGTTCTATATCATGGCCTTTGATATTGCCTAATGGTTCCTCACCAATGGCAAATGCTGGTCTGTTCTTTCTCAGCATCTTCAGTAAACTTAGTTTTTGTTTACTGGTGAGGGTAGTGCTAAACTGTCCCTCTCTGAATTCCTTCAGGAGTTCTTCTAGTGGGTCTTGAGAAATTATCTGGTATATATCAAGTGAAAATTTCTTTTCCTTGTTAGTACCAATGGTAATGTGCCTATTTTTACTGTTGTAAATGTCTATGCCATACATCCTCTGGTAATCTGTTCCAAGTAAAAACTGTTGGATGTGGGCATCATCAAGCACTACAAACTCTGGATTGAGTTTGATATTACCCTTCCTGTGGGGTATAATTATCTCTTTGATAATTGTCCCAATGGAAGTCATCTTCCCTGATGCACTTTTAAAGTTCTTTGCCTTAGTGGGCAAGAGCTGTTTTTCCCAGTTTGGGCAGTGGGTATCCAGATAGCTTTTGGCCACTATAGAGAAGTGTGTTCCACTATCAATGATCAGTGGATGCTGAGCATTGTCAATACAAGCAGTCATTTTTGTGGCTATCCATGTATATGTGCCATTCCTTTGGTGGGTGTAACCAGGAATGTTTATGCATCTTGTGTGTGATTGCACAAGTTCTTGTTGGCAGTCTCCTGTGGCATGCCTGCTTCCAACTTTATGTCGTGGTTTTCTAGTGGGGTTTCCTCTTGGTATTCCACTAGAAATTCCTCTCTTGGGTCTTGATAATCTTCAGATGGTTCTCTGATGGCATCACCCATAGAGTCTGATTCAGAATCCTCTGTTGGGGATTCCTCCTCTGGGAATTTCTCAATGGCATAGACTTTTTTCTTTGCCTTTGGACAGTTGTTGGCATAGTGGTCTGTTGAACCACAATTGTGACAAGAATTCCTCTTTTTTGCCACTTCTGCCACTCTTTCTTTGGGTTTGTCCTTAAGCTCTACCCTGAAAGGTTGTTTCTCTTTGAAACTACGGCTCTTATATGGGGTGAATTTCCCTATATTAGTCCTTTTCCTTATTTCTTTTAAGGTGTTGGCAATGTCATCTAGAGTGCTATTTTGGTTGCATCTGCATTTTACTGCATGCCCTAGTTCTCCTGGAAGTTGTGTCAGAAGCTTGTGATTCTTCATTTGGATGCTCATCTGAGGATCAATGGCTTTAACTCTTTTAGACTGTCTAAGACACCACTCATATGGATATTTGTCCACTGAATATTTGTCATTTTCAAATGACATTGTCTTGTGCCATATCCAATTTCCATTACTGTACTTTTGGATGATTTGACTCTTCCACCATGGCCAGTTTCTCCTGCCATGGATTTCTTTCATTTCTGTGTACCATATACTTGCATGACCTTTAAATGCAGTATTCAATCTCGCAGTAATCCAGTAGTCTGGTATGCTTGTTACATCAATGAAGAGTCCAACAATATAATCTATGAGTTCCATATGATCATTTTCTCCTGATCCAGAGAATTTGGGCCAGCTTGAGGCCTCAGGAAGCTTTTTCAAGCCTTCCTTCTCTGAATAAGACATTCCATCTCCATCTTGGTATTGTGATGGAGATGTTGCCTTATTCATCAACATGGCATCTGGTTTGATGTCATCTGGTTGATATGGATTCTCCATAGCTTGGCCTTGTGGTTGGGGCTTCAAGTTATGGTAGACATTAAACAATTTGTTTATGTCTTGGTCCAGACAATCCCTGTCCCTTTTGCTGTGGTGTTGTTCTTCAAAGACTATATTCAGTCTTTTTTTGGTTTCCTCAGAGGTTTTGCTCAGTTGATCATATCCTTCTTGAAGATTATTCACTATCTGTTCCAAGGAGGCTTGAGTTTTTCTCATCCTCTCTTGGCCAGCTTTAATTTCTGCAAACTGCTTTGCAGATTGTTCAGCATATTGGGACATTTGTAACCACAGTGTATCACTGTTGATGTTACTCTCAGATGTGAAAATGTTATTTTCAGTCTGAGTGGGGGTAATGTGTCTATTACTAGGACTACTGATTCTAGAATGGATCACAACTACATCTGGTTCTTTTGTACTTCTTTCACCAAATCTAACAGCTTCTGGATCATGGGGTCTGACTCTTTCCTCCACTCATTGAAGGAGGGTTTGTTCTTGCCCTTGTTTCCTTGTCTCCTCCTAGAAACCTCCTGGAATTTTGAAGAATGGTGACTCTTGGCCACTGATCTGCTGGTTTCTGAATGGTGTGAAGCCACTGGAGAGCTGATTTGGCCTGCTCCTTGTGAGCCTGAAGGAATCTGAGTAGGCCCTGTCTGGGTTAACTGTTCTTCTATAGCTTAGATAGTGGCTTGGTTCTCCCTTATCCTCTGTGCCCTTGCCTCCAGGAGTCTGAACTTCCTGGTAGGATTCCAACCTTTGGTGATTACCATAAGGTCCTTTAAGTCTATCTCTTTGAGACAGATCTTCTGGGAACTTGCTACAAGTTCTGCCAAGTGACTTGCCAGGTTGAACCTGTTGTTGTCCATGCTCCATTGAAATAAATATTTGAGGAGTTGGTGGAGCTGAAGAAATTGATCCATATCCTTCCAGTCCGCTGGTTTGAGGTTCCTGTTGAATTGGAATGTGAATGTCAGGGCTGATATTATCTCCTTCATTGTTTTGCCATGTACCACTGTGTCCAATGTGTCTTCTTTCAGGTCTTCTGGTTCTAGACATTCCTGCTCTATCCTCTGGCTGGTTCCTTTGGAAGCCAAGGTCTCTGAGGTATGCAGGGGACATATCAGTGTTTGCAAGCAGTCAAAAACTTTATGTTCTTAGGGTATTTACCTTTGAATGTGCCTTGTACAAATTTGTTATCTGCTGATTTGGGCAGTTTTCCTTTGGAGGTTACAACTGGGTTAATAATTGTAATTTTTCCTGTACAAGTGTTTAAGGTTGGTTTACCTTGTATTGATGCAGAGTTTGTTGGTTTTCTACTCCTCTGAGTGGCTATTGGAGTCCACCTCTTGGCTGTGATGAGACCTTCACTGCGCCTCTTTCCTTTGCCCTTGCTGCCCTCTGGTTCTGAGGGTGTCACTGGTGTGTTGGACTGTGACTGGGTCTCAAGTGGGATGTAATTTTCTTCCACTGAATCAAGGTAGGAAAAGAGGGCTTATGTCAGTTAAGACTTCTCACAAATTCTGGTTTTGCACATCTAAGATTGGCCTCTGGGCTTGTATGTTACTACAATATGCCCTGTATAATGACAGTGTAATTGAATCAACAATTCCATGTCAGAATTCCAGCTTTTGGTACCCTTTCACACTGTTTGTGTGCCAGTATCCCACAGATACACTTTTGTTTTTCAAGTGTAATCTGAATAAGTGGCTCTGTATAAGTGTAATTGAGTTAACAATACACTTAACCACGCCTCAACTGATGGTTTTCCAGTCAGAGGTGTCCTTATCCAATCAAGAATACAGGACTTATTGATGGCTTATGTGTTTTTATATTTAAACACACCAAAAATAAAGGTTTTTTGTGGGTATTAACCATGTGGTAAGTACTCTTATAATATGAGTATTAAACAAAAATATATGTAAAACATATATTTTTACAAGAAAATATGCCTAAAAAGATAAAAAAATTGTCAGAAATAAATAATAATAGAGAAAACTTGCTTATAAGGTCCATAAAAAAGGTTTAAAACACAGCCAGGCCCCCAAAATGTCAGGATGAAACTATGATAAAGGTGTAAATAGGCTAAGTACAACTTTAACTATGTTTGTGACACGGTAAAAATGGTTTAAAAAGATTTAAAAGGGTTTAAATATAATTAAATTTAAGATTAAAAGGGCTTTACTATATATGATATAGTGGTGGTGAGCGCTGTTGAAAGCCCTGGGTGCAGCTTTATCTGTTGGGTTACAATAATAAAAGACTACAATGATTAAATATATAATTATACCTGTTTATTACCCAAGAGTCAAACTGTTTTGGACAGTTTACTACATAGGGTATTCAAGAGCAGGATGGGGATACAATTCTGGCTGTGAAAAGCCGCCTTTTTATCCTGAAATGGAGGGGAAAGGGTGCTAGACCTTTCCACGTAGAGGAAATGAAGATTTTTCACTTTCTGGTACTGCCTTGTGGTTTTCAAACAGCCTGTATAACCTGTATTGGGCTCAGATGTGGTTTTGAAACCACATCTGGGCGGTTTTCACCAATACAGGGTGAAAATTTTCATCTGGGGACCTCACAGCCTGATTCTGACGTGTATGACGCGTAGAATGCTGTACAGAAACTTTATGGGACCCCAGTATTGACTGACATATGAGGTATTGAAGTAAAAACATGCTTCTTCGTCTATTTGACACCTCATATTCATGGTTATGGGATATTATCCCATGGTAAGGCTGTATATGACAGCAGGAGGGAATCTGACCTTAAAACAGCCATACCTTTGTCAATTCTTGAGATATCAACCTCAAAATTGGTTCAGTGTGTAGCCATGTATGGGCTCTAAACAATGGTACCTCATTTGATATGGGTATCATTAATTATGGCAAATTTATCCTATGTACAAGATTTTTGTACATTTGCGTGGTATAGGCAAAAAGCTGTATTGCGCTTATTTGCCTCATAACGTTTGTTCTAGTTGAGCTATGGGGAAATGGATGACACCATCCCATAGCCCTGATTGTGATCTTTCCAAAAAGACCCCACTTCAAGTATCTCACACTAGAACTGTAGAAGTTAGATGAGAGGTGAATGTTTTTTCACCCTTATTTGGCCTGAAATTGACCATAACTCCAGTAATATTGGTGCTAGCTCAGCTTGGCTGGTACCATTGGATAGCCCTGGCTAAGAGCTTCATTTTGAGTACCCATTTGATGGTGTTAAGCCTCTTCTTCTAGATTTTAGATGAGAGGTGAAAATTAAGGTTTATGCTCAGCAATAACTTTGAGCAGGAATAACTTTGTTATTTCTGGTCCTATGGTGATGGGACTTATATGTTAAGAAAGAGGTGAGTTTCCTCTTTCTTTTGATAAATTTTGAGCTGATTTGGCTCAGCTCCATGTTTTGGTGGTATCTTGGCTATACCATTGGTTTATGGTATTTTGGCTGTCATGCTTGTGCTCTGGTTTTGAGCCACAGGCTGACAGAAACAAGGATAAAAATTGGAAAAGACAAGAACAGATTTTAGAGCTTTGATTTTCTTTGGCTGAGGCCAATTGAGGATTTGCTGAACTTTTGAAGAATCCATCTTGAGGGCATCACTTGAAACAACATAGCCCAAGTATTCCACACTTGAGGCATGGAATACACACTTGGAGGCTTTGGCAAACAAATTATTGTCTCTCAGTCTTTGGAGGACAGAGACCACATGTTTGACATGTTCCTCCTCAGAACTGGAGAAGACCATAATATCATCTAAATCAACTACAACAAAAATATCCAAGAGATATGAAAATATGTAATTCACAAGATTCTGGAAAGAAGACCAAGCATTGGTAAGGCCAAATGGCATCACCAAATACCCATAACTACCATATTTGGTTCTGAATGCAGTTAAGTGCTCATCCCGCTCTTTGATTCTCAGGAGATTATATGCACCACTCACATCTATCTTGAAGGAGATAGGAGAACTGATTAATACATTAAGACGCTGGTTCATAGGTTGAACAGGATACCTGTTCTTCCTAGTGACAGCATTGAGTTTGCAGTAGTCAACACACAAAAGAAGACCTCCATCCTTTTTCTTAACAAAGAGGACAGGTGCTCCTGTTGAGAAGGATCTTAGAAAGATGAAGACTTTCCCTACACTCTCTGAAATGTAGGCCCGCAGTGTTTCTGAATTATGATTTTATAAGGAGTAGATAACACCCCCTGGAGGTAGAAAACCCTCCAGTTTGATATGATGATTGCAGGTGCAGTGTGGTGGAAGTTCCTCTGCTGTTACTTCGGAGAACACATTCAAATATTGGTGATAAGCAGGAGGGACTACCTTCAGCTCATTTTCAATTTCCTCTGGTTCTTCTCCTCATACCACTGCTCCTCCAGGTAGGCATGAAAAGATGAAGAAGGAAGGTCCATATCTCCTTGAAAGAGATGAAGTGAGGATATTGCAAGATCTTCTTCAACATCTTTCATCTTTTTAATGACTTCATCTATCAATGGAAGTAATGACTGAGAGGACAATTTTGGAGGAATATGGACAGAAGAAGGAAGGGAAGATTACTTAAGTTCACCAACCAGGGAAACACTATTGACAGCAGTGGTAGAGTCATTACAAGAATAAGAAATAATATCATTACAATCCTTATTACTAGAATCATAGGTGAGCAATCCATTTTTCCAATCAATAATGGGAATGAAATGGTAAAGGGAATCATATCCCAATATGAGGTCTTCTACCTTGGGGGAATATATGATAAAGAAATACTATTCAAAGTTTGGGAAGGAGGGCATGTCAACAACCCACTTGGTATGATGGGTCATGAAAAAGGAACTAGATTCATTTGAATCCAGAATGAAAAGATAGTCTTTTCAGGGAGTTCTAAAATAGTCAATGAGTACTTGATAAGAAGATTATTTGCAATCAAGCAGTTTTGAGCACCAGAATCAATGAAAATACTATAAAAAATTTGAGAGAAAGAAGAAAAAAAAAGAAAACTCAAAAATTTATTGACACTAGTATTCAGGGTGCACAATTATGCTCTTGAAGGAAACAAGTGACCACCAGTGATCAAATCACGATTCCCACTCAGGACTTTACCTGCTTTCTAGGGAAGCCTCTTGATGACCCTTGCCTATTCTGAGGCCTCTTGAAGCATTTTTAAATTGGGTGTTTTCTACCACAATAAGTGCATAAAACATCTTTAATTGTCCTATTCTTTTTAAAATTGATTAATGTATTGTCCTTATTGAGGAGTGTAGCATGAGGCATATCCTTAGAAACTTGAAACTTCTTCCCCTTTTTGCTCTTCTTGTGATGGGGCTTCTTGGGAGATGACTCTTGAGGAGGCCTGAAGGAATTGGATCCAGTGGCCAGAGGCTTCTTCTCTTGATGACTACTCTTTTTCTTCTTCCTCTCATGGTACTTGGTATCTAGCTTCAAAGTAATATCCATGAGTTTTTTAAGGCTATCAAAATTAACAGGGTGAGAAGCCAATTTACCCAATAGCCTTGATTCCAGGCCTCTCCTCTAAACATGAATATATTACCTTTCTCCCCAATCCCCAATTATTGACATTAAGCTTCCAAAAGCAGCAATGTACAAAGAGGCATGACCACTTTACTTCATCCTGAGATTATCCAAGTATTTTTCAGCTTTTCTGTCCTCATTTGGGACACCAAACAGATTGAATAACTGGGCTTCAAACAACTTCCAGTTATTGTGGAGAGAGCATGGGTCTTCATTGGATATAGCTGAGATATGATTCAATCCATTTTCCATCTCTACCAGTGAGAAAGGAAATTTAGTAAAGAATCTTCTTCCTTTCATAGAAGAATTTTTCTGGGTTATTATGGAATATTAATTGACATGATTGAATAAATCCTCTCAGCTTATATGCTTGAGTACCGTTTTAAGAATCATGTGAGCCTGTGAGGTATGTATAACATACCCATAAGGCCACAAATAACTTTATACACAGTTAAATTTGTCTTCAACAGACTCTTTAATTGAATTTAAAATAAAAAATAACAAAAAATAAGTATAAGTTTTTTTGGATGAACAAAGTTATAAATATTATGTCAATTTGGATTCTACACCAAAAATAACCTAGGGTACATCCATAACATGTTATACCCAAAAACACTTATTTCTTATGTTATTGCAACATTTAAGAATCTCACAGTACTAATGTAACTTTTTTAACAATTTTTAAAATTTTTAAATTTAAGCTTAAATAAGCTTAAATTTAAAGTTGCATAAAGTTGATGCAAAATTACCAAAATTTTAGTTAAAATTGAGGTGTGGTGTATATTTACTGAATTGGCTAGGGATTTTCCATACAGAATGTAAATACTGTGTGAGCTCACTTTGAAAGGGTTGAAGGCCATAGTATGGCTTTAAATACATAAAAGGGCAAAATCCACACAGAAAGGTGGGACAAAGGAAAAAGACCAAATAGAGCTGGGGTACCCAACTTTTTGGATCTGCAAGGATTCAATTAAGGTTGTCCACCTGTATTGTAGGATTTTCAACCTTATTTAGACTTTAATATTAGACTTTGATCCAACATTAAAGTTTGAACTTGTTTTATCCCAAATTAGGCAGGAATTTCAAGCTTCCAAAGGGTAAATCCCAATATGCATGCTTGAATTTAAGGTTTTAAGAACTTTCAAAGATTATTTAAGCTTAAAACGCTTAAAAAGCTTAAAACCCTAAGGTTAAAAGCATTAAAACCCTATCAAAAATTCATTGAAAATCCAATTCTTAATGAATTTGCTTGAAAATTTCACACAGAGTAAAATTTGATATTATATATATATAAATTAAATTTTAAGTATCTTTTTTAAATAAATTTCCTGGGTATTTAGCCTGGAAGCTTATCCTTTTAATTAAAGCTCAAAGAAAATTGTAATTTCTTTAAAATTAATTAAAAATTGAGTTTGAGAGATTTCTGCTTAAAACTCTATTTTTAAGTTGTTCATGTGATGAAATTTAATATAAATAAGTTGATTTATATTAAAAACTCAAAATAATTAGTTTAAATGAGGATTAAAGTTACATGGAGTTAAGAATAACACTGATAACTTTAAATTGGAATCAAAAATAAGTTACCTTAAGCTAAGAACTTGATTTTTAAGCATGGTTTTTCAGTTTTTACCTGAGCACGCCCTCTATATCCATGATGAATTGTGAGAGCTGCTCTGAAGACATAAAAAGAGTCTTTTCATCACTGTGTTTGTCCATCATTCATTATCAATCCAATCATATTAGAAATTCAAACAGGTAAAGTTTTATTAAATATAAAATCTTATTATTAAAGTGATTCTTAAGTTATTTCATTCTTTATCAATTAAAATTGAAGAATTGAAATCATAGACATTAGATTATTGTTGTAATCACTAATAATATATTTTATTATATAAAATTATCATCTTAAATATCTTTTAAAAATCCACAAATTCCTCTTAAAAACTCTTTAATCAGAATTTTTATTATAAAAAGTTGTTTTATATTTAGAAATATTGATTTTTAGCGTGTTTTTAACTTATAATTATTATTTAATATAATAACTGTTGTTGTTTGACTTGTTGTATTAAATAAATATTATAAGTAAGTTTTCTCTAAAGTTCTATATTTTTTTCATGAAGTATTAGTTTTTTATGGAAAATTTTTATTCTCTAAGAATTATTTCTGCACAGTGTGTGTTTAATTCTTTTATAAATAATATTCATATTATTTATATGTGGTTAATTTTCATATTTTCCACGTGTAATTATCTTGTTAAGAGATTTACACTTCTTATTGTTATAACTGTCAGTGACTATAACAGAGATAGAATAATTATTATTTCTTTATTATTATATTTTATAATAATAATTAATTTTTTTATATATATAATTATTTTTAATAATTATATTTAAGTTTGTGGTTGTAATATTTGATCATATCATATGTTTCTACTGGGGACAGTCATAGTACTCTTGATTTTACTACTATTATCAAGAGTTTCTCAGACAAACCTTACAAATCAGGTGTCTGCATGGACCAATTCTTGAGTTCTGGGGCTCTCAAATTGTCCCTGGGAGAAACCATGTGAGTGGGTTTTCCCAAGCATTGAGTAATTTTCCCCATCATCTTAATAAAATTTGGTTCAGCTTGAGAGACAAGAGGTTGATTAGAAAGGGTTATTTTTGAAGCTTCGGAGGACTTATGTGCACCTTGTAAGGAAGCTTCCATTTCAGTCCCCTGAGACTCTTCCTCTTCCACAGAGTCTTTCCCCTAATCTGCTTCTAGGCCTTTGAGAAATTCCAGGATAGCCACCCAACAAGCCAGATAATGATCTTGATCTTCTTTATTTGATACCTCCTCTTTCAGAGGGACCTTTCCCTTCCATTGGTGCTCCACTGTCCAAATCTGCACTCAGTTGATCAACTGAGGGGGTGCAGTCAAGAGGAGCCCTTGCTGTAGGAGTGAGAACAGCTGGATTTTATTGGGATATTCTATTTTTTGATGGAGGGCTATGCTGAACAGGCTTTATTTGAGAATTAAAGATAACTTGATGATACTTTGAGAACAAAAATGAGGCTTCACCAATTCAAATCAAAGAGTCTAAGCCTGAAACTCAAAACCAGAGCACAAGGATGACAGCCAAAGACCATCAACCAATGGTAGAGAAAAATACCACCAAAACATAGATCTAAGCCAGACCAGCTGAAAAGGTATCAATTGAAAAAGGAATTTCACGTCTTTCCAAATATACAAATCCCATCTTGATAGGACAAAGATTCACAAAGTTATTCCTGCTCAAAGAAGCTGCTGAGCATAAACCTTGATTTTCACCTCTCATTTGAAATACAGAAAAATAGGCTTAACCCCAGAAAATGGGTATTAAAATTAAAGACCTAAGTCAGGGCTATCAAATGGTACTAGCCAAATTGAGCTAGCACCAAAACTACAGAAGTTATAGCCAAAATAAGGTCAAATGAGGATGAATAAAATATACAACTCTCATCTAAATTCTACAGTTTTTGTGTGAGATACCTGAAGTGGTGTCACATTGGAAAGAAAAAAATAAAGGCTATGTGATGGTGCCATCCATTTCCCCATATACTATCTAGAACAAAAAGTTATGGGGAAATAAAGCTCCATGCAGATTGTGACAAATGCATATATCTGGGTAACAAAAATTGAACATGGCATACCTTTGCCATATTGATGGTTACCCATACCAAATGAGATACCATTGTGTAGATCCCATACAGGGCTACACAATGAACTAACTTTGAGCTCAATATCTTGAAAACTGACATAGGTATAGCAGCTTCAAGGTTAAAATTCCACAGTTTGGCCAATACACCTTTTCTGTGAGATACTATACCATAACTATAATTTTGAGGTGTCAAATAGACAAAAAAGGCTTTTCATACGGCAATGCCTCAGAGTTCTTTCAATAATGGGGTCCCATACGGCTTCTGTACAGCCTTCTATGCCTCATACACGCCAGAAGAGGGCTGTGTGGTCCCCAGATGAAAATGCTCACTCTGTATTGGGGAAACCTACCCATATGTGATTTCAAAAGCACATCTGAGCCTAATAAAGAGTATGCAGGCATTGTGCAACCCAGAAGCCAGCACTCTGAAGTGAAAAATCTTCAATCCCTCTACATGGATTGTCTAGAGAACATTTCCACCCCATTTAAGGATAAAAGGAGGGCTCTTCTCTTCCAGAAAAGGAATCTCAATCCTGCTTCTGAGTTCCTATGTAGTACAGCTGTCGAAAAATGTTATACTATTGGAAAATAATCAGGTATACCTTAAATTTTACTGTATTGTAGCTCTTATTATCACAACCCAACTGGTAAAGCTGCACCAAGGGTTTTGAACAGCACTCACCAACACTATTCCACAGTAGTAAAGCCCTGATATTACTATTTGAAAGCTTTAAAACTCATGATTATGTGTGTCAAAGTCATATCTAAAGTCGTAAATACTATTATTACCTCTTCATCATACACTCAGCCTTACAAAGAAAATATTGAGGTGAAATAATAATATTGAGAGCTTCAAATCAATGCCAATCAATAATTCAATAAAGTCAATTCGAAATTCAAATCCAATATTTCTTGAGGAATTCAGTCAGTCAGTAAATGTCTTCAAAAGTCAATTCAATGTCTTGAGGAATCAAATTCAAATCAATAAATCAAGTCAAATCTTGAGGATACATCAGCTATCTTGAAGTGTCAAAATAGAGTCCTGAAACAACTAATAAGTTGTCCTTATGACTTAAAATAAATTAGAAAGAAAGTTCTTGAGGAACTAAAATAAAGAAATAATCTACCCAAAATCAATCAAAATGCTGAATTTCTGAATGACTCATCCAATGAATTCCCATCAATAAAAACCTGAAAAGACTCTTGAAATCAGACAGAAAAAATAATGGATAATTGATTAAGAATTGAGAGTTAAGTGACAAGTTCATTAATTATAAAGAAATGATAAAAGGGTTCAATTTTCATATGAATGGAATGAATGAGATGTCAGTTGATGAGAGTCATAAAGTGATAAAATTATGAGAATTCATAATTGATGAATGAGAGAAATGAAGATAGCTGAATGAAAGAAAGAGACAATTGTGAGTTAATTAATATAATGTCACAGGGGCTCTTCCACGTTAAGACGGTCGCAAACTCAGTAAACTGGAACTCCCTTATGGAGGACTCACAATGGGATAATATGAAATGCACTCATAATTGTAATTAGGATAGAATTTCTAATGAAATGGAAAAGGGGAAAGCAAGAAAAATAATAATAATGGTATATAATAGAAGAGCCAGCCAATTTTGAGATGTTTATTTTTGAAACTGATACAGATATCCTGGCTTTAAGTTGTGAGATATTTCACAGTCATAACCAAATTTCCAAAAGCCCTTTATCATAGTCTGTCACATTGCTGTCTGTCAGACCTCAGCAAAGGGAACTCTTGCCAAAAAGGCTATTAAACCCGTTGAAAGACCAATTAATACTGGCAAGTTGTAGATCACATTCCACCATGTGACAGTACCCCCGGGTTTAGGGCACTGTGTCCTGAAGTGCATGTAACTGATGGTATTACCCATGTCTCCCTCATGGAGTTACATTAGTCACAACAGGAGCCTACAAGGAACCCCCAAGGGGCGGAGCCCTTGTACACCAATGGAGCGGAAAACCCAGCGATTTCTGGTTGTTTGATTGAGATCTCCTCTTGTCTCCAACCGGAATTGAACCCATGACATTGGTAACCGGTTTATTGTCACATTGCTGTCTGCCAGACCTCAGCAACGGGAACTCTTGCCGAAAAGGCTATTAAACCGGTTGAAAGACCGATTAATACTGGCAAGTTGCAGATCACCTTCCACCATGTGATATAGTCATACATTGACTGAAACCAGTTTTTCAGATAAGTATTGTGAATCACCAAGGAAGGTGTGTGTTTCTCCCCTGTTTTGAGGCCTATATGTCCAAAATAGACATAGGTCCACTGGTTAGAAGATCATCATCCTGTTTAAGAAAGAAGAAATAATTAATGTGTTGGAAGTGACATATCCTGTGAGCCACAAATTGAAAAGGAGTCTTAGGTACTCACAGTTAAGGAACTGGGCTTTTGAAGGTGTTTTTACAAATGTCAAAATTTCTCATACCTATTTTAACTTTCTGTTTTGGATATTTCAGAGCTTTTTATGTCTGTAATAGGGGTAAAAATGGGTATAAGCTCATGAATTCTTTGAAGAAGCTATCATATTTGTTTAAGGTGTGAGAGAAATGAAGAGCACTTACTATTATCACATTAAAATCTTTTTAGCCTTCTTGAAGAAACCTTTCCAAAGTGTAACACTCTTATTTACTGGAAGTTTAAATTTTCACCCCCTATTGGAAGAAAGAGCCTTCTACATTTTTGAAAGTTCCAATTACTCAGGCTTAAGTTAAGAATTATGTGTTAGGTAAATCAAACTACAAGAAGGTGGAAAGAATGATAATTTGAATTATCATGGGTGAATAAATCTACAATTCCCTTGAGGGCACCTGAAAAAAGTAGAAATGACATTTTTGATTTTAAATTAATTATTAATAACCTATGATTAAATGGTAACATTAAAACGCTTTTTAAGAATATTATTTCTCATGGAAGCTATTTGATATGATTAAAATATAAGCTCTTGTAGCTATTATCATAGCTACTGTAACCCCAGCTCTCAAATTACTCATCACGACTAAGATACTATAGTAGTTGCTTTCAATATTTTTATCAAATGATCTAAGTGTTTCAAACTGATAGCTTTAGATATAGAAATGAGAAATTTCAGTTATTCTGTATATTCATACTAGCACATGGGAAGAAGTCCAGCTCCACTTTTTATCAAAGCTATATGTATCCATGATAAATACGTTATATTTATTAAGATAGAATGGAGAAATTGTGAATCCTTCATGATGTTTTTTTAAAAATAATTACTTGATTAAAAATATAAGAAATAAGATTTGAGTGAAAATTTTGATAGTGTGTATTGAGAGAGTAGAATGAAATTATGTCTGGAATTGGAATCCATAGGTACCCAACCTCATATATCTTCAAAGGAAGACGCTCTATTCAGAGGTGCAGTACAAGATTTGAGCCATCTTTTTTTGAAAAATCAGACTATATAGTTATATGAATATGTAAGTGCTATCTGTTGATTTTAGTATTAATTGCTCAATAAAACTATCAACACAGCTTTGTAAAAATTTCTCCTATAATTATTCCTTTCCCTCAAGTTATATGATGGGTATAGCATGAAGGAGGAATGCATTTTTGGTCATGGATTTATTAAGAAATAGGGAACAATATGCTAGTACATCAAGAATAAAGTTAAACATTTGATAGGTCCACTTGATAGTTAGCTATATTTTATGTTGACTTCTCTTTCCCAAAATAAACATTTACCTCTTAGACAAAGAATATATATTATAATTAATATCATTCCTCGAGGGAGTGGCAAAAATATATAGAGGTGAACCAAGATAGAAGCTTAATTTGGGCTCTATAATAATTCGTATGTAAATTTGTATTGATGATAATTAACTCTGTGATATTGCTTACTATTTCTCTCAATGGGATCTCATTACGTACTATTTTATATATGTTTTGAGGAAAATAAGGAGGGAAATAAGAGGGTAATATCATTTTAATTGGTAAAACTCTGAAAAAACACTTATAGGTCATAATACAGAAAATAGCGCTTCATAGATATTTCAGCCCAACTAAGGTGTAATAAGCGCTTCTTGTCAGTATAGATCATCAACCCTAATTCTGTGGGAAATGAGCTTTGTTAATGAAAGATTCATTTCTAATTAGAAAATTGAATTCCTGAAACCTTTCAAATATTCAAAAAATCAAGAAATTCAACTTTAAATCTGAAAATTTGTAAGGAAAATGAAAATTGTTAGAAAGTGGTTATCCAAGTAATATATCAATTAAAAATAAGAATAATTTTAGAGTTTCACTATGATAAATATTTAATCTCCCTTAGACTATGAAGCTTTTATTAGAAACTGTATGTATCTTTACTGTTCTATCAGCTTTTAATTATGAATTATTCTTCAGAGAGATTGTGAGATTGAACCAAAAATGCTTTAGATTTTGACGAAGAAAAAAGGTTTTTGATTATCAGATATTAAGAGTGATATTGTTTTGAACGTGTTTTGACACTCCCAATGAATTTTGTGCGGCTCAAACTTCCAAATTTAGTGATTACAATATCTCCTGAGTTTGTTTTTCTAACCCATACTCTTAAATCTCTAAAAGAGATAATTAACAATTAATTCTGTATTTCGAGGTGGAAATATAGTCAATTTTCATGAAATTCCATTTGAGGTTTTTACTATAAACAAAGTTGCGCTATATTTTAAGCCCTTGGAATCAAGTTTTGATCATTACTTGTGTTTAATTTGATATGTATCTTGAAGGATATAGATACTTTCTGGGAGAGGATACATAAATATAGAACCAATAAATTAAGAAGGGCTTATTGAATATCTTATTATAAAAGACACTGGAGGGACTCGAACCCCCGACCTAGCGCTATGCATGGGAATCGCAGGCAGTCGCTCTGCCACTGACACTACAAGCATTTTGCTGTCGCTGCAGTCCGCAGCGACACCCTGTCGTTGCAGATTTTTTTTGAATCCCCACGCCTTTGTATTTGCAACGACATTTCCTTACTTGCAACGACATTTGTTGTTGCTAGGTTATTGTCGATTCATTTTTTTTAATTTCCCTATCTAGTTTTATTCAATCATTTCCATATTTTCCTTTTTTTTTCAATCGTATCTCTGAGCTTCTGCAATGGATGTTTCATTCAATGCTTGGGCAACTCCAGCCTCAAAATCTACGTCCACACAGGAAAATCCATCCCACCAACCACCAATCAGTTCCATGCAAGTGAACCATTACGAAGCAGTAATTAGCAAGCTTTCCGACGAGCTTAATAATCTCAAAGCCACTATTTCCACCATGGCTTCTCAGTCCAATATGCCCAAAGGGAAAGGAAAAATGGAACAATCAGTTCCCTCGAAATTGTCAAAGGCTACTACCAGAAAGGCCAATCCCGAACATCGCTTTGATTCCCGTCAGAAGGTTCCATCTCAAGCAACTGCCAAACAATCCCGACGAGGATCATCTGCACCACCTGAGATCATGAGTAATAAACCTCCAGGTTGTAAGTCAAGCATGAAGACGACTGCGGTCAAAGTACTCTCTCCAAAGCGTCATCCCCAGCAAATGCGAACAGGTGACTTTCCTTCAAGCTTCACCTCAACTAAAGTGAGGATTTCTTTTTTGTTGATCTTATTCATGATATGTATCTCACATCCTTATTGTTGAACCCTCATGTAGACTGCATTATTTGTCCACATTAAAATCTTGTGGGGCCTCTTGAAGCAAGAATCGGTTCCACAGGCCCCTGAATTGAGGATGCTTGAAGAGTTTTATCAACGATTTAAGCGACCTGAACAAGTTGAAGAGGCAATCAAAACAAGCACAGCTCTCACTTACCTTGAGCCAAATGAGGTACAGTGCTTCAAGGACGCTCGCGCAGGTCGAATTCGATTTGGCAGGTCAGTCATCCATCTGGGTGACAACTTTGTTCGATATGCCCAAGGTCTCATGAACCGGTTAGGTTTACGAATTTGGTGTCCAAACCTTGAAGAGGATCCATCTTCGCTCTACAATGCAGCTCATCGCATTGCAGCCCTTACTACTTTTCAAGAGCTTGCTTCAACCTCTGCTTACACTTATCTCAATATTGACCCAAAGATGGCAATGAATATGAATTTGCTTATCCAAGGCTATAATCATTTCGTACATTACTTAATGCTTGAGAAGTACAAAAAGGAATGTAAGCAAGCAGGTAGAAACTCAAAAGATGCTACTCACAAGCGATTATCCAAGAATCGTGAACGGGTAAGTGCTGACTTGGCATTATGAATAAGTATGTTTGTCTAACAATTATTTTTGCATGTTTGATTTAGTTGAGAAATGAACGCCGGGACTTTGCAATTGTCAACAAATTTCCAATGCGTTATCAAAAAATATTGGCTCAGATTGGGGCTCACAGCGATGATGAAGAAGTGGTGGGAAAAGGTTTTTTCATGATCAAAACTCTACCCTACCGCTCAAAAAATGCAAATCGTTTCTTCCGCCGGTTGGATGTGGTCATGAAGCAAGCAGCAGAACAAGATACCTATGCCAAAAAAAATCGCAGGCGAGTCCGCAGATTACCCAAGGTACCAGTTGAATCAACTTATAAGGCAGCACCAAAGGGTTTACCAATTGACTTTTATGACCCAACATGGTACCATCAATTGTCGCTTTCTCAGCAATCTGCAATTCCCAACCGCACATCATTGGCTTTTCTCCCCAATGCCAATGAGTCCTTACTTCCAAAAAGCATGCGGCACCCCGATGAAAAGTTGGCTGATTCTTCATTCACTAGGAAGTATTGGGAAGTGTCAACTGAACCATATGGGCTTGTTGGGGCCGAGTCATCAAGCGAAGAAAGTGCAGATGAGAAAGGATTATCAGAAGATGAAGCAGAGGGAATTGATTTAACTCATTCCACTGCCAGTGAATCAGACGATGAATATTTGGCTGAAGGCGATGCTGGTGACTTGTACGATGAGGAAGCAGAAGAGATTAACATTGAAGAAGATCATTACCAGAGCTTAGAAGATGATAATGGGCGATCAGATGAGCAGAAGGATG
The DNA here is from genome assembly GCA_023105745.1 of Austropuccinia psidii. NCBI lineage: Eukaryota > Fungi > Basidiomycota > Pucciniomycetes > Pucciniales > Sphaerophragmiaceae > Austropuccinia > Austropuccinia psidii. The sequence goes on along the minus strand of JALGQZ010000009.1, from coordinate 2,222,154 downwards.
CAGCGGATGAAGATTATAACATGGCAAGTATCCCTGAGGAAGAATTTTGGCAATAACATTCAATTCTTTTACTATATAAAAAACGAAAGAATCATAATAACAAAAAAAAAACTGGATTGTCTTGTTTTGTGGCTGAGTAAAAGAAAGGAATCTGTATGGTTGGTTAGTGCATTACCGAAAAAATCTTTTTTTGGTTTAGTGGAATTTCATTTATGCTGCCTTATCGCGATAGTTGTATTTTGACGATTTTTATATTTAATATTTTTGGTTTTTTAAATCTTTGTCACTTGAGGTGATGATTATGGCAATTAATGCTGCCTTATCGCGATAGTTGTATTTTGCCGATTTTTATATTTAATATTTTTGGTTTTTTAAATCTTTGTCACTTGAGGTGATGATTATGGCAATTAAAAAGTTGGAAACTTTTTAAATAAAGCAAAACGGGGCACTGACAACTATAGGCAACAGGGGGGAAAAAGTTGATCCATGTAAAGAGCTAAGACCCAAACCTTCATTTTGAGACAAGGCAAATAAATATACAGATGTAGGTAGGAACTAATATAGTAATTGTGCAATCATGTATACACTTTGCCCAATAATATGGTGATACAATTTGAGTAGTTCCAGCATAATAACACTGCAGCTGAATTTAAAAAAAATAAAAAATAAATTGAGATAGGAACACAAAATTATGAAGCATTGCTTCCTCAAAATATTGTGTAAGGCCAAGGGGCAAAAAAAGGGATAAGTTTTAAGAGGAAAAAAATAAATTACAACGTCATCTGTGAGGACAAGTAAGTGAGGTTCTCAACAGTTGGGCAAGGCACATCAGCTTGGATTCCTATTAAAATTCGGCGTGTTAGCCTTAAGCGGCTTTGTAAATGGTTGGCATTATTTGAAGTTTTTGGATCAGAAAGCCATTGTTGAATAAGCTCCGAAACTGCCTTGAGCTCGCTATGGATGTTTTCAATGGTAATTTTTGATCCTTTTGCAAAATTAACTTCGTAGTTTGGACTTTTTGAAGTGCCTGTTAAAAAAAACAATCTCAGCCAAGGTCTTGTTTTTAAAATGATCAAAACTACTCACTTGCAGTTGTATCAATATTGCTTGGCTGTGAAGCCATAGGAGAAGTCATTGAGGGTTGGGATTGGACTCCGTCAAACCTTTGCCAGAAGCTTGGATGAACAGTGACAATTATGGGGGTCTTCAGAAAGCATTGCTTCTGCATATATTCGTACATCCATGCTTGGGACATCGTGATGAAATAAAATGAAGTCAGGTTTTTGAAAAGAGTGATATTAGTATTTATATTTACCAAACATCCCACAGCCCCCTTTCCAACCTCGATGTGGATCTTTGCTTGGGCAGTTCAGGTATATTTGCCCCTTTTGACTGATTCCTAAGTTAAGCAATGTGGCCTCCTTGCACTTGCAAAAGAGCATGACAGCCCCGTCGGCAGCGTAAACCTGGGGTGCATGAGTTGATAAGATCATTTTGCGAAGGGGGAGTTAGGACTATGACAAAAATAAAACGAGGATGGGAACTGGAATGATAATACAAAGAAGGTTGGGGCAGACTTTTGGAACATGGGATCTACATTACTGATGCGTCAAATTAAAGTTGACATTTAGGGGCTTATATGGATGATTCAATTAAATGATCAAGTCACTTGGTAGAAACCCAACATCATACTAAGAAAACATTGAGGCATTTTGATCTGTATTACGACAGCATCAAAAAATAATAATCTGCCCAAAAAAACATCAGAAAAAGTACGACGACATTTTTAGTTGAGACTAAGTTGTTTAACCTAACAAAAGTGAGGTTCAAGTTTTTAAAAATAAATCAGATCAAATTGGTCACATGTTAGGCTCAGAATTTGATGGCCCAGCATCATCTCTCATGTAAACTTGATCCATGGCTACAACTAAGGACTTGTCAAGCTCACAGGTACCTGGAAGATGGTTGGCATCAATTGCATCGTAAAAAACCTCCTTTTCCTTTTTTGCATGTTGATTAATCGTTGGTTCGTCGTCAATACTATTCTGGCTTTCAGTATCACTAATACTTGCTGACGAGTGTATTTGATGAGTAATATCATATTGGGCAGTGAGGGTCGCCCAGTGTTTATTTGAAAATGCCTGATCAGGCATTTCCATGCCGGGGAGGACCATTTCATCAGTTATATATGAGTTTGCTGGTAAGAAAGCAACTTGAGAGAAATCGGCAGCTCTCCACCTCTCATCAGGTGTTAGCTTGTTAAAATATTCGGGCTTATAAAAATCGATTGGAAGATTCTTTGGGGTGCCCCTAACTGTTGAGATAATTGGGACTTCGGGTCTGATGCGTTTGCAACGTGGGTATTTTGGGCGGGACTGACAATTGCTTGCATGGATGCAGAAGTCCAAATGTTGAAAGAAAGCATTTGCATTTTCAGAGCGGAAAGGTAAGGTCTTAATAGCAAATACTTGTTCTTGAGGGATGTATTCATCGTCACTGTGCACGTTGATATCGTCCAGAATGTCCAGGTACCTCTTGGGGAAATTGTGAGTCAACGCATAACTCTTTCTCGCATTTTGAAGCTAAAATGGACCATTAGCTGATGGAAGAGCTAAAACAAGATGAGAGGCAGTACATACATTTCGCCTCCTGATTTGAACTGACTTTGCATTATGACGCTCAGTTCTCTCCAAATCGCTTATTTCCGACCTATGCTTAATGACCATGAGATAGTGGACATAATGATTGTAGGACTCGCAAAGCAGGGTCAAATGGTTGGAAAGATTCATATTGACTTTCATATATTCATATGCTCCAATGGAAGCCATTTTTCGAAATGTAATGATGGCACTGATACGGCAGGCCTCATTCAATAAGGAATCGGGAGCCTCATTGAGATCAGGACACCATCGCGCAATTCCTAGCTTGGCAAGTGTGGTACGGATAAAGTAGACAAAGGATTCTTTAATGTTCACAATGCCATGTCGGAGCTTCTGGCGTCCAAGGCGGGCTTCCTGCAGAGTGATCACGTCCTTTGGTGGAATAAGGTAACCTGCAAATGGAGAGTCCACTACTGCTTGAATCTCTTCAGTTGAAGCAAAGTGATGATAAAAAACTTGTAGTCGACTGTGATCCGGAGGAGCTGGGACACGATCATCTTCAAGGAAGTTCCATAAAAGCCTGATGTGAGCATAAAAAGCATTCTAGAAAGAAGGAATAGTCAGCTGAAAAGTACAACGAGGTAGGTGGATAAAATGCAAACCGTGGTATGGTAAGTTGGATGTTGATTCATGGTCTCCAGAAGTATCAAGACAAACGAAGCTTCAATTTCGTGAAAAATTGGTAGGTCAAAGGCAAATTCGGCCTATTTTATGTACGGTACAAATTGGGAGAAGTCGGTGATTGAGCAAATGCGAAAATTGGGTTCAGCATAGTGGAATTGTGACAATGTGTCGAGAAATGAGATCAGTACAGAAAATGTTGCGAAATATGGCAGATAGGAGTCATGAGGGTGCTCGCGCAATTGTAGATCATGCAAAATCTGTTGCCCAGTGGAAGGATCACCCTGTCAGTTCACCTATTGAATGACAGAAGTTATGAGGGTGACACTGGAAAGAGAAGGCCCCACCGTACAACTGTCAGTGAGTGGGGGCCTATGCTTGGGCTGACTGAAAAAAGACAAAAGTAGTTCGCCAGTGCATAGTTGAACAAGAAATTATAACTTGTAGAATGAATAAATGGGAAACCCAACTAGAAGATTACGGGTAAGGGAAAAAAAATTCCAAAGAGATATTAAATGGGTGAGGCAAAAAGAAAAGTACACACTCGAGGAGTTTTTGAAAACTAAAAGTCCCCAGAAATGTCTAGAAAAGGCTCATGATTGTGAGGGACCATGATAATTCCATCTCTCTCAATTGAAAGGATGTGGTTTCCAATGATTCGGTATGCTGCCAGGGAAACCACTTGTGATGGATCGATCATTATTTCCTGTCCATTTTCAATCTTGCCCAAAACCGCCCCACACAGAAAAAGCATATATCGAAACTTCGATGTTGGAACTCCACGCAGTTTTGGGTACATGTTCGTAATGGGAGACATTAGTATAGCTGCATGAGTTTCTCCTGCGCCATCCTTGTATTTATAACATTGCTTGATCAACCCGTACAGTTTTTTTTCACCAATTTTTGCAACTACACAGTTTCGTGGCTTCATACCTCCAACAATCACCCCTTTGCAATCCACTGTTTTCGCCACTTCAACAAGTCCTGAAAGATAGTGACCATTTTTTGGCACAGGAAATATGTCTTGATGGACCACTTGTGCATCTCTCTTGGAACATAGATCAAATAAAAGAGAGTACCTACCCGACCCTAACCTAATCATATTTGTATTTTTTTTTCTTTGCCAACCATTTTTTTCACCATCCTTTGACAATTGAATAAAATCCTTTTGGGATAGCAGCCTTTGCATTCGGCACCCACGAACCATCATTGTTTGGTGAATATGCTCTTCAAAGGTAATCTTGTCATCAGTTTTTCCTGCTGACTCATTTTCAGTCAACCATTTTAACTTGAGACTCACCAATTCGATTATTTGTGTTTATTTTTTGCAAGAAACCTATAAGTCTTTCACCACTAAATTCTGCAACACCAGCCAAAGGGCCCCATGCCTTCATTTGTTCTGGAATGTGTAGGGCAAAATGGTGATTTGGTTGAATCTTAGGGTTATTGAAAATTTCACCAACAGAGTCAGTGTATCGCTGGTAGTTGATTTGAAATCTTCTGAATTCATTTTCTTTTATCTTGCGTGCACACACAATGTTGGTGCAGTGAATCAAGTGGGATGTATTCATGAGAAATTTATAGCGATTTGAAGAAACATCTAAGTGACCAACTTGCTCTATATAAAGTTCAAAAATAACCAATGGTACAATGTAAACGAAAAGTGCATGCCATTGTGCTGCACTTAGTTTACCATGTTTAGACTCCCCAAGATTACCTGGTAGATGAGGGATTCCAGGAGGTAGCACTGCTTGCTTCATTAAAATCCGAAACTGCTCCATATCACCTTGAGAAAAAAACCCTCCATCAGGGCCACCATCTAATATGATATCATCATTTGAGTCATCTGATATATTTGATTCGTTTTCTTGGTCCCAATCCATCCCAGAGTAGCTGTCATCTTGTTTTGCTCGCTTATTTTGGGAAGATGAGATTTTGGGCTGTTTCCTTTTTTGGCTAGCTTCATATGGGGAGCTCGCCCAAAATCTCCATCGATAGCGAAAATGACCTTGTAGAATGCCTTCAAGCCAGTTGTGCATCATTCCTAACACAACATGTTGGCTAGGATCCCAATACGCAAGTCGATTTAACTCGGACCACCGAACACCGGTCCTTTTCAAAATTTTTTCTTGAGCGTTCTTGCTGATAGCTGCCTTTGATGCCCAAGCCGCAGAGAGGGTCTCATCTTTACATCGTCTTTGACCAAGTTTCAAGTGGGCGAGTTCAGGAGCTTGTGCATGACAGAACGAGCAAAACTTTGTGGCTGAATGGGAAGCAAAGCCTACAGCCTTTTTTGTTGCAAGAATGTCACCATGAACCAACAATAATTTGATTTGGATGATTCGCCCAGCTGGATATTGGTAAGTTGGAATGAGAATGCCCGAATCCAGTTTGACTAGCTCATCGACAAGTGGTTTCAGGAGATGATTAAGAGTTTGTGTATTAGGTGAGTAGGGCCCTGGTGTGATCCCACAAATGCACATGTGCGACAGTTTGTTGCGAAGATTTGGAGGAAGATTGAGACATGAAATTGCAAAAATGCCAGTTGATTCGATTTTTCCGCTGAGCTTGTTTCCACGTGGGTTGAACCAATCAATGAATAGAGATAATGCTAGTTTCAAGGAGTTTGACTTGTTTTCCCATTTGATTTGTTTAAAGTTTTCCCCATGTTGTATATCAGACAGAAAACCATACTCCTGATCCTGGTGAATACTTTCAGCCCACGTATCTATCACATTCTCAGTATCCGACTTTGATAGAAGCCATTTTAGCCATGTTGAAATCCTTTGAGAAACGAATACACAGCAAGGAGTCCCAATAGAGCAAGGGGTCATTGGCATTGGTGTTAAGTATTGTTCGATCTGTCCTACGTCTTTGTGGCCTTTATAAATAGCTTTCTGCACAAAAAGTTCTTCATCGCAACCTTTCAGGTTTGAAAATTCCTTGTATCCACAACGCAGTGGTGTATCCCTCCCAAATTCGTACAGGCAAAAACATCTTTGGCAACATATATTTTTTGTCAGCTCTATATCCACGTTTGCTCTTTTAATCAACGTTCGAGGATCACGTGGGACAATAGGAATGTTGCTATTTGTATTTTGATGCTGAAGAGCAAGGTTGAAGATGCTCATAATCATTGTAATAGCCATTTTACAGTTTTCCTGACTAACATTACAAAAGAGATGGAGCCACGATATGAAAACGGCCATGAATACTGTGACAAAATGACAGAAATGGAGTGAATTGAAACAGCATATTGCAAGTATTTAGGGAAAAAACACACGACCAAGAGGATTGCCTTTTTGAATATCAAAATCTTTGTCACTTTTGATTGAGGAATTATCCGATCCACTTGATTGCGGGTACTCTTCAGATGAAAGCCTTTCCTTTGGTGGAGACGTTTGGCCATCAGCAACTCGATGTTTGGCCGCATTGCGAATGGATATATAGCGGCCAGATTGTTGCTGACGATTTTCATCAATTATCGAAAACTTGATGCAGACAGAACAGTTGCAAAACTCCATTGATTGGAAAAAAAAAATATAAAATTCAAATTAATTTAGAAAGTAAATTGACAATCAAAAGTGAATGAGGCGAATTTTTTTGAAATAGAAGAAATCCAAAACCTATGTTATTGTGAGCGCACCATTTACCAATAAAGCCTCATAATAAACCATCTCATGTGCTGGCTCATGACACCTAAATATAACAATTTTTAACTTTAAAATTCTTTGGTCAAGAGTGCAGGGACCCATCACTCACATATTTATGATCATGAACCAAAAACCCCTCTAAGTACATCCACAACTGTCCCAAAAAATCATGTATTATCAACCCTGCCAACCGACCCCTACATAACATCTACCATTTCCAAAAAAAACAGGTACACTACGCCATGCCCAAGATTTCATCAAGAAAGAAAGCAATCACGGATGTGCGCATCTTGTGCATGTTCAACAGGATTGAAGAAAATTACTCCAGCTTCGCAAGATCCTTTGGCCCTCTTTGTACACCTTTTGCATTATCCTTTGGCAGCCTTTCAACACCACCTTCGGGCACAACACTGTTTCCACATGATGTTATCAAACAAGATTAAAAATTTTAATTTCTATTCAGCATAAGAGATGACAACTTCAGTCAAGCAACATGCACTGTTTTTCAATTCTTGTCAATGTGTTTATAATACCATATGTATCAATTTCTTCAAAATGTCTAACAGTCACTGTAAAATTACTGAACTCTCATGTCGAGGAAGTAATGCAGTCACATGGTACACACTGACGAGTTACATTACCAAATTCCCGCATGGAAAATTGGAAGGGTACTCTTTCTATGATGGTAATATTGCTACGCAACCTAATTATTCAGTGAATTAGGGTTTTCGCATTTGACCTGCACGCAACAATAACAGCTGACATCCCCAGTTTTTAATATTTGGGTAGTCGTTTTTAACTTCACCAATTTTTGGAGACCGTTTTGGTACAAATAACAAATTTTCTATTTCGGTTATTCTTGCATACAATTCTTTTTACAATCACAGTTTTCGTACGTATCTCAAAATTTAATTTGAATTTATTATTGGATACTCTTCTTTTCAAACCAACTACCACTTTGGTTCACCTTTTGTGTTGATAGTCAAGATACCATATGGATCGTTTCAATGACTTTTTTGGCGTCCATGATTTCGAAGCACCAGAGATTGGTGCTTTTCAACAACCTCACGATCTTCCATCGTTATTGGAATATCTTCAGATCATTGTTGATTCTTCCTATGTGAGTGTCCCAAATTTCTAAATTAAAAAAAAAAACTTTCATTCTAACGAGATTTTTGAGTTTTGCAAACTTGACAGGATGCGGTCGACAGGGTGAATTATCATCAGCCCCCTATGTACGCTATTGAACAACGTCATCGGCGCACCAAAAGATACCTCAGGCATCTGTCCACCATGATATGGTCATTCGAACGATTTGAATACGACGAACGTGACTCACCATGGATTGGAACCATGCTATTGGGTCTTCTCCTCCTTATCGAACATCAAATTAACTTGATGGATTCATATCGCAGACATGCAAGAGAAAGAGCTGGCCTGCATGGCCTTTGAATGGTCGTCTGGGTCGTTTGCCTGTTTTTTTGATATTTTTGTCGCTTGTAGTTGTTGTGATTGTCGTGATTGCACCATGAAAAAAAAAATAAGATTAACTATCAAGATGTTTGATTTTTTGAGAGTTAATTAAATAATAATATATTCACAAACATTGAGTGTGTTTCCCACTGACAACCAAATCGCGATTCCAACACATTCAGAATAGTGCCCAGTGCTAAAGTTTTCATTGACTTGATATCCCTACACTTATGTTGTTCTGGTGGGACTTCCTGCTTGAATAATCGGATGTGTGGGGGCGGCTTGGAGGCCTCTTTGCTTAATAGATCATTAGTTGCAAATCTGAAAAAATCATGAATAACCAAAACGAATGCAACATCAAATAAATGGATGACATAAGGGTTAATAAAAACAATAAATAAAGGAAAACATGCAATGATCAATATGATACTAAATCAAAGAAAACAGGCACAATCCAGTAAGGAAAACCCACACACCTCTGTTCCTGATTCATGCCTTTTTCAAAACCTGCCGAAATGGTGAGAGGGTAAGTTAAATCATGATGAGCGAAAGGTTTATGTGGGCGTGAGTGTCGCTGCATTGAGCTTACTGTCGCTGCACAGCCGCGGCCAGACACGCACACAGACTAGGCAATTTCCTGTGAAACGTCAGGTGTCGCTGCAGTCCGCAGCGACAGCAAAATGCTTGTAGTGTGAGCTACAGTGCCATAGTAGCATTATGATGAAATGAATAATGAAGCTTCACTCTGAATTGATACCTTCAAGTGTGAAAGGAAGCTCATAGAATGTCTGTTCATAGAACTTCTTCAAAGTTAAAGCTTTGAAAATGGAATAAGCTGCAGAAAATAAAATTATTCGTAGTTTAAAATTGATTTCTTTATTACCATTGTTCAAATAAAATAAAAATTCATTTCTCCCATCATATGAGAGCATTTAAGCTCTGGGCCTTTACCTATGAAATTTATAAGTATCAATATTATTATGATCAATAAATACTGTTATAATTGACATAATATTTTCGGCAAATTTTCAAAGCTCTTCATCAAAAACCCAAATCTCTTTCTGAAGGAAGAACTTTCTTCCTTTAAAGAATATGTTAATGTTATTTGTTGTTCGAAAACTCATAAATTAGCTTAAAATATTTCTAATTTCAGTGTATAATAGTATGAATATAATTCTTTCAAATCCTGTTTACTTGAATTTTTCAAAAGGAGACTGCATCTAACTTGAAAGGCTTTATCAAATATTTCTTGAAGTCTTATCATAAAATTTTTAAAAGAATCTCCCATATAAAAAAGGTTATAAACTCTATGAAATTGTTTAAATTGGTTTTATAAACCTTAGAATTCTACCAGAATACTAACACAGCTCCTAAAGGAAAGTCTCTACATTCTCCTTAGAAATTCAAAATATCAGGTATAAACTCTTTGGAATACATACAAAATATAAAAGGTCTCTTAATGTTATAATATGAAGGAAAATTGAAATCTGTAATAAAAATTTGGATTCAAAATTTCTCCAACACAGAATGGCTTTCTATTTTGATTGGAATGTTTTCTTTTCAGGGGATAAAACTGCTAATGAATAACCTGGAGATCTGAAATTGAGGTTTCACAAATAAAAATATGTGAAATATGTCGAGGGTGTATCTCATTTCTATCTTTGTTGTTTAAGGCTTTGAACTCCCCAAAAGATACATTTTTATCATCATTTCATGTGAACCGAAAATTTGTAGTAATTTCTACAATATAATTATGTCAAATATTCCCCATGAATTCTATTCCCCGTAACTGACTGATATGTTTTTAAATTTTCTTTCCTTGTTTCCAGTTTTTCTAGGTATTCTGTTTCAACATCTATGCAGCTCTCAAATTCATGTTCCATGACATTAACTAATGGCTCCTCGTGGTCTCAAATTCCTTTCTGTGTTTCATGAGATATTTCAAACATTGATGGTTTTGCTTCAATTTTATTCTTTACCGATATTAGGCTTCCTTCAATTCATCAAAGGATTCTCCCAATTAATTCTGAATTAAATTTTTCAGTGTAATTTTCGAAACCGGAGATATATCTTATTCTTATTTCTCTAATTTCAGGCACCCATTTTGGCTGTTGCAAATGTTCGTACCATACATCAGTTGATATTTTAGATGCAGTATACATCCTTGCACCGTTGCATTTTTCAGTACTCAAAATTCAGGCTTTAGTCTACTATTTACCTTCTGAAGATCAATCATCCTTTTTCTATATGTTTGGAAATTACCCCAGTTTTTCAGAGGTACTTTGGAAGTTTTTTTCCTTTGCGGGTAAACTCTATTCTTCTCAGTGTGTAATTTGCCTCTCCAGAAGGTTTCTGGCTACAATAGAGAATTTGGAACCAAGGTCAAATGATTTTTATTCCCTTTTACTACCTGATGAGGTAGTCATAGGAATCTTTTTCGATTGTGCTTATGAATTTTTCAATGGCCATTGACCTTCTACATAAACATTTACCATTACTGTACCGTTAATAATTTGAAATCTGTACCACAGAAAGTTCTCCCATTAATGAAATTACTTCATCTCATTATAAAATAATTGTTCATTTCTCTTCCCAGTTACATTGGGCCTTATCCTATGCAATAATATTATATTGTGGGAAATAGAAAAACAGTCCCGAAGTTTACTTTGTAAGGTCCATGTGATGATACCCTCCTATCAATGATAGTTTATTTCAATAAAAGACCTCTAGTAGCTTCTTGAAGGATTATTTTCTAAAACAGCTCAAGTAATTAATATCTTTTAATCCGAATTTAATCTGAGCCTGTTACCATGCTATTCAGATATTCTTTTTCGATTCAGATTTTGTCCAAAATCTGGTCTTGTTCACCTCTTTTATCCTCACGGTTACTATTGATTGAATTATGGCACAAAAAATGTGGAAATAGGTATTTCTGCAGTATACAATGCCTTTAAGACTTTAAACTTGAATCTACTTTCAAATTTCATAGGTTGAGAATTAAAAAAGGGGCTCATATTTAAGCTATAATAGGTGTCTTCAATTTTAGTAGATTTTCAGGCTTTGCTTTACTTCTTAAATTGAATTTACAGGATACTTTGAGATTTTCAAAAAAATAATTCATTGGCAAAAAGATGGATTTTTATCTATTTTTGCTACATATTTGTGATTATACCAGTTTTATACAGCTATTGAGAGATTTATCATTTATGACCAGTTTGGGGGTCTCGCATTATTCATGGAAAAATCAAATTACAGTTGTGGATTATCTTTTTCATATTGAATATTTTTACTTTAATGATCTCTATATTTTTATCCCTATATTGGATTTGAACATAAGCTATGGATTTTGGGTCAATCTTCCCAATCCTCTGTATTTGAGTCACAGGTCTTTATGAAAATAATTTCAGATATCTTCAATTGAAACTGTTAGTTTATATTATCCTCATTAAGATCAATTTTTGAGGAAAACACAATGAAGTGTTAAATTTCAGATCTAATAATATTGATGATATAAAATCCAAAATGAGCTGAGAAATTATATTATGAATATTCTGAAGGACCTACCAATTTCTCCTTCAAAAATTTCCAAGAATGTTCCCCAGGCTTGCTGCAGCATAGCTGTGAGCCTGTGAGGTATGTATAAAATACCCATAAGGCCACCAATGATTTTATATACAGATTATTTAGTCTTCAATGAACTTTTCAATTGAATTTAAAATAAAAAATAACAAAACATAAGTATAACTTTATTTTGGATTAGCAAAGTTATAAATATTATGTCATTTTTGGATTCTACACCAAAAATGACCTAGGGTACATCCATAGGGTGTTATACCCAAAAAGGCTTATTTCTTATGTTATTGGAAGATTTAAGAGTCTCACAGTACTAATGTATCTTTCTTAACATTTTTTTTAAAATTGTCAAATTTAAGCTTAAATGAGGTTAAATTTAAAGATGCATAAGGTTTATGCAAACTTACCAAAATTTTACTTAAAATTGAGGTGTTGCGTATATTTACTAAATTGGCTAAGAATTTGCCGTACAGTATGTAAATCTTGTGTGAGCTCAATTTAAAAGTGTTTAAGGCCATAGTATGGCTTTAAATAAATAATAGGGCAAAATCCATGCAAAAAGGTGGGACAAAGGAAAAAGACCAAACAGAGCTGTGGTACCCAACTTTTTGGATCTGCAAGGATTCAAGTAAGATTTTCCACCTGTATTAGAGTATTTTCAACCTTATTTAAACTTCAAGATTAGACTTTGATCCAACATTAAGGTTTAAACTGGTTTTATCCCAATTTGTACAAGAGTTTCACGCTGCCAAAGGGTAAATCCCAATATGCCGGCTTGAAATTAAAGGTTAGAGACCTGTAAAACCTTAAATAAGCTTGAAAAAGCTCTAATAAGATTAAAACTTTAAGGTCACAAGCATCAAAACCTTATGAAAAGTCAAGGTTTAGTGTGTATTGTTATTTTAAATGGAAAAATAGCAATAACTTCAAAAATTCTATAAAACTCCAATGCTTAATTCATTTTCTTGAACATTTCACACAGCTTACAATTTGATATTATGTATATATAAATTAAATTTTCAGTATCTTTTATAAACCAATTTCCTCTTATAATTATTATTTAATATAATAAGTGTTTCTTTTTGACTTGTTTTATAAGATTTATATTATAAGTAAGTTTTCTCTAAAATTCTATATCTTTTTATCTATTATTAGTTTTTTTATATAGAATCTTTCTATAAGAACTCTATCTGCACAGTGTGTTTTTTAATTCTTTTCAAAATAATATTTATATATTATTTATAAGTGGTTAAATATTTATATTTTCCACTTCTAATTTTCTCATTAAGAGCTACAATAATAGAATTATTATAATTTATGAAAATTATTATTATTTCTTTTATTATCATTTAATATAATAATAATTCAATTTATTTTCTATATATAATTATTTTTAATAGTTATATTTGAATTTGTGGTTATAATATTTCATTATATTATATTTTTCTACTGAGGAAAGTCATAGTACTCTTGATATTGTTACTATTATCAAGAGTTTTATAGACAAACCCTACAATAAGCTCAAATGAAACTCATGGAAGATCAACTACCTCATTGTATTTTATGCTTTCATCCTCTGTTGTATTAAACAAATATTGCTATTGAAATTTTTGGCAGATTTTATTTTATACTAATTTTGAAGATATTATCACCTATATGAAATATTTCAATAGGGATATTAAGTAAGTATTCTACTTAGGATTGCACAGTTTTTGACATTTTTGAATTTAATTATCAATTCAATCATAATTTGCTTTATCTGAATTCTGTGGAATCATTTATCAATAATTCTATTCTTAATGAATCTTGGAAGTATTCCTAATATTCTATTTGATGAATATGTTTAAAATAAAATAAAAGACTTTCCCCTGAGAAATTTTCCATTGAAAATACTCCAAAAAAGGTTTTAAATTTATATCTTGGAATGTTAATGATAAATAATACATATTTCATAGGGACAAAGGAATATAAGTACTTACTTGTCAGAATGAAAGAGTATTTCAGTGATGAGAGGCTCAATTATCCCAAACATGTTACATATAAAATGTGAAAGAATGACCAAGAATAATAATGAGAAGTCTACTTCTGGAGGAAAGGGATGATGGTTCTATTGAGAGGCCTAATTTCACTGCTTCTAAGCTATATTATAATCATAAATGGAACCATCACTGTCAGCCTGTGACTCAGAGCCAGAGAACAAGCATGACAGCCAAATACCACAATCCATTGGTAGGGCAAAATACCACCAAAACCTGGAGCTGAGCCAAAACAGGTCAAATGATATCAAACAGAATAGGGAACCCACCTGTTTCAAAATACACAAGTCCCATCATCATAGGACAAATAATAACAAAGTTAGTCCTTCTCAAACGAGTTGTGAGTATAAACCTTAATTTTCACCTCCCATATGAGATCCAGAGGAAGATGTCTAGCCCCAGAAAAAGGGTCTTCAAATTGAAGCTCTAAGTCAGGGCTATCCAATAGTACTAGCCATACAGAGCTAGCACCAAAAATACAGAGGTTATGGCCAAATTAAGGTCAAATAAGGGTGAATAAAACTTTCACCTCTCATCTAACTTCTACACTTTTAAAATGAGATACTTAAAGTGGGGTAATTTTTGAAAGAGAAGAATCAGGGCTATCTGATGTTTTTATTCATTGTCCCATATCTCATCTAGAACAAAGTTTATGGGGCAAACAAGTTCCATACACATGTTGAGAAAATCATATATCTGAATAAAAAAATTGAAATGGCATAACTTTGCCATATTTAATGTTACCCATGCAAAATGAGGTACCATTTTGTAGATCCCATCCAGGGCTACACAATTAACCAACTTTGAGCTTAATATCTACAAAACTGAAAAATCTATAGGAGCTTTAAAGTTACAATCCCATTGCTTGGCCAATACACTTTTGCGGTGGGATAATATCCCATAACTATGATTATGAGGTTTCAAATAGGCAAAGAAGCTTGTTTAGCCTTCAATAACTCATATTTCACTCAATAATGGGGTCCCATACAGGTTCTTTACAGCATTCTATGCATCATACATGTCAGAAGAGGGCTGTGTGATCCCCAGATGAAATGTTTCACCCTATTTGTGGGAGAACTGCCAAGATGTGGCTTTAAAACCACATCTGAGCCCAATATAGAGTATAAAGGCTTTGTGAAAGCCACAAGCCAGCACTCTGAAGTGAAAAATATTCAATTCCTCTACGTGGATGTTCCAGAGGACCTTTCCACCCCAATTCAGGATAGAAGGAGGCCTTTTCTATGCCAGAAAAGGAATCCCCATCCTGCTCTTGAATTCCCATGTAGTAGAACTGTCAAAAACAGTTATAATTTTGTAAAATAATCAGGTATACCTTAAGCTAATGTATTTTAGTTCTTATTATAGTAACCCAACTGGAAAGACCGCAACCAGGGCTTTCAACAGCACTCACCACCACTATTTCTATAGTAAAACAATCATACAAGCAATCCAAAACCTTTTTTATCTTAAACCGTCCATGTAATGTTCATATTTCAAGCTTTCAATACATCTATGACCACTTCATCATACACTCAGCCTGAAACATTTGGGGCCATGGCCATGTTTTGTGAGCTTTTTTGACTATATTTTGTGTAAAAGTGAGTTTTTTCTGTTAATTTTATATTTTAAAATCATTGTTTCTTTTTTTGGGGGTAAAATCTTAAAAAAAATTATACTATATCATTTTTTTGGGGTAGTGTATAATCATATACCACTGTATTTTTCTTTTTATTTCTTTATCGCATGGTTTGAGTATAATTTAATCTCCACAAGACTATTTTGGGTGTGTTTCTGATATCAAAACACTCAAAAACTCTTAGTAAATTAGTTTTGAATTAAAAATGATGCTCATTACTGTTAATAAAACTTCAGAGGTGTGGTTGGACATATTGATCATTCCAATTTTCCATTACATAACCACCAATAAGATTGCACTTCTTAATTACAAGCTAATCTGTGACATATTAGGATACAAACTGTATATTGTACATCCGCAAAGCAGTAATTTTGAGCTTAATTGATAATTTCAATTACTTATCATAATACATAGGCATCATATAGTAATATACTCCCCATAGGCCATTATTAGACATACAAACAGCATTCTAAAAATTCTTAACTCCCTCAAGTCCTCGTTTCCTTTGATTAAGTGGAATAAAACTTAATACCACTTGAATCCCAGTGATACCTTCAGAAACAGAAGGAAACAAGGGAAAAAGAAAGGTCACAGTGAAAGTCTCATTACCACAAAGAATTTTACACCAATTGCCACTCAGAGGAGTAGAAAACCACAAATTTCTGCCTCAATTCAAGCGAAAGCAACCTTGATAACTTGTACAGGGAAGATTACGTAATTAGCCAGTTGTAACTTTTAAAGGATAACTGCCCAAAGCAGTAGAAAGAAAATTTGTACAAGACACAGTCAAAGGTGAATCCCCTAACAACATAAAGTTTTTGACGGGTTAAAAGCACTGATA
The DNA here is from genome assembly GCA_023105745.1 of Austropuccinia psidii. Lineage (NCBI taxonomy): Eukaryota > Fungi > Basidiomycota > Pucciniomycetes > Pucciniales > Sphaerophragmiaceae > Austropuccinia > Austropuccinia psidii. The sequence goes on along the minus strand of JALGQZ010000009.1, from coordinate 2,205,661 downwards.
TGTCCCCTGTACAACTCAGGAACCTTGGAATTCCAAGGAGCAAGCCAGAGGATGGAAAAGGCCTGTTAAGAACCAGAAGACCAGGAACAGGACACTTTGGAAACAGTGGTGGATGGGAAGAAACCGCAGGAAATCATACTCACTCCGCCATTCACCTTCCAATTCATCAGAAACCTCAAACCAGAGCACTGGAAAGATATGGATCAAGATTTTCAGCTCCACCATCTCCTCAAAACTCTATTCCAATGGAGCATGTAAAAAAAGAGTTTCAACCTAGAATCACACTGGGAAGAACTTGGGGAAAGTTTCCAGAAGATTTGTCTCAAAGAGATTCTTAGGGCAATCACCAAAGGATGAAATCCCTACAGACAGTTCAAAATACTGGAGGAGAAAGCAATCAGGATAAGGCAAAATTAAACCACTATCCAAGCTATACAAGAACAATCTAACCAGACAGAGCCTACTCTTATTCCGTCAGGCTCACAAGGAGTAGACCAACCCAACTGTCCAGTGGCTTCACAGAATTCAGGAAACATCAGATAAGTGACCAACAGTCACCATTATTTAAAATATCAGGTAGTTTACAGGGGAAGACAAGGATACAAATGGTAAAAATACTTCTTTCAGCCACAGGAAGAAAGAATCAGACCCAATGATCTAGAAGCTATTGGACTTGGTTGAAGAAGTACACAAGAGCCAGAAATAGTTCTAAATACTTCTAGAATCAGGAGCCTTATTAATAACAATAATACCCCCATTCAGAATGAACACAATATTGTTACACCTGAGAGTAACTTAAATAGTGATCAACTGTGGTTACAAATGTCCCAATTTGATGTGCAAACTCAAGAGAATTTTGATGAAATCCATAGGAGGAATGTAAGGCTGCAAGAATTTACAACCTCACAAGAAGCAACAATAAAATTCATCCAAGCAAGCTGTGCTGAATTAAAAAAATCCTCTGAAGAAACCAATAAAAGACTAAATAACATATTTTGAGAGCAATACCACTGCAATATGGAAAGGGGTTGACTGGATAAAGACATATACAAGTTATTTGATGTCTTCAAAACATTAAGCCTCATCCAGAAGGCCATTCTTTGGATAATCCATACCAAGAGTACATCAAACCATATATCTTTTTGGATAAGAATCCAAGATGTCTATCACAAAGCTAAAATGACTTATTCAGAGAAGGAAGCACTGAAACAGCTTCCAGAGGCCTCAAGCTGGGCAAATTTCGGTGGTGTAGGAGAATATGATGACATGGAGCTTACTGATTCTATTTATGGAGGCTTCATTGATGTACCAAGAATACCAGATTACTGAATTACTTCTAGATTAAATACAGCATAAAGAGGACATTCTTGTATTTGGAACACAGAAATGAAGGAAATCCATGGCACAAGAAACTGACCATGGTGGAAAAGTCAAATAATTCAAAAATAAAGTAATGGTACTTGGATATGGCAAAAGACCATGTCATTTGAAAATGACAAGTACTCTGTGGAGATAGATCCATATTAGTGACTTCTTAGACTGTCTAAAAGACTCAAAGCCATTGATCCTAAAATGTAAATTCAAATAAGGAATCACAAACTCTTGGCACAGATTCCAGGATACCCAAAGAATGAAATAAAATGCAGATACAGCCAGAGTTGCACTCTAGATGATGTTGCCAATACCTTACAAGAGGTAATGAGAAAACAAATATAGGGAAATATATCCCATACAAAAGCAGTAGTTTCAAAGAGAAACAATCTTTCAGGGCATAAATAAAAAACAAACTCAAAGAAAGAGTGGCAGAAGTGTCCAAGAAGAAAAACGATTGTCATAATTGTGGTTCAACAGACCACTATTCTAACAACTGGCCAAAGCAAAGAAAAAAATCTATGCCATTGAACAAGTCCCAGAGGAAGAATACTCAACAGAGGGTTCTGAATCAGACTCCATGGGTGATGCCATCAGAGAAGACTTTGATTATCACCAAGACCCAAAGGAGAAATTTCCAGTGGGGTACAAAGAGGAAACACAAATACAAATTCAGGATGTATAGTTGGAAGAAGGAATGCCACATGTATTCAAAATTCTCAACACCCATTGATCACTGATAGTGGTGCACACTGTTCAATAGTGTATAGAGAATACCTGGACAACCACTTCCCAAATTGGGAGAAGCAACTCTTTTCAGTCAAGGCAAAGAACTTAATGAGTGCATCAGGGAGGATCAAATCCATTGGAGAAATTATCAAAGAGACAATATTTCCCCATAGGAAAGGTAAAATCAGATTCAATCAAGGGCTTGTAGTGCTTGAAGATGCTCTCTTCCAGGCATACGCACTGTTAAAAGCCTAGAAAAGGATGTACAGAATTGACATTTACAATAGTCAAAACAGGGACCATGGCATAGGTACAAACAAGGAAAAGAAATTTTCACTTAATTTATACTATATGTCTAACCAAGATCCTCTATAAGAATTGTGCAATGAATTCAAAGAGTGCCATTTCAGTGACAAACTTACCTATAAACAAAACATTAGTTGGGTGAAAATACTGTGGAAAAATAGACCAGCCTTTGCGATTGGTGAAGAAACTTTGGGAAAAATCAGTGGCCATGATATAGAACTATATCTGGATGTGCAAAGGCCTTATCCACCCATTCTTAGAAGAACTTCATATCCAGAAGGCCTGGAAATTAGGAAAGAAATTGAAAAGCATATCAATGAACTCCTAGATATGGATTTTATCAGAAGGATAGGACACAATGAGATAGTGGAAATCACCACTCCTCCTTATCACCTGGCATGATGGCAGATCTAGGTTGTGTAGAGATTTCAGAGCCCTGAATAACTACACAAAAGCTGATACATACCCTATACTAAGGTGTCACAGGGGCTCTTCTAATTGAAGAGGGCCTGGCACTCAGTAAACTGGGACATACTTATGGAGGGCTTAGGATATGGTAAGAAAAGAGTACACTGAAGAGTGTTAAGAGATGAATTACTAAATAAAAGAATATCAGAAAAGGCAGCAACAAATGATAAGAGTAATAATCAAAGAGACAACCACAAACAAGTCCAAACCCACTGTTTCAACCTGTCAGAAGGGAAAAAGAAGGGTTAATAAGGATATCACCATCCAACTCATAATGTACAGGAAAAGAGAGAAAGAAGGCAAAGAATAACTTAAAATCAAATAATTATAATACCCAAAATAAAGATAAGAATAATTATAAAATGATAAATATACTGAACTAGTTAACCGGGGAGAAGTCCACAGGGGGATAAAGAGTGGCTGGTATATGTGAGAATCACCAGCCCTGATCTAGACAGATAATTTTCATGAGAAGATTTGAGTATTTAATTGAGTCTCGATAATACAGGATCTGTACAAGAAGAGTAGTGGTATTGAGTGATCATACAGTTTGGAAATGGTGTATCCAAACTGTATTGGGTAATTCCAACCTGTACAAGTATTGACAGGCTGTATTGATGAACCAGACTGTATGCCTGTTTCAGCAAGGAAGATTGCTGAAACTGAATTTTTATACACACAGTGGATCTTCTGTTTTGAGGTGTCTGAGTGGGTGTAAGTATGAATACCCTTACCTGTCACAACCATGAGTAATGACCCTCCTCCATGGGTGCTGCAGCAATCCAGCCTGGAACCAAGTTGGGGCCAATTGGCCACACCGTATCTTTTATTGCCAATTGCCCCCCTTTGGTGTTCCATGGCCTTTGGCCATATCACCTTGCCCTGGCCTTTCATGGCCCCAATCATCATTTACAGCCTCAGGCCATATCCTGTCATCATTGGCCTTCCTGGCCAATTTCCATATCCCCAACCCCCAGGCCTCTATCTTTGTTTTTGGGCCTGGGGTGTCCCTTTGTCTCCTAGGGGGTTCTGGGCCCCCTAGCCATAGCCACCATCCTGGGACCAACCCTTTTCATTAGGGGTCCAGCGCCTAAATGGCCTTTTTGGGCCATTTAGGCCCCCTACGGCCTCTACGGCCCGTGGGCCAATCAGGCCCCTTTTGGCCTAATCTAATGAGGCCAAAAGGGGGCCGCCCACTAGCCCCCAAAGCACAATTGGGCCCACCTGAGCCACTCTTGGCCCCAAATCCCATCAAACCCAAAATGGCCAAAAAGACCCTCAGGACCCATTTTGGCCAAGGACCACCATGGACCACTTTTCAGTCCTTGGCCTCTGGTAACCACCAGAGGCCACCAGATCAGCTCAGCAATCCTTCCCCTCAACTCAAGGGGGATTTTTCCCATTCCTCCATGCATCCCGTACTCAAGGTTGCAGGAATGGTGCATATATGGTATTATATACCATTATGCACCATTTTTTTTCAGAAATTCAATGGTGATGTTTTCATGACCAAATTCCATGATTCCAAATCAAGGTCCCAAAATCCAATGCCCATTTCAAAGGAGGACTCTTCAGCTCATCAGTCTGGCAATCCGTGGCGGATATCAGAAGACTATCAAAGGACCCCAACTACCTGGGCCTGCATGTCAGGCTGAGTCTATGATGAAAGTATTATAAATGTATTTACAACTTTTCAATATGACTGTGACATGGTAAAAAGGATTAAAAAAGATTTATGAGGATTAAAAATGGTTGAATTGAAGAATAAAAGGGCTTTATTATATTGAATATAGTGGTGGTGAGCACTATTGAAAGCCCTGGGTGAAGCTTTACGTGTTGGATTACAATAATAAAGACTACAATAATTAAAATTATAATTATACCTGTTTATTACCCAAGAGTAAAACTGTTTTTGACAGTTTACTAGGTAGGGTATTCAAAAGCAGGATGGGGAAAGCTATTCTGGCTGTGAAAAGCCTCTTTTTTATCCTGAAATGGGGTGGAAGGGCTGTTAGACCTTTCCATGTAAAGGAAGTGAAGATTTTTCACTCTCTGGGACAGCCTTGTGGTTTGCATGGACCTTTATATCCTGTATTGGGCTCATATGTGGTTTTGAAACCACATCTGGGCAGTTTTCACCAATACAGGGTGAAAACTTTCATCTGGGGACCACATAGCCCTCTTCTGACATGTATGATGCTTAGAATCCTGTACAGAAACTGTATGGAACTCCAGTATTAACTTAATTATGAGGTATTGAACTATAAAAATGCTTCTTTGTCAGTTTGACACCTCATAATCATGGTTATTGAATATTATCCCATGGGAAGGCTGTATTGGTCAGAATGTGGGATTTTGACCTTAAAACATATATACCTTTATCCGTTCTTGAGATATCAAGCTCAAAACTGAATCTGTGTTTAGCCCTGTATGTGTTCTACACAATGGTACCTTATTTGATATGCTTATCATTCAATATGGCAAAGTTATGCCATGTACCAGAGTTTTGTACATATGCCTGGTTTAGGCAAAAAGCTGTATTTGGCTTGTTTGCCCCATAACTTCTGCTATACTTGAAATATGAGGAAATGGATGACACCATCAGATATACATTATTGTGCCCTTTCCAAAAAGATCCCACTTCAGGTATCTCACATTAAAAATGTAGAAGTTTGATTAAAGGTGAATGTTTTGTTCACCCTTATTTGGCCTGAATTTGACCATAACTTCTGTAATACTGGTGCTTGCTCAGTTTGTCTGGCACCATTGGATAGCCCTGACTTGAAGCTTCATTTTTAATAGCCATTTGATGGGGTTAAGCCTCTTACTCTGTATTTCAGGTGAGAGGTGAAAATTAAAGTTTATTCTCAGCAATAACTTTGTTATTCTTGGTCCTATGATGATGGGACTTGTATATTTGGAAAGGGATGAGTGTACTCTTTCTTTTGATACCTTTTGAGCCAATTTGGCTCAGATCCATGTTTTGGTGGTATCTTGGCTTTGGTTTATGATGATTTGGCTGTCATGCTTGTGCTCTGGTTTTGAGTCACAGGCTGACACTACAGGAATTGGGTTGGAAATTATTTCAGGATTGTTTCAAGGGCCATTCTCAGAGGTTATTCATCATTCAATCAGTTGTCAAGGAGAAAGTACTTCAATACTCTTTGGACAACTCAATTGGTCCATACAGGCAGCAATCAATTATACCTGTATGTTCTTGGCACAAATGGGCCAATTCATATTATACTGTGGGAATTAAATCACACATTTCAATTCTCAAGATGGCAAAAGCTGTATTTGCCTGATTCAGACAATACAGCTGGTGACTCACCTTCCAGGATCAGCCCCTCAGCTTTTCACATATACTTCCCACCTTTCATCACCTGGGGACTTTTTCCCCAGTTAATTAATATATTGAATTTATCTTTTATCTTCATTTTCTTTGCATTTCTTAAAGTAAATACTGCTATTCTTAAGTCATTCATTTGCACCTCTCTTCTTCGCCTGTCAGTGGATATTGGTGGTCATATCCTTTACTAATTCCATTTCCTGTTCTGGCAGGTTGAAACGGTGAATTGGGGATTCACTTGGTTGGCTTCTTTGCTTTTGGCTTTCTTATTTCTCTGGCCATTGGCTTCACTTACTCTTTCTTATCTTCGATATACCTGTCCTTATTCTTACTCTTATCCTTCTTAAAGAAATTCATTCTGCTTTATCTCTTTTATCTTTTTGGAGCCTTCCAAGTGAGTTCTTGATTCCTGAGTGTCAGGAAACTCTTTTTTTCTGTCCAAGAGCCCCTGTGACATTGCCTGTGATTAGTGGTTGTTACAGTATCCCCCTCTTGAAACTGGTGGGCTCCTGAACACCACAATACCCCGCCACTGTTGAGTGGCATCTCAATATCCCCCACTTCTTTTTGAAAAATTTTCTTTTAATTTTAATTCCCTCCTTATCATTATCCTGAAAATCCCCTCTTCATTTCTTCACTGTCCTACTTAATTTGAATTATCCTCCCCCTTCTTTTAACTTGAGTAAGTGCTTTCAACTTCAAAGTATGCTTCTTCTTTGGATTCAGTCCTTTCCTTCCCTTCAAGGCATGTCCTTTGGGTTTTATCCCAAAATGAGTGCCATAGAGCTCTTTTGCTCAAACATTGATGGCCAATGAGTATATGTTCATATACCTCATTGTGAATGGGCCAAATTGATGTTTTGGCCCTTCTTGCCCTGATTAGAATCCCTTTGACAGTCTTGAAAAGGGGGGGTCTTTTCCCCATTGTTCCTGAAAATGCGTCAAAAGATGGATCTGGGCCCAATTGGCCCCACCATTGATTTTGGGTCGTGGCCCTTTCTATGGTGATTTTTGGTCTTTTTGGCTCTAGGGCATTTCTTGGCCCAATGTGGTCTTTTGCTGATTTGGGGTCCTACGGTCTACAGGCTGTTTGCTGTGGGCCATGGGGGCTATTGGAGGCCCCCGGGACAAAAATTGACCCCTGAGCCCACCTTTTCTGGGGCTTCAGGGGTCCCATGGCCCAATTAACAACCTACATGGCCTGGGCTCATTAGGAGGGTCCAGGACCATAATGTTCAGACCTCTCCAAAGTTGTAGGGGAGGTCCTGGGTGGTGATTTCAGTCCAAAAGAGACATGGACACACCACCTTAAGGAATTTGAGGGGGGCCATCATTGAGTTATTGTCCCCACTTCCTTAAGGGCATTTTCTTCAGACTTGAAGTGATTTAATCTGACTATTGAATCTTCTGTTTGCAAACTCCTTAGTCATGAGTTCCAAACTGACTTAACTCACTGAATCTTCCCCTTCTGCACTGTAAGGTTTGTCTATGAAACTCTTGATAATAGTAGCAAAATCAAGAGTACTATTACTGTCCTCAGTAGAAATATATAATATAACAAAATACTATAACCACAAATTTAAATATAATGATTAAAAAATAATTATATGAAAAAATAAATTTAATTATTATTATAAAAATATAATAATAACATAAAAATAAAAATTATAATAAATTATAATTATTCTATTATTGTTATAGTCACTGACAGGTATAACAATAAGAAGTGTAAAGCGCTTAATGAGACAATTACACGTGGAAAATATGAATATTAACCACTTATAAATAATATAAATATTATTTATAAAAGAATTAAACACACAATGTGCAGAAATGATTCTTATAGAATAAAAATTCTATGTAAAACAACGATTACTAGATAAAAAAAATAGAACTTTAGAGAAAACTTACTTATAATATTTATTTAATACAACAAGTCAAACAACAACAGTTATTATATTAAATAATAATTATAAGTTAAAAACACACTAAAAATCAATATTTCTAAAGATAAAACAACTTTTTACAATAAGAATTCTGATTCAAGAGTTTTTAAGAGGAATTTGTGGATTTCAAAAGATATTTAAGATGATTAATTTTGTATAATAAAATATATTATTGGTGATTACAACAATAATCTAAATTCTATGATTTCAATTCTTTAATTTTAGTTAATAAAGAAGAGAATAACTTGAGAATTACTTTGATAATAAGATTTTATATTTCATAAAACTTTACCTGTTTAAATTTCTGATATTATTGGATTGATAATGATTGATGGGCAAAAACAGTGATGAAAACACTCTTTTTATGTCTTCAGAGCAGCTCTCATGATTCATAATGGATATACAGGGCGTTCTCAGGTCAAAACTGAAAAACCATGCTTAAAAATAAAGTTCTTAACTTAAGGTAACTTAATCTTAATTCCAATTTAAAGTTTAACAGGGTTATTCTTAACTCCATGTGACTTTAATTCTCATTTAAACTAATTGTTTTAATTTTTTAATAGAAATAAACTTATTTATAACAAAGTTCATCACATGAACAACTTAAAAATAGAGTTTCAAGCAGAAATCTTTTAAACTCAATTTTTAATTAATTTTAAATGAAATTATAATTTTCTTTGAGATTTCATTAAAAGTGTAAAATTCCAGGCTAATTACCAAGGAAATTTATTTATAAAAGCTACTTAAAATTTAATTTATATGTAGATAATATTAAATTGTAAGCTGTGTGAAATTTTCAAGAAAATCCATTAAGAATAGGATTTTTGATGAATTTTTGATGTTACTGTTATTTTTCCACATAAAATAGCAATACACACCAAACCTTAAAATTTGATAAGGTTTTAATGCTTGTAACCTCAAATGTTTAAGCTTATTTAAGCTTTGACATTTCTTAAAACTTTGAATTCAAGCCTGCATATTGTGATTTACCCTCTGGCAGCTTGAAATTCCTGTCTAATTTGGGATAAAACCAATTTAAGCTATAATGTTGGATCAAAGTCTAATATTAAAGTTTAAATAAGGTTGAAAATCCTCCAATACAGGTGGACAACCTTAATTGAATCCTTGCAGATCCAAAAAGTTGGTTATCCCAGCTCTATTTGGTCTTTTTCCTTTGTCCCACCTTTTTGCGTGGATTTTGCCCTTTTATGTATTTAAAGCCATACTATGGCCTTAAACCCTTTTAAATTGAGCTCACGCAGGATTTACATTCTGTATGGCAAATCCTTAGCCAATTCAGTAAATATACACCACACCTCAATATTAACTAAAATTTTGGTAAGTTTGCATAAACCTTATGCAACTTTAAATTTAAACTTATTTAAGCTTAAATTTAACAATTTTAAACAATGTTAAAAGAGTTAAATTAGTACAGTGAGATTCTTAAATCTTCTAATAACATAAGAAATAAGTGTTTTTGTGTATAACACCTTATGGATGTATCCTAGGTTATTTTTGGTGTAGAATCCAAAAATGACATAATATTTATAAATTTGTTTATCCAAAAGGAATTTATACTTACTTTTTGTTATTTTTTATTTTAAATTCAATTAAAAGGTCTTTTGAAGACAATTTTAACTGTGTATAAAGTTACTGGTGGCCTTATGAGTATGTTATACACACCTGACAGGCTCACATGCGCCGCCACCAGCTGTCATTCATGGTTCTGGAATTCTCAGTTGATTTTCTTCACCATCAATGGCTTTTTCTGGTGTTTTTGATCCCCCCCAAAGTTATGATGGTTACAAGGAAGTTGAAGGTCTTGATCCTGCTTGTACTGAATGTTTGGCAAAGGGGAAGGATTGTTTTGAACATTACAATCCCAGATCTTCAAAATGCCATTAGGGAAGCAAGCTTCCAATATCAGGAGGTACTTGTGGAGTAAGAAAGATGGGCTTTTTGGAAAGGATTTCCCAGTTCCTGAGGCTCTTACTCTGGTTGGTACTTCAGGGTATTCTGCTTTTAAGTGAGTTCATTTTCTTGCTTGAATGGATACTGATATCTCGATTCAGTGACTGGTTCTAGGCAGAGGATGTGGCCAGGTGTACTAATGTTGGAGGGCCCATTCCAGTTGGTGGTAGGCCAATATATTCCAGCTCAGAAGTCCCAATTTCCAGGATCAATACTGAAGGCATAGTGGGAAGAATCAGATGAATTTCCAATTCCTCACCTGATCTGGATGCTGAAGGTAGTGATGAGTTGGATGGTGAAGTTGAGGTGGTTCCTAAATCTGCTGGTCATCCATCCAATACTTCTTCTTCCCAGCCTCCTGCCAAGAGATTCCAAATTCAAGTCATTCCCAGTACCCCCAGACCTTTCCAACCCACTCTTGCCACCATTCCTACTTCCATTCCTCCTGCTTCACCACACCCTTACCACACCAGACCTCCCCTCAATCCAGAAGAAAGACCATCCCCCATCCAACAGCCCAGGAACTCACCCATAGTCACCTCACAACAACTCCAACCTGTGGCCAGTACCAGTAGAAGAAGAGAAGAACATTCTCCTTTCCCACTTCCTTCCACTCACGTGTTTCAGCGTAGTGATCAATGGCCTATCTCAGTTACCAGAGAAGATGCAAATACAGCGAGTGATAATCAGGATTCTTTGGCCAGGTTATTTCGGAGGGTTGATAGAAATAGTACAGAGATGATTATGTATGCTAATGATAGGACTATTCCAGGGACTGCTTCTGAGGAGATGGCTTTAAAATTTGCCTCATATGGAGATGAGTTGATTAATGATTTCCAGAAAACGTTTTACTATTTGGGAGGAGTTAAGTAGTTTCCTTTTCCTTGTTTGTTTTTGGTTCTATCCCCACTCTTATAACTATCAAAATGAAAAATAATTGAAACCTCCCAATACATGATTTGGGAGGGGATGCTGCTGCTTTTAAAAAGCAATAAAAGGAATATGCAAGTAAAGAAAAGAGAGAAAAAGAGAGCATAGACAATAAAATAAAGAAATTATTGAGGTTGTCCTTCTTGTGGTGAGTTTCTTGATTCTTGGCCAAGAATTTTCTGAAAAATAAAAACCAAGCATTTGATGCTCACAGAGTGGCAAAGGTGATGTTTTACAAGAACTATAACCCTCAGGGATGCATACCAGGAGATGGAACTTACTTTCATAACTTGCAATCCCCACCAAGAACCATGAAACAGATAAATTTTCCATAATTGCCTTTAAAGGAATGGAAGTCTTGAATAAATGTGATTGGCATAAGCTGGAAAGAATAAATAAAAAAATAAGAGATAAAAAAATAAGAGATAAAAAAATAAGAGATAAAAAAAGGAAGGAAGTAATTCGGCCATATGTTGATGAAAGGTCCAAATTTGAGGGTATTGATGTTGCAAGGTCTTTTGAATCTTTCGAAAGAATTGAAAAGTGCTCACAAAGTGGCCAAGGTGATTCTTACAACATCATTTGGGTACAATACCCCCTTCAAGGTGCATGCCAGGAGAGGAACTTACTTTCATAACCTCTTCTCCCCACCAAGCACCATAAAATCAAACTATTGAGGTACTTGTACCAGGCTTGTCTGGATACAATGAATGGAAATCTTTGACAAGGTCTGGTTAGTTGGTAAGGTTGGAAGCTGGTTCTCAAGTTATTCTTTCTGGGTCCTCACCGAATCCTTTCCACTCTACAAGATGCCATAATTTACCTCTTTTGAGTTTGGAGTCCAGAACCTGAGCCACTTCCCATTCTTCTTGCTCCTCCACTAGAACTGGTGGTGGTTGCAATTGATTACAATTTGGGATACTTCACTTCTTGACTGGTTCTAATAAGGACACATGGAATACAGGGTGAACTGACTTCCATTGTTGAGGCAACTTGAGGTGATATGCATGGCTTCCAATCTTCTTAAGAACTTCAAAAGGCACCAGCCATCTTTCTGAAAGTTTCTTGGTGGGTCTTGTAGTCTTGATGTTCTTGGAAGCTAGCCATACCTTATCTTCAGGTTGGAAATCAGGTGGAATTTACCTATTGCTATCTGTATACTTCTTGAATCTCCTCATTGGTGACTCCAATTCTTCTTTGAAAACTTGCTTTACTGATTGGACTTTTGTTGATAACTTTCCAGCAGGTGAGTATTGAGAAATATGGATCAAATCAAAACTGGGATTTCTTCCATAAATGGTCAAAAAAGGGAATTGCTTTGTTGATGAATTTTCTGCATTATTGTAGGCGAAATCAGCCAGAGGGAGCCAGGTATGCAAGTCATCTTGATTTTAACTGACATACATCCAAAGATACTGTTCTAGCATCTGATTTACCCTGTCTGTCTGTCCATGTGTTTCAGAATGAAAAGAAGTTGAAAGATCTCTTGAAATATTGAGCTCCTGGCATAAATTAGTCCAGAATGATGAAACAAATTAAGATCCTCTATCACTGACAATACTGACTGGAAGGCAATTTTTAGAAAACACATGGCTGATAAAGATTTGGGTTAATTCAAGAGCAGTGATTATTCCATAAGCTGGAATGAAGATTGCCATTTTGGAGAACCTGTCCACAACTACTAGAATTGAATCAAAGTTGTTTGACAAGGGAAATTGAGTGATAAAATCAATTGATAAAGAATTCCAAGGACCAGACCTGTAAGGTTTGTCTATGAAACTCTTGATAATAGTAGCAATATCAAGAGTACTATGACTGTCCTCAGTAGAAAAATATAATATAATAAAATATTATAACCACAAATTTAAATATAATGATTAAAAATAATTATATATAAAAAAAATAAATTTAATTATTATTATATTAATATAATAATAAAAAAAATAATTATAAGAAATTATAATTATTCTATTATTGTTATAGTCACTGACAGTTATAACAATAAGAAGTGTAAAGCTCTTAATGAGACAATTACACGTGGAAAATAAGAATATTAACCACTTATAAATAATATAAATATTATTTATAAAAAGAATTAAACACACACTGTGCAGAAATAATTCTTTTAGAATAAAAATTCTATATAAAAAAAACTAATACTAGATAAAAAAATATAGAATTCTAGAGAAAACTTACTTATAAGGTTTATTTAATACAATAAGTCAAAATACAACAGTTATCATATTAAATAATAATTATAAGTTAAAAACACGTCAAAAATCAATAAATTTAAAGATAAAACAACTTTTAATAATATAAATTATGATTTAAGAGTTTTTGAGAGGAATTTGTGGATTTTAAAAGATATTTAAAATGATAATTTTATATAATAAAATATATTATTGGTGATTACAACAATAATCTAAATTCTATGACTTCAATTCTTTAATTTAAATAAATAAAGAATAAAAATAACTTAAGAATTACTTTTAATAATAAGATTTTATATTTAATAAAACTTTACCTGTTTAAATTACTAATATGATTGGATTGATAATGAATGATGGACAAAAACAGTGATGAAAAGACTCTTTTTATGTCTTCAGGGCAGCTCTCATGATTCATAATGAATGTAGAGGGCGTGCTCAGGTCAAAACTGAAAAACCATGCTTAAAAATAGAGTTCTTAACTTAAGGCAACTTATTTTTACTTCCAATTTAAAGTTACCAGTGTTATTCTTAACTCCAAGTAACTTTAATCCTCATTTAGTGTAATTATTTTAAGTTTTAATATAAAATAAGTTTATTTATATTAAAGTTCATCACATGAACAACTTAAAATTAGAGTTTCAAGCAGAAATCTTTCAAACTCAATTTTTAATTAATTTTTAAAGAAATCATAATTTTCTTTAAGCTTAATTAAAAGAGTAAATTTCCAGGCTAATTACTCAGGAAATTTATTTATAAAAGATACTTAAAATTTAATTTATATATTGATAATATTAAATTCTAAGTTGTGTGAAATTTTCAAGCAAATCCATTAAGAATTGGATTTTTAATGAATTTTTGAAGTTATTGCTATTTTTCCACGTAAAATAGCAATACACACCAAACCTTAAGATTTGATAAGGTTTTAATGCTTCAAACTTTAAAGTTTTAAGCTTATTTAAGGTTTTTAAGCTTAATTAAGCTTTGACAGTTCTTAAAACCTTGATTTCAAGCTTGCATATTGGGATTTACCCTTTGGCAGCTTGAAATTCCTGTCCAAATTGGGATAAAACCAGTTTAAACCTTGAGGTTGGATCAAAGTCTAATCTTAAAGTTTAAATAAGGTTGAAAATCCTCCAATACAGGTGGACAACCTTAATTGAGTCCTTGCAGATCCAAAAAGTTGGGCACCCCAGCTCTATTTGGTCTTTTTCCTTTGTCCCACCTTTTTGCGTGGATTTTGCCCTTTTATTTATTTAAAGCCATACTATGGCCTTAAACCCTTTTAAATTGAGCTCACGCAGGATTTACATTCTGTATGGCAAATCCTTAGCCAATTCAGTAAATATACACCACACCTCAATTTTAACTAAAATTTTGGTAAAGTTGCATAAACCTTATGTAACTTTAAATTTAAGCTTAATTAAGCTTAAATTTAACAATTTTAAAAAAATGTTAAAAAAGCTACATTAGTACTGTGAGATTCTTAAATCTTCCAATAACACAAGAAATAAGTGTTTTTGGGTATAACACCCTATGGGTGTACCCTAGGTTATTTTTGGTGTAGAATCCAAAAATGACATAATAATTATAACTTTGTTTATCCAAAAAAAAGTTATACTTATTTTTTGTTATTTTTTATTTTAAATTCAACTAAAAAGTCTGTTTAAGATAAAATTAACTGTCTGTAAAATCATTTGTGGCCTTATGGGTATGTTATACATACCTCACAGGCTCACAAGACCAAACTTCTCATGATTAATGTTCTTGTTTCTTGAACATTTCTTAAATGAGGACAAACAGTCCTTAATGAATCGATTCATGCCAGCCCAAGAAGAGTCCCCCTTGATGAGGTTGAGGGTCTTCTATTGGCCAGGATGGCCAGCCAATGGTGAGTCATGACACTTTTGAAGAATATTGAGTTGTATTTCTTCAATCCTCGGAATTATCACTCTATCTTTGAATAATAATAACTTTGCTTGAGGTTCAAGAGAATAATCTGCAAATTATTCACCTCTTGCTAGTAGCTTGAGTATTTCTTTATATTCTTTGTTATGCCATAATTATTTTTGAATCTTGTCAACTAAATCTCAGAATATTTCCACCTTGATTGAGAAGAATCTTGACTCTTGAATTCCATCTTTCTTGATTACTTGATGAAAATTCTGAGGATTCTTGCTGATGAAGTCCACCCCCCTCTCTGGGTACACGTTGTCCCGACATGACAACCGATCTGGTAAAGTGGCCAGCCAGCCTGAGCAGTAAGTGATAGTGAAATGAAACTCAGAGAGAAGTACAGCCCAACAGGCTTGACAACAAGGGAGAACTTTGGAAGACATAAAATACTGAAGAGAAGATTGGTCTGTCAAGACCTTAAAAGAATTGGAAAGAGGAAGAAGAAAAGCTCTCCAGTGCTTGAGAGCCCAAACTATTCCAAGGAGTTCCTTGTCATGAATTTCATAATTCAGCTCAGCTGAGACAAGCTTGCAACTATCAAATGCAATGGGATTTTTTCCTGAGTCATTCACCAGACTCAGTACAGCACCCAAGGCATAATCAGAAGCATCAGTCTCTTCAATAGTTGGTAGAGAAGGATTGAAACAAGAAAGGATAGGAGCAGTGGTTAATGCTTCTTTGAGTATTTAAAACTGACTAAGAGCTTCCTCATTGAAGATAAAAGGAGATTCTTTTTTGAGGAGGGAAGTGGGAGCAGAGATTTTTTTGGAATAATTTTGTAAGGTTTGACTATGAAACAATAAGTAAAAATGACTAATATTTTATTTATTGTACTATTAATGTCCTTATAAATGAAATAAATAAGACAAAAATAATTATAATAATGAAGAACTATTATAATTCTGGCGTAAAATAATTATATTATCAAATAAATATAATAATATAAATTATATTATAAAAATATAATAAAATAAAATGAATATATTAATATAAGATAGCTAATATACTTAAAAGCACTTTATTATTGTTACCAACAAATAATAAAGGTGTAAAAAATTGCTTTTTATTAATAAAAAACAATTCATAAAAATAATATTACTAATATTAAAGCTATAAATTAATATAAATACTATTTATATCAATTATAGAATTATTAAAGTAGTAATAGAGAAAACTTATGATAATAAGAGTAATAACCTACTTTTAATGCTTAATATAATAATTTTTAATACTTTCACGCCTAGAAATGTAGATACAACTTATTTAAATTGTAGTTACAATAAACTTTAAGAGAAATTACAAATTTTCTTGAGTTTACATGGAATTGAGCTTTTTTAAGAGAAATTTAAACAAAACAATTAAATAATTGCATTAATCACATCAGAGATGAAGATTATTATAAGATTATCTTTTGTCTTTAATAATTACAAAGTTTTATATATAAAGACTAAAGAAATGTCCTTTTATTTAATCATTTAATGTTTTGTAAGCGTCTGAGGGGGAAATAGAGTAAAAAGAGCTCTATTTATATTAAATTCCTTCCTCCTAGATTTCAACAGGCTTTCAGTAGACGTTCACTGATCATATCCAATGGAATTGATCAATATTTGAAGTTTGGTGTTGATTACATCATGATCAAACCATCTTATCTCATTATTATGCCATTATTTAGAGTTATCATTATAACTCTAGGTTTGATGACATCAAGGCTTGGAAGAACCCCAAAATTTGTGGATTTTATTATTTCTAATCATAAACTAACATTATTAACCAATTGTATCACTCATATGACTGTTAAACTTAATTTAAGGTTACAGTGAGGGATCATAAATGATCAAATTACGCTCAAACTTTGATCCTTAATACCTTTTGAGTTTTTGCGCTAAGGCAATTCAGAGAGTGAATTCTCATAGCTTGGGATGACCGTATTATTCTTCCAAGAGCATTTCATTACATCATCACAACTCTATTTTTGATGATTTTTCTTGTAACTCATCTTTTCTATTGAAATTTAATATTTTAAACTTGAAACCATGATTTCAAGGGGTTATACCCTGAATTTCATAATAAAAATTACGTCATTCTTCACAAATGAACTAGTAGAGTCTGACTGTCTACTTTTTTTTAGGTTTGGACCACTTTCACAGCAAAGTGGTCAACAGCTCTGTTGATTTTAGTCAATAATCCATTACAGAATTTAACCTTGTTTATATCTTGAGAAATAAAGTTCATTTCTGTGTTCCTACAGTGACTACGTTGTGGTATTCCATACCAATAGTACCAGTTTCAAGCTTGCCAATAAAGCAAAAAAAAATGATAATAAAAAGAATTACGCAAAACAGATTTACACATTACAACAACAGGTTTCAAACAGAAATATACAATACACAGCCTCAAGATCTTATCAAAACAGTATAGCATGAAAGGATTCATCCACCTCATTGCATCATCAATAACAAATTATGCAATTAAAAGGAGTTAATCGAAATAAAGGTATATGAAGACACACCACAGCATCAGAGCTGTATTTTCCCCACCTTGATTCAATTTAAAGAAGAAATACCTCAAGGCTATGCATAAAATTTCAATATATTTTCCAAGAACAAATGTTTGATTAGTAATAATGACACGCATCAAACTTGATAGAAATGATGCAATCTCCATATTAAATGATACAATACTAAAATAAAACCACCAGCATAATTCTCTCAGAACATACGTAAAAAATAGAAACAAAAATAATTTCCTCACCTTCAAGAAAACATCACCGGCCATATTATCTCAATGACCTCACATGACTGTGGAAAAAAGAAAATCTCACCAGCCAAATTATCTCAAACACATCACATGATTTTGATAAGAAAAAGAACCACCAGCATAATTCTCTCAGAAAATACATAATAAAGTCACCAAAAAATGAAAGTGTCACCAGCAAAATTATCTCAAAGACATCACATGATTTTGATAAGAAACAGAAACACCAGCATAACTTTCTCGTATATATCATATGACTAGAAGAAAGTTCAATTGTCAGGAGCTGTATTTTCTCCACTTTCTTGGCAAAAAGAAAGTCTCACCAGCTTTATTATCTCAATGACCTCACATGACTCTGATAAAAATGAAAGTGTCACCAGCAAAATTATCTTGAAGATATCACATGATTTTGATAAGAAACAGAAACACCAGCATAATTTTCTCATATATATCATATGACTAGAAGACAGTTCAATTTTCAGGAGCTGTATTTTCTCCACTTTCTTGGCAGAAAGAAAATCCCACCAGCCAAATTATCTCAAACACATCACATGATTTTGATAATGAAAAGAACCACCAGCATAATTCTCTCATAACATATGTAAAAAATAGAAACAAAAAATACTTTCCCCACCTTCAAGAAAACATCACCAGCCATATTATCTCAATGACCTCACATGACTCTGATAAAAAGAAAATCTCACCAGCCAAATTATCTCAAATACATCACATGATCTTGATAAGAAAAAGCACCACCAGCATAATTCTCTCAGCAAACACGTTGCTACACCAAAACCACATGTCTCACTAGCTAAAACCTCTCAACTATGATTTTTTCTAAGTACCCTGTTTTGAGAAGCTCTATGGAGGCCCAAAAGCTATAAATAGAGGTCCTCTCTACCTCATTTTCCCCATCATCATGGAACAAATTCCCACTATCCAGGATCACAACCATCCCTGAACTAGCAGGATATCTAGAATAGTAGTAGTGTTTTAGTAGTGAAAAGCTCAGTAGCCTTGCTCAGTAGCTTAGTATTAGTGAAGAATAGTAGTATAAACTGTAGTAAAAGCTCAGTAGCCTTGCTCAGTAGCTTAGTATTAGTAAAGAATAGTAGTATAACCATAGTTAAAGCTTAGTAGCCTTGCTCAAAAGCTTAGTGTTATTAAAAGAAAAGAAGTAGTGATATAAACTCAACATTGAAAATATAAAAAGAAGAATATCAAGTAGTCTTATTATTTGTATTAATATAAACAAATTATTATAATCATCATAAAACCCAAAAAAAAAAAATATTCCTATTACTTTTATTAAAATAACAGAAAACCAAAAAAAAATATATATAATATAATTACTTTTATTAAAATAATAAAAAAAAATCTTAGTCTTTATTTTATCAGAAATTTTAGTTTTAAATAAAAATTTTACTGTAGTGTTATTGATAGGTCTGATTGAGAGACTGCTGATAAGTCTTCTCTATCTGTTAAAGCCACAAATCTTATTTTATTTTGTGATTCTCTGTAGGCTGACTATTCAGTATTATTTAGAGGGGCAGCTAATACACCTTAACACCCATGGTTATTGGACAATTCTGAAATTCAAAACAGACTTACCAATAATTTCCCCCTCAAGGTACTGCCTTATTTCATCCCACACCAAAAGGAGTTCCCACAACATGCTTACTTTAATTTTGGTTCATCACTCTATCATTGCATTGACCACAAAAGTGCATATATTCAACTTAATTCTTTAAGTATTGACTTTGAAGATTAGCTTCTTAATTATTTTATGTGTGAGATTTCATGGGGAATCCAATGGTACAATTTATTTAACATTTTGTTTCATTGGTTTCTGAAATAATCAATGATTTATACGTTTTATAAGGTATTATAGCTTATAGCTCATTGAATATTGATTTTACAGATATGCCATAAGAATGATATGTGTCTTTTACCATGGGGAATCCAATGGTGTGATTTATTTCACATGTTTACTCCCTGTGTTTTGAGTTAAACCAAATTGTATGCCTATTTATGGCAATTTTATAGTTTTAAGATAATTATTTTAAAGGTATAATTATATTAAATATTCCTTGTGACCTTTTTTTGGGTATGTGGTCATATCTCAAAGGTTCACAAATTTTTGATGAAAAACGGATAAAAATTGGGAAAGCCAAGAACAGATTGTAGAGCTTTGATTTTCTTTGGCTGAGGCCAATTGAGGATTTGCTGAACTCTTGAAGAATCCATCCTGAGGGCATCACTTGAAACAACATAGCCCAAGTATTCCACACTTGAGGCATGGAACACACACTTGGAGGCTTTGGAAAACAAATTATTGTCTCTCAGTCTTTGAAGGACAGAGGCCACATGTTTGACATGTTCCTCCTCAGAACTTGAAAAGACCATAATATAATCTAAATAAACTACAACAAAAATATCCAACAGATATGCGAATATGTCATTCACAAGATTCTGGAAAGAAGCTGGAGCATTGGTAAGACCAAATGGCATCACCAAATACTCATAACTACCATATTTGGTTCTGAATGTAGTTAAGTGCTCATCCCCCTCTTTGATTCTCAGGAGATTATATGCACCACTCAGATCTATCTTGGAGTAGATAGGATAACTGTTGAATACAGTAAGAATCTAGCCCATAGGTTGAACAGGATACCTGTTCTTCCTAGTGACAGCATTGAGTTTTCAGTAGTCAACACACAAACAAAGACCTCCATCCTCTTTCTTAACAAAGAGGACAGGTGCTCCTGTTTAAGAGGAGCTTGGCCTTATGAAATCTTTCTCTACAGTCTCTGAAATATAAGCCTGCAGTGTTTCTGACTCTTGGTTTGATAATGAGTAGATAACCACAACTGGAGGTAGAAGACCCTCCAATTCAATATGGTGATCACAGGCGTGGTTTGAAGGACGTTTCTCTGCTTTCACCTTGGAGAATACATCCAAATATTGGTGATAAGCAGGAGGGACTACCTTCAACGCAGTTTTGATTTCTTTTGGCTCTTCCTCCTCATCCCACTGCTCCTCCAGGGAGGCATGAAAACATAAGTGAGGAAGGTACATCTCCCCATGAAGGAGATGAAGTGAACATATAGAAACATCTTCTCCAACATCTTTTATCTCTTTGAAGCCCTCATATCTTGATTCAAGTAATGACTGAGATGGCATGATGGAAAGGATATGGACAGAAGAAAGAAGGGAAGGTGTCTTAAGCTCACCAATCAGAGCAACACTGTTGACATCAGTGACCAAGGCATTACTAGCAGAAGATTTAATAACACTAGAATCCTTATTACTAGAAGAATAGGTGATCAATCCATTTTTCCAATCAATAATGGGATTAAAATGGTAGAGGAAATCATAGCCCAATATCAGGTCTTCTGCTTTGGGTGAATCTATTATAAAAAAGTCCCATTCAAAGCTTGGGAAGGAAGGAAAGTCAACTACCAACTTGGTATAATGGGTGATGAACAAGGCGGGGGATTCATTTGAATCCATAATGAAAAGAGGAATCTTTTCAGGGAGCTCCAACATAGTCAATGAGTACTTGAGAACAAAATTATTTGCAATAAAAGAGCTTGTAGCACCAGAATCAATGAGAATACTATAAAAAATATCAGAGACAGAAGAAAAAATATGAAGCTTTAAAGATTTCTTGAAGCTATTATTCAGAGTGTAAAATTGTGCTCTTGAAGGAAATAAGTGAGAGCCAATGAACACATCATTATTCCCGTTCATGCTTTTCCCTGCGTGCTAGGGAAGCCTCTTGATGACCCAGGCTTGTTTTGAGGTCTCTTGAAGCATTTTTCAATTGGGTGCTTTCCACCCCAATTAGTACTTAACCCTTCTTTGAGTCTCCTCTCCTTTTAAGAACCAATTAATTTATTGTCATTATTGAGGTGGGCAGAATGGGGCTTGTCCTTTGAAGCTCAAAATGGCTTGCCCATCTTATTCTTTTTATGGTGAGACCTTTTTGAATATGAGGCTTGAGGAGGCCTTGAAGGGTTGGATCCAGCGACAGGAGGCTTCTTCTCTTGATGACTACCCTTCTCTTTCTGTCTCTCATGGTATCTGGTATCTAATTATAGAGTAATGTCCATGAGTTCTTGAAGAGTATCAAGGTTACCTGGGTAGGAATCCAACTGGTCCAAAAGTCGTTATGCCAATCCTCTCCTATCAAAATTAATATAAGCTCTTTCTCCCCAATTTCCAATTCTTGACATTAAGCTTATAAAATCAGCAATGTACAAGGATACATGACCGCTTTCCTTCATCCTCAAATTATCCAACTCTTTTTCAGCTTTCCCAACTTCATTGGGATCACCAAGCAGAGTGAATAATTGGGTTTCAAATAACTGCCAATTCTTGAGGAAATAGGAAGGATCTTCATTGGAAATGTTGGAGGTAGGGTTCAATCCATTTTTCAGCTCTACCAGTGAGAAACAAAGTTGAGTACATAACTTTCTTACTGTCAGAGAAGAAATTCGCTGGATAATTGTAGAAAATCAATTGAAAGGATTGGATGAATCCTCTCAATCTATGAGCTTGAGTACCATCAAAAGAATCAGGTGCCTTCATTGATGGAGTCTTGAATGCAGGGGCTTTGGAATTGTCCCTGGGGGCTGCTGCTTGAGAAAGTTGTCCCACATTAGTAGCCATTTGTTCCATGATCTTGAGGAGACTTCAATCAGATTGAGAGACAAGAGGCTGATGAGTAGGGACTAGATTAGAACCCTGGGTACCTCTGGAGCATTTTCCAAAGCATCTACCACTTCAGTCTACCCAGAATATTCCTCTTCCACAGACTCGTCCCCTTCTTCATCTACAACCTCTGCTGGTCTTGCTCTTGCACCTTCAGATATTCCAGGATAACCACCCAATAAGCCAGAGAAAGATGTTGATATTCTTGATTTCATTGCCCCTCTTCTGGATGGTGCTGCTCCTTCCATTGGTGGTCCCCTATGCAAATTTTCACTCATTTGATGAACTGATGGTGTGCGGTCAAGATGAATGCTTGCTGTAAGAGTAAGAACAGCTGGGTTTCTTTGATATCTAGTGTTCTTGGCTTGAGGGCTATGCTGAGCTGGCGTTATTGAGAAATTAAGAACAAAAGATTGATGATACTTGAGAGTAAGGAATCAAAGCTTGTCCAAATCCATAATCAATAAAATCTTGATGATCTTGAGAAATCAATCATGTCAGCCTGTGACTCAAGACCAGAGCACAAGCATGACAGCCAAAATACCATAAACCAAATGGTATAGCCAAGATACCACCAAAACATGGAGCTGAACCAAATAAGCTCAAAAGGTATCAAAAGAAAGAGGAAACTCACCTCTTTCTGAAAATATAAGTCCCATCACCATAGGACAAGAAATAACAAAGTTATTCCTGCTCAAAGTTATTGCTGAGCATAAACCTTAATTTTCACCTCTCATCTAAAATCTAGAAGGAGAGGCTTAACCCCATTGAATGGGTATTTAAAATGAAGCTCTAAGCCAGGGCTATCCAATGGTACCAGCCAAACTGAGCTAGCACCAATATTACTGGAGTTATGGTCAATTTCAGGCCAAATAAGGGTGAACAAAACATTCACCTCTCATCTAACTTCTACAGTTTTAGTGTGGGATACCTGAAGTGGGGTATTTTTGGAAAGAGCACATTCGGGGCTATCTGATGGTGCCATCCATTCCCCCATAGCTCAACTAGAACAAAAGTTATGGGGCAAACAAGCTCAATACAGCTTTTTGTCTAAAACACGCAAAGGTACAAAAATCTTGTACATGGGATAACTTTGCCATATTTAATGATACCCATATCAAATGAGGTACCATTGTGTAGAGCACATACAGGGCTACACAAGGAACCGATTTTGAGGTTGATATCTCAAGAATTGGCAAAGGTATGGCTGTTTTAAGGTCAAAATCCCACCAGCTGTCATATACAGCCTTACCATGGGATAATATCCCATAATCATGAATATGAGATGTCAAATAGACGAAGAAGCATGTTTTTACTTCAATACCTCATATGTCAGTCAATACTGGGGTCCCATACAGTTTCTGTACAGCATTCTACGCGTCATACACATCAGAATCAGGCTGTGAGGTCCCCAAATGAAAATCTTCACCCTGTATTGGTAAAAACCGCCCAGATGTGGTTTCAAAACCACATCTGAGCCCAATACAGGGTATACAGGCTGTTTGCAAACCACAATCCTGTCCTGGAGAGTGAAAAATCTTCACTTCCTCTACGTGGAAAGGTCTAGCAGCCTTTCCACCCCAATTTCAGGATAAAAGGAGGGCTTTTCACAGCCAAAATCATCTCCTCTTCCTGCTCTTGAATAACCTACGTAGTAAACTTTCAAAAACAGTTTTACTCTTGGTTAATAATCAGGTATAATTATAAATTTAATTATTGTAGTCTTTTATTATTGTAACCCAACAGATAAAGCTGCACCCAGGGCTTTCAGTAGCGCTCACCACCACTATATCTCTATAGTAAAGCCCTTAAATCCCAATTTAATCATCCATTATCACTTTTATTATCTTCTAAAACCATTTTTTACCATGTCACAGTCATAGTTTTAGTTGTAAATAGCCTTATTAGTTCTTCAACATGGACTCATCCTGACATTTTGGGGGCCTGGCCGTGTTTTGAATCCTTTTTTGGACCTTATAAGTAAGTCTTTTCTCTTTTTATGACTTATTAACAAGTGTTTTATCTTTTTTTAGGCGTGATTTCTCTATTATGATATATATTTTATATATCTTTATCCTTTTTTTTATATATACTCATATTATAAGAGTATCATTCACGTGGTTAATACCCGCTGAAAATAACTATTTTTGGCCTGTTTTGTATATAAAAACACATAAGCCATCAATAAGTCCTGTATTCTTGACTGAATAAGGACACCTCTGACTGAAAAACCATCAGTTGGGGCGTGGTTAAGTGTATTGTTGACTCAATAACACTTATACAAAACCACTTGTACAGAATACACTTGAAAACCACAAGTGTATCTGTGGGATACTGGCACACAAACAGTGTGACAGGGTACCAAAAGCTGTAATTCTGACATGGAATTGTTGATTCAATTACACTGTCATTATACAGGGCACATTGTAGTAACATACAAGCCCAGAGGCCAATCTTAGACGTGCAAAACCAGAATCCTTGAGAAGTCTTGACTGACATAAGCCCTCTTTTTTCCTGCCTTGATTCAGTGGAAGAAAATTACATCCCACTTGAGACCCAGTCACAGGCCAACACACCAGTGACACCCTCAGAACCAGAGGGCAGCAAGGGAAAAGGAAAGAGGCACAGTGAAGGTCTCATCACAGCCAAAAAGTGGACACCCATAGCCACTCAGAGAAGTAGAAAACAACAAAACTCTGCAACCATACAAGGTAAACCAACCTTAACCACTTGTACAGGAAAGCTTACAATTATTAACCCAGTTGTAACTTCCAAAGGCAAACTGCCCAAGTCAGCAGACAATAAATTTGTACAAGGCACAGTCAAAGGTAAATACCCTAAGAACATAAAGATTTTGACTTCTTGCAAACACTGATATGTCCCCTGCATACCTCAGAGATCTTGGCTTCCAAAGGAACCAGCCAGAAGACAGAGAAGGATTGTCCAGAACCAGCAGACCTGGAAGAAGACACCTTGGACACAGTGGTGGATGGCAAAACAATGAGGGAGATAATATCAACCTTGCCATTCACACTCCAATTCAACAGAAACCTCAAACCAGAGGACTGGAAGGATATGGATCAAGTTCTTCAGATCCACCAACTCCTCAATGATTTGTTTCAATGGAGCATGGAAAACAAGAGGTTCAACCTAGCAACTCACTGGGCAGAACTTGGATCAAGTTGCCAGAAGATCTGTCTCAAAGAGATAGACTTCAAAGACCTCATGGAAATCACCAAAGGTTGGAATCCTACCAGGAAGCACAGACTCCTGGAGGCAAGGGCACAGAGGATAAGGGAGAATCAAGCCACTATCCAAGCTATAGAAGAACAGTTAACCCAGACAGGGCCTACTCAGATTCCTTCAGGTTCACAAGGAGCAGGCCAAATCAGCTCTCCAGTGGCTTCACACCATTCAGAAACCAGTAGATCAGTGGCCAAGAGTCACCATTCTTCACAATTCCAGGAAGTTTCCAGGAGAAGACAAGGGAACAAGGGCAAGAACAAAACCTCCTTCAACCAGAGGAGGAAAGAGTCATACCCCATGATCCAGAAGCTGTTAGATTTGGTAAAAGAAGTACACAAGAACCAGAAGTAGTTGTAAACCACTCTAGAACCAGTAGTCCTAGTAATAGAAACATTACCCCCACTCAGACTGAAAATAACATTGTCACATCTGAGAGTAACATCAACAGTGATACACTGTGAATCTTCAGGAAGGATACGCTCAACTGAGCAAAGCCTCTGAAGAAACCAACAAAAGACTGAATATAGTCTTTGAAGAACAACACCACAGCAAAAGGGACAGGGAGTGTCTGGATCAAGACATTAACAAATTGTTCAATGCCTATCATAGCTTGAAGCCCCAACCACAAGGCCAAGCTATGGAGAATCCATATCAACCAGATGACATCAAACCAGATGCCATGTTGTTGAATAAGGCAACATCTCCATCACAATACCAAGATGGAGATGGAATGTCTTATTCAGAGAAGGAAGGCTTGAAAAACCTTCCTGAGGCCTCAAACTGGCCCAAATTCTCTGGATCAGGAGAATAGATCATATGGAACTCATAGATTATATTGATGGACTCTTCATTGATGTGCCAAGCATACCAGACTACTGGATTACTGCTAGATTGAATACTGCATTTAAAGGTCATGCAAGTATGTGGTACACAGAAATGAAGGAAATCCATGGCAGAAGAAACTGGCCATGGTGGAAGAGTCAAATCATCCAAAAGTAAAGTAATGGAACTTGGATATGGCAAAAGACCATGTCATTTGAAAATGACAAATACTCTGTGGACAAAGATCCATATGAGTGGTGTCTTAGACAGTCTAAAAGACTCAAAGCCATTGATCCTCAGATGAACATCCAAATGAGGAATCACAAACTCCTGACACAACTGCCAGGAGAACTAGAGCATGCAGTTAAATGCAGATGCAACCAAAATTGCACTCTAGATGACATAGCCAATACCTTACAAGACATAAGGAAGAGGACTAATATAGGGAAATTCACCCCATATAGAAGCAGCAGTTTCAAAGAGAAACAACCTTTCAGGGTAGAGTTTAAAGACAAACCCAAAGAGAGAGTGGCAGAAGTGGCAAAGAAGAGAAATTCTTGTCACAATTGTGGTTCAACTGACCACTATGCCAACAACTGTCCAAAGGCAAAGAAGAAAGTCTATGCCATAGAAAAAGTCCCTGAGGAAGAACCTCCAACAGAGGATTCTGATTCAGACTCTATGGGTGATGCCATCAGAGAAACATCTGAGGATGATCAAGACCCAAGAGAGGAATTTCTAGTGGAATACCAAGAAGAAACCCCACTGGAAATCCAGGACATACAGTTGGAAGCAGGCATGCCACAGGACACTGCTAACAAAACCTTGTGCAAACACACACAAGATGCACAAACATTCCTGGTTACACCAACCAAAGGAATGGCATATATACATGGAACAGCCACAAAAATGACTTTTTGTATTGGCAATGCTCAGCATCCACTGATCATTGATAGTGGAGCACACTGCTCCATAGTGGCCAGAAACTATCTGGATACCCACTTCCCAAACTGGGAAAAACAGCTCTTGCCCACTAAGGCAAAGAACTTTAAAAGTGCATCAGGGAAGATGACTTCTATTGGGACAATTATCAAAGAGATAATTATACCCCACAGGAAGGGTAATATCAGACTCAACCCAGAGTTTGTAGTGCTTAATGATGCCCACATCCAAGGGTTTTTACTGGGAACAGATTACCAGAGGATGTATGGCATAGATATTTACAACAGTAAAAATAGGCACATTACCATAGGTACTAACAAGGAAAAGAAATTTTCACTTGACATATACCAGATATCTTCTCAGGATCCACTGGAAGAACTTCTGAAGGAATTCAGAGAGGGACAGTTTAGCACTACCCTCACCAGTAAACAAAAGCTAAGTTTACTGAAGATGCTGAGAAAGAACAGACCAGCATTTGCCATTGGTGAAGAACCATTAGGCAAGATCAAAGGCCATGATATAGAACTATATCTGGATGTGGAAAGGCCTTATGCACCCATGCTGAGGAGACCTCCTTATCCAGCAAGCCTGGAAACCAGGAAAGAAATTGAGAAACACATCAATGAACTCCTGGCTATGAATGTCATCAGGAAGATTGGACATAATGAAATAGTGGAAATCACCACTCCTGTCCTAATCACTTGGCATGATGGCAAATCTAGACTGTGTGGAGACTTAAGAGCCCTGAATAACCACACAAAAGCAGACAGGTACCCTATACCAAGGATACCTCATGCTTTGGATAAGCTAGCCAAAGCCAAATACATAACCAAGATGGATTGTATGAAAGGCTTCCACCAAAATGGAGTTAAACCAAACTCCAGGAAATTACTCAGAATAATATGCCATATGGGCATATATGAGTACACCAGAATGCCATTTGGCATCAAGAATGCACCAGCCCACTTCCAAAGGATGATGGACACCATATTTCAAGAAGAAATGATGGAAGGCTGGATAGTAGTATATATTGATGATATCTTTATATACTCAGAGACATGGGAAGACCATGTGCAATACATAGACAGAGTGCTAAGTAAATGCACACCGATAAATCTGAAAATTTCACTTAAAAAGTGCAATTTTGGCCAAAAAGAGTTACTGGCTCTAGGACATAAAGTCTCAGGTCTTAGTCTGGCAATTGACCAGAATAAAGTAGCAGCAGTACTGCAAAAACCAGTACCAAAGAGCATCAAACAGATGCAATCTTTCCTTGGGTTTGCTAGCTACTATAGAAACCATATCAAGAATTTTGCACACATAACTAGTAGTTTATACAAGTTATGTTCAAAAGATGTAGTTTTTGAAATAACCAAGGAAAGGAGGGATGCATATGAGAGGATCAAATATGAACTCACTAATGCACCTGTGCTCATCTTACCTGACTTTGAACTACCATTCAAGTTATATATAGATGCAGCATGCAGCCAAGGCCTAGGAGCAGCCCTTCACCAAAGACAAATTGTGGATGGTGAACCAAGAGAAGGAGTAATTTGCTACATCTCAAGGCAGCTGAAAGATTCAGAAGCCAGGTATGGGGCCACCCAGACAGAATGTCTATGTCTAGTCTGGGCTCTAGAAAAACTCCATTATTATTTGGAGGGTGCAGTCTTTGAAGTCTACACAGACTGCACAGCCTTGAAGTCTTTACTAAACATGAAGACTACTAATAGACATATGCTGAGATGGCAAATAGCTATCCAGGAGTATAGAGGGAACATGACCATCATATACAAGGAAGGTAAAAGCCATACCAATGCAGATGGCCTCAGCAGATGGCAACTAGACAATGTCAAGAGCAATCCAGCTTATGACCCAGAAGTTGCAGCCAAAATCCCTATCCATTTCATGGAAATAGATAGGAGGAAGAACTTCAGATTTTCTGAATGGGCACCAGGAAATGGTATCCTTGACAGTGGAAACACTGATTCAGAAGGAACAGAAACTCCCATACTGGGAATAAGCTCCTCAGAACTGCACAATGAATTCTTCAGTGCAGTACAGAAGTCTTATGCCAAACAAAAACAGTGTGGCATACTACTCGAACTCCTTCAACAGAAGTACAGGAGCCCAGAACTGGAAACCCAGCTGGAAGAACACTGGTTGAGGGCCTATAAGGACAATAAGTTTTTTCTTATAGATGGCCTGCTCTACCACAGAGAAAAGCACACAAGTGCACTCACAGTGGTAGACAGAGACCACATCTCATTGATCCTACAAGAATTCCATGACTGCCCCTAAATGGGACACATGAGTGAAGACAGGACCAGAGAGAGGGTAGCAAGCACAGCTTGGTGGCCCAAGTGGGAACAAGAGTTGAGTGAATACGTCAACACTTGTGAAAGATGCCAAAAGGCAAATAGGAAACATGGGAAGAAGTATGGGTTACTTCAACACATAGAAGAACCCAAGCACCCATGGGAAACCATCAACATGGACTGGGTTACAGGACTTGTCCCAGGAGGCAAAGAAAACTACAATGCCTGTTTGATCATAGTTGATAGGTTCAGCAAGAGCATGAGGTGCCTACCATGCCATAAAGAAGACACAGCCATGGATACTGCTCTATTATTTTGGAATAACATCATATCTACCTGTGGAGTCCCTAAGATCATCATTAGTGACAGGGACCCAAAATTCACATCTGAATTTTGGACCAACTTATATGACATGCTTGGTACCAAACTTGCATTTTCCACAGCTTACCATCCACAAACAGATGGCCTAGCTGAAAGGATGATCCAAACAATGGAGGACATCCTCAGAAGATTCTGTGCCTATGGCATGGAATACAAGGACCATGAGGGATACACCCATGATTGGGTTACCCTCTTACCAGCTGTCCAACTGGCTTATAACACAAGTCAGCACTCCACCACAGGAAAAACACCTGCCTTGGTAGAGAAAGGGTGGAATCCCCTGTTGCCTGTGGATCACTTGAAGAAAAACCTTCTGACCATCCATCCCACAGCCAAAGATATCCATGATATGTGGAAGAGGGCCTGTGACACAGCTGCCAAATGCATAGCTGAGGCAAAAGAATACAATAAGCAGAGGTGGGACAAATCACATATGGAACCTGACTTCAAAGAAGGGGACCAGGTGCTAGTGTCTACACTGAACTTCAACAATCTCAAAGGACCTAAAAAGATGAGAGACTCATTTGTAGGACCTTTTACTATCATTAAGTTGATAGGCAAAAATGCAGTGGAAGTCAAACTCACTGAGGAATTTTCAAGGAAACATCCAGTCTTTCCAGTGAGTTTGGTCAAACCATACTTCCAGACAGAGGAGGACAAATTCCCCTCAAGGAGGCAGGACCCCACACCACAGGAGATAGTGGAAGTGGAAGACTCCCCCGGACCTGTGAGTAAGATCATCAGGGCCAGGAAGATCAGACTGAATGGGAAGGATCAAAGACAATACTTAGTCATATTCAAGAACCAGACAGCAGATAAGGACAAATGGTTGGCAGCAGATGCCATACCAGATGGGAACCTTCATTTAAGGAGATTCAGAGCCTCTAGGAGGACTGAACAGTCTCATCAATGATGAGCCTTTTTTAGAGGGAGGGTATGTCAGCCTGTGACTCAAAACCAGAGCACAAGCATGACAGCCAAAATACCATAAACCAATGGTATAGCCAAGATACCACCAAAACATGGAGCTGAGCCAAATAAGCTCAAAAGGTATCAAAAGAAAGAGGAAACTCACCTCTTTCTGAAAATATAAGTCCCATCACCATAGGACAAGAAATAACAAAGTTATTCCTGCTCAAAGTTATTGCTGAGCATAAACCTTAATTTTCACCTCTCATCTAAAATCAAGAAGTGGAGGCTTAACCCCATCAAATGGGTATTCAAAATGAAGCTCTAAGCCAGAGCTATCCAATGGTACCAAAGAAACTGAGCTAGCACCAATATTACTGGAGTTATGGTCAGTTTCAGGCCAAATAAGGGTGAAAAAAACATTCACCTCTCATCTAACTTCTACAGTTTTAGTGTGGGATACCTGAAGTGGGGTATTTTTGGAAAGAGCACAATCAGGGCTATCTGATGGTGCCATCTATTTCCTCATAGCTCAACTAGAACAAAAGTTATGGGGAAAACAAGCTCAATACAGCTTTTTGTCTAAAACACGCAAAGGTACAAAACTCTTGTACATGGGATAGCTTTGCCATATTTAATGATACCCATATCAAATGAGGTACCATTGTGTAGAGCACATACAGGGCTACACACTGAACCAAGTTTGAGGTTGATATCTCAATAATTGGCAAAGGTATGGCTGTTTTAAGGTCAAATTCCCACCAGCTGTCATATACAGCCTTACCATGGGATAATATCCCATAATCATGAATATGAGGTGTCAAATAGATGAAGAAGCATGTTTTTACTTCAATACCTCATATGTCAGTCAATACTGGGGTCCCATACAGTTTCTGTACAGCATTCTACGCGTCATACACGTCAGAATCAGGCTGTGAGGTCCCCAAATGAAACTTTTCACCCTGTATTGGTAAAAACCGCCCAGATGTGGTTTCAAAACCACATCTGAGCCCAATACAGGGTATACAGGCTGTTTGCAAACCACAAGCCTGTCCTGGAGAGTGAAAAATCTTCACTTCCTCTACGTGGAAAGGTCTAGCAGCCTTTCCACCCCAATTTCAGGATAAAAGGAGGGCTTTTCACAGCCAAAATCATCTCCTCATCCTGCTCTTCAATAACCTACGTATTAAACTGTCAAAAACAGTTTTACTCTTGGTTAATAATTGTGAGCCTTGAGGTATATTTTACATACCCAAATAGGCCACAATTATCTTAAAAAGAAATTTTGAATTATGCAAAACTCATAAGTCATGCATATATCCAAAATTCATCATTTTCAATTTCAGAAAAGATGAATAACTTTTTATTGAGTAAGTAAATCCATGGATTTAAGACCAGATTTGGATTCTACACAAAAATTCACCTAGGGTAGCTCCATAGAGTGAATAAGCTCAATTTAAGTATTTGAGGTGGTAAAATGGAAAATACTTCAATACCACATCATTAATACCACATAAAAGATCCGTGAAAATTTTTGTTTTTCTTGATTTTTAGCCAAAATAATGGGAAAGTGAGAAATCCCATGTTACATATACACTAAGAATAGTGTTATGCATGTTTTGAGCACTTAATATCATGGTATTCTTACATGGACTTTTGGTACACCCATAGTGGATATCTCACTTTAAGCTTAAATTACTATTTTGACGTAAAAATTAGGCAAGGGGGACAAAAGACATCAAAGAGAGCCAGGGTTCCCAACTTCTGAGGCCTCAGAGGCGTGGATAGCTCCAGAGCATGGATCCATGGCTCATCTTGGCCCAATTGGTAAACTAAAACTTTTTGGGAACTTGGTTACCAAGTTACACCTACTGTAATCATAAGAAAAATAGCAAATAACCTGCTATTTTGACGTGCCAAGGAGGTAATAAGCTACTTAGGCTCCTGTAACCACGTCAATTCTTGATGACTTTCCATGACTAGACCCTAAAAGAGTAATTAAACCCTTTTGGGATCCATATTCATTGATTTACCTCATAGCAACCAGCAAAATACTGCTATTTGCAATTCTACGTAGAAATGAGGTAAAAACTTCAAAAATTCATTAAAAATACAATTCTTAATGAATCTTCCTGAAACTTTCAGGAACAATGAAGAACTGTATTATCTATGATACAGCCAAAAAGAATTATGGTTTTACTAGTAAAATTAAAAGTTTTACTTACAGTCCATTTTTGACCATTCTACGTGAAACACTGAATCTTCAAAAATTCACAGTAATTACAACCTGTGATGAAATTGGCAATAACATTGATAACTTTGAGAAATCAATGATTATTTTAGAATAAAAGAAGATTTACAGATGTTACTCCTTTTATTCTTAACCATATTGGGGTTGGTAGTCACGTAAAAGCATCAATTAAGTAATTATGATAATCTTACGTGACAACAGATGATGCAATCATTAATCCAAAAGGGTTTATTGTTTTCTCACTCACTGGTTTTTCAGTTTGCTCCATGGCACGCCTCTGTGAGCTGTTGTTGACTTAAAAGAAGCCTATTCTTGCTGTTTTTTCCGTATCATCATCTTATCAATTTATTAAATCATTATTACCAACAAGTAAGTATTAGTTAAAGCTATTCTTAAGTGTTTTAAATCTTTCAAAATCATCCAGAAAGACGTGAAATCATAGAATCCAACTATATTTTGTTGTAATACTGTTATAAATCCTTTTGATCCCTTAAATCCACAATTCCACGTCAAATTTCTCTACTCTTACCTATCAATAAGTTCTTTGGAGTATTAGTGAGTCATTTATTCTTAATTCTTAAAGTTTTTCTCTAGTAATAGTTTTCTTCAAGAATTATCTTTATAATTATTCTTGCAAAAGATAATTATATATTAAAATAATTTTATTATTTTAATAAAGAAGTTTTTATTATTAAATTCTTCTTGTAATTGATTCTTGTAGACAATTACTTGCTCACTGTTAAAATCACTAGTAGTGCTTAACACGTGAAAGAAATAATTTTTAATTATTTAATTGTGGTTATAATAATATTTTATTATTATATTTCATAAGAACAGACATAGTACTGTTGATTAATATTAATATTATCATCAGTTTCATAGTCACATCTTACATTTGGGGGCCTGGCCGTGTTTTTTGAACCTTGTACCCTTAATTAATATATTTTTAAGCTCTAAAATATATTAATTTAATTAATTTTTTTCTTTCAATTTGGAGTTAAAATATTTTTATTTTTGAAATTGTTTTAAAATCTTTTTCATTGAGGAATTTGGTTTAATTTTATATTGTTTTTACACGTGGCTTTTTCACATCCAAAAACTTATAAAATTATTCTTTGAGTTACTCTGAATTAATCTTCATTCAAAATCTTAAATTTTAATTTTTTTTTCTTTAAAAAGAATAATTTTTTAATATTAAAAAATATAAAACTTATAAAAAATCTCTAAAAAATATTTTAAAAAGTATAAAAAATAATTTTTCTCTTTTATAATTTCTTTTAGTGTCTTTAATCAAATACTGTGCAGCTGGCAACAGACTCAGTAAAAGATATATCACTAGTCCAGAATCTTCAGAAGCATAATCTGAAGACAGTATTGAGGTGCAGATTGCTAAAAGAGGCAACTTATTCGACTCAGAAAAAGCTAAATTACCACCAAAAGGTGTGTATTTTATCTTATATTTTCACCTTTTATCTTTAAATTGACGTGAAAATGGTGCATACCAGAAATGGAAGCAACTATTCAGTCCAACCAGATGGATGTGGACAAGGAAGAGGCAAGACCAAATCCAGAAGTACCAAATCTTCCACAAGAAAGACACATCTGGAGGATGCCAGAGTTGCCCCCCATTCCCCAAGGTCTGTACCAACAGATTTTGACGTAAATTCTGAGCCTGAACTAATTTATGATAATATTTCCAGGGCTGAACCATTTTCAAGTGGCAGCAATAGAAATATATCAGAGCCAGTACAAAAATTGGTTCAGAGCAGCCAAAGAAGAGGAGTGGGAAATCTGCCCAAGCCTTTGGCAGGGGGCCATGAACTCCTACTTACACATCAAGAGCTTTCTGGGTCAGGAGAAGACCATAGAACTCTTAGGAGGTTGGAGCCCCCTGTCTTGCAAAGACAAGGTCAAAAAGATAAAGAATTGGTTGAAGAACCAAAGTCTTTTATCCATAGACCAGAAGAAAGAATTGGAAATGACTCCAACTTTGGAGACAGAGGCACCAGTGGCATCTACCAGCTCCAAACCAGCTCCAGAAGCATCCAAGGACAAGCCCAAAGGACCTCAAAAGAAACAGAGAGGTCCCAAGAACCATCAAGGCAAGGGCAAAGGCAAAGCCAATTGGCACAGACCTTACCCACAAGGGTACAGGATTCCCAGATTGGAGCCTTCAGCCGTGGACAGTGTCTTCAATATGGCCAGAACTCTTATGGAATTCACAGCCAAGGAGCAGGAAAGGATGAACAGGACTTTTCCACGCAAATAAATGATGTACATAGAAGTATTAGTGTAGAAATTGGCAAACTTGAGTCAAAGTTAAAGCAAATTACATTAGACATCAATGATTTAAAGAAAATTGACAAGCAACATTATGAATGGCATAAATTGACAACTGTCACCCTTGAGTCAATTAGTAATGCTTGTGACAGAATTGAGAACCAATGTCAAAATAATGACACAGAGGATCTTTCCATTTTTAAAGTAAATGATAGACTTAAAACTCTTGAAGACCATGTCTTACAAATAGTTAAGAACACCAATCAATTTGCTATACATTTAGCAAAAAGTGACAGTGAGAGGCAGAAATTGAAGAATGAAATAATTGCAAGTGTGGAGCAAATTCATAAGAATCATGAACCACATATGCCAAGACATTCTACACCTTTAACTGAAGAAAAACTTTCTGTCAAAGAAAGTTTGACTCCATTCTTAGGAGAAAATGTTATTTCTGCAAAGCATATTCCTAAATTAGAAGAATGGCCAACATTCTCTGGTGAAGGAGAATACAACCATATTGAATTCATCAGGACTATTGATATGTTGCAAGAAGACTTTAATATACCTGATGAAATCATAGTAGGAAAATTACATTGTTTGTTTACCAAGACTGCAAAGAAATGGTATTACAAGATGAGAATAGATCATGGGAGACATGACTGGTCTTGGTGGAAATCTGAAGTGATTACCAAATGGGCCAATAATTCTTGGAGGTTTAAAATGGAGAATGCTTTTGAAAGTGCCATTTTTAACTCAGAAAAAGACAAACCACTTACTTGGTTCTTCAAACAGAAAGACAGATTATCTGCTTTACACCCAGATATGTCTGACACTATGATTAATATGAAAATATTAAGAAAGTGTGAAGGAGAACTAGAACATGCTATCAAAAGCAGATGTGTGGAACCCTGTTCAACAGAGGACTACATTAATGCTATGGAAGATATCATTACCAGAGCTACAGAAGCCTTGGAAAAACATATCCAAGAGTTGATCCAACTTGGTGTGCTAAGGAAAGTAGGCCATAATGAGGAAGTTGAAGTGACAACACCTGTTATTATTGCATGGCATAATGATAAATCAAGAATGGTTGGAGACTTTAGAGCTTTGAATACCTACACAGTTCCAGATAGGTATCCAATCCCTAGAATCCAAGAAACCTTGACTCAATTGTCTAAAGCCAAGTATATAACATCAATGGATGCATTAAAAGGCTTCCATCAAAATGTTTTGACGCCTAAAGCTAAGAAATTACTTAGAATTATCACTCACTGTGGTATTTATGAGTATCTTAGAATGCCATTTGGCATTAAAAATGCTCCATCTCATTATCAAAGAATGATGAATACCATCTTCCCCACAGAATTATCTGAAGGATGGCTTATCATTTATATTGATGATATTATTATATGTTCTGACTCATGGTCTTTGCACCTTGAAAGACTTGCAAGAGTACTTCATAAAGTTGCAGAAGTGAACATGAAAATTTCACTTAAGAAATGCAATTTTGGTTTTGAAGAACTCAAAGCATTAGGACATGTTGTTTCTGGTTTGAGCTTGGGTATTGACAAGAATAAAGTGGCAGCAGTATTACTTAAGCCAATACCCCAGAATAAAAAAGAAATGATGTCTTTTCTTGGATTTGCTAGTTACTATAGGCAACACTTGAAAGATTTTGCAATTCTAGCCAAGTCACTCTACAGAATCTGTGATCAACAGACTGTATTTGAGATGACACAGGAAAGAATTAAAGCTTATGAGAAGATAAAGAAAGCCCTTACAGAAGCACCTTTACTCCTCATGCCTGACTGGAATATTCCTTTTAAATTGTACATTGATGCATGTGGAGATGGATTAGGGGCAGCCCTACATCAAGTCCAAATTATTGATGACAAACCTACAGAAGGACCAGTTTGTTATATCTCGAGACAAATCAAACCAACAGAAGCCAGATATGGTGCAAGCCAAATGGAGTGCTTATGTTTGGTATGGGCACTTGAGAAATTACACTATTACCTTGATGGCAGTGTTTTTGAAGTGATAACTGACTGTAATGCCGTGAAGTCACTTCTTAACATGAAAACTCCCAACAGACATATGTTGAGATGGCAAATAGCCATTCAAGAATATAGAGGAAACATGACTATAGTTCATAAAGCAGGAAACATTCACAAGAATGCTGATGGACTTAGTAGATGGGCTTTAGCCAACACTCCTGATAACCCAGCTTATGTACCTTTGGAAGCTGAACCATAGATTCCAATTGAAGGGATTAACATAACTGATATTGGTACTGAATTCTTTGAAGAGGTCAGAGAGTCTTATAAACAAGACAAGAATTGCCATATCTTGACTTCTTTATTAGATAAAGACTGCAAAGACACATCTTTGGTTAATACACTAGATGAAGTTTGGAGAACTTCCTATTCTGAAGGAAGATTTCACTTGTTTGATGGGATTATTTACCATAGAACAAAACATTCTTGTGTGATGACATTGTGTAGTAGACTGCTTATCAATACCATTCTTCATGAATGCCATGATAGCATTTACTCTGGACACCTATCAGAAGACAGAACACTTGAAAAAGTGAAGAATTGTGCATGTTGGCCATCCTGGAGAAAGGAAACCATTGAGTATTGCCATACCTGTGATAGATGCCAGAAAGCAAACAGGAGTACAGGCAAGAAATTTGGATTGATGATCCACATTCAAGAACTGAAATCCCCTTGGGAAGTTGTTCACATGGATTGGGTCACAGCACTTCCTCCAAGTGGTGACAAAAGTTATAATGCTTGTTTAGTCATTGTAGACAGATATAGCAAAACTTCCATATTCTTACCATGTCATAAAGATGACACTGCTATGGATACAGCTCTTCTTTTATGGAGTAGAGTTATTTCTCATACAGGGTTATTTAAGAATATCATAAGTGACAGAGACCCCAAGTTCACATCTGCACTCTGGACCAATCTTCATAGATTGTTTGGGACTAAGTTATCATTCTCTACAGCATATCACCCTCAAACAGATGGGCTAGCAGAGAGGATGATTCAAACTTTAGAAGACATGATCAGGAGATTTTGTGCTTATGGATTAGAATTTAAAGACTCAGATGGCTTTACCCATGACTGGTGCACTCTGATACCTGCATTGGAATTGGCATACAAGACATCAGTCCACTCTTCCACAGGACAAACTCCTGCTATGTTAGAAAAGGGATGGAATCCAAGACTCCCAGCAGACACACTGAGGAAAGACTTGATTGACATTCATCCTACAGCTTCCAGCTTCAAATTAATGCTTGATAAAGTAAAATACCATGCAAAACAGAGTATGGATGATGCTTTTGATTATGCAAAACAGAAGTGGGACAAAAGTCATAAAGTACCAGACTTCAAAGTAGGGGACTTAGTTCTAGTTTCAACCTTGAATTTTAATAATATCAAAGGCCCAAAGAAACTTAAAGATTCTTATGTAGGACCTTTTGTTATTGTTGACTTACATGGAACCAATGCAGTTCAAGTGGAATTGAGTGGTGAATTGGAAAATAAACACCCCACTTTTCCAGTCAGCTTGATAAAACCTTATCAACCAGCTGACAAAGAATTGTTTCCTTTAAGGAACCCAACTCCTTTAACTGTGCCCCCTGTGGAACAGAATGAAGACAGAAAGATAAAGAAAGTCATTAAAGAAAGGAGACTTAGGGGTAAAAATCAAAGAGAATATCTTGTCAGATATAGAAATCCAGTACATGAAGATGAATGGATGGCAGAATCAGAAATACCTGACTCAGATAAACTCTTAAGAAGATTTAGACATGAAAGAAGGCCACAAGCCTGAATATGTCTATAAATGTGCTTTAAATTACTTGATCTGAGTGATGTAAAGAGGTTGGACAGTGGAAATTAACCCCCTTTGGGGCCTTATTCTTTTATCACTAATAAAATTGTAGTACAATTTTATTTTTTGGTGGGAGGGAATGTGAGCCTTGAGGTATATTTTACATACCCAAATAGGCCACAATTATCTTAAAAAGAAATTTTGAATTATGCAAAACTCATAAGTCATGCATATATCCAAAATTCATCATTTTCAATTTCAGAAAAGATGAATAACTTTTTATTGAGTAAGTAAATCCATGGATTTAAGACCAGATTTGGATTCTACACAAAAATTCACCTTGGGTAGCTCCATAGAGTGAATAAGCTCAATTTAAGTATTTGAGGTGGTAAAATGGAAAATACTTCAATACCACATCATTAATACCACATAAAAGATCCGTGAAAATTTTTGTTTTTCTTGATTTTTAGCCAAAATAATGGGAAAGTGAGAAATCCCATGTTACATATACACTAAGAATAGTGTTATGCATGTTTTGAGCACTTAATATCATGGTATTCTTACATGGACTTTTGGTACACCCATAGTGGATATCTCACTTTAAGCTTAAATTACTATTTTGACGTAAAAATTAGGCAAGGGGGACAAAAGACATCAAAGAGAGCCAGGGTTCCCAACTTCTGAGGCCTCAGAGGCGTGGATAGCTCCAGAGCATGGATCCATGGCTCATCTTGGCCCAATTGGTAAACTAAAACTTTTTGGGAACTTGGTTACCAAGTTACACCTACTGTAATCATAAGAAAAATAGCAAATAACCTGCTATTTTGACGTGCCAAGGAGGTAATAAGCTACTTAGGCTCCTGTAACCACGTCAATTCTTGATGACTTTCCATGACTAGACCCTAAAAGAGTAATTAAACCCTTTTGGGATCCATATTCATTGATTTACCTCATAGCAACCAGCAAAATACTGCTATTTGCAATTCTACGTAGAAATGAGGTAAAAACTTCAAAAATTCATTAAAAATACAATTCTTAATGAATCTTCCTGAAACTTTCAGGAACAATGAAGAACTGTATTATCTATGATACAGCCAAAAAGAATTATGGTTTTACTAGTAAAATTAAAAGTTTTACTTACAGTCCATTTTTGACCATTCTACGTGAAACACTGAATCTTCAAAAATTCACAGTAATTACAACCTGTGATGAAATTGGCAATAACATTGATAACTTTGAGAAATCAATGATTATTTTAGAATAAAAGAAGATTTACAGATGTTACTCCTTTTATTCTTAACCATATTGGGGTTGGTAGTCACGTAAAAGCATCAATTAAGTAATTATGATAATCTTACGTGACAACAGATGATGCAATCATTAATCCAAAAGGGTTTATTGTTTTCTCACTCACTGGTTTTTCAGTTTGCTCCATGGCACGCCTCTGTGAGCTGTTGTTGACTTAAAAGAAGCCTATTCTTGCTGTTTTTTCCGTATCATCATCTTATCAATTTATTAAATCATTATTACCAACAAGTAAGTATTAGTTAAAGCTATTCTTAAGTGTTTTAAATCTTTCAAAATCATCCAGAAAGACGTGAAATCATAGAATCCAACTATATTTTGTTGTAATACTGTTATAAATCCTTTTGATCCCTTAAATCCACAATTCCACGTCAAATTTCTCTACTCTTACCTATCAATAAGTTCTTTGGAGTATTAGTGAGTCATTTATTCTTAATTCTTAAAGTTTTTCTCTAGTAATAGTTTTCTTCAAGAATTATCTTTATAATTATTCTTGCAAAAGATAATTATATATTAAAATAATTTTATTATTTTAATAAAGAAGTTTTTATTATTAAATTCTTCTTGTAATTGATTCTTGTAGACAATTACTTGCTCACTGTTAAAATCACTAGTAGTGCTTAACACGTGAAAGAAATAATTTTTAATTATTTAATTGTGGTTATAATAATATTTTATTATTATATTTCATAAGAACAGACATAGTACTGTTGATTAATATTAATATTATCATCAGTTTCATAGTCACATCTTACAATAATCAGGTATAATTATAAATTTAATTATTGTAGTCTTTTATTATTGTAACCCAACAAATAAAGCTGCATCCAGGGCTTTCAGTAGCGCTCACCACCACTATATCTCTATAGTAAAGCCCTTAAATCTCAATTTAATCATCCATTATCAACTTTATTATCGTCTAAAACCATTTTTTACCGTGTCACAGTCATAGTTTTAGTTGTAAATAGCCTTATTACTTCTTCAACATAAACTCATCCTTACAAATCAACAGTCTTGAGGTGAAATCAAATTTCAATCAATAAATCAATCAATTCAGTCAATATCAGCAGTAAATCAAATATTAAGAAATCTTGAAGAATTTAACAATCAATAAGTAAATCAATCAATTTCTTTAATGTCAATTCAAGGTCTTGAGGAATCAATAAGTCAAATCAATATCTTCAGGAATCAAAATCAATAAACAATCAATAATAAATTCTTGAGGATAAATCAGTTATCTTGCGGAACTAGAAGTCAATCAGTCCAATCCAAATAAAATCCTGAATTGCTGAATCAATAACCCAAATGAATCCCAATCAATCAACCCATCAATTAAACAATCAATAAATCCTGATAACACCTGAATAATCAAACAAAAGATATATCTGATTGGAATAGAATTGAGAATGGAATGAGATGGTCAGCAATGATTAATGTATGAAAGAATCAATTTTTGTATGAAGATAATTAATGAGATGAAAATTGAAGAGAGAAAATCATAATCATGAGAAATCAAAAGATCATAAAAAAGTCATAATTGGATAAATGAGATAAATAAAGCTAAATGAGTGAAAGGAAAGATTCAAATATGAGTTCATTAATTTAATGTCACAGGGGCTGTTCTAAGTGAAGAGGGCCTGGTACTCAGTAAATTGGGACTTACTCATGGAGGGCTCAGGATATGGTAAGAAAAGAGTATACTGAAGAGTGTTAAGAGATGAGTTACTAAATAAAAGAATATAAGAAAAAGCAGCAACAAATTATAAGAGTAAAAATAAAAGAGCCAACCACAAACAAGTCCAAGTCCACCGTTGAAAACTGCAGAATGGAGAGAGAAGGGTTAATAAGAATATGGCCACCCAACTCATAGTGTACAGGCAAAGAGAGAAAGAAGGCTAAGACTAACTTAAAATCAAATAATTATAATACCCAAAATAAGGATAAGAATAATTATAAAATACTAAATCTACTAAATTGATTAACTGGGGAGAAGTCCCCAGGGGGGACAAAGAGGGGCTGGTATATGTGAGAATCACCATCCCTGATCCAGACAGAGAATTCTCATGAGAAGATTTGATGATTGAATTGATTCTGTCCAATACAGGTCCTGCATGGATGTAAAGGATCTGGACAACAGGAGTGGTGGTATTGAGTGATCATACAGCTTGGAAATGGTGTATTCAAACTGTATTGGGTAATATCAACCTGTACAAGTATTGACAGGCTGTATTGATGAACCAGACTGTATGCCTGTTTCAGCAAGGAAGATTTTTGAAACTGAATTCTGATACACACAGTGGATTTTCTGGTTTGAGGTGTTTGAGTGGGTGTAATTATTAATACCCTTGCCCCTGATTAGTGGTTGTTACACAAGGATATCTCATGCCCTGCAAAAG
Organism: Austropuccinia psidii; assembly: GCA_023105745.1. Classification (NCBI taxonomy): domain Eukaryota; kingdom Fungi; phylum Basidiomycota; class Pucciniomycetes; order Pucciniales; family Sphaerophragmiaceae; genus Austropuccinia; species Austropuccinia psidii. Next base: position 2,162,265 of record JALGQZ010000009.1, on the reverse strand, counting down.
CTGGAAAAAGCCAAATACATACACTAAATTGATTTTATGGAAGGCTTTCATCAGGACTTATTTAAACAAAGCTCCATGAAGCTAATCACAATTATATGTCATATAGGCATATATGAGTACACCAGGATTTCAATTGGTGTAAATAATGCCCCAGCCCATTTCCAAAGGATGATGAATACAATATTCCAAGAAAAAATAGTGGAAGTCTGGATGGTGGTGTATATTGATTATCTCATTATATGCTCAGAGACAAGGGAAGACCGTGTGTAATACATAAACAGAGTACTAAGTAAATGCACACCCATTTATCTAAGAATTTCACTTAAGAAGTGTAAGCTTGGCCAAAAAGAACTATTGGAACTAGGAATTAAAGTCTCAGGCATTGGCCTGGCCATAGAGCAGAACAAAGTCACACCAGTACCAAAGAACATCAAAGAGATGAAATCTTTCCTTGGATTTTCTAGCTACTGCAGAAACCACATCAAAAAATTTTCCCACATAGCTAGTAGTCTATAAAATTTCTGTTCAGAAGATGTAGTTTTTGAAATTACCAAGGAATGGAGGGATGCATATGAGAGGATCAAATATGAACGCACTAATGCACCTGTCCTCATATTAGTTGACTTTGAAATACTATTCAAGTTATATAAAGATGTAGCTTGTATTCAAGGCCTAGGAGCAGCCCTTCACCAAAGAAGAATTATGGGTGGTGAACCAACAGAAGGAGTAATATTCTACATCTCCAGGAAATTGAAATATTAAGAGGACAGGTATGGAGCCACTGAGACCAAAGGCTTATTTTTATTCTGGTCTCTAGAAAAACTCAATTTTCACTTGGAGGGTGCAGTATTTTAGATCTACACAGACTGCACAGCCTTCAAGTATTTACTTAAAATGAAGAATAGAAATAGACACATGTTGAGATGGAAAATAGCCATCCAAGAGTGTAGAGATAAAATAATCATCATATAGAAAGAAGGCAAAAGCCACACCAATGCAGATGGCCTCAGTAAATGGCAAATGGATAATGTCAAAAGCAACACAGGTTCTGACCCTGAAGTAGCTGCCAAGATTTTGATCCATTTCATCGAAATAAATAGGAGAAGAAACTTCAAATTCTCTGAATGGGAACCAGAATATGCTACCTCAGACAGTAATAACACTGAACCAGAAAGGAAAGAAACTTCTATATTGGGAATAAGCTCCTTAGAACTGCATAATGAATATTTCAGCTCAGTTACTAAGCCTTATTCCTGTCACAGCCAAGGAGGCAGGGGCATTACCAATCATCTTCAACAATCATTACCTCATGGATACCCTTCAAAACCCAATCAGCAAGGGGGTTTCATTCTACATTCTCCAAATACAGTTTCCAGACCTCAATACAGTTTCATACAGGCAAGACCCAAATACAGGATTCACCAAATACAGGCCTTTCATCAATACAGGCGCAAATACCTGTATTGACTGTATAACCTGTATTGGATTCACCAATACAGGATTCAATTCCACATACAACTTCTTCCAGCATACAGACAAGTATCTCAGCACTCAAACTCCAAGGCTGGTATTTCTCACATATACCAGCCCCTCTTCATCCGCCTGGGGGTTTTTCCCCCAGTTAATTAAAATATTGGATTTATTATTTAATATTATTTTATTTCTCATTTAAAAAATATTATTTTATTATTTATTAAGTTAGTCTTTGCCTTCCCTCACCTGTTCAGTAGAGTCCTGGTGGCCATATCCCTTATTAATCCTTTTCTCTTTTCTGAACAGGTTGAAACAGTGGTACAGGATTATTTGTGGTTGGCTCTTTATTATTTGCTTTTGTTTTGTCTCTCTTATCTTTTATGCTTATTATTTTATGACTATGAATTTATCCTCTTACTCTATTACTCTTATCATTTGAGTATCTCTTCTGAGCCCTCCATAAGTAAGTCTGTTCACTGAGTGCCAGGCCCTCTTCATTTTAGAAGAGCCCCTGTGAAATTATTTTAATTAACTCATAATTGCTTCTTTTTCATTCATTCATTTTATTCATTTCTCTCATTCTTCAATTATGATCTTTTCATGATTTTATGATTTTTTATGATTTTTATGATTTTTCTCTCTTATCAATTTTCATTTCATTCATTTTATTCAAATGAAAATTGATTCTCTTTCTCATTTCAAAAATTCTGCTGACCATTTCACTTTATTCTTTATCATTGTCATTTCTCTTTTTGTCTGAATTCAGGTTTTTTATCAGGTTATTTGAGTGGAATTATTTGGGTTAATTGATTCATCATTCAGGGATTTTATTGATTTGGGGTATTCAGTGATTCTGGTTTTGAAATTTCTCAAATTTATTGATTGATTCCTCAAGACATTGATTTCACCTCAAGACTTTGATTTGACTTTGATTGATTTGATTGATTGACTTGATTTGATTCCTCAAGATATCTGATTTATCCTCAAGATTTGATTTGATTTATTGATTTGAATTTGATTCCTCAAGAAAATTGAATTGATTTCAAATATATTGATTGAATTCCTCAAGACTTAATTGATTTGATTTTGAATTGACTTGATTTACTTGATTTGACTTATTGATTGAAATTGATTATTCATAAGAATTTGACTTTGTCATCTTCACTCTTCAAGATTTATTCATATTGATTCACTTCAAGACTGTTTATTGATTCTTCAAGATCATCAAGATTCTCATTTAATTTTATTTGGTCAAGCCTTAATTTATTGAAAGTATCATCAAGTTTTTATTCATTCTTCTTTCATAATGCCAGTTCAGAATAGCCCACCAGCCAAGAATACAAGATCCCAGAGACATCAAGCTGTTCTCACTCCTACACCAAGGGCTCCTCTTGACTGCACACCATCAGTTCATCAACTGAGTGAAAATTTGGACAGAGGACCACCAATGGAAGGAGCAGCACCCTCCAGAAGAGGAGGTGTGAAGTCTAGAAGATCAAGATCATTCTCTGGACTATTGGGTGGTTATCCTGGTGTTTCTCAAGGGCCTAGAAGTAGATTGGGGGAAGCTGAAGATGAGGAGGGGGAGGAGTCTGTGGAAGAGGAAGAATCTGAGGAGACTGAAGTGGCAGCTGCCTTGGCAGGTGCTCCTGAAGCTCCTGAGGCTCCAAATCTATCCCTTTCTAATCAACCTTCTGTTTCTCAAGCTGAACCAAATTTCCTCAAGATGATGGAGCAAATGACTCAGTTTATGGGACAACTCACTCAAGCAGTTGCCCCAAGGGACACTTCAAAGGTCCCTGCATTCAAGACTCCATCAATGAAGGCACCTGATTCTTTTGATGGTACTAAAGCTCATAAATTGAGAGGATTCATTCAATCCTGTCAATTAATCTTTCATAATGACCCAGAAAACTTCTTCTCTGACAGGAATAAGGTGCTTTACTCAACTTCTTTTCTTACTGGTAGAGCTGGCAAATGGATTGAACCTTACCTCTCAAATATCTCCAATGAAGACCCATCTTATCTCCTCAATAACTGGCAGTTGTTTGAAACCCAGTTATTCACTCTGTTTGGTGACCCCAATGAAGTCAGAAAAGCTGAACAAGAGTTGAATAATTTGAGGATGTGGGAAAGTGGTCAAGTTTCCTTGTACATAGCTGATTTCAGAAGTTTAATGTCAAGAATTGGAGACTGGGGGGAAAGGGCCTATATTCATGTGTATAGAAGAGGTTTGGAATCAAGATTGTTGGACCAATTGGCTTCTCACCCTGGAACTTTTGATAGTCTTCAAGAACTCATGGATATCACCTTGGAATTAGATACCAGGTACCATGAGAGGCAGAAGGAAAAGGGCAGTCATCAAGAGAAGAAGCCTCCAATCAGTGGATCCAACTCCTCCAAGCCTCCTCAAAATTCATCATCACAGAAGCCTTATCATAAGAAGAATAAGAAGGGGAAGAATTTTCAAGTGTCCAAAGACAAGCCTCATGCTGCTCTCCTCAATAAGGACAACAAATTAATTGGTTCTGAAAAGGAGAGGAGGATTGAAGAAGGCTTGTGCAATTATTGTGGTGGTAAACACCCATTTGAAAAATGTTTCAAGAGGCCTGAAAATAGGCAAGGGTCATCAAAAGGCTTCCCTAGCAAGCAGGGAAAAGCCTGAGTGGGAATCATGATGTGTTCAATGGTTCTCACTTATTTCCTTCAAGAGCACAATTGTGCACTCTGAGCACTAGTGTCAAGAAATCTTTAAAATTTCTTATTTTTTCTGCAATCTCTGATATTTTTTATAGTATTCTCATTGATTCTGGTGCTACAAACTCCTTTATTGCAAATAATTTTGTTCTCAAGTACTCATTGACCATGTCAGAGCTCCCTGAAAAGATTCCTCTTTTCATTCTCGATTCCAGTGAATCCACTTCCTTGTTCATCACCCATTATACCAAGTGGGTTGTTGATTTACCTTCCTTCCCAAGCTTTGAATGGGATTTCTTTATCATAGATTCACCCAAGGGAGAAGACCTAATATTGGGCTATGATTTTCTTTACCATTTCAATCCCATTATTGATTGGAAAAATGGATTGATCACCTATGATTCTAGTCATAAGGATTCTAGTGGTATTATTTCTTCTACTAGTAATGACTTATCCACTGCTGTCAACAGTGTTGCTCTGGTTGGTGAACTTAAGACACCTTCCCTTCCTCCTTCTGTCCATAACCCCTCCATTTTTCCCTCTCAGTCATTACTTCCATTAAGAGATGAAGTCTTCAAAGAGATAAAAGATGTTGGAGAAGATGTTGCTATATCTTCACTTCATCTCTTTCAAGGGGATATGGACCTTCCTCCTTTATCTTTCCATGCCTCCCTGGAGGAGCAGTGGGATGAGGAGGAAGAGCCAGAAGAGATTGAAACTGTGCTGAAGGTAGTCCCTCCTGTTTATCACAAATATTTGGATTTATTCTCCAAAGTGAAAGCAGAGAAACTTCCTCCACACCTTGCCTGTGATCATCATATCGAACTGGAGGGTCTTCTACCTCCAGTTGGTGTTATCTACTCTTTATCAAAGAATGAGTCAGAAACACTGCAGGCCTACATTTCAGAGAATGTAGAGAAAGGTTTCATCAGACCAAGCTCCTCATCAACAGGAGCACCTGTCCTTTTTGTTAAGAAAAAGGATGGTGGTCTTTGTTTGTGTGTTGACTACCGCAAACTTAATGCTGTCACTAGGAAGAACAGGTATCCTGTTCCTCCAATGAATCAGCTTCTTACCGTCTTTAACGGTGCTACTATCTTCTCCAAGATAGATCTGCGTGGTGCTTATAATCTCCTGAGAATTAAAGAGGGGGATGAGCATTTAACTGCCTTTAGAACCAAATATGGCAGTTATGAGTATTTGGTTATGCCATTTGGCTTAACCAATGCTCCAGCCTCATTCCAGAATCTTGTGAATGATATTTTTGCATATTATTTGGATATTTTTGTTGTAGTGTACTTAGATGATATTATGGTCTCCTCTAGCTCTTTGGATGAACATGTTAAACATGTGGCCTCTGTTCTCCAAAGACTGAGAGACAATAATTTGTTTGCTAAAGCCTCAAAGTGTGTATTCCATGCCTCAAGTGTGGAATACTTGGGCTATGTTGTTTCAAGTGATGGCCTCAAGATGGATTCTTCAAAAGTTCAACAAATCCTCAATTGGCCTCAGCCCAAAAACATCAAGGCCCTCCAATCTTTTCTTGGCTTTGCCAACTTTTATCGTTGTTTCATTAAAAATTATTCCAAAAAAATCTCTGCTCTCACTTCCCTCCTTAAAAAAGATTCTCCCTTTATCTTCAATGAGGAAACTCTTAGTCAGTTTCAGATACTCAAAGAAGCTTTCACCACTGCTCCTATTCTCTCTCATTTTAATCCTTCTCTACCAACTATTGTAGAGACTGATGCTTCTGATTATGCCTTGGGTGCTGTACTGAGTCAGGTGAATGACTCAGGAAAGCATCCCATTGCATTTGATAGTCGCAAGCTCTTACCAGCTGAACTCAACTATGAAATTCATGACAAGGAACTCCTTGGCATAGTTTGGGCTCTCAAGCGCTGGAGAGCTTTTCTCCTTTCTCTTTCTGATTCCTTTGAGGTCTTGACAGACCATTGTTCCCTTCAGTATTTTATGTCCTCTAAAGTCCTTACTCGTCGTCAAGCCCGCTGGGCAGAATTTCTATCTGAATTCCATTTCATCATCACTTACCGCCCAGGCAGGCTGGCCACTTTACCAGATGCCTTGTCACGTCGGGACAACGTGTACCCAGAGAGGGGGGTGGATTTCATCAGCAAGAATCCTCAAAATTTTCATCAAGTTCTCAAGCAAAATGAAATTCAAGAGTCAAGATTCTTCTCAATTAAAGTTGATGTTTTTTCAGATGTAATTGATCAAATTCAAAGACAAGTATGGCAAGACAAAGATTATAAGGAAATCCTCAAGAAATTAGCAAGAGGAGAATCAGTCCCAGACTATTCTCTTGAACCTCAAGCAAAATTATTATTTTTCAAAGATAGAGTAGTCATTCCAAGCAATCATTAAATTCAATTGGAAATTCTTCAAAAGCGTCATGACTCACCATTGGCTGGCCATCCTGGCCAGGAGAAGACCCTCAAGCTCATCAAGAGGGATTTTTATTGGGCTGGAATGAATCAAATCATCAAGGACTATGTGTCCTCATGTCAGCAATGTTCAAGAAACAAGAACATCCACCATAAGAAGTTTGGATTACTCAAGCCTCTTCAAATTCCATCTGGTCCTTGGAATTCTTTATCAATGGACTTTATCACTCAATTGCCCTTGTCAAGCAACTTTGATTCAATTTTAGTAGTTGTAGACAGATTTTCAAAAATGGCAATATTTATTCCAACTTATTCAACAATCACTGCTTTGGACTTAGCTCAAATATTCATTAACCATGTCTTTTCCAAACATGGTCTCCCAATCAGTATTGTTAGTGATAGAGGTTCATTATTTGTTTCATCATTTTGGACTCAATTGTGTCAGCAGCTCAAGATAACAAGAGATCTTTCAACTGCCTTTCACCCTGAAACAGATGGACAGACAGAGAGGGTAAATCAGATTCTAGAACAGTATCTTTGGATGTAAGTCAGTTACCATCAAGATGACTGGCACACCTGGCTCCCTCTGGCTGAATTTGCCTATAATAATGCAGAACATTCATCAACAAAACAGTCTCCATTTTTCACTATTTATGGAATAAATCCCAGCTTTGATTCAATTCACATTTCTCAAGATACACCTGCTGGAAAGTTATCATCAAAACTCCAATCAGTACAGCAAGTTGTCAAAGAAGAATTAGAGTCAGCAATAAAGCGTTTTAAGAAGTATGCAGATAGAAATAGAGCAATTCCACCTGATTTCCAACCTGGGGACAAAGTATGGCTAGCTTCCAAGAACATCAAGACAGCAAGACCCACCAAAAAGCTTTCAGAAAGATGGTTGGGACCCTTTGAAGTTCTCAAGAAGATTGGCAGCCATGCATATCACCTCAAGTTGCCTCAACAATGGAAGTCAGTTCACCCTGTTTTCCATGTGTCTTTGTTAGAACCAGTAAAGCAATCAACTATCCCAAATTGACACCAATTGCCACCACCTCTAGTAATAGTGGAAGAGCAAGAAGAATGGGAAGTGGCTCAGGTTCTGGACTCAAAACTCAAGAGAGGTTCATTATGGTATTTAGTGTAGTGGAAAGGATTCAATGAAGACCCAGAAAGAACAACTTGGGAACCAGCTTCCAACCTTACCAACTCCCCAGACATTGTCAAGGATTTTCACACTTTGTATCCAGACAAGCCTGGCCTAAATGCCTCCAGAGTTTGATTTATGGTGCTTGGTGGGGATTGGAGTTTATGAAAGTAAGTTCCTCTCCTGGCATGCACCTTTAAGGGGGTATTCTACCCAAATTTGTTGTAAGCATCACCTTGGCCACTTTGTGAGCACTTTTCAATTCTTTGGACAGGTTCAGAAGGCCTTGCAACATCATACCCTCAAGATTTGGACCTTTCATCAAGATATGGCCCAATCTTTCTCTTATTTTCTTTTCTTTCTTTAATGATGCCATCAATTATCTTTCAAGACATTCATTACCACAATTCATGTTATGGCATAATTTCTTTTTCATTTATGGTGCTTGGTGGGGAGTGGAAGTTATGAAAGTAAGTTCCATCTCCTGGTATGCATCCCTGAGGGGTCTACTTCTTGTAAAACATTACCTTGGCCACGCTGTGAGCATCAAATGCTTGATTTTATTTTTCAGAAAATTTTGACCAAAAATCAAGAACTCACCACAAGAAGGACAACCCTCAGGCATTTCTTATTTCTTTCTTTACTCTCTTTTTCTCTCAATTCTTTTCATTTTTATTTTTTATTTTTTATTTCATTCTCTTTTACTTGTATCTTTTATTTTATTTATATTTTTATTTTTACTTCTTATTTCAAAAAGCAGTAGTCATCACTCCCATCTCACGTTTGGGGAGTCAAGTCATTCAATAATCAAAGAGCAAAACACTAGTAATGGTAAAGACCACCTACAGATAACACTCATCAAAACATCTTCAAGTGAGCCTTAAACTCATTCCTTAAGATCAAAATTGAAAGCCACAAACCCAATCAGTAAGGCATTTATGGCAATTGACCAGTCAAGGAGGAGATAAGAAGAAAGACATTCAGGAAGAAATCAAGATCAAAAAGGAAAACCCTGCTTCAAATGGCCCAATTCGCCAATTTCATGAATTTATGCACTTTGGCACAAATGGCCATATCAAACCTCAAAACCTCAAAATAGCTCAGTTTTATCATTTTTCATCAAAATATGCTTAATTAGGCATATTTGCAAATTTGCGCATTTTTGCGCATTTGCGCACTTTTGCGCAAAAGGCCTGTTTATCTTGTCAAAAGTCTTCAAAAGGCCTTTTTGGCCAATTTCATCATAATTGCGCATTTGCGCACTTTGCGCATATTTGCGCATTTTGCGCAAAAATGCGCAAAATGGCCAGAACACCTTAGAGGCCATTTCTCCATCATTTATCAACTTTTTCATCTTTTTCACCAATATATATGCGCATTTGCGCACTTTGCGCATTTTTGCGCAAAATGCGCAAAAATGCGCAAAATGGCCAGAACACCCTACAAGGCCAATTTTTCATCATAAATCAAGTTTTTCAATCTTTTCACCATTATATTCGGTTTTGGCATATATGCGCATTTGCGCATTTTGCGCATTTTTGCACAAATTGGCCAAAATCCCCTTCAATCACAAAATCAAGGATTTTGGCCAGGACTTCTGAAATGGTCCAAAACCTCAAGTATTGGCCACTTCATGCCAACACTGTCAAGACTCAAAATTTTGATGAAATCAGGCGTTCTTGGGACATGAACCCAGGTCACCCCCTTTTCAAAAGCCATGAGGACTCAAGAAAAGTTTAGTGAAGACACTCAAGACAAGAATGAACATTATTTTAGAAGAATGAAGGCATTTTGAAGTAAAAGAGGGAATTCAGAATCAAGATCAAGGGGAAGATACCCACAAGTGATTAAATGAAGATTTTTTTTGAGCATTCATTAAAGAAGAAAGTTTAATGGGATACATTCAAGGAATTGGGGAAAGAACTGTATGGATTGATTGCAAGCTCATCAAGACTCACTATACTTATGGTGCTCAGACCTCACCACTTTCAAGAGGGGGATAATGTCACAGCCAAGGAGGCAGGGGCATTACCAATCATCTTCAACAATCATTACCTCATTGATACCCTTCAAAACCCAATCAGCAACAATCATTATTTCATGGATACCCTTCAAAACCCAATCAGCAAGGGGGTTTCATTCTACATTCTCCAAATACAGTTTCCAGACCTCAATACAGTTTCATACAGGCAAGACCCAAATACAGGATTCACCAAATACAGGCCTTTCATCAATACAGGCGCAAATACCTGTATTGACTGTATAACCTGTATTGGATTCACCAATACAGGATTCAATTCCACATACAACTCCTTCCAGCATACAGACAAGTATCTCAGCACTCAAACTCCAAGGCTGGTATTTCTCACATATACCAGCCCCTCTTCATCCGCCTGGGGGTTTTTCCCCCAGTTAATGAAAATATTGGATTTATTATTTAATATTATTTTATTTCTCATTTAAGAAATATTATTTTATTATTTATTAAGTTAGTCTTTGCCTTCCCTCACCTGTTCAGTAGAGTCCTGGTGGCCATATCCTTTATTAATCCTTTTCTCTTTTCTGAACAGGTTGAAACAGTGGTACAGGATTATTTGTGGTTGGCTCTTTATTATTTGCTTTTGTTTTGTCTCTCTTATCTTTTATGCTTATTATTTTATGACTAGGAATTTATCCTCTTACTCTATTACTCTTGTCATTTGAGTATCTCATCTGAGCCCTCCATAAGTAAGTCTGTTCACTTAGTGCCAGGCCCCCTTCATTTTAGAAGAGCCCCTGTGACAATTCCAAGCAAAAACAGTGTAGCATAATGTTACAACTCCTTCAACAGAAGTGCAGGAGCCCAGAACTGGAATCCCAGTTAAAGGAGCCCTGGTTGAGGAACTATAAGGATAATAAATTTTTCTTTATATATTGACTACTCTATTGCAGTGATAGATAGAGACCACATATCCCTTCTCCTGAAATAATGCCATAGCTGCCGCTCCATGGGACACATGAGTGAAGACAGGACCAAAGAGAGGGTAGTAAGCACAGCTTGGTGGCCCTAATGGGAGAAAGAGTTTAGTTAATACATCAACACCTGTGAAAGATGCCAGAAGGCAAACAGAAAACATGGTAAGAGATATGGTCTTCTTCAACATATAGAAGAACCCAAACACCGATGGGAGACCATCAACATGGAATGGGTCACATGACTATTCCGAGGATTCAAGGACAACCTCAATGCTTCCTTAGTCATAGTTTATAGGTATAGTAAGAGTGTAAGGTGCCAAACATGTCACAAGGAATATACAGCATTGTTATTCTGAAATAACATGATATACACATGTGGAATCCCAAAATCATCATTAGCAATAGGGACCCAACATTCAAATCAGAATTTTGGACCAACCTTTCTGACATGCTTGGAAAAAAACATTCATTTTCTAAATCTTATCATCCACAGACAGATGGTTTAGCTGAAAGCATGATCCAGACAATGAATGACATAATCATAAGATTCTGTTCATATGGCATGGAATATAAGGGCCATGAAGGATATACCCATGACTGGGTCACACTACCACAGGGAAATCACCCTCACTGGTAGGAAAAGGTGGAACCCATGATTTTGTGTGGATCACTTGAAGAAAAATCTTCTGACTATTCACCCCACAGCCAAAGACTTCCATGAAATGTGGAAGAGAGCATGTGATAAAGCTTCTAAGTACATATCTTAGGCTAAAGAGTACAGCAAACAGAGGTATGACAAAACACACATGTAACCAAACTTCAAAGAAGGGGATCGAGTGTTAGTATCTACACACAACTTTAATAACCTCAAGGGACCAAAGGAAATGAGGGACTCATTTATGAGACCCTTTGCCAGAATCAAATTGATATATAAAAATGCAGTGGAGGTTAGACTTGCAGAGAAATTCTCTAGGAAAAACCCAGTATTCCCCAAGAATTTGGTCAAAACCTACCTCGAGAAAGGAGAGGAGAGGTCCCCCTTAAGGAACAAGACCTACACCCCACAAGACATAGTGGAGGTGGAAGGCTCCCCTGGACCTGTGAAAAAGATCATCAGGAAGATCAGACTTAATGGTACAGAAGAGAGAAAATATCTGGTCATATTCAACAACCAAACAGAAGGTAAGAATAAATGTTTGGGAGAATATGCCATAAAAGATGGTAACCTTAACCTGGGAAGATTCAGACCCTCTAGGAGGGCTGAAAAGTCTCATCAATGATGAGCCTTTTTTGAAGAAGGGTATTTCATCCTGTTACTCAAAGCCAGAGCACAATCTTGACAGCAAAATACCATAAACCAATTGTAGAGCCAAGATACAACCAACACATGGAGACAAGCCAAACCAGCTCAAAAAGTATCAAAAGAAAGAGGAAACTCACCTCCTTTCAAATATACAAGTCCAAAAATTATAGGACAAGGAATGACAAAGTTATTCCTGCTCAAAGTTGTTGCTGAGCATAAACCTTGATTTTCACCTCTCATCTAAAATCCAGAGGGAGAGGATTAACCCCAGAAAATAGGTATTCTCATTGAATCTCTAAGTCAGGGCTATCTAATTGTAAGATGTGACTATGAAACTGATGATAATATCACTATTAATCATTAGTACTATGTCTGTTCTTATGAAATGTAATAATAAAATATTATTATAGCCACAATTAAATAATTAAAGAATTATTTGTTTCACGTGTTAAGCACTACTAGTGATTTTAACAGTGAGTAGGTAATTGTCTACAAGAATCAATTACAAGAAGAATTCAATAATAAAAACCTCTTTTATTAAAATAATAAAAAATTATTTTAATATATAATTATCTTTTGTAAGAATAATTATAAAGCTAATCCTTGAAGAAAAATATTACTAGAGAAAAACTTTAAGAATTGAAGATAAATGAATCACTAATACTCCAAAGAACTTATTGATAGATAAAAGTAGAGAAATTTGACGTAGAATTGTGGATTTAAGAGATCAAAATGATTTATAGCAAGATTACAACAATGTATAGTTGTATTCTATGATTTAACGTCTTTCTGATTGATTCTGAAAGATTTAAAACACTTAAGAATAGTTTAACTAATACTTACTTGTTGGTAACAATGATATAAAATGATAATAAGATGATGATGATACGGAAAAAACAGCAAGAGAAGGTCTCTTTTCAGTCAACAACAGCTCACAGAGGCGTGCCATAGATAAAACTGAAAAACCAATGAGTGAGAAAGCATTAAACCCTTTTTTATTAGTACTTACATCATCTGTTGTCATGTAAAATTGTCACAATTGCTTAATTGATGCTTTTACGTGACTACCAACCCCAATATGGTTAAGAATAAAAGGAGTAACATTTGTAAATATTCTTTTATTAAAAAGTAATCATTGATTTCCCAAAGCTATCAATGTTATTGACAATTTCATCACAGGTTGTATTTACTGTGAATTTTTGAAGATTCAGTGTTTCACGTAGAATAACCAAAAATGGACTGTAAGTAAAACATTGAATTTTACTAGTAAAACTGTAATTATTTTTGGTTTTACCATAGATGATACAGTTCTAGATTGGTCCTGAAAGTTTCAGAAAGATTCATTAAGAATTGTATTTTTAATGAATTTTTTAATTTTAACCTCATTTCTACGTAGAATTGCAAATATTAGTGTTTGACTGGTTGCTATGAGGTAAATCAATGGATACAAGTCCAAAAATGGTTTTAATTACTCTTTTGGGTCTTATCCATGGAAAGTCATTAGTAATTGATGTGGTTACAGGAGTGTAAGTAGCGCTTTACCTCCTTGGCACGTCAAAATAGCAGGTTATTTGCTATTTTCTGGTGTTTTACAGTAGTTGTAACTTGGTAACCAAGTTCCCAAAGAGGTTTAGCTTACAAATTGGGTCAAGATCAGCCATGGAACCAAGCTTTGGAGCTAACCACGCCTCTGGGGCCTCAGAAGTTGGCTACTCTGGCTCTCTTTGATGTCTTTTGTCCCCCTTGCTTATTTTTCACGTGAAAATAGAAATTTAAGCTTCAAGTGAGATATCCACTATAGGTGTACCAAATGTGCAAGTAAGAATACCATAATATTAAGTGCTCAAAACATGTATAACACTATTCTTAGTGTATATGTAACATGAGATTTCTCACTTTCCCATTATTTTGGTGTAAAATCAAGAAAAACAAAAATTTTCACAGATCTTTTATGTGGTATTAATGATGTGGTGTTGAAGTATTTTCCATATTACCACCTCAAAGAGTGAATTTGAGCTTATTCACTCTATGGAGCTACCCTAGGTGAATTTTTGTGTAGAATCCAAATCTGGCCTTAAATCCATGGATTTACTTACTCAATAAACAGTTATTCATCTTTTCTGAAATCAAAAAATGATGAATTTTGAATATATGCATGATTTATGAGTTATGTATAATTCAAAATATCTTTTTAAGATAATTGTGGCCTATTTGGGTATGTAAAATATACCTCAAGGCTCACATTCCCTCCCACCAAAAAATAAAATTGTACTACAATTTTATTAGTGATAAAAGAATAAGGCCCCAAAGGGGGTTAATTTCCACTGTCCAACCTCTTTACATCACTCAGATCGAGTAATTTAAAGCACATTTATAGACATATTCAGGCTTGTGGCCTTCTTTCATGTCTAAATCTTCTTAAGAGTTTATCTGAGTCAGGTATTTCTGATTCTGCCATACATTCATCTTCATTTACTGGATTTCTATTTCTGACAAGATATTCTCTTTGATTTTTACCCCTAAGTCTCCTTTCTTTAATGACTTTCTTTATCTTTTTGTCTTCATTCTGTTGCACCGGTGGTACAGTTAAAGGAGTTGGGTTTCTTAAAGGAAACAATTCTTTGTCAGCTGTGTCAGGATGATACTATGATAAAGGTATAACTAGGCTAATTACAACTTTAACTGTGTATGTGACACGGCAGAAAATGATTTTAAAAAAGATTTATAAGGGTTTTATAATAAAATAAAAGGGCTCTACTATTGAGGAATAGTGGTGGTGAGCGCTATTGAGAACCCTGGGTGCAGGCTTTATCTGTTGGATTACAATAATAGAGTCTACAATAATTAAGATTATAATTATACCTGATTATTAACCAAGAGTAAAACTGTTTTTGACAGTTTACTACGTAGGTTATTCAAGAGCAGGATGAGGAAAGGGTTTTGGCTGTGAAAAGCCCTCCTTTTATCCTGAAATTGAGGTGGAAAGGCTGCTAGACCTTTCCACGTAGAGGAAGTGAAGATTTTTCACTCTCCAGGACAGGCTTGTGGTTTTCAAACAGCCTGTATACCCTGTATTGGGCTCAGATGTGGTTTTGAAACCACATCTGGGCAGTTTTCACCAATACAGGGTGAAAATTTTCATCTGGGGACCTCACAGCCTGATTCTGACGTGTATGACGCGTAGAATGCTGTACAGAGACTGTATGGGACCCCAGTATTGACTGACATATGAGGTATTGAAGTAAAAACATGCTTCCTCGTCTATTTGACACCTCATATTCATGGTTATGGGATATTATCCCATGGTAAGGCTGTATCTGACAACAGGTGGGATTTTGACCTTAAAATGGTCATAACTCTGTCAGTTTTTGAGATATCAATCTCAAAGTTGGTTCATTGAATAGCCCTGTATGAGCTCTACACAATGGTACCCAACTTGACATGGCTATTATTAAATATTACAAAGTTATCCCATGTACAAGTATTTTTGTACAGTGGCGTGGTCTGGTCAAAAGCTGTATTAAGCTTGTTTGGCCAATAACTTCTGTTGTAGTTGAGTTATGAGGAAATGGAAGGCACCATCAGATAGCCCTGATTGTGCTCTTTCCAAAAAGACCCCACTTTAAGTATCTCACACTAAAACTGTAAAAGTTAGATGAGAGGTGAATGTTTTGTTCACCCTTATTTGGTCTGAATTTGACCATAACTCAAGTAATACTGGTGCTAGCTCAGTTTGGCTGGCACCATTGGATAGCCCTGGCTTAGAGCTTCATTTTGAATACCCATTTGATGGGGTTAAGCCTCTCCTTCTAGATTTTAGATGAGAGGTGAAAATTAAGGTTTATGCTCAGCAATAACTTTGAGCAGGAATAACTTTGTTATTTCTTGGCCTATGGTGATGGGACTTATATTTTCAGAAAGGGGTGAGTTTCCTCTTTCTTTTGATACCTTCTGAGCTAATTTGGCTCAGCTCCATGTTTTGGTGGTATCTTGGCTATACCATTGGTTTATGGTATTTTGGCTGTCATGCTTGTGCTCTGGTTTTGAGTCACAGGCTGACATACCCTCCCTCTAAAAAAGGCTCATCATTGATGAGACTGTTCAGTCCTCCTAGAGGCTCTGAATCTCCTTAAATGAAGGTTCCCATCTGGTATGGCATCCTCTGCCAACCATTTGTCTTTTTCAGCTGTCTGGTTCTTGAATCTGACTAGATATTGTCTCTGATCCTTCCCATTAAGTCTGATTTTTCTGGCCCTTATGATTTTACTCACAGGTCCAGGAGAGTCTTCTACTTCCACTATTTTTGGTGGAGTGGTGCTCTTCTTCCTGGAGGGGAATTTATCCTCCCCTGTTTGGAAGTATGGTTTCACCAGGCTTACTGGAAAGACTGGGTGTTTCCTAGAAAACTCCTCAGTGAGCTTGACCTCTACTGCATTCTTCCCTATCAACTTAATGATAGTGAAGGGCCCTACAAATGAGTCTCTCATTTTCTTGGGTCCTTTGAGATTGTTAAAGTTCAGTGTAGACACTAACACCTGGTCCCCTTCCTCGAAGTCAGGTTCCATATGTGATTTATCCCACCTCTGTTTATTGTACTCTTTGGCTTCAGCTATGCATTTGGCTGCAGTATCACAGGCTTTCTTCCACGAATCATGGAAGTCTTTGGCTGTGGGGTGGATGGTCAGAAGATTCTTCTTCAAGTGATCCACAGGTAACAGGGGATTCCACCCTTTCTCTACCAGTGCAGGTGTTTTTCCTGTGGTAGAGTGTTGGCTTGTATTATAAGCCAGTTGGACTGCTGGTAAGAGGGTGACCCAATCATGGGTATATCCCTCATGGTCCTTATATTCCATTCCATAGGCACAGAACCTCCTGAGGATGTCCTCCATTGTTTGGATCATCCTCTCAGCTAGGCCATCTGTTTGTGGATGGTAAGCTGTGGAAAAAGCAAGCTTGGTGCCTAGCATGTCATATAAATTGGTCCAAAATTCAGATGTGAATTTTGGGTCCCTGTCACTAATTATGATCTTGGGGACTCCACAGGTGGATATGATGTTATTCCAAAATAACAGAGCAGTGTCCATGGCTGTGTCCTCTTTATGGCATGGTAGACATCTCATGCTCTTGCTGAACCTATCAACTATGATTAGGCAGGCATTGTAGTTTTCTTTGCCTCCTGGGACAAGTCCTGTGACCCAGTCCATGTTGATGGTTTCCCATGGGTGTTTGGGTTCTTCTATGTGTTGAAGCAACCCATATTTCTTCCCATGTTTTCTATTTGCCTTTTGGAATCTTTCACAAGTGTTGATGTATTCACTCAACTCTTGCTCCCACTTGGGCCACCAAGCTGTGCTTGCTACCCTTTCTTTAGTCCTGTCCTCACTCATGTGTCCCATATAGGGGCTGTCATGGCATTCCTGCAGGATTAAAGAGATGTGGTATCTGTCTATCACTGTGAGTGCACTGGTGTGCTTTTCTCTGTGATAAATCAGGCCATCTATAAGGAAGAATTTATTGTCCTTATAGGCCCTCAACCAGGGTTCCTCCAGCTGGGTTTCCAGTTCTGGGCTCCTGTATTTTTGTTGAAGGAGTTGGAGTAGTATGCTACACTGTTTGTGTTTAGCATAAGATTTCAGTACTGCATTGAAAAATTCATTGTGCAGTTCTGAGGAACTTATTCCCAGTATGGGGGTTTCTTTCCCTTCTGAATCAGTGTTTCCACTGTCAAGGGTACCACTCCCTGGTGCCCATTCAGAGAATCTGAAGTTCTTCTTCCTATTTATTTCCATAAAATGGATAGGAATGTTTGCAGCAACTTCAGGGTCATAAGCTGGATTGCTTTTGACATTGTCCAGTGGCCATCTGCTAAGGCCATCTGCATTGGTATGGCTTTTACCTTCCTTGTATATGATGGTCATGTTCCCTCTATACTCCTGGATGGCTATTTGCCATCTCAGCATGTGTCTATTAGTAGTCTTCATGTTTAGTAAAGACTTCAAGGCTGTGCAGTCTGTGTAGACTTCAAAGACTGCACCCTCCAAATAATAATGGAGTTTTTCTAGAGCACAGACTAGGCATAGACATTCTGTCTGGGTGGCCCCATACCTGGCTTCTGAATCTTTCAGCTGCCTGGAGATGTAACATATTACACCTTCTCTTGGTTCACCATCCACAATTTGTCTTTGGTGAAGGGCTGCTCCTAGGCCTTGACTGCATGCTGCATCTATGTATAACTTGAATGGTAGTTCAAAGTCAGGTAAGATGAGCACAGGTGCATTAGTGAGTTCATATTTGATCCTCTCATATGCATCCCTTCTTTCCTTGGTAATTTCAAAAACTACATCGTTTGAGCATAACTTGTATAAACTACTAGTTATGTGTGCAAAGTTTTTGATGTGGTTTCTATAGTAGCTAGCAAATCCAAGGAAAGATTGCATCTCTTTGATGTTCTTTGGTACTGGCCTTTGCAGTACTGCTGCTACTTTGTTCTGGTCAATTGCCAGACTAAGGCCTGAGACTTTATTTCCTAGAGCTAGTAGCTCTTGTTGGCCAAAATTACACTTTTTGAGTGAAATTTTCAGATTGATGGGTGTACATTTACTTAGCACTCTGTGTATGTATTGTACATGGTCTTCCCATGTTCCTGAGTATATAATGATATCATCAATATATACTACCATCCAGCCTTCCATTATTTCTTCTTGAAATATGGTGTCCATCATCCTTTGGAAGTGGGCTGGTGCATTTTTGATGCCAAATGGCATTCTGGTATACTCATATATGCCCATATGGCATATGATTCTGAGTAATTTAATGGAGTTTGGTTTAACTCCATTTTGGTGGAAGCCCTTCATACAATCCATCTTGGTTATGTATTTGGCTTTGGCTAGCTTATCCAAGGCATGAGGTATCCTTGGTATAGGGTACCTGTCTGCTTTTTTGTAGTTGTTCAGGGCTCTGAAGTCTCCACACAATCTAGACTTGCCATCATGCCAGGTGATCAGGACAGGAGTGGTGATTTCCACTATTTCATTATGTCCAATCTTCCTAATGACATCCATGTCCAGGAGTTCATTGATATGTTTCTCAATCTCTTTCCTGGTCTCCAGACTTGCTGGGTAAGGAGGTCTCCTTAACATGGGTGGATAAGGCCTTTCCACATCCAGATATAGTTCTATATCATGGCCTTTGATCTTGCCTAATGGTTCTTCACCAATGGCAAATGCTGGTCTATTCTTCCTCAGCATCTTCAGTAAACTTAGTTTTTGTTTACTGGTGAGGGTAGTGCTAAACTGTCCCTCTCTGAATTCTTTCAGAAGTTCTTCCAGTGGGTCCTGAGAAGATATCTGGTATATATCAAGAGAAAATTTCTTTTCCTTGTTAGTACCAATGGTAATATGCCTATTTTTACTATTGTAAATATCTATGCCATACATCCTCTGGTAATCTGTTCCCAGTAAAAACCCTTGGATGTGGGCATCTTCAAGCACTACAAACTCTGGGTTGAGTCTGATATTACCTTTTCTGTGGGGTATAATCATCTCTTTGATAATTGTCCCAATAGAGGTCATCTTTCCAGATGCACTCTTAAAGTTCTTTGCCCTGGTGGGCAAAAGTTCTTTTTCCCAGTTTGGGAAGTGGTTATCCAGATAATTTTTGGCCACTATGGAGCAGTGTGCTCCACTGTCAATGATCAGTGGGTGCTGAGCATTGTCAATACATACAGTCATTTTTGTGGCTGTTCCATGTATATATGCCATTCCTTTGGTTGGTGTGACTAGGAATGTTTGTGCATCTTGTGTGTGTTTACACAAGTTTTTGTTGGCAGTGTCTTGTGGCATGCCTGCTTCCAACTGTATATCCTGGATTTCTAGTGGGGTTTCCCCTTGGTATTCCACTAGAAATTCCTCTCTTGGGTCTTGATCCTCATCAGATGGTTCTCTGATGGCATCTCCCATAGAGTCTGATTCAGAATCCTCTGTTGGGGGTTCTTCTTCAGGGACTTTTTCTATAGCATAGACTTTCTTCTTTGCTTTGGGATAGTTGTTGGCATAGTGGTCTGTTGAACCACAATTGTGACAAGAATTCTTTTTCTTTGCCACTTCTGCCACTCTTTCTCTGGGTTTGTCTTTAAACTCCACCCTGAAAGGTTGTTTCTCTTTGAAACTGTTGCTTCTATATGGGGTGAATTTCCCTATATTAGTCCTTTTCCTTATGTCTTGTAAGGTATTGGCTATATCATCTAGAGTGCAATTTTGGTTGCATCTGCACTTTACTGCATGCTCTAGTTCTCCTGGCAGTTGTGTCAGAAGTTTATGATTCCTCATTTGAATGTTCATTTGAGGATCAATGGCTTTAAGTCTTTTAGACTGTCTAAGACACCACTCATATGGATCTTTGTCCACAGAGTATTTGTCATTTTCAAATGACATGGTCTTTTTCCATATCCAAGTTCCATTACTGTACTTTTGGATTATTTGACTCTTCCACCATGGCCAATTTCTTCTGCCATGGATTTCTTTCATTTCTGTGTACCATATACTTGCATGACCTTTAAATGCAGTATTCAGTCTAGCAGTAATCCAGTAATCTGGTATGCTTGGTACATCAATGAAGAGTCCATCAATATAATCTATGAGTTCCATATGATCATATTCTCCTGATCCAGAGAATTTGGGCCAGCTTGAGACCTCAGGAAGCTGTTTCAAGGCTTCCTTCTCTGAATAAGACATGCCATCTCCATCCTGATATTGTGATGGAGATCTTGCCTTATTCAACAACATGGCATCTGGTTTGATGTCATCTGGTTGATATGGATTCTCCATAGCTTGGCCTTGTGGTTGGGGCTTTAAGCTATGGTAGGCATCAAACAATTTGTTGATGTCTTGGTTCAGACACTCCCTGTCCCTGCTACTATAGTGTTGTTCTTCAGAGACTTGGTTCAGTCTCTTGTTGGTTTCTTCAGAGGCTTTGCTCAGTTGAGCATATCCTTCCTGAAGGTTTTTAACTATCTGCTCCAATGAGGCTTGAGTTTTTCTCATCCTCTCTTGGGCAGCTGCAAATTCTGTAGCCTGCTTTGCAGATTGCTCAGCATATTGGGACATTTGTAACCACAGTGTGTCACTGTTGATGTTACTCTCAGATGTGATAATGTTATTTTCAGTCTGAGTGGGGGTAATGTTTCTATTACTAGGACTACTGATTCTAGAGTGGTTTACAACTACTTCTGGTTCTTGTGTACTTCTTTTACCAAATCTAACAGCTTCTGGATCATGGGGTCTGACTCTTTCCTCCTCTGGTTGAAGGAAGCTTTGTTCTTGCCCTTGTTGCCTTGTCTTCTCCTGGAAACTTCCTGGAATTGTGAAGAATGGTGACTCTTGGCCACTGATCTGCTGGTTTCTGAATGGTGTGAAGCCACTGGAGAGCTGATTTGGCATGCTCCTTGTGAACCTGAAGGAATCTGAGTAGGCCCTGTCTGGGTTAACTGTTCTTCTATAGCTTGGATAGTGGCTTGATTCTCCCTTATCCTCTGTGCCCTTGCCTCCAGGAGTCTGTGCTGCCTGGTAGGATTCCAACCCTTGGTGATTACCATAAGGTCTTTGAAGTCTATCTCTTTGAGACAGATCTTCTGGCAACTTGATCCCAGTTCTGCCCAGTGAGTTGCTAGGTTGAACCTCTTGTTGTCCATGCTCCATTGAAACAAATCTTTGAGGAGTTGGTGGATTTGAAGAACTTGATCCATATCCTTCCAGTCCTCTGGTTTGAGGTTTCTGTTGAATTGGAGTGTGAATGGCAAGGTTGATATTATCACCCTCATTGTTTTGCCATCCACCACTGTGTCCAATGTGTCTTCTTTCAGGTCTTCTGGTTCTAGACATTCCTGCTCTATCCTCTGGCTGGTTCCTTTGGAAGCCAAGGTCTCTGAGGTATGCAGGGGACATATCAGTGTTTGCAAGCAGTCAAAACTTTATGTTCTTAGGGTATTTACCTTTGACTGTGCCTTGTACAAATTTGTTATCTGCTGATTTGGGCAGTTTGCCTTTGGAGGTTACAACTGGGTTAATAATTGTAATCTTCCCTGTACAAGTGGTTAAGGTTGGTTTACCTTGTATTGAAGCAGAGTTTCGTGGTTTTCTACTCCTCTGAGTGGCTATTGGTGTCCACTTCTTGGCTGTAATGAGGCCTTCACTAAGCCTTTTTCCTTTACCCTTGCTGCCCTCTGGTTCTGAGGGTGTCACTGGTGTGTTGGCCTGTGACTGGGTTTCAAGTGGGATGTAGTTTTCTTCCACTGAATCAAGACAGGAAAAAGAGGGCTTATGTCATTTAAGACTTCTTAAAAGGCTGGTTTTGCACGTCTAAGAATGGCCTCTGGGCTTGTATATTATTACAATATGCCCTTGTATGATGACAGTGTAATTGAATTAACAATTTCACGTCAAAAATACAGCTTATGGTGCCCTGTCACACTGTTTGTGTGCCAGTATCCCACAGATACACTTGTGGTTTGCAAGTGTACTCTGTAAAAGTGGTTTGTACACAAGTGTTATTGAATTAACAATACACTTGACCACGCCTCAACTGATGGTTTTTCAGTCAGAGGTGTCCTTATTCAGTCAAGAATACAGGACTTTATTGATGGCTTATGTGTTTTTATATACAAAACACGCCAAAAATAATCAAATTCAGTGGGTATTAGCCACGTGAATAATACTCTTTAAAATATGAGTATGTATAAAAAAGAATAAATATATATAATATATATATTTAAATAAAGAAATTACGCCTAAAAAACATAAAAACAATGGTTAATAAGTCATAAAAAAGAGAAAAGACTTACTTGTAAGGTCCAAAAAGTCAAAAAAAACACGGCCAGGCCCCCAAAATGTCAGGATGATACTATGATAAAGGTATAACTAGGCTAATTACAACTTTAACTGTGTATGTGACACGGCAGAAAATGATTTTAAAAAAGATTTATAAGGGTTTTATAATAAAATAAAAGGGTTCTACTATTGAGGAATAGTGGTGGTGAGCGCTATTGAGAACCCTGGGTGCAGGCTTTATCTGTTGGATTACAATAATAGAGTCTACAATAATTAAGATTATAATTATACCTGATTATTAACCAAGAGTAAAACTGTTTTTGACAGTTTACTACGTAGGTTATTCAAGAGCAGGATGAGGAAAGGGTTTTGGCTGTGAAAAGCCCTCCTTTTATCCTGAAATTGAAGTGGAAAGGCTGCTAGACCTTTCCACGTAGAGGAAGTGAAGATTTTTCACTCTCCAGGACAGGCTTGTGGTTTGAAAACAGCCTGTATACCCTGTATTGGGCTCAGATGTGGTTTTGAAACCACATCTGGGCAGTTTTCACCAATACAGGGTGAAAATTTTCATCTGGGGACCTCACAGCCTGATTCTGACGTGTATGACGCGTAGAATGCTGTACAGAGACTGTATGGGACACCACTATTGACTGACATATGAGGTATTGAAGTAAAAACATGCTTCTTCGTCTATTTGACACCTCATATTCATGGTTATGGGATATTATCCCCTGGTAAGGCTGTATCTGACAACAGGTGGGATTTTGACCTTAAAATGGTCATAACTCTGTCAGTTTTTGAGATATAAAGCTCAAAGTTGGTTCATTGAATAGCCCTGTATGAGCTCTACACAATGGTACCCAACTTGACATGGTTATCATTAAATATGACAAACTTATCCCATGTACAAGTATTTTTGTACAGTGGCGTGGTCTGGTCAAAAGCTGTATTAAGCTTGTTTGGCCAATAACTTCTGTTGTAGTTGAGTTATGAGGAAATGGAAGGCACCATCAGATAGCCCTGATTGTGCTCTTTCCAAAAAGACCCCACTTTAAGTATCTCACACTAAAACTGTAAAAGTTAGATGAGAGGTGAATGTTTTGTTCACCCTTATTTGGTCTGAATTTGACCATAACTCAAGTAATACTGGTGCTAGCTCAGTTTGGCTGGCACCATTGGATAGCCCTGGCTTAGAGCTTCATTTTGAATACCCATTTGATGGGGTTAAGCCTCTCCTTCTAGATTTTAGATGAGAGGTGAAAATTAAGGTTTATGCTCAGCAATAACTTTGAGCAGGAATAACTTTGTTATTTCTTGTCCTATGGTGATGGGACTTATATTTTCAGAAAGGGGTGAGTTTCCTCTTTCTTTTGATACCTTCTGAGATAATTTGGCTCAGCTCCATGTTTTGGTGGTATCTTGGCTATACCATTGGTTTATGGTATTTTGGCTGTCATGCTTGTGCTCTGGTTTTGAGTCACAGGCTGACAAGCTGGTTGGTAAGGCTTTATCAAGCTGACTGGAAAGGTGGGGTGTTTATTTTCCAATTCACCACTCAATTCCACTTGAACTGAATTGGTTCCATGTAAAGCAACAATAACAAAAGGTTCTACATAAGAATCTTTAAGTTTCTTTGGGCCTTTGATATTATTAAAATTCAACGTTGAAACTAAAACTCAGTTGCCTACTTTGAAGTCTGGTACTTTATGACCCTTGTCCCACTTCTGTTTTGCATAATTAAAAGCATCTTCCATACTTTTTTTTGCATGAAGTCTTACTTTATCAAGCATTATTTTGAAGCTGGAAGCTGTAGGATGAATTTCAATCAAGTCTTTCCTCAGTGTGTCTGCTGGGAGTCTTCGATTCCATCCTTTCTCTAACATAGCAGGAGTTTGTCCTGTGGATGAATGGACTGATGTCTTATATGCCAATTCTAATGCAGGTATCAGAGTGCACCAGTCATGGGTAAAGCCATCTGAGTCTTTGAATTCTAATCCATAAGCACAGAATCTCCTGATCATGTCTTCTAAAGTCTGAATCATCCTCTCTTCCAGCCCATCTGTTTGAGGGTGGTATGCTGTAGAGAATGATAATTTAGTCCCAAACAATCTATGAAGATTGGTCCAAAGTGCAGATGTGAATTTAGGATCTCTGTCACTTATGATATTCTTAAATAATCCTGTATGAGAAATAACTCTACTCCATAAAAGAAGAGCTGTATCAATAGCAGTGTCATCTTTATGACATGGTAAGAATATGGGAGTTTTGCTATATCTGTCTACTCTGACTAAACAAGCATTATAACCTGTGTCACCACTTGGAGAAAGTGCTGTGACCCAATCCATGTGAACAACTTCCCATGGGGATTTTGGTTCTTTAATATGGATCATAAGTCCAAATTTCTTGCCTGTACTCCTGTTTGCTTTTTGGCATCTGTCACAGGTATGGCAATATTCAATGGTTTCTTTTCTCCAAGATGGCCACTATGCACAGTTCCTCACTTTTTTGAGTGTTCTGTCTTCTGACAGGTGTCCAGAGTAGATACTATCATGACATTCATGAAGAATGGTATTGATAAGTAATCTACTGCACAATGTCATAACAAAAGAATGTTTTGTTCTGTGGTAAATGATCCCATCAAACAAGTGAAATCTTCCTTCTGAATAGGAATTTTTCCAAACTTCATCAAGTGCATTAACTAAAGATGTATCCTTGCAGTCTTTATCTAATAAAGAAGTCAAGATATGGCAATTCCTGTCTTGTTTATAAGATTCTCTGACCTCCTCAAAGAATGCAGTCCCAATATCAGTTATGTTAATCCCTTCAATTGCAATCTGTGGTTCAGCTTCCAAAGGTACATGAGCTGGGTTATCAGGAGTGTTGGCTAAAGCCCATCTACTAAGTCCATCAGCATTCTTGTGAATGTTTCCTGCTTTATGAACTATAGTCATGTTTCCTCTATATTCTTGAATAGCTATTTGCCATCTCAACATATGTCTGTTGGGAGTTTTCATGTTAAGAAGTGATTTTACTGCACTACAGTCAGTTATCACTTCAAAAACACTGCCATCAAGGTAATAGTGTAATTTCTCAAGTGCCCATACCAAAGATAAGCACTCCATTTGGCTTGCACCATATCTGGCTTCTGTTGGTTTGATTTGTCTTGAGATATAACAAACTGGTCCTTCTGTAGGTTTGTCATCAATAATTTGGACTTGATGTAGGGCTGCCCCTAATCCATCACCACATGCATCAATGTACAACTAGAAAGTAATTTTCCAGTCAGGCATGAGGAGTAAAGGTGCTTCTGTAAGGCCTTTCTTTATTTTCTCATAAGCTTTAATTCTCTCCTGTGTCATCTAAAATACAGTCTGTTGATCACAGATTCTATAGAGTGATTTGGCTAGAATTGCAAAGTCTTTTAAGTGTTTCCTATAGTAACTAGCAAATCCAAGAAAAGACATCATTTCTTTCTTATTCTGGGGTATTGGCTTAAGTAGCACTTCTGCCACTTTATTCTTGTCAATACCCAAGCTTAAACCAGTAACAACATGTCCTAATAATTTAAGTTCTTCAAAACCAAAGTTGCATTTCTTAAGTGAAATTTTCATATTCACTTCTGCAACTTTGTGGAGTACTTTTGCAAGTCTTTCAAGGTGCAAAGACCATGAGTCAGAATATATGATAATATCATCAATATAAATGATAAGCCATCCTTCAGACAATTCTGTGGGGAAGATGGTATTCATCATTCTTTGATAATGAGATGGAGCATGTTTAATGCCAAATGGCATTCTAAGATACTCAAAAATACCACAGTGAGTGATAATTCTAAGTAATTTCTCAGCTTCAGGCGTCAAAACATTTTGATGGAAGCCTTTCAATGCATCCATTGATGTTATATACTTGTCTTTAGACAATTGAGTCAAGGTTTCTTGGATTCTAGGGATTGGATACCTATCTGGAACTGTGTAGGTATTCAAAGCTCTAAAATCTCCAACCATTCTTGACTTATCATTATGCCAAGCAATGATAACAGGTGTTGTCACTTCAACCTCCTCATTATGGCCTACTATCCTTAGTACACCAAGTTGAATTAATTCTTGGATATGTTTCTCCAAGGTTTCTCTAGCTCTGGGACTGGCTGGATAAGCTGGTCTTCTAAGTACTGGGAGATATGGTCTGTCAATATTAAGAGTAATATCAACTTCATGTCCTCTTATAGCACCTAATGGTTCATTATCAGAGGCAAATGCAGTATTGTATGTGTATAACACGTCAATAAGTTCATTCTTCATTTTTGGTGACAATGATGGATTAATTTGTGCTTCAACAAGTTGTGTGCACACAAATTCTTCCTTATAAGTATCTTTCTCAGAAGATACTACTGATATTTGCTTTGGCATATTGGAAAAAGCAAATTTCTGTCTTTTGTTATCCCCAATTGTGAAATATCTGTATTTATGGTTATTGATGTTAATACCATAAATACTTAAGTAATCATTTACAAGAATGATATGTTGAGATGTGCAGTTGTCCATTACTACAACCTCAGCTTTCATTCTTATACTTCCTGTTGGATGGGGAAATACAAGAATAGTGTCTAATATACCCAAAGGGTACATATTGGTACTGGCACTACTAAATTGTACACCTTCTATTGGTAATAGATAGTTTTTACATTCAGTAAGTATAGCTTGGAGATAATCTTTGCCTACACAAGTGCAAAATGCTCCTGTATCCAAATTGAATCTGGCTTCAACATTATTCATCAGAATTGATGTGATACAAGATGCTCCAGAAGTACAACCTTTTCCTTTAGCAGGTTTGGTTTTACACATTCTGGCATCCTGAACATTAATAAGGTTGTAGCAATCTTCACTATACTGTGGCAAGTGGGTATGGACTTCAGTGACTTCAAAGAAAGCTGTGATGTTTTCAATGGGATAGTCCTCCACTGGTGTATCTTCAGAGATTGTGAGCCTTTGAGATATGACCACATATCCAATAAGGTCACAAAAAGGATTAATAATAATTATACCTTTAATATAATTATATTAAAATTAATTAGAATAATTATACACTAAAAATAATTACTCAAATATACAAAAAATACCATAAATTGGTACTAAAATTGGTTTAACTTAAAAACCAATGAATGAACATGTGAAATAAATTATACCATTGGATTCCCCATGGAAAAATACACATATACCACTTTTATGGCATATCTGTAAAGTCAATATTTAAGGAATTATAAGGTATAATACCTTATAAAAACCATAAAACCTTATTTATCTCAGAAACTAATGAAACAACATGTAAAATAAATTGTACCAGTGGATTCCCCACAAAAATCCACATATAAAACAATTAATAAGCTAATTCCCAAAATCAATACTTAAGGAATTATCCTGAATATATGCACTTTTTTGGTCAACGCATATATTCAGTGATCATAGCTAATATCTTCTAAAATATACATGATAGAATGATGAACCAAAAATAAAGTTACCACGTAATTACTGTAAGAACACAGATATGAACTTTATTTTACAAGTTATAAACAAGGTTAAAACCTATGATGAAATATTGATAAAAATCAACAGAGCTGTTGACCACTTTGTTGTGAAAGTGCTCCAAACTTAAAAAAAAATACACAGTTGGATTCTACTAGTTCATTCGTGAAGAATGATGTAATTTTTATTATTAAATTCAGGGTATAACCCCCTGAAATCAAGGTTTGAAGTTTAAAATATTGAATTTCGACAGAAAAGATGAGTTACAAGAAAAATCATCAAAATTAGAGTTTTGATGATGTAATGAAAAGCTCTTGGCAGCATAATAAGGTTATGTCAGGCTATCAGAATTCACTCTCTTAATTGCTGTAGCGTGAAAACCTTACACGTTATTGAGGATCAAAGTTTGAGCTTAAATTGAGCTGTTATGATCACATACTGTAACCTTAAATTAAGTTTAACAGTCTTAAGAGTGATAAAATTGGTGAATACTATTAGTTTATGATTAAAACCAATAAAATCCACGAAATTTGGGGTTCTGCCAAGCCTCTGATGTCATCACACTTAGAGTTATAGTGATAACTCTAAATAATGGTGCAATAATGATGTAATATGGTTTGATCATGATGTAATCACCCTCAAACCTTAAAATATTGATCAATTCCAGTGGATATGATCAGTACACGTCTACTAGAAGCCTGTTGGACTCTAGAAGGGAGGTATTTACTATAAATAGAGCTCTTTTTACTCTGTTTTCCCCTCAGACGCATCAAAAACATTAAATCAATTAAATCAAAGGTAATTTCTTTATTCTTTATATATAAAACTGTTATATTATTAAAGACCAAAGACCACCTTGCTATAATCATCTCTTTTGACGTGGTTAAATCATTTATTTAATTGTTTTTGTTAAAAATCTCTCTAAAACTCATTTCCACGTAAAAATCCAGAATAATTTGTAATTTTCTTTATTTTTATTGTAAATACAATTTGAAAAGGTTGTATTTATATTTTTTGGCGTAAAATACTTCAAAATTATTATATTAAGTGTTAAAAGTAGGTTATTTTCTCTTATTATAATGATTTCTCTATTATTACTCTTTTAATAATTCTTTAATTAATATAAATAGTATTTATATTAATTCATAACTTTAATATTGGTAATATTATTGTTATTAATTGTTTTTTATTAATAAAAAACAATTTTTTACGCCTTTATTATTTGTTGGTAACAATAATAAAGAGCTTTTTAATATATTAATTATTTTATATTAATATATTTATTTATTATATTATATTTTCATAATATAAATTATATTATTATATTTATTTAATAATATAATTATTTTACGCCATAATAATAATAATTATTCATTATTATTATATTTTTAATCTTATTTATTCAATTTATAAGGACATTCAGAGTACAATAAGTAATAAATTAGTAATTTTTACTTATTGTTTCATAGTCAAACCTTACAGAGATGGAAGAATCTTGATCAGATTCTTCCTTCTCTTCAGTACACTGAACTTCTTCAATGACTTGAAATTCATTGATTTTTGTCTTTTTTGTGCAAGTGTTGGCTAAATGTGAAGTGCTTCCACATTTATGACACTTTAAGACAGGTTTTTCTGGTCTATTATCCTCTCTGGGAATCTTAGAGGTCATCTTGGATTCTGTTGGGATTTTAGACCAAGTTTTACCAATTCTTGCTCTGGCAATGATATCTTCCATAGCATTAATGTAGTCTTCTGTTGAACAGGGTTCCACACATCTGCGTTTGATAGCATGTTCCAATTCTCCTCCACACTTTCTTAATATTTTCATATTAATCATAGTGTCAGACATATCTGGTTGTAAAGCAGATAATCTGTCTTTTTGTTTGAAGAACCAAGTAAGTGGTTTATCTTTCTCTGAGTTAAAAATGGCACTTTCAAAGGCATTTTCTATTTTAAATCTCCAAGAGTTGTTGGCCCATTTGGTAATCACTTCAGATTTCCACCAAGACCAATCATGTTTACCATGATCAATCCTCATTTTGTAATACCATTTCTTTGCAGTTCTGGTAAACAGACAATGTAATTTTCCCACTATGATTTCATCAGGTATATTAAAGTCTTCTTGCAACATATCAATAGTCCTGATGAATTAAATGTGGTTGTATTCTCCTTCACCAGAGAATGATGGCCATTCTTCTATTTTGGGAATATCTCTTGCAGAGTAGGCATTTTCTCCCAAGAATGGGGTTAGACTTTCTTTAACAGAAGTTTTTTCTTCAGTTAAAGGTGTAGAATGTCTTGGAATATGTGGTTCATGATTCTTATGAATTTGTTCCACACTTGCAATTATTTCATTCTTCAACTTCTGCCTTTCACTGTCACTTTTTGCTAAGTGTATAGCAAATTAATTGGTATTCTCAACTATCTTCAAGACATGGTCTTGCAGAGTCTTAAGTTGATCATTCATTTTAAAAATGGAAAGATCTTCCATCTCATCATGCTGAACTTGGCACATGTTTTCAATTCTTCTGCAAGAATTGGTAATTGAGTCAAGTCTGGAATTTGTCACTTGGTGCAATTCAATGTATTTCTTGTCATTTTTCTTTAAATCAACTATATCTGATGCAATTTTAGTTAACTTTCCATCAAGTTTACCAATTTCTACATTAATACTAGTCTGTACACCAATTATTTTCGTGGAAAGTTTCTGTTCATCCTTTCCTGCTCTTTGGCTGTGAATTCCATCAGAGTCCTGGCCATATTGAAAACACTGTCCATGGCTGAAGGCTCCAATTTGGGGATCCTGTACCCTTGTGGGTAAGGTCTGTGCCAATTGGCTTTGCCTTTTCCTTTGCCTTGATGGTTCTTGGACCTTTCTGCTTCTTCTGAGGTCCCTTGGGCTTGTCCTTGGACACTTCTGGAGCTGGTGGACGCCACTGGTGCCTCTGTCTCCAAAGCTGGAGTCATTTCCAACTCTTTCTTCTGGTCTATGGATAAAAGACTTTGGTTCTTCAACCAATTCTTTATCTTTTTGACCTTGTCTTTGCAAGACAGGGGGCTCCAACCTCCTGAGAGTTCTATGGTCTTCTCCTGATCAAGAAAGATCTTGATGTGTAAGTAGGGGTTCATGGCCCCCTGCCAAAGGCTTGGGCAGATTTCCCACTCTTCCTCTTTGGCTGCTCTGAACCAATTCTTGTACTGGCATTGATATATTTCTATTGCTGCCACTTGAAAATGGTTTAGCCCTGGAAATAATATCATGAATTAGTTCAGGCTCAGAATTCACGTCAAAATCTGTTGGTACAGACCTTGGGGAATGGGGGGAAACTCTGGCATCCCCCAGATGTGTCTTTCCTGTGGAAGATT
Organism: Austropuccinia psidii; assembly: GCA_023105745.1. Classification (NCBI taxonomy): domain Eukaryota; kingdom Fungi; phylum Basidiomycota; class Pucciniomycetes; order Pucciniales; family Sphaerophragmiaceae; genus Austropuccinia; species Austropuccinia psidii. The sequence goes on along the minus strand of JALGQZ010000009.1, from coordinate 2,130,580 downwards.
TGGCACTTCTGGATTTGGTCTTGCCTCTTCCTTGTCCACATCCATCTGGTTGGACGGAATAGTTGCTTCCATTTCTGGTATGCACCATTTTTACGTCAATTTAAGGATAAAGAGTAAATTTAAAGATAAAAATGCACCTTTTGGTGGTAATTTATTCTTTTCTGAGTTAAATAAGGTGCCTCTTTTAGCAATTTGAACCTCAATACTTTCTTCAGATTCTGCTTCTGAAGATTCAGGACTAGTGATGTATCTTTTACTGAGTCTGTTGCCAGCTGCACAGTATTTGATTAAAGACACTTCAAGAGAAAATATGATAAAAGAAATTATTTTTTATGATTTAAGATATTTTAAAAGATTTTTTATAAGTTTTATTATTTTTTGATATTAAAAAATATTCTTTTCAAAGAAAAAAGTATTAAAATTTAAGAATTTGAATAAAAAAATTAAGTCAGAGTAACTCAAAGAATGATTTTATAAGTTTTTCGATGTGAAAAAGCCACGTGTAAAAACAGTACAAAATTGAACCAAATTCCTCAATGAAATAAGATTTTAAGACAATTTCAAAAATAAAAATAATTTTTTCTTTAAATTGAAGAAAAAAAATATGAAATTAATATATTTTAGAACTTACAAATATATTAATTAAGGGTACAAGGTTCAAAAAACACGGCCAGGCCCCCAAATGTAAGATGTGACTATGAAACTGATGATAATATTACTATTAATCAACAGTACTATGTCTGTTCTTATGAAATATGATAATAAAATATTATTATAACCACAATTAAATAATTCAAGAATTATTTCTTTCACATGCTAAGCACTACTAGTGATTTTAACAGTGAGTAAGTAATTGTCTACAAGAATCAATTACAAGAAGAATTTAATAATAAAAACTTCTTTTATTAAAATAATAAAAAATTATTTTAATATATAATTATCTTTTGCAAGAATAATTATAAAGCTAATCCTTGAAGAAAACTATTACTAGAGAAAAACTTTAGGAATTAAAGATAAATGACTCACTAATACTCCAAAGAACTTATTGATAGATAAAAGTAGAGAAATTTGATGTAGAATTGTGGATTTAAGAGATCAAAATGATTTATAGCAAGATTACAACAATATATAGTTGGATTCTATGATTTCACGTCTGTCTGATTGATTCTGAAAGATTTAAAACACTTAAGAATAGTTTAACTAATACTTACTTGTTTGTAACAATGATATAAAATGATAATAAGATGATGATGATACGGAAAAAACAGCAAGAGAAGGCCTCTTTTCAGTCAAAAACAGCTCACAGAGGCGTTCCATGGAGAAAACTGAAAAACCAGTGAGTGAGAAAGCATTAAACCCTTTTTGATTAGTACTTACATCATCTGTTGTCACGTAAAATTGTCACAATTACTTAATTGATGCTTTTACGTGACTACCAACCCCAATATGGTTAAGAATAAAAGGAGTAACATTTGTAAATCTTCTTTTATTCCAAAGTAATCATTCATTTCCCAAAGTTATCAATGTTATTGACAATTTCATCACAGGTTGTATTTACTGTGAATTTTTGAAGATTCAGTGTTTCACGTAGAATAACCAAAAATGGACTGTAAGTAAAAAATTTAATTTTACTAGTAAAACTGTAATTATTTTTGGTTGTACCATAGATAATACAGTTCTCAAATGGTCATGAAAGTTTCAGAAAGATTCATTAAGAATTGTACTTTGAATGAATTTTTTAATTTTTACCTCATTTCTACGTAGAATTGCAAATATTAGTGTTTGACTGGTCGCTATGAGGTAAATCAATGGATACAAGTCCAAAAATGGTTTTAATTACTCTTTTGGGTCTTATCCATGGTAAGTCATTAGTAATTGATGTGGTTACAGGAGTGTAAGTAGCGCTTTACCTCCTTGGCACGTCAAAATAGCAGGTTATTTGCTATTTTCTGGTGTTTTACAGTAGTTGTAACTTGGTAACCAAGTTCCCAAAGAGGTTTAGCTTACAAATTGGGTCAAGATCAGCCATGGAACCAAGCTTTGGAGCTAACCACGCCTCTGGGGGCTCAGAAGTTGGCTACTCTGGCTCTCTTTGATGTCTTTTGTCCCCCTTGCTTATTTTTCACGTGAAAATAGAAATTTAAGCTTCAAGTGAGATATCCACTATGGGTGTACCAAATGTGCATGTAAGAATACCATAATATTAAGTGCTCAAAACATGTATAACACTATTCTTAGTGTATATGTAACATGAGATTTCTCACTTTCCCATTATTTTGGCGCAAAATCAAGAAAAACAAAAATTTTCACAGATCTTTTATGTGGTATTAATGATTTGGTGTTGAAGTATTTTCCATATCACCACCTCAAAGAGTTAATTTGAGCTTATTCACTCTATGGAGCTACCCTAGGTGAACTTTTGTGTAGAAACCAAATCTGGCCTTAAATCCATGGATTTACTTACTCAATAAAAAGTTATTCATCTTTTCTGAAATCAAAAGATGATGAATTTTGAATATATGCATGATTTATGAGTTATGTATAATTCAAAATATCTTTTTAAGATAATTGTGGCCAATTTGGGTATGTAAAATATACCTCAAGGCTCACACTAATTGTGCTAGCAAAACCAAGCTAGCACCAAAAATATTCACCTCCCATCTAACTTCTTATGTATTAGTGTGAGATACCAAAAGTGGGGTCATTTTTGCAAGAGAACAGTCAGGGCTATCTGATGGTGTCACACATTTTCCCATATATCATCTAGAACAAAGGGTTTGGGGAAAACAAGTTCCATACAGATTTTGAGAAAATCATATATCTGAATAACAAAAATTGAATATGGCATAGCTTTGCCATATTCAATGTTACCCATACCAAATGAGGTACCATTTTTTAGCTCACATCCAGTGCTAAATAACAAACCAAAGTTGAGCTTAATATCTCAAAAACTTGGAAAGCTATAGCAGTTTTAACGTTAAAATCCCAAAGATTGGCCAATACACCTTTACTGTGGGATCATATCCCATATGTATTATTATGAGGAGTCAAATAGATAAATAAGCTTGCTTATCCTTCAATACTGGGGTCTCTTACAGGGTCTGTGCAGCTTTCTATGCCTCACACTGTGGGAACTCCTCTTGTGTGGGATTAAAATGAGGCAGTACCTGGAGGGGGAAATTACAGGTAACTAGTTTTGAATTGCTAATAACTCCTGTAACCAAGGGTGGCAAGGGTGTATTGCCTGCCCCTCCTAAAATACTGAAAAAAATCTTCCTTGGAGCTCACAAACCAAAATAAAATTAGTAAGTGGCTTTACAACTGCAGAAGACAAAATTCAGCAGTCTCAGATCAGACCTATTCAATAAATAATATGAAAAATAATGTCAGTTATTTTGGTTAAATTTGAGATTTTAATGAAATACTTGTCTGTTTAATTTTAATATCTTTTTTTTAGTGAAATTGAGGTGAGTTGTTTCTTCTTGGTGATAATTCCTTTGTAGGATGGGTTATTTAAGGTTTTATGGAAAATTTGATTGGTGTTGATAAAGGTAATTTTGTCAAGGTATAGTTATAATAGAGTAAAATAATTTTTTAAAGGTTTGTTATTATTATTTTTTTTGAGAGTGGTTAATAATAAAATAGTATTTGTTAAATTTAAGAGGTAAGATTGTTTGATATTGGATTTTTTAAAGGGGTAAGTTACTTTTAAATCTTGCTAAATGAAGTTGATTTTACTAGTTAAATATTTTAATAGAGTAGTAACCCTAATCTTGGGTACCGGGTAATTTTTAATTTTATTTTTCTACTGGGCAAGTAATTTTACTATAATATACTGGACTACCTCCCAGGTGAGGGATGAATTATTCCTATGCTCCTACTTTGCAGTGGATATAATGTGCATGGGATATATTTGCATGGGGGGGATTTTGAAATTTGGGGGGAGAGAGCCCCTCTATTTATACCTTTTGGGAGCCCAGGGGGCCCTCCATGGGAGCTGTCTTTTTCCACTTTAATTCCTCTTGATTTCATCATGTGACTCTGTTTTTGGTGAGGACCTTTCTTGCATGGGTCAGGTGATTTAAGTTTTGGTGAATAATTTTTCTCTGCACAGCCTCCCTTCATCACATGATGGTCTTTTGGTGAGCTAATTATGATGTCATTTTCTTGGATTTTCCTTGCATGAATGAGGTGATTTCATTTGGGCTGAGGAGCTTTCTTGTGCACAGCCTTTTTTTTCTGTCACATGATATTCTGCTGATGGATTCAGTATCACATGATGAATTTGTATTTCCTTTGCACATGTCCTATTTTAGGTTGGGTAGAAGTGGCTGTGTAATTTATGCAGGTGTCATGTTTTTTTTCTTCTTTTTGAACTTTAAAATGAAGTCAGGTGATAACTTCTTGCACTGGTGAATTTACTGTTTTTATGAGATGATGTGATTTTTGATTTTGACACATGCTGTGCATAGTCATGTGGTTGAGATTTAATTGGAATTGTGTACTGCATGCAACCTGTTGTAACTAGCTTTGGTTTGCATGAGATATGAGTGGTGTAAGTAATTTTGATTCTGTTTCAAGGCTTTAAGTGGGGTTACTGTGGATATAAGATAAGGTACTCCTGGGGCTGTGTTGTAAATGAATTGCAGGAATTACATGGAGTTGAGCTTTGTATCATGTGACTTTTCTATTTTAAGTTCTAGGCTGCTGTGTAATTCATGCAGGTGTCCTTTTCTTGCTGCATGAGTCCTGTGGCTATAAGGGGGTGTAAATCTGGGTGGGGTGTGTAATTTAAACGGTGGTACATTATCTGTTGTAACTAGTTTGCTATATTAAACACATACACTTCCCTTTGGTGCCTGTGCCATGGTTTTATGAGTTAAATCCAGCTTCTTGCTGTAAAATTGACCTTTTGGTGTAAAATTTGATTGTAAGTCTGCCTGTAGGCTGGATTTACTGCTGTTTTGGGGTACTATGAGCTTGAGGCTGGTGAAAAAAAATGGTATGGAATACCACATCTTCCTCTCCATTTAATGCTGTCCCCAGCATTCCAGGTGAGAGCTCTCTATTCTTCATCTGATTCTGTGCTCTCCTCAAATACCTCTTCCTCATTTATTGGTTCATCTTCTTCACTTTGTTCTTCTTCTGTGTCTCCTTTTGTGTTTATAAACTTTCCTCTTGGGTAGAACCTCTTGACTTGAGATGCTGCAAATCTTCTTGCTAATTCTGTTCCATCAAGTTCCTCAAGTTCATATGGTCCATTGTTTATTTGTTTGATTACTCTGTAGGGTCCATTCCATTTGTTTTTGAAAAGTAGTCCCCAATTAGTTTCTATTGCTTTGTTGTAAACCAGGACCAAATCTCCTGGATTGAGTGGTGATCTTAGTTGGTGTGCCATTCTTCTATCCCAATATTTCATTGAGTCCTCCCTTGATTTTTTGAGTTTTTCTTCTGCTTTCCTTCCCATTTCTTCTTTCCCTTCTAATTGTTTAGCTCTGGCTTCCAGTAATTCCTCAATTGTGGATATTTTGTGCCATTCTACTGCTAAAAATGTTTTTGTTTCAATGTCAATTGGTAATACTGGTAGTTGTCCAAATTGGAGTTCATATGGTGAGAAACCAGCTGTCCTTTTAGTTGAGATTCTGTCAGCCAATGTAACCAAAGGTAGATATTTTTTCCATTTTCCTCCATTTTCTCCACACATCTTGACTAATGCATCTTTGAGTTGCTTATGGCCCCTTTCAACCATTCCTTGAGACTCTGGGTAATAAGGTGTGGTGACTCTGATCCTTGATCCTGATTTCTTTACTGCATCTTGCAATTCTTTTCCAAACTCTGGCCCCCCATCAACAGTTACTTCCTTTGGTGAGCCATACCTGCATATCCATTCTGACGTGAACCATTCTGAAACTGCTTTCGCTGTTAATTTGACTAGTCCAACTGTTTCTGGCCATCCTGAAAAATCATCTCTGGCTACAACCATATATTTCCATCTTCCAGATTTAATATGCACTGCATCCATGCTTACCCTTTCAAAGATTGTTGCTGTTGCTGTAGGCCTCCCTTATTCCCTTTGCAAGCTTTGACTTCTCTTTTGGCAGGCCAGGCAATATTGAACCCATTTCTTGACTGATTTCTTCATTCCTTCCCACCAATATCTTGCTTTAATTCTTCTGTAAGTTTCATTTTCCCCTCTGTGGCCCATGTTTTCATGAAGTGACTTTAAAATGTAGCTTTGAGCTTCTTGACTTGATAACACCAATTGAGGGTTTGGATTTTTTCTCCTTTTCAGTTGGCCCTCTTCCAAGAAAAAGTTGGGTGACCTTCTTTTAATCCTTCTAAACTCTTCATCTTTGCTTGATTGTGGTTTTTTCATTGTACTTAAGTATTCTTGCATTCTCTTCCAAAACCCTTCTTGTTTGGTTAGTACTTGTATTCCTGAAAAATGGAGTGAATTTACATTCTTAGCCCCAAATCCAGGGTGTGGCTTGATCCAATCTTCTTCTTCATCAAATTCTGGTGCATCTTCATCTTCTTCTTCTGAGTTTTTTGGTCTTCTGGATAGCCCATCTGGCATAGTGAAAGTTTTCCCTGGTTTGTGTACCAAATCAAAAGACAATAGTTGAATGAAAGCCACCCATCTTGTCATGGGGGCATTGGGTAAGAAAGGGGTGTTTATCATTTCAATTAAGGCCTTGGCATCAACCTGTAATTCAAAATGTTGTCCCCAAAGTATTGTTTGAAGCTTCTTGAGAATTCTTGCAACTCCACAGAGTTCCAATTTGTGTTGTGAGTATTTTGATTCTAATTTTGAAAAAGTTATTGATTCATATAATACTGGTCTGTCTTTTCCTTCTTTGTCTTCTTTAGTGAGTACTGCTCCTGCAGCAATGTAGCTTGAGTCTACTGCTAGCTTAATTTTTCCTGCTCCTTTGTCATAATCCAATTTCTTGAGAGTTATTTCTTCTCAAACTATTCTTCTGAGCTTATGGAAAGCTTCTTCACATTTTTGATCCCAGTCCCAGTCAATATCTTCTCTTGTGAGCCTTCTGAGTGGTGATGCAACTTGTGAGAAGTTTTCAATGAACATCCTTACATAGGCACAAAGTCCAAGAAATCCCCTTATTTCCTTCTTGTTAAGAGGTGTCGGCCAATTCTGAATTTTGTTAATCTTTTGTTTTGAAATTGTTCTTCCTTTAAATGATACAAAATGCCCTACTATGTCTAAAGCTGGAACACAGCATGAAAACTTTGATCCTGAGATAGTAAGTCCTGATTCTTCAATCCTGAATAAGACTCTTTCTAGGGTGATGGAATATTCCCATATAAATCTTCTAATTGAGGGGTTTTCTGGTAGGGTTTCTTGGTTGTAAAGTGATCTTGGTACTTTTATTCCTCCATCATCAATAAGTATTCCTACACTTTCTGGTATTTCTTCTTGGAGTATCCAGGTCATTTGGGCTTGGTATACTGCTACTGAGTTGGTGGCTCCTTGGGGTAGTCTTATGAGTTGCATCCTTCCAAGGGGTGTTTCAAAAGTGGTGAGGGGTCTTGTAGTGACATCTAATTCTCTTTCATCATATCCTCCCATGATATCTCCTAGTCCATAGCATGCTCTTCCTGCAAAGGCATCTACAAATTCTTCAATATGAGGTGGTAAGCCAGCATCCTTGATAGTGACTTTGTTGAGCTCTTGAAGGTCATGGACAATTCTGAGTTTCCCATTTGATTTGGCCACACAAAAGATTGGGCTTGTGTAGCTTGAGGTGGATTGCTCATAGAGTCCAGTCCTGATTCTTTCTCTGATTAATTCAGTAAACTGAGGTAAAATTGATTTGGGAATGGGAATTGGTTTCTTCTGCCAAGGTTCATGAGGTATTACTGGTATCTTGTAAGGTTTTCCATATGAGTGTTTGGGTAATCCTCTTTCTTCTTCACAGAAAGCTATTGCTTTTTCCCTTAAGGTAATAACATTTTTAAGTAGATTGATTTCTTCATTTGATAACCATCCTGGTGGGCCAAAATTGACTGCTTGCAGTCTTTCATGGGTGACCTTGAAGGTTTCTTGAAATATAGGTGGGCTGGGTGATAAAGGTGTTTCATAAGGACCTCTTGACAAAGGTGGTCTTTCCAAAGGTGGGTTAAGGTCTTGAGGCATTGGCTGATTGACTGGTCTCACCTTCTTCAGGACTGATTTGTATTTGGCTGCTAAAATTTGGTGATCCATCTTCAATTAGTTAGTTTTTTTTTTTTTTTTCTTCTTTCTTTTAATTATTTCTAAGAATTTGTTAGTGTCCTGAAATATTGAGGTCTTCACAGTTCTTCTTTCTTCTTTCTTCCATAAATAATGTAGTTTAAGGTCATACAGGACCTACAACTAGGTGTGTAACCCCTGTATATTAGGTATACAAGTCCTGCAGTTTAAGTCAGGCAAGGACCTCCTGGCCTAATCCAAGGGCTTAGCTTGATTATTGAGCTCCTTTGGGCTTGATTTTGGATCCCACTTGACTCTTGTTTTATTCTTCAATCTTCATGATTCCCACTTGATGTAAGATTCTTCTGGTTGTTTCATTTCTTGAAGAGGAATTTTCTTGTCTTAATTGATGGCTTGAGAATCCACTTTGTTCATTTTGGCCAATTTGATAATGCTAAACACCTGTGAAGCCCCTTGTTCCTGTTACACAAAGGGAGCAGTTTATTGTCATGCTAAGGACAAAAATGGTCCTTCAGCACTTCTCCTGACTAGGACAATCCCCTCCAGCTTCTTGGCTGTTATTTTTTATAAGTTTTCCTGCCCAAGTCTACAGGGGAAGCAGTTTAGTGTCATTCTGAGGACCTCTTGAGTCTTCAAGCTTCTTTAAGATCCCAAGGGCAATTTTAGTTGAGTGTTTTACATCATCTTGCTGGTCCATCATGTTGAGTGAGTTCTGAGTCAATAATCAATCCAGTGAGTCAACCTTCAGTCCATAAATCCTGGCCAGTGATTCTTGAATTCCAATTGAGTTTCAATCCAGAGTCAAAGAAATTTCCAAGGTCTGGTGTTGTCCAAAGGTTAATCCATAAGGAACTCCTGCTTTTCTTCATAAATAATTTTCTTCATTTTCAGTATTCTGAATAATTTTCCTATAATGAGTTGTTTCCCAATTCTCTTGCTATTTCTCCAAAATAATTTAGGTTCTTTTGTTCTTTTGTATTCCTGAATTATACCTGTTATAAAGAAATGAAAAATAAAAAATAAAAATAAAAAATAAAAAATTGTAATAGCAAGATGATTTAAAATTTATTTTAATTTTAATTTATTGATATTTTTTGATAATATTTGTTTTGGATAAGGGCCCCCCTCTCCATTTAAAAATCTTGAGTTGGTTCTCAAATTTTGAAGAGGATATGTTCTCATCCCCCCAAAACTTCCACTATAAGGGATAGTGTAAGAAATAGGTTTTCCCACCCCTTCTTTTTTATAGTGATTTTGATGAGGATAAATAATGATACAGTAAATATACATAATTTTATTTTAATGATGATTCAATAAATAAGTTTTTTTTTTGTTTTATTATTTTATTATTTTTTTTTAATGTAAGTATAAAATAACCATTAAGTGGGATATCTGAGTCAAAATCACAATTTAAGAGAAATAAGCCTGAATCACAATTAAGATTATGGAACTGTTTGGTTAAAGGTGGTAATTTATGCCAATCAGTAAACATTGGTGCTCCTGGGAGTATTTATAAGTAATATGACATAATTGAATGATCATAATTTGAGTCCTTTATTCATATAATGACCCTTATGATGCCACAACTCTTCCTTTTGGAATCATCATTGTGACTCAGACTTTGATTTCCAGTCCATCCCCTTTATGGTTCAGATTTTCTGTTACCCATAAATGCATTTGAGTTGTTGAAAAAAATATAAACAGTGAAAAATAAGAATTTGTACAGTTTTTTTTAAAAAAACTCTTGTTTGCTCTTTGGGGGGCTTTTTAAATTCCATTTGGAATAAATAGCACATTGAGGTGTTATTAATATGTAAATTCCCCAAATTATGTCATCAATTTATGAGTTTTTAATATAAATAACTCCTTCAGAGTTCAATTAATGCCTTCATGGCACAAATACTTCTTCTTTTCAAACAAGTTTCAATCACTCTCTTGTAATTGAAGAAACATTTCAAATAAATTGATCATTTTTTTTAAAATGAAAAAAAATAATACTTGATGTAGAGTTTTTTTTTTTGTTTCTTTTCTTCTTTTTTTTGTTTTTTTTTTGAGTTGAAAAATTAAGCCAATTTAATGGCTCTTGTTGTGATAGTAGGAAAAGTGTAATAAAGATAATAAATAAAATATTCTTGAGCTCATGAATGGGATATGACCCTTATTCTTAGTGAAAATGAATGAATAAATTCAAAAAAGAAACAAAAGAATATGTTCAAAAGGTTCAAGTCAGTACATCTTTCTAATACTTGTTTATAATGAAATAAAATTAGAAAAAATAGGAAATAAAACCTTAGGTAGTTTATAGTCTTGCCTAGGACTTATCCTCCTCTGATAGTCCTTGTTCAATCTTTTTGAATATTTTAAATAAGCAGTTTAATGGTCTTGCCAAGGACTATTGGTTGATTTTTTTGCATTTTGAGTCCTTGTTGAGAATTCTCTTTTTTTTTTACTTGATATTTAAAGGTATTTCTTGATATTTGAAGGGGCAGTTTATGGTCTTGCCAAGGACCATTGGTTGATTGTTTTTTATTTTGAGTCCTTGTTGATAATTTTTAGTGGTTTATATTTGAAGGGGCAGTTTATGGTCTTGCCAGGGACCATTGGTTTATTTTTGATTATTGTTAATAATTTGAGTGGGCAGTTTATGGTCTTGCCAAGGACAATATCTTGTGTACAGGCACCTGATTGTTGCACTTGGGGTTTCCTGGCATGCAATTTATCTTCAAAGCCAAGTTGTATAGTTATCTTAAACAGTTTATAGTCTTATTGAGGACTCATCTTTTTTTAAAAAAAAGCACATTTAAGCCTATAAAATAAGAGAAATACTTTATTAATGTTGCATACCTGTGGAAGCCAAATCAAATATGTTAGTATAGTTATCATTCAAAATAAGAAAGCATAAAAGATAAAATAGCAGTTTAGAGCCTTTCTAAGGGCAATTATTTTGTCCTTCATAGCCCTGTAGCACAGAAAAGTAAATAAGTCAGCTTCATTTAATTTTAATGAGAAAATGAAAAAAATCCAGCAGTTTAATGTCTTGCTGAGGACATTTTTCTTGTTTATAGCCCTGTAGCCATATCCAAATTTAAATATGTCAGTTTAATTTATTATCCAACATAACAAGAGCAAATGAAAGAAAATTCCAGCAGTTTGATGTCTTGCTGAGGACATCTTGGTTTATTTAAGCTTCCTTGATTCATAAAATATATATACTGTTTTTTTTTTCTTCTCTTGTTTCTCATCAAAATATACCTGTATCAAAAATAAAAAGATAATTTTAGCATTAATAGAGGAAAGAAGAATCAAATAATAAAAAGTCAAACCAAGCAGTTTTAAGCCATGCTGAGGGCTTTTTTGTTATTTATAGCCCTGTAGTAAATCAAAATAAAATATGTCAGTTTTAATTCAGAATCCAAAAAAAATAAAGTAAGAATGAAAAATAAAACAAAATAAGCAGTTTATAGCCATACTGAGGGCTTGTTTATCTTGTTTTCCTTCAATCATTTCATTGAAGTAAAAAAACTAAAATTTCAGTGAGTTAAATAATCAGTAATTTAAAAAAAACATAAATAATAAAAAATTGAGCATTTTAACGCCTTGCTCAGGGCATGTATTGTTATTTGTTTCCCTGTAGCATAAAAAATTCATAAAATTAATTTAATTAAAGTAAGCAAACCCAGCAGTTTTAAGCCATGCTGAGGGCATTTTTGTTTAATTGAATTGTTGTAAAGCCCTGTAAAAAGAAAATCATTTTAAGTAAAATAAACAGCCAGAGGATAAAAAATGAAAGCAGAAACCAGCAGTTTAATGTCTTGCTGAGGACATTTTTTTTTCAACCCTTATTCTGATATATATATTTATCTTTCTTTTCTTATTTTATATATATTGATTGATGAAAGCTGTAAAAATGAAATAAAATTGTCAGTAAAATAATTAAGTCAATAAAATGATAAAATAATATAAAATTGAGCAGTTTAAAGCCTTGCCCAGGGCTTTTACATTCTTATTTGTAGCCCTGTATAATCTCAAAATAAAAAAATCAATTAGCAAGTTAAATTATCAAGATTAAAATTTATAAATGAATTAAGCAGTTTTAAGCCATGCTGAGGGCATTTTTGTTTAATTTTTATAATTTTTTTTATTATTATTGTTTTTTCCTTCTCTCTAATTTTTTTTCATAGCCCTTTTATTCTTCTTTTAACCACTTCGTGTGGTCTGTACTTTGATAATTGGTCCTTCAAAACCTAAAAAAAAGAAAACAGCTTCGGATACAAGGTTTCTATCTCAAAAAAAGAATTAGTACACAATACAACGCAGCTAAACCGCCTTTCCATTCCTAGAAATCAAGTCGGTCTGAATCTTTGAGAGGCTGTAAGTGTTGGTTAATTTTTGTGACATATTTATGAATCGGTGCTTATTTTTTCATCTTATTTTACTTATATTTATTTTTATTTCATTTTTCTTTCTTTTTGATACCTCAAACCTTTCTCGTAAATAGGTCTATCCCATTTGCTCCTTCAGGGGCTTATGGTTGCTTCGGATGGCTCATTCAAAATGTCGCAAAATGTGATCCTAACCTGATTGATTGGTAATGATAGGCATCAAATCCTTTCCCCGAGCTAAATCCACTATCAACATCAAGCACATCATTTCTGGTGTGCTAGTGAGGTGTTAGTGAGTAATTTCTTATTTGGTACAGTATGCAGCTGTCGTCGTAAGTCTATTCTTTATACCGTTGACATGTCTTTATTCATTTATTTTATTTAATTTTTAATTAATTTTTTTAGGCTACTTGTCCCTTATGCTGTCAAGAACACCATTTTGCTTAATAGACTACTTTAGCTGTAACGTCCTTGACAAGGTCTGAATCTTATTGCCAAAAATAGCACCTTGTCGAGTATATATATAGTTTTATGGTGTAGACGATGCTTCCAAATCTTTCTGTGATCTTAAGTAAGGCGAGCTGTCAATGGCTTGCAGGTTACTGTTGGTTTCCTCCAGGTTTTTTTTTTTTTTTTTTTTTTTTGCGGGACGCTGGGGGCAAGTTGTTGCCTATGTTTAGTGCTGACCATTTTCATCAACGGGCAATTTATTTGTGGTTTTAAACCCCTCACTATTTCCAGAAACTGAAGCCAAGGGACCTTTCATCCTTGTTGCATTTCAGCCGCCCAATAAGTTAGGCTAGGAGGAGACTCCGGGTCCAACTTATCTTCACCAGGTATTTCATTTGACCCTTATTTTGTAATTTATCTGATCGTTCTCTCTCTTCCTTTTCTTTTGTGCAGAAGCTCTTGTTTTTTCCATAACAATCTAGAAGTAGTCTCTCTACGTTTTCTTCATCATTAGCTTAACCATCAACGCCTCTTGCATCCTTATAGAAGATGGTGCCCCATGCTGAGCTGGCCAGCAGATCTCTTCTATATTGGTTCCTTTGTTTTGCATCACTTGTAAGTTAAGCCTTAGTTTCTTCTGTTAGAACCGTTTTCCTCTATAACCGTATCGAAGATTACCAATGACTATTGATTGGCGAAGTTTAGTGAGGCTCCATCTTCTAGTGGTAATGGCCAATTAGTATAAATAGTGGCCCCCTCTGTGCTTTGTTTTGCCAGTCTCATCTCTACTTCTTATCATTGAGTTGTTTATTTTACTTATTTGCCTTACCTCATCTTCATCTGGTAATGTATATGTGTGTTTTTTATTATTATTTTATTTCATTTTTTTAAACTAGCAAAATTTTGTTTGATGTGTTTTAACTATTGACTTTGTCTTTTATTAATACCTTTTGTTTTTCATTGTGTTTTTCTTACCTAGATTCTATTATAATGAATCACCAAGATCGATCATATGGCTCAGTTTACTCCAACTTTATTAATGCCTTTAGTACCAACTAACTTGAAGAATTGCTATTTGGGTTTCCCTCACCTTCTTCAAGCAGGACAGGCTTCTGGGATTGGGTTAACAATCCTCAGTCTAACCCACCTTCTCCGCCAGCTCTGGAAACCCTTTCGAAGGCCTCTTCCCCATCATCATCTTTAGAGAACGTCCCAGAGGCTGCAGTGGCCTTTTATGCCTTTATTGAGGGCAAATACGACCCTTGATTGTTCGTTCCCAATCCCCTAAGCTATTTTCTGGGTGAAGAAACTCCCAGTAACGGTTCCATAAAAGCCAATTGCGGTTATAAAAGACACTTTCATCCTTATAATCTATGCCCGCGTGACTCATCTGGTTGAGCCATCACTGCTCCTTGATGATAGGTTAGTCCATCCTTCCATGACTTTTATTGATAAATATATATGTATGACTAATATTTAATTATATATATTATATCTTATTTATTAATTGTTTAGGTATTTATGTAATTGTATGTTTCCTATCCCAAATGGTTATTACTTCCTGCAGTAGGGTTTAACTATTGTTAGCTTCCTACTTGTACTCCCCATCTTGATGCAATAGATATTCCATCCTCAGAAAATAAATAATAATAATATATATATATATAGATTAAGAATTAAAGTTGATTTTGACGAGAAAAAAAAAGAAAAGTTTTCCAAAATAGATTGAGAAAGAAGAATTCCAATAAAATTGAGCTTCTAAGGAACTCTAAGCAAGCTAAAGCCAAAATAAGCAATAATTCTTTCTATATACAATAAATAATAAAAAAGAAATTCAAACGCCCCCCCCAAAAAAAAAAAAAAAAAAAAAAAAAAAAAAAAAAAAACTCAATTGAGTCAATAGTCGACTGATGAAGCTGATTATCTGGGATGGATTCAATAAATTAAGCAGTTGATTTCCCCCCTCTTATATATATATATAAAAGACATTATTTAAGTAAAATAAAAAAAGAAATAGTAGAAACAAAAATAAAAGATAAGATAAGATAAACTAATACAAAATCTGAAGTCGGAGACTGTAATAGACTATTTGCAATATTTTTATTGGATTATACGCTATCTTTTAAGCATATCCAGATGATTATCTGTTGAGTGAAGTTGATGTATATTTCTAACCATCTTCTGTCCTGTGGAAAGAAATGAACCATCAGAAGCTAATGTTAAGCTAGATAGTCAAGTATCAATATGTATGATTTGACTAGAGGCTAAGTCTGTTTTCTTTTTTAAATGAATATGTTCTCCTTTAATAAATAGAATTAGGAGTTAGATAAATTGATGAAAGGAAAAAAAATCCATAAAAAAGATATCCTGATATTATATCACTCCCCCTCTTTTTTTTATTTATTATGATTTTATTTTGTTTTATATATATATATATATATATATTTTAAAAAATGAAAGAAAAAATAAATAATAAAAAGATAAAATAACAAATAAAAGCAATAAATGATAATAATAATAATAAAATAGAAAAAAATCAGTGAATTGGGAACTTAGCAGGTAAGATTTAATTTTTGATTAATTTCTTGGACCAAGTATTTTCTTCACTAATTCTTGTTTAATAAGTCTTCCTCCCCTCAACCTTTCTGTTTTGAGAGTTTTAAAGAGGTATTCCTGACAGAAAGAGTCCCAATCCTCTGTATTTTATTGAGTTAAATCATTTTTGATTCTGAGGGTTGCTGGTATAAGTGCTTCTTCCCAATGACAATCCCATGTGGCATGTTTTACAATATAATTTCCTGAGATTTTGCTAATTGTTCCATTTTTAATTTGAAAATCCTGGAGGTTGAACCAGTCTTAGCATTCCCAGGTTCTCCAAAAGAGTGATTTCCTGAGGTTTCCATCCATGGGGAATATTTCATTCCAGTATTGGTTTCCAAGGTTGCCATCAATTCCATCCCAGGTCAGTAACTATAAGAATTCATACTTTTGTGAGGTTGAATCCAGGTAATTCTTTCCATGGATGAGATATGACATTTTCTGAGTTTTCTTTTTCAAAGATGTCCTCAAACTCAATATATGGAAGGACAATGGTGGAAATATCAGGACAGGGTTCTGGCTTTATTTTCAAGAACCAGTCAGGATTTTCAATTAATTCTTGTGGATTTATGTAATTGGCCCAGACTTCTTTTTCTTCTATCCAGCTGATATATGTGTCCATTGACCAGGGATTTTCATCAAGTAATGGCCATGACTCCATTTTGAAGGATTTGGTGGGATTTGATGTGTTAAGGGAAGATGAATAGAGAATAGTATCAAATTTATTTATCAAAATAGTTTGAGGGTAGGTTTAATGGGTTTTGGATGGTGATTTGGGTAAGAATTTGGATATTCCTCTTTGATAAGGCAGGAGGTCACTTCCTGGTTTTGATTGGGTTTTGGTGAAGGAATTTGGTAATTTTGGTTAAAAAATGATTTTCCTCTTTGATAAGGCAGGAGGTCACTGCCTAGTGATCTTATGGTCAGTTGTTTTTTTTTCTTGGTGAGTAAAATTATTGATTTTGGTTGATGAGAGTTGATATTCCTCTTTGATAAGGCAGGAGGTCACTGCCTAGTGATTCTTGATTTGGTGATTAATGGTTATTTAAATTGATAAGAAATTATTTTCCTCTTTGATAAGGCAGGAGGTCACTGCCTTGTGATTAATTGAGTTTAAATCTGACTTTTTTGTTTGATTTTTGAAATTTAGAGCTGTTATGTGTCTTTAAGATGGGCTTTGATGGTTTGAAATTTAATTGGTCCATTAATTGTTGAGTAATTTGATTATTGATTTTGTCAGAAACCTCCAAAATGTTCAGCAATTCCTTAATTTCTTCAATTTCTTGGTTTTTTGATATTGATGAAGTATCCTTAAAGTGACAAAGGTTCTCTTTATTGAAATCTTCATCTTCTGGTGACTAATGAAGTTCTTCATTGATAATTTGGTCTTCTTTTATTAATTCTTCCCCATAGGATCCAAAAATTGGTGAATTGGACATTGTGAAAGTGATTGATATATTTTTGTAAGTTTTTTTTTTTGTTTTTTTTTAAGAAATAATTTGTTGATGAATGTCTTCTTTGTTAAGGCAGGAAGTCACTGCCCTAAGAGAGAAAATGAAAAAAGAAACTAATGATACATTGATGGATGATACTGATACATTGTTAGAGAGATAAGTCTTGATTTTGTTGGTTTTATTTAAAATTGAACTCCCCCAAGTGGGAAAGGTGAGTGTCTGTTGAGCAATCTGGCCAAAATAAGGTGTTTGAGGGCTTCCACAAAGTTATTTCTTTCCTCAATTTCTGGTTCTGATGGAAATTCTGACCACCATAATTCTTCATCAATGAATATATATCCATCTCCAACCCATTTCAATTTCCCAGTTTGGTATGCTGATCCATTCAATCCAAGGTACCACTGGGCCCAAACTTGATTGAAGTAAAGTCCTCTTCTTGGTAGTGTGGCCATTTCAAATATCTCATCCCATAATTGATTTTCAAGGTTACCTTTAATTCCCTCTTCAGTTAACAGTTCTAGGAATTGGATTTTGTTCAAGTTTGCTCCTGGAAGATGACATAAGTATTTATCTTAACATAAAATTTCTTGAGCTTCATCCCCATAAATATCTTCAAAAGTGATATATGGCAAGTAAATGTAGTTGTATTCATTTTGTAGGATGGATTCTGTTTCATCATCTTCATTGGGAGGTTGCTGGATGAATTCAGGGCTTTCCAGTTGCCATTCATAAGGTTCTTCTTGGTTGTTCAATGGTCTGTCCAAGAAGTTAATATGGTATGTGTCTTTTAAATTTTTGTCTCTTTCTTCCATAGCTCTGAGGTCTTTTTCAATGTCCTTTATAATTTCTTCATCTGAGAGCTCATGATGCTCACTAAATCTGACTTTCTTCTTTATAAGTTTAGGTTTGAAAGGGTTTCCATGTATCTTCTCATTTCCATCTCCTAAAATCTGGAAAGTTTATTCCTTACTGCTAATTGGCTTGTAAATTATATTGGGTAATTCATCTTCAGAGGTTGAGTCTTCAAGCTGTCTTTTGAGGTTGTTTGGCCATTGGGTATTTTGTAAATCTTGACCAATTTCATCACTTTTTGGAGATATGTATAACTCTTGGGTCTTCTGGGTTAAATTGATTATGGTATTGTCTCTTTTTTCATTTTGAAACTTCTTTCCTGGGTTATTTCTGACCAATGTTTCCATATTGCATAAATCCATTCCTCTAGGTGGACCAGTTTGCCATCCAAGTGCTTGAGGTTTGCATATTGGCATGCATAATCTTCTTCCATCAGGTTCTTGATAGCTTAGTATTTCACCTTGTTTATGGGAGAATTCTAGTCTGATATTGTTGTCTGCCAAGAAAGGTCTTCCAAGTACTGTATGGATAGATCCTTTTGCAATGAAGAAGTGAATTAGAGTCTCTTCACCTGAAGCCAAAATTATTGGAGTAAATTCTGAAAGTGCAACCAATGAAGTGGTATGGCCTCCAATTCCCCTAAGGTTCATGTTGAGATTTCTTGTTGTGAGTGAGGCTTTGATTGCTATTTCTTCTTGTATAATATTGAGTTCTGCACCAGTGTCCACTAATGCTCTGATAGGATATTCTTCCTTTCCAATGAAGATTTCCATAAATCCCAAAGGACAAGCATAATGAATCTTGGGTTTTGGTATTTCTTTGAATCCAAAGGTTAATAGTCTTTCTTGAAGATCCATTGAGTTGAGTGATTTAATCTTTTCCTTGTCTTTTTCTGATAATTCCTGTAATTTATGGACAAAATTTGGTGACATCCTCAAAATTTCTTCAATGGTGAGGTTGATCTTTTGTTGCATAATTTTCTTGATAATTTTGTCAATTTCCAATTTAGTTTGAACTTGTTTCTTTTGAGGCTTGCTGAATTTCTTTTCTTGTTTTGGAATTTCTTCATCTTCATTTTTATTGGCAATATTTTCAATTTCCTCCTCAGGTTGGTCTGGTTTTGGAATATTTGAATTTTGAAATTTGGTGGGAATTATTACTCTTTCCTCTTCTTTTTCTTCTTCAATGTAAGCTCCTGGAAGAGCTGTTTTCTTCTTTGGCTCTTGATTTTGGGATTGTCTTTCCATTCTTTCCTTGGTCTGCCTTAGGCCAATGTGTGATTCAAAAGGGTCATTGGCTAAGGAAATGGTAGGTGGTTTCCAATTTGACCAATCTTCAACATGTGCAACTTAGGTTGATTTATCCTCTGATTTTTTTTCAGTGGGCTTAACCTCTTCTTCTTGTTTTTGTTTTGCCACAGGTTTCTCCATAAATTTCTTGTTGAGTTCTGCTTGTTCTTTTCCAAAGGCCCTGACTATGTCTTTGGCACTTTCATTTCCTTCCATAGGTACTCTCTGATAGTTGGGGAAGAGGTAAGATGCTCCTTGGGTTCTGAAAATCCTTTTGTCCAAATCTTCAGCAAGGTGAGTGCATCTAGTTGCTGTATGACCTTCTTCCTTGCAGTAAGCACACTTCAATGGTGGTCTTGGAGCCATTTGAGCTGGTATGTAAGGTTGATAACTGGATGAAAATGGTGGTAAAGGATTCCTTTGCCTGTATGGCTGATTATTTTGAGGTAACCTTTTCTCTTGATTATTGTTCCAGTTCCTTCTTGGTGGATTAACTGCTTATGAAAGTGTTTCGAGTCGATTTAAAACTTCTTTAACT
Source organism: Austropuccinia psidii (assembly GCA_023105745.1). Classification (NCBI taxonomy): domain Eukaryota; kingdom Fungi; phylum Basidiomycota; class Pucciniomycetes; order Pucciniales; family Sphaerophragmiaceae; genus Austropuccinia; species Austropuccinia psidii. Next base: position 2,110,802 of record JALGQZ010000009.1, on the reverse strand, counting down.
GATTCTTTTCCCTCATTTCTTGGTTGAGGTTCTCGTTGTGGAGGATTTTTGATCTTTTGGGTGAGTTCTTTTACTTGTTTTAAAACTTCATCCCAGCTTTCATCCTCAAATCTTGTTTTCTTTTCTGGAGGTTTTGGTTTAGAAAATTCTTTTTGTTGAATAAGTACCTTGGCCTCCAAGTCTTGTTCAATGTATAATTTCAAAATATCCAATCTTTGAATGATGTAACCTCCATCCGAGGCTTGGACCATAGCTCTGTCTTTAATCATTTCTTTGTAAATTGATTCTTGAACACTAGTGAAAAGGCTGGCCAATATTTCCTGGTTATGATTGATATCACCTTGGATATATTGGTATCTTTTGAGGTAAGTGATGATTGCTTCATATTCCCCAATGAAGTTTCTGTATTGAGTCATGTTTCTTATTCCACCTTCTTGTTGAGCTTTTGTGAATAAATCAGTGATTGAGGATAATCTGTATCTTCTTTCAGGTGAGACTGTTCCCCATCTTCTTTTCATATCCACTTTCAATTTATCCCAATCAGCTGTTTCATATCCTGGCATTCCTTCAATATGATAGCTGATTTCTTCATCTTTTGTCCAAAATGCTATTTTTCTTGCAATGTCTCTTCCACTTGCTCCTTCGATTTCTGCAATATTTTCAACTTTCTTGATGAATCTTTCCACATCCTTTCCATCAAACCACAGATTATAATCTTTGGCTCTGATTTTCACTATTGGAGTAGTGTTTCTTGAAATTTCTTGATGTGATGGAGTTGGTATTTGTGCAGAAATGTTGACTCTTCTTGGTAAAGTTCTTGGTGTTCGTTCTGTATAAGGTGTTGATGTGGCCATGGGTCTTGGGTAAGGTGAAGGTGATCCATGTGGCCTGAATGATCTTGGAAGGGTGGTTTGCTCTTCAAGTGGACTATTTTGTAGAGTATAACTTGATGATTTATTTTTCCCTTCTTTTTTGAGTAGTGCTAGTAATTCTGCTTGCATTTCTAACATCTTCTGCTGAAGTCTCTCTGTTGAATACATTTCTTCTTGTGCTTCAACAGTTTCTTCATTAAAGTTTTCTTCCTGGATTTCTTCAATACTACCAGGTAATTTTGATGATGAAGGTTTATCCATGTTTGATTGATTTATTTATTCCTTTGATTCTGGTATTGAGTTATTGATTTTATTTTTTTTCAAGGAGATCAAGGAAAAATTTCTCCACAACCTTCAAGTCCCTTTTATTGGTTCTTGGTGTTGCAATAGGAAAATTAGAATATTTTTCTGATTCCTCTCCTAATTCTGTTTCTTGCTTTTGTGGATAATAGTAATGATCAGAGTAAGTTGATGATTCAGATTCTTGAGATGATGGTTTTTGCTAATTTTGATTATTTGAATCCAGTTTTTGTTATAAAAAATAGTATTCTTGGAGTTGTTATGAATTTTTTTTTAATTTTTATTGAAGTTGAGGTTGTAGGCCACTGTTGGGACACCAAGTGTGGGAACTCCTCTTGTGTGGGATTAAAATGAGGCAGTACCTGGAGGGGGAAATTACAGGTAACTAGTTTTGAATTGCTAATAACTCCTGTAACCAAGGGTGGCAAGGGTGTATTGCCTGCCCCTCCTAAAATACTGAAAAAAATCTTCCTTGGAGCTCACAAACCAAAATCAAATTAGTAAGTGGCTTTACAACTGCAGAAGACAAAATTCAGCAGTCTCAGATCAGACCTATTCAATAAATAATATGAAAAATAATGTCAGTTATTTTGGTTAAATTTGAGATTTTAATGAAATACTTGTCTGTTTAATTTTAATATCTTTTTTTTAGCGAAATTGAGGTGAGTTGTTTCTTCTTGGTGATAATTCTTTTGTAGGATGGGTTATTTAAGGTTTTATGGAAAATCTGATTGGTGTTGATAAAGGTAATTTTGTCAAGGTATAGTTATAATAGAGTAAAATAATTTTTTAAAGTTTTGTTATTATTATTTTTTTTAAGAGTGGTTAATAATAAAATAGTATTTGTTAAATTTAAGAGGTAAGATTGTTTGATATTGGATTTTTTAAAGGGGTAAGTTATTTTTAAATCTTGTTAAATGAAGTTGATTTTACTAGTTAAATATCTTAATATAGTAGTAACCGTAATCTTGGGTACTGGGTAATTTTTAATTTTATTTTAATAATAATAAGATTACACTGAGCTTAGCTACTGGGCAAGTAATTTTACTATAATATACTGGACTACCTCCCAGGTGAGGGATGAATTATTCCTATGCTCCTACTTTGCAGTGGATATAATGTGCATGGGATATATTTGCATGGGGGGAATTTTGAAATTTGGGGGGATAAAGCCCCTCTATTTATACCTTTTGGGAGCCCAGGGGGCCCTCCATGGGAGCTGTCTTTTTCCACTTTAATTCCTCTTGATTTCATCATGTGACTCTGTTTTTGGTGAGGACCTTTCTTGCATGGGTCAGGTGATTTAAGGTTTGGTGAATAATTTTTCTCTGCACAGCCTCCCTTCATCACATGATGGTCTTTTGGTGAGCTAATTATGATGTCATTTTCTTGGATTTTCCTTGCATGCATGAGGTGATTTCATTTGGGCTGAGGAGCTTTCTTGTGCACAGCCTTTTTTTTTCTGTCACATGATATTCTGCTGATGGATTCAGTATCACATGATGAATTTGTATTTCCTTTGCATATGTCCTATTTTAGGTTGGGTAGAAGTGGCTGTGTAATTTATGCAGGTGTCATGTTTTTTTTTCTTCTTTTTGAACTTTAAAATGAAGTCAGGTGATAACTTCTTGCACTGGTGAATTTACTGTTTTTATGAGATGATTTGATTTTTGATTTTGACACATGCTGTGCATAGTCATGTGGTTGAGATTTAATTGGAATTGTGTACTGCATGCAGCCTGTTGTAACTAGCTTTGGTTTGCATGAGGTGATGAGTGGTGTAAATAATTTTGATTCTGTTTTAAGGTTTTAAGTGGGGTTACTGTGGATATAAGATAAGGTACTCCTGGGGCTGTGTTGTAAATGAATTGCAGGAATTCCATGGAGTTGAGCTTTGCATCATGTGACTTTTCTATGTTAAGTTCTAGGCTGCTGTGTAATTCATGCAGGTGTCCTTTTCTTGCTGAATGATTCCTGTGGCTATAAGGGGGTGTAAAGCTGGGTGGGGTGTGTAATTTAAAGGGTGGTACCTTATTTGTTGTAACTAGTTTGCTATATGTAACTTGATTTTTTTTTTTGGATATGCATAATTAAATTGAATAATTTATTTAAACACATACACTTCCCTTTGGTGCCTGTGCCATGGTTTTATGAGTTAAATCCAGCTTCTTGCTGTAAAATTGACCTTTTGGTGTACAATTTGAGTGTAAGTCTGCCTGTAGGCTGGATTTACTGCTGTTTTGGGGTACTATGAGCTTGAGGCTGGTGAAAAAAAATGGTATGGAATACCACAATACATGCCAGAAGAGGTCTGTGTGGTCCCCATATGGAAAGTTTCACCCTGTATTGGGAAAAACTGCCCAGATGTGGTTTCAAAGCCATATCTGAGCCCAATACAGAGTATTCAGGCCTTGTGCAACTGTAAGGTTTGTCTATGAAACTCTTGATAATAGTGACAATATCAAGAGTACTATGACTGTCCTCAGTAGAAAAATATAATATAATGAAATATTATAACCACAAATTTAAATATAATTAAAAAATAATTATATAAAAAAAATAAATTTAATTATTATTATAAAAATATAATAATAAAAAAATATAATAATTATAATAAATTATAATTATTCTATTATTGTTATAGTCACTGACAGTTATAACAATAAGAAGTGTAAAGCTCTTAATGAGACAATTACACGTGGAAAATAAGAGTATTAACCACTTATAAATAATATAAATATTATTTATAAAAAGAATTAATCACACACTGTGCAGAAATAATTCTTTATAGAATAAAATTCTATATAAAAAAACTAATAATAGATAAAAAAATATAGAACTTTAAAGAAAACTTACTTATAATATTTATTTAATACAACAAGTTATAAAACAACAGTTATTATATTAAATAATGATTATAAGTTAAAAACACGCCAAAAATCAATAAAATCAAAGATAAAACAACTTTTTATACTAAAATTTATGATTAAAGAGTTTTTGAGAGGAATTTGTGGATTTTAAAAGATATTTAAGATGATAATTTTATATAATAAAATTTATTATAGATGATTACAACAATAATCTGAATTCTATGACTTCAATTCTTTAATTTAATAAATAAAGAATAAAAATAACTTAAGAATTACTTTTAATAATAAGATTTTATATTTAATAAAACTTTACCTGTTTAAATGTCTAATATGATTGGATTGATTATGAATGATGGACAAAAACAGTGATGAAAAGACTCTTTTTATGTCTACAGAGCAGCTCTCATGATTCATAATGGATGTAGAGGGCGTGCTCAGGTCAAAACTGAAAAACCATGCTTAAAAATTAAGTTCTTAACTTAAGGCAACTTATTTTTACTTCCAATTTAAAGTTACCAGTGTTATTCTTAACTCCAAGTAACTTTAATCCTCATTTAGTTTAATTATTTTAAGTTTTAATATAAAATAAGTTTATTTATATTAAAGTTCATCACATGAACAACATAAAATCAGATTTTCAAGCAGAAATCTCTTAAACTGAATTTTTAATTAATTTTTAAAGAAATCATAATTTTCTTTAAGCTTAATTAAAAGGTAATTTTCCAGGCTAATTACCCAGGAAACTTATTAATAAAAGATACTTAAAATTTAATTTATATATTGATAATATTAAATTCTAAGCTGTGTGAAATTTTCAAGCAAATCCATTAAGATTTGGATTTTTAATGAATTTTTGAAGTTATTACTATTTTTCCACGTAAAATAGCAATACACACAAAACCTTAAGTTTTGATAAGGTTTTGATGATTGAAACCTTAAAGTTTTAAGCTTATTTAAGCTTTTTAAGCTTGATTAAGCTTTGACAGTTCTTAAAACCTTGATTCCAAGCCTGCTTGTTGGGATTTACCCTCTTGGCAGCTTGAAATTCTTATCCAATTTAGGATAAAATCAGTTTAAACCTTAAGGTTGGATCAAAGTCTAATCTTAAAGTTTAAATAAGGTTGAAAATCCTCCAATACAGGTGGACAACCTTAATTGAATCCTTGCAGATCCAAAAAGTTGGGTACCCCAGCTCTATTTGGTCTTTTTCCTTTGTCCCACCTTTTTGCGTGGATTTTGCCCTTTTATTTATTTAAAGCCATACTATGGCCTTAAACCCTTTTAAATTGAGCTCACGCAGGATTTACATTCTGTATGGCAAATCCTTAGCCAATTCAGTAAATATACACCACACCTCAATTTTAACTAAAATTTTGGTAAAGTTGCATAAACCTTATGTAACTTTAAATTTAAGCTTAATTAAGCTTAAATTTAACAATTTTAAAAAAATGTTAAAAAAGTTACATTAGTACTGTGAGATTCTTAAATCTTCTAATAACACAAGAAATAAGTGTTTTTGGGTATAACACCCTATGGGTGTACCCTAGGTTATTTTTGGTGTAGAATCCAAAAATGACATAATAATTATAACTTTGTTTATCCAAAAAAAAGTTATACTTATTTTTTATTATTTTTTATTTTAAATTCAACTAAAAAGTCTGTTTAAGACAAATTTAATTGTTTATAAAATCATTTGTGGCCTTATGGGTATGTTAAACATACCTCACAGGCTCACAGCAACCAACAAGCCAGCACTCTGAAGTTGAAAATCTTGACTTCCTCTATGTGGATGGTCTAGGGAATCTGTCCACTCCATTTCAGGATAAGAGGAGGCCTTTCTGCTTCCAGAAAAGGTATCCCCACCCTGCTCTCAAATTCCTACATATTATATTTGGCAAAAACAGTTATACTCTTGGAAAATAATCAGGTACACTTAAATTGTAGAGTATTGTAGCTCTTATTATAGTAACCTGACTGGTAAGACTGCACCCAGGGCTTTCAACAGCCCTCACGACCACTATTCAACAATATTAATTCCCTTGTATTACTATTTCAAACCTTTTTTGTCTTAATAAATCCATGTCACAGTCAGATTTAAAGTTGTAAATACATCTTTTACAACTTCATCATAGTCTCAGCCTGACAATCACTCTTGAGATTTGTATGGTTGAGTGTATGAAAAAGCTATGAAATAGGAATTCAAAGCTTAAAAGATGACTGTAAATCTTATTATAGTATACAAAACTCATAATTATAGAGTTCTCAGGGCATTTTCATAGTGGCATGGTAGTGGCCAGTGCTTTTGAATGCCCATGGTGCAAGTAATATAATTCAATAGCCCTATTAATAAATGAAATACTTAATAATATTATTTTAACCCCATTATTTGCCAATATTACTTTTTTGGTTAGAAATAATTCTATTTAGAAATCAAGATCAGGGTGGGAATTCTTCTTTTGGTCAGATTAGAGTCCCTTTTTATCCTGATGGTGGTGTGAAGGCATAATTTGAACCCTGGCAGGTGGAAGGGGTGAGGGATTTCCCTCCGGAGGGTGGGCTTGTGGTTTCCAAAGCCCTACATAACATTTACCAATCTTAGATGTTTCTTTGAAACCACATCTTTTCACCTTTTTTCAATACAGGGTGAAAATATTTTCTGTAGTCCTCACAGACATGTTCTTATTTGTCAAAAACATAGAAAGCTGTATAGCAAACATCAGGAGAGCCCATATTAGTCATACTATAGCTCATTGAGATAAAATAATCTTGGTTGTGGTTTTAACTATCATGTTCCATATTATGGGATACTATCCCACAGTATTGGGGTTGTTCCAATGGTGAGCCCTAAGGTATATTTTACATACCCAAATAGGCCACATTTATCTCTAAAAATACTTTTTGAACTATGCATAACCCATTATGCATGCATATATTCAAAATTCATCATTTTTGATTTCAGAAGAGATGAATGAATTTTTATTGAGGAAGTTAATCCATGGATTTAAGGCCAGATTTGGATTCTACACAAAAACTCACCTAGGGTAGCTCCATAGAGTTAATAGTCTCAAATTAACTCTATATAGAGTTAATAATCTCAAATTAACTCTATATAGAGTTAATAATCTCAAATTAACTCTATATAGAGTTAATAATCTCAAATTAACTCTATATAGAGTTAATAATCTCAAATTAACTCTATATAGAGTTAATAATCTCAAATTAACTCTATATAGAGTTAATAATCTCAAATTAACTCTATATAGAGTTAATAATCTCAAATTAACTCTGTATAGAGTTAATAATTTCAAATTAACTCTATATAGAGTTAATAATCTTAAATTAACTCTATATAGAGTTAATAATCTCAAATTAACTCTAGATAGAGTTAATAATCTCAAACTAACTCTATATAGAGCTGATAATCTCAAATTAACTCTATATAGAGTTAATAATCTCAAATTAGCTCTATATAGAGTTAATAATCTCAAATTAACTCTATATAGAGTTAATAATCTCAAATTAACTCTATATAGAGTTAATAATCTCAAATTAACTCTATATAGAGTTAATAATCTCAAATTAACTCTATATAGAGTTAATAATATCAAATTAACTCTATATAGAGTTAATAATCTCAAATTAACTCTATATAGAGTTAATAATCTCAAATTAACTCTATATAGAGTTAATAATCTCAAATTAACTCTATATAGAGTTAATAATCTCAAATTAACTCTATATAGAGTTAATAATCTCAAATTAACTCTATATAGAGTTAATAATCTCAAATTAACTCTATATAGAGTTAATAATTTCAAATTAACTCTATATAGAGTTAATAATCTCAAATTAACTCTATATAGTGTTAATAATCTCAAATTAACTCTATATAGAGTCAATAATCCCAAATTAACTCTATATAGAGTTAATAATCTCAAATTAACTCTATATAGAGTTAATAATCTCAAATTAACTCTATATAGAGTTAATAATCTCAAATTAACTCTATATAGAGTTATTAATCTCAAATTAACTCTATATAGAGTTAATAATCTCAAATTAACTCTATATAGAGTTAATAATCTCAAATTAACTCTATATAGAGTTAATAATCTCAAATTAACTCTATATAGAGTTAATAATCTCAAATTAATGCTAAGAGGTGGTAATATGGAAAATACTTCCATACCACATCATCAATACGACCTAAAATAATTGTGGAACTTTTTTTTCTCAATTTCATGCCAAAATAATTGGAATTTGAGAAATCCCAGGTTACATATACACTAAGAATAGTTTTATTCATGTTTATGGGATTCAATATTATGGTATTCTTACATAAAATCTTTGTACACCCATAGTGGATATCAGTCTTTAATCCTGAATTTCTATTTTGATGTGAAAAATAGTCAAAGGGGACAAAAGACATCAAAGAAAGTCAGGGTACCCAACATCTGAGGCCTCTGAGGGGTGGATTTCTCTAAAGCTGGGATCCATGGATGATCCTGGCCCAATTAGTATAGTAAAACCTTTTGGGAACTTGGTTACCAAGCTAAAATATCATTAAATCATAAGAAAATTGCAAATAAGCTGCTATTTTGACATGCCAAGGAGGTAAAGATCAACTTAGACTCCTGTAAACATGTAAATTGTTAATGATTTTCCATTGATAAACCCTAAAAGAGTAATTCAAACCCTTTTTGGAATAGTATCCATTGATTGACCTCATAGCAACTAGTAATATAGTGCTATTTGCAATTCTATATGGAATTCAGATAAAAACTTCAAGAATTAATTAACAATACAATTCATAATGAATAATTCTAAAGCTTTCAGGACCAACTCAGGTCAGTATTCTTCATATAGAAAACAAAAAATATCATACTTTTATAAGTAAAATTCAACGTTTTACTTACAGTCTATTTTTGAAGATTCCATGTGAAAGACTGACTCTTCAACAATTCACAGAAAATACAATATGTGATGAAATTTCCAATAACCTTGATAGCTGTGAGATATCAATGACTATTTTGCAATAAAAGAAGATTTGCAATTGCTACTCCTTTTATTGTTAACCATAAATGGGTTGGTAGTCACGTGAAAGCATTGATTAAATAATTATGATAATCTTACATGAAAACAGATGATGCAATCAATAATCCAAAATGGTTTGTTGTTGTATCACTCACACTTTTTTCAGCTTGCTCCAGTGCATGCCTCTTTGAGCTGTTGTTGCCTTAAAAGAGGCCTTCCCTTGCTGCTTTTTCCAAATCATCACATTATTCAGCTATACCATTATTACCAACAAGTAATTATTAGTTAATATTTTCTTAAGTGTTTTATTCTTTCAGAATAAAACATAGAACTCAACTATATATTGTTTTAATTCTGTTTTAAATCAATTTTGATCCTTTTAAAGCCACAATCACCCATCAAATTTCTCCACTATTAACTTCCAATAAGTTCTTTAGAGTATTAGTGAGTGATTTATCTTAATTTTTAAAGTTTTTTCTCTAGTAATAGTTTTTTTAAATAGTTATATTTATAATTATTCTTGTAAAAGATAATTATATATTAAAATAATTTTATTATTAAATTCTCCTTGTAATTGATTCTTGTAGACAATTACTGCTTACTGTTATAATCACTAGTAATTTATAACAAGTAAAAGAAATTATTAAGTAATTCATTATTTAATTCTTGTCATATCAATTTCTTACTATTATATTTCATAGGAACAGTCATAGTACTTTTTATTAATAGTAATATTATCAGAAGTTTTGTAGACAAATCTTACACCAATTTTGTTGGATTTTTACCCTAAAAAAGCTATCTCACTGTCAGTATTAACAATAGAAATCTCTGATGCGTCTCATTTGATAGTCCTTGATGGGATCTACACAATTGGAGCTCAATTTTAATCTCTAAAATTGAGTCTGGCAGACTATACAGGCTTAAAATTCCAATATTGGAACTTGGACTTTTGATGAAGCCTGTATTCACTTACCTTGTTCAATACCCTTTTATATTGAGGTGATACATGGGTATGAATTGCAAATTTAGAAATAAAATATTCAAAAAAATTTAAAAAGGACCACACATTTGGTATCTCACACTTAAAGGTAAGAAGTTAGATCTGAGTTGAATACTTTATTGACCATTATTTTGGCTATTATTAGCTTTAACGTCTGTAATTTTGAATCTCCCCCAAGGTTAGTAGTACCATTGGATAGCCCTTATTGGAATCTAAAAGCTGAATAATCATTGGTTTGGATTTGTCCCCTTTCCCTAGATTTGAGATGAGAGGTGAAAGTGAAGGTTTATCCCCAGATATTCCTTGAAGATGCAATAAATTTGTTATGGGAGTTTCATATTTGAAGTTAGCTAACCTGCCTCTTTTTTCATTCAATTATGAGCTATTTTTTAAAATGCCACTTGTTAGTGGGAATTCTGCTCCAGCATTGCTTATGGTATTTTGGGGCTATCCTTGGCCTCTGGTTTCAGTCACAGCCTGCCAGGATTACTTCCTGTTTATGTCAGTGTGAGTAGGCAGTGATATTTCTGACAATAGTAGGTTTATTTTCTTTTTGGGGGAAGACCTCCTATGATTTCAACTTATCATAATTACAGGAGGATAAACTCCTTTAACAATGATACAAGTCAATAATAATTTGTGAGGCTGGAGTGTGGCTCAAAATGCTCAATATGTATATCGTTTATGCCCACAGGTGAATATGAAAACAACTATCACCATTATTTCAAATACAGGATAAAGATCATCTTTTGTTAATTTAATACACATTATATCAAATTGAATAAATTCAAGTGGCCACCTGTAAGGTTTGTCTATAGAACCCTTGATAATAGTAACCAATATCAATGGTACTAAAAATTCCCTCAGGACAAAATATAATAAAAGTAATAATTATAACAACAAATTAATATAATTATTGGAAATAATTAGAAAAAAAGAATAATTAATTTTTATGGAATAAGTTGAAAATAAAAAATTCTTAATGATTATAATAAATTATAATTCTTCTTCCATTATTATAGTCATTAACATTTATAATAGGGTATTGACATAAACACATAAGCAAATTGGTAAAAACACAAAGTTTTATGGTAAAAACACGTAAGGGGTGGTTTTTAAATGGAATCTGGCTATTTATGGAATTTCTGCTTCCATTAATGCCATTAATGGAATTATAAATGCAATAAAGGGCATTATTAATGCCATTAATGGCATTTTGAATGCTATTAATGGCATTATCAATGCAATAAAGGGCATTATTAATTCCATTAATGGCATTTTGAAGGCTATTCATGGCATTATCAATGCAAAATAGGGAATTATTAATGCCATAAATGGAATTATCAATTCCATAATTGGCATTATCAATTCCATAAATTGCATTGTTAATGCCAGAAATGGAATTTTTAATGCCACAAATGGAATTATTCATTTCACAAATGGCATTATTAATGCCATAAATCACATTACTAATTCCATAAATGGCATTATTAATGCCATAAATTGCATTACTAATTCCATAAATGGCATTATTAATGCCATCAATGGAATCAATAATTGAAGGCCATTCATGTCATTTTCAAGGCCATTAAAAATTGAATTAATGGCCTTAAAAATGGCATAAATGGCATTACTAATTCCATCAATGGATTATTTAATGCCATTTATGGTATTCCTAAGGCCATTAATGCCATTGTTGAGGCCATTAATGGAATTTCTAAGGCCAAAAATGACAACAAAAATGCCATTTATGGCATTTTTAAGGCCATTCATTCCATTGTTAATGACCCTACAAATGGCATTATTCGCCTTAACAATGCCATTGGTGAGGCCATTTATAACATTCTTAAATGCATAAATGGCTTTAAGGCCATAAAATTACATTTATGGAATTGTTTTAACTCCAATTATGCTAATACTATGGCCATAAATGGCATCTATTTGTCATTCTTGATGCCATTTACAGCACCTTTGATACCATAAATGGCACTTTTAATTCCACAAATAGGATTTCCACTTCCACTCCTCATAAATTACATTTTGAATTCAATTTATTTCATGAATGGAATTGTCAAGTTAATTACAAACATGAACAAAAAAACATAAAAAAGGGACTTTTTGGGCCTACAATTGTCCTGGCAACAAAATCCCAAATTTTGGGCTTCTGGCTTTTTATTCTCAAGATTTTGCCCTTTAATTACAAAGAAAATTATGGAAACTCATAAGTGGGAACATATATAATGAATTTTTTTTAAAAATAGGCCATTTTGCCAAATTTGGCCAAAAAAAAATATGAAAAATTTGTGGATATTGACATCCCATGTCAAGAAAAATGTGGCAAAAAAATTTAAAAAAAAAACCTCAAAACTGATCCTGAGGAATTTTTTGAAAAGTAAGGTCACTTATTGTGAGCCTGTGAGGTATGTATAACATACCCATAAGGCCACAAATGATTTTATAAACAGTTGATTTTGTCTTAAACAGACTTTTTAGTTGAAATTAAAATAAAAAATAACAAAAAATAAGTCTAACTTCTTTTTGGATAAACAAAGTTATAAATATTATGTCATTTTTGCATTCTACACCAAAAATGACCTAGGGTACATCCATAAGGTGTTATACCCAAAAACACTTATTTCTTGTGTTATTAGAAGATTTAAGAATCTCACAGTACTAATGTAACTTTTTTAGCATTTTTTTAAATTGTTAAATTTAAGCTTAAATAAGATTAAATTTAAAGTTGCATAAGGTTAATGCAAACTAACCAAAATTTTAGTTAAAATTGAGGTGTGGTGTATCATTACTGAATTGGCTAAGGATCTGCCATACAGAATGTAAATCCTGAGTGAGCTCAATTTAAAAGGGTTTAAAGCCATGTTATGGCTTTAAATAAATAAAAGGGCAAAATCCACGCAAAAAGGTGGGACAAAGGAAAAAGACCAAATAGAACTGGGGTACCCAACTTTTTGGATCTGCAATGATTCAATTAAGGTTGTCCACCTGTATTGGAGGATTCTCAACCTTATTTAAACTTTAAGATTAGACTTTGATCCAACCTTAAGGTTTAAACTGGTTTTATCCCAATTTGGACACAAATTTCAAGCTGCAAAAGGGTAAATCCCAATATGCAGGCTTGAAATCAAGGTTTTAAGAACTTTCAAAGCTTAATCAAGCTTAAAAACCTTAAATAAGCCTAAAACTTTAAAGTTACAAGCATCAAAACCTTATCAAAAGCTAAGGTTTGGTGTGTATTGCTATTTTACGTGGAAAAATAGCAATAACTTCAAAAATTCATTGAAAATCCAAATCTTAATGCATTTTCTTGAAATTTCACACAGCTTGGAATTTAATATTATCTATGTATAAATTAAATTTTAAGTATCTTTTATAAATAAATTTCCTGGGTAATTAGCCTGGAAATTTACTCTTTTAATTAAGCTCAAAGAAAATTATGATTTATTTAAAAATTAATTAAAAATTGAGTTTAAGAGATTTCTGCTTGAAACTCTATTTTTAAGTTGTTAATGTGATGAAATTTAATATAAATAAGTTTGTTTATATTAAAAACTTAAAATAATTAGTTTAAATGAGGATTAAAGTTACATGGAGTTAAGAATAACACTGGTAACTTTAAATTGGAATTAAAAACAAGTTGCCTCAAGTTGAGAGCTTTGTTTTTAAGTATGGTTTTTCAGTTTTGACCTGAGCACGCCCTCTATATTCATTATGAATCATGAGAGCTTCTCTGAAGACATAAAAAGAGTCTTTTCATCACTGTTTTTGTCCATCATTCATCATCAATCCAATCATATTAGAAATTTTAACAGGTAAAGTTTTATTATTTATAAAATCTTATTATTAAAGTAATTCTTAAGTTATTTTTTTCTTTATTAATTTTAAATTAAAGAATTGAAGTCATAGAATTCAGATTGTTGTTGTAATCATCAATAATATATTTTATATTATAAAATTATCATCTTAGATATCTTTTAAAATCCACAAATTCCTCTTAAAAACTCTTGAATCTTAAATTTTATCATAAAAAGTTGTTTTATCTTTAAAATTATTGATTTTAGGCGTGTTTTTAACTTATAATCATTAGTTTTTTTATATAAAATTTTATTCTATAAGAATTATTTCTGCACAGTGTGTGTTATAATACTTTTATAAATAATATTTATATTATTTATAAGTGGTTAATATTCATATTTCCATGTGTAATTGTCTCATTAAGAGCTTTACAAGTCTTATTGTTATAACTGTCAGTGACTATAACAATAATAGAATAATTATAATTTATTATAATTATTATTATTTTTTATTATTATTATATTTTTATAATAATAATTCAATTTATTTTTTTTATATAATTATTTTTAATAATTATATTTAAATTTTTGGTTATAATATTTTATTATATTATATATTTCTATTGAGGACAGTCATAGTACTCTTGATTTTGCTACTATTATCAAGAGTTTCATAGACAAACCTTACACTTATGGGTTTTTACCAACACCCTAATAATAATAAGAAATATGAAAGCTTTTAGTAAGGCAATTATATGTGGAAAAAAATAATATTAACAGCTTCTAAATAATATGAAAATTTTTTATAAAAGAAATATCACACAAAGTGGGAAAAGACAAATATCATAGAGAAATTCCATGTAAAACAACTAATACTAGAAAAAAAAGATATCAAAATATACTTAATACAATCAGTCAAAAAACACACGTTATTGTATTAAATAATATTCACAAGTTAAAAGAATTCCGAAAACAATATTTGAAATAAATAAAATAGCTTTTTGTGAGAAAATAAGATCAAGAGGGTTTAGAGGAACTTATGCATTTCAGACCTATTTGAAACAATCATTTTATAAGATAAAATCAACTTTTGCTGATTCAAACAATATAATCTGAATTGTATCATTTAAATTCTTTATTTATAATTAATAAAGAGTAAAATAACCCAATAATTACTTCAATAATATAATATTTTCCATGTAAAAAAACATCACCCGCTTCAAATATCTGATTGATTGAATGATTATTGCATTGGACAAAAACAGTGATTTAAAGGCTTCTTTTTTTGCTCCCACAGAAGCTCTGATTAACAATAATGGATATAAAGGGTGTCCAAAAGACAAAACTGAAAAAAAAATAAAAAACAAGTTTCTTAAATTAAGGTAGCTTTTTTGTCATTTCAATTCAATGTTACTAATGCTATTCTTAGCTTCAAGTAATATTAATCCTCTTTTGAGTTAATTATTTTACGTTTAAATATAAGAAAATGTTTCAAATTTTTGGTTATCACATGAATGACTTCAAAAGAAATTTTCATGTTGAAATATCTTAAACTGGAGTTTTAATCAAATTTTAAAGCAAATTTGATTTTCTTTAAGAATGAAACTGCTAGTTTCAATGCTAATTAAAAAAGAATACTGTTGAAAAAGATACTTGAAATATAATGTGTATCCAATTTTGAATTGTAAATTGTGTGAGATTTCCAAGAAATTCCATTGGGAATTGTATCTTTAATGAATTTCAAATTTATTGCTATTTTTCCACACAAAATATCAATACATACCAAACCATAACTTTTGATAAGGTTTTAACACCTCTAATTATAAAATTTTAAAGCTCATAAACCCTTGATTACAAGTCCGCATATGGGGATTAACCCTTTTGAAGATTTTTATTCCCATTCAAATTGGGACAAACCAGTTTAAGCTTTAATACTGAATCAAAGTCTCATCTTAAAGCTTGAATAATGTTTGAAATCCTCCAATGAAGGTGGAAAAAAAGTATTTGGGCTCTTTCCAATACCAAAATTGGGGTACGCTGGCACTTTTTTCCAGGTTTCCTTTGTCCCTCATTTTTGCATAGATTTTGAACTTTCTTTTTGGAAAATCCTTAGCCAATTCAGTCAGTATACGCTGTACCTCACTTTCAATTTAATTTTTGTCATTTAACATCAAACTTATGAAGATTTAAATTTAAGCTTAAATTTAACAACTGAAAAACTTGATTGAAAATGATAAAATGGTGCAATTGTAGGTGAGATTATTAAATCTTCCAATAACCCCTAAAGTATCAATTTTTGGGTATGAGACCCTATGAGTATACCCTAGGTTATTTTTGTTTTAGAATACAAAAATGGAATAATATGTATAACTTTTTCTATCAATAATGGAGCTATATTTTTTTCTTGTTTTTTTTTTGTTTGAAACTAATTTTGCAAGTCAGTTTATAGCTCAATAAAATTCCTAAAGTACTATTTGTGGCCTTATGAGTATGTTATAAATAGCTCTCAGACTAACATTTTATATAGCGGAAAAAGGTTGTACTAAGATTTTTCATTGAAGAGTATGACCCTAATCTAATTGGGGGTATAATACACTGTCCAAACTCTCTACTTATACTTTTCAAGTTATCAAAGAAAATGATGAAGAATTTTTTATACAGGAATTGGTCTCCTCTTATGTCTGAATCTTCTGAGAAACATTTGGTAATCAGGTATTTTTATTTCTTAAAGCCACTCATTGTCATGTTGTGGGTATCTGTAGCTTACTGAGTATTCTCTCTCATTTTCCCCTATTTATTCTTTCTTCAAATACTTTCAGAGCTTTCTGTTGTTCACTTTGATAAAGCTGTAGTACGTTTGAGGGTGTTTCATTACTCAAAGGAAAGAATTCCCTATCTCTTCAATTATAATTCTTTAGTAGGCTGAAATGAAATTTCAGATGTTTATATTACAATTCTGCCATTAGCTCTACTTGTACTGCATTTGTCTCATGAAGGGCTTTAATAAGAAAATGGTCCTGCAAAGGAATCTTTCAATTTTTCTGGACCTTTATAATATTAAACTTAAAGATTCAAACCAAGATTAAGTCCCCTACTTTGAATTATTGAGTTTTATGAATTTTATCCCATTCCTGCTTAGAATTATCAAAAAAATCATTTATTATGTGATTAGAATTCTGTTTTATTTTTTCAAGTAGAAACCTAAATTTTGAAGCAGTTTGATTAATATAAACAAAGTCCCTTTTCAAGGTATTGGCTTGAGGCTTGTGGTTCCATTCTTTTTCCGACATTGAAGGAGCTTTTCCTGTTTAAGAATCAATGGAAGTCTTGTAGGTTGATTTAAATTCTGGTATAAGTGTACAAAAATCATAGGTAAAGCCATCAGAATACCTCTAGGAAATAAGCACAAAATCTTCTGACAATGTCCTCAAAGGTTGGAATCATTCTTTCAGCTAATCAATCAGTTTGTGGATGATCAGATGTTGAAAATGAAGCTTGATTTCTCAAAGGCTTCTGTAAATTAGTCCATCAGGATGAATCAAATTTTGTGTCCCTATCACTAATGATATTTTCAAAGAGACCAGTATAAGCTATAGCTCTATTCCTAACTAAAGGAGCTTTATCCATGGCTGTGTTATCTTTGTGTTATGGCAAAAAGATTTGACTTTTGCTGTACCTTTCTAAAATGGCAATACATGCATCATAACCTTTTTCATCACTAGGTGGTCACCTAATAAATATGAGCCACTTTTCATGGGGTACTAGGCTCTTTGATATGAATCATCAAACCAAATCTTTTACAATTCACTTTATTGGACTTTTGACACCATTCACAACTACGACGGTACTCAAGGACATTTTTTCTCCAAGATGGCCACCAAGCACATGTCTTAATTATTTTCATTTTTCTGTCTTGAGAAAAATGTCCAGAAAAAATATTGTCATGAAACTCTACTAATATGGTTTTGATTAAAATTCTACTACATAAGACCATTACACATGTGTGTTTATACCTGTGATATAAGATACCATAAAAGCAAGGTAATCTTCCATTACAATATGATTTTTTTCATATATCATACAAAGAATTAGTTAAAGCTGAATCATTCCAGTATTTTTCAAGGAGAGAAGTAATAATGTGGAAATTCTTGCCTTTCTTTTAGCTGTCTCTAACCTCATCAAAGAATTCTGCGATGTTAATTCCTTCAATAGAAATCTGTGGTTCTGAATTTTCAGGAACATAGGCAGGGATATCAGGTGTATTGGTTACTGGATATCTACTCAAGCCGTTAGAATTCTAAAGAATACTTCCAGATTTATATACTATAGTCACATTGTATCTATACTCCTGCATAGAAATCTTCCATCTTAACATGTGTCTCATAGAGGTTTTTATGTTAAGAGGTAATTTTCCTGAATTGCAATCCATAAGTACTTCAAACAAGCTACCATCAAAATAAGACTGAAGATTCCATATGGCCCATACAACACAAAGAAGCTGCATTTTGCTTGGTATATATCTGGCCTCAGTAGGCTTTATTTTTATTGATATAAAGCAAATTGGATATTAATACGAGAGCTTTCATTGAAAATTTGGATTTGATTAAATGAAGCACCCAAAACTTCACCACATGCATCAATATACATCCTAAAAGGAAGTTTCCAGTCTGGAATCAATAATAATGGTGCGTTGGTTAAAGAATAAATGATTTTTTCATATGACTTAATTCTTTACTGTTTCATTTCAAAGGCATTTTTTTGATCACAAATCCTGTGGAATGATCTGGAATGTATTGTAAAATCTGGAAGGTGTTTCATGTAATAACTGGCAAACTCCAGGAAAGAAATAATTTCTTTTTTATTATGAGGAACTTGTTTCAAGAAGACTGCCGCTAGTTTGTCTTTTACCAACAATCAAAGGCTTAGTCCTCAAACTACATGTCCCAGAGCCTTCAGCTCAGGAAACACACAATTACATTTCTTAAGAGATATTTGATGTTCACATGAAAGATTTTCTTGAACACTCATGAAATTATCTCTAAATTCAATTTTTTGGCTTTTGAAAAAATGATAATGTACTGAATAGAAATGATCAGCCATCCCTTTTATAATTCCTGTGTGAAAATGCTGTTCAACATTCTTTGAAAATATAATGGTGCATTTCCAATTCCAAAATACTTCTGAAATATTCATAAATTCCACAATGAGAAATTATTCTTAATACCTTCCTAGCATGAGGTGTCAAAAAATAACGATAAAAAACTTCAAGTGCATCATTGTCAGGGTGATTCTATGATATACCTTCAAAATGATAATAAAAGCTATAACTCTGAGTGTGAAACTAAGATAATGATGATATTAAAGTGAGATTATGAGTAAAAGAGCTATACTAAAAAAATTTAGTGATGGTGAGTGCTTCTGATAGCCCTATGTGCAGTGTTTGCCTATTGGTTTACAATAACAAACCCTACAATAATTACAACTTGTAATTATAACCTGTTGAATTCTAAGGTTACCACTTCTTTTAAGAAGTTATACCGCATAATGATATCAAGAACAGGATTCTGGATTAGCTTCCTGGGGAGGAAAAGCCTCCTTTTATCTTGTTCTGGGGTAGTGGGAGGTGGTTTACCTCTGCAAACGACCATAGAGTGGAATCTTTCAGTAATGTGGGCTGGTTTGTGGTTTTATAAACTCAATACAGACTGGTATTGGGTGGAAATGTGGTTTTAGAGCCACAAGTAGTCATTTTTAGCCTATACAGGGAGAGGACTTTCACCAATGGAGTTTACAGGTGTGTTCTGGTACTTCTGGCATGTCAGAAGCTGTACAGAACCTGTATGGACCTCTGTATTTGACTTAACTATGAGGTATTGAAGTATAAACAAGCTTCTTTGTCTGTTTGACACCTCATAATCATACTTATGGGATAGTATACCACTGTAAGGCTGTATTGGCCAAACTGTGGGATTTTAACCTTAAAGCTGCTATAGCTTTGTCAGTGTTTTGAGATATTGAGCTCAAAATTGGTTCATTATGTAGCCCTGGATGTGATCTACACGATGGTACCTCATTTAGTATGGTTATCATTAAATATGGCAAAGTTATGCCATGTACAAGTTTTCTTGTACACATTTATGATTTGTCCAAAAACTGTATGGAACTTGTTTGCTCCATATCTTTTGTTCTAGATAGGATATTGGTAAATGCATGGAGCCATTAGATAGCCCTGATTGTGCTCTTTCCAAAAAGACCCCACTTTAGGTATCTCACACTAAAACTGTAGAAGAGAGATGAGAGGTGAATATTTTAATCACTCTTATTTGATCTTATTTTGGTTATAGCTCCTGTAATTCTGGTGCTAGCTCATTTTGGCTAGTACCATTGGATAGCCCTGACTTAGAGCTTCAATTTGAATACACATTTGATGGGGTTAAGCCTCTTCCTCTGGATTTCAGATGAGAGGTGAAAATTAAGGTTTATGCTCAGCAATAGCTTTGAGCAGGAACAACTTTGTTATTCTTTTTCCTATGATGATGGGACTTGAATATTTCAAAAGAGGTGATTTTCCTCTTTCTTTTGATACCTTTTGAGTTAATTTGGCTCAGCTCCATGTTTTGGTGGTATCTTGGCTTTACCATTGGTTTATGGTATGTGGCTGTCATGCTTGTGCTCTGGTTTTGAGTCACAGGCTGACAATCATAGAAGTGATCAATTGTGCTTTTTAAATTTTTTCAAAGTCTTATGTATTCAAGGAATTGGATTTCTGTCAGGAATAGTGTCCTAAAACCTTTCATGAAGCAAAATTTAATGAAGAATAGTAAATTTTTAGACTTCTTAAAAGGCAAAATGCCAAGTTTCTTGCTTTAACCTTTTTAGTATGAAACAATAATATTATAAATATTTCTTGTGTCACCAACAATAAAAATTCATTCAAAAATACTCTACAAGAGACTTTCAAGGCTACTAAAAATTTCAAGAGTAATTCCAATTGCAGGTAATCAAGCAAAGAACTTCAGGAAATTAATATAAGAAGAAATCCTTAAAAAAGAATATTAAAGAAAAAGAAATTCCCAAAAGTGACCAAAGTGAATTTGGAAACAAAGTGACACATTCAACAATGATGAAAGATGCTTTAATTCACTTTTGGGGTGGTGGAAGGTTAAAAATGATTATAAGAGTTACTAAGAATAATTATAATGATTTTTTTAAGGTGGTTAAAAGTTTTAAAATGATATAAAAGTGGTGGTTGGAATCTTTCATTTATTGGTTTAACAGTGTTTAAACCAATTATAAAAGGAAAATGTTCCAACACAATGAAAAAAGTGTGGCAATGAAGACAGAACATGTGACTCAATCCCAGGCCAAAAGTGATGAAATTTTGCGTGAATTTTGACATCTCACATCTGTAAGGAAGCAATTTGTGGGAGTCTTTCACCCTTGGGGCCACGAGTGCTTTTCTCCCCAGAATTAATTCTTCCAATTCATTTTTTCTTTACTTCCTCATTCTGTATTATGATTTTAATTTAAATATACAGTTCAATCCAGTTTTTACAGTAAAAAACGTTCATAATTGATACCCAATATTGAAATCAATGTTAACTTATGTAATCCATGCACAAATTTTGACATTTCAATTGAAAATGATTCAATTCCTCATAACTTCTAATTTACACACCAAAACTCATTTTCAACAAAGTGAATGATGGCTAATACCACTTTTGGTGTGAGTTCCTTACAGTTTTGAGGATTTTCAGATTTTTAATACCAAAAAATACTAAAAAACTTAATCTAAGGTTATTTAGAGTTGAGTTACAGAATTTTCACTCAAAGGTGACCCCACCTAATTTTTCATGCAAAATTCAATGGTGATATAATTTTAATAAGTTTATTTATTGCAAAAGAGTTATATAGTTTTTATTTAACTTTTTTTCAAAAATAATTTAATTTCAATATTTTTATTGAAAATTTATTTTTACTTAATTTTTTCAAGTAAAATGTTATTTTGACAGTGTTAAATTACATTGTAATTTTTGTTTTATATTATATTATATATTTTTGATTTTTTATATAAACTTTATATTTAAGTTTTAGTTTTTTTTATAATATAAATCAAAAATTGTTCTTATAATTATAACATAATTTGATATTTGTGGTCATTTGAGTATATAAAAATACCTCTCAAGCTCATAGGTATAGGTATTCAATGCTCCAAAATCCCAAAAAATATTGAATTTCTCATCATTCCAAGTAATAATCACAAGGTTTGTAGCTTCTACTTCCTCATTGCGTCCAAACTCTCTAAAAAATACCAGTTGGATTAGATCATTAATATGGTTTTCTGATTCCTCTCTGGCTTTATGTCTAGATGGATAAGCTGTTCTTGTCAATAGTGGGGGATGGGTTGTGAGCCTTAGAGGTAATTTCATATACCCAAAAGACCACAAACAAAAAGTTAAGATATAAATATAAATAAAAGAAATTTATTCATATTATTAAAATAAAAATCAACATATAAATATAAAATCATATTAAAAATTAAAAATTTAATTACAATTTAAAAATAAAATTACATTAAATTTTGAAATTATAGAATTATCTTTATACTTGAAAAAATTAAGTAAAAATGAATTTTTAACAAAATTGTAAAAAAATAAATAAATTTGGAAAAAAGTTAATTAAAAATTATTATAACTTTTTATCCAATAAATAAACATATAAAAACTATTTCACCATTGGATTCCTCATAAAAAATGAGGTGGGGTCACCTCTGAGTGAAAATTTTGTAACTCAACTCTAAATAAGCTTAAATTACATTTTTAGTATTTTCTGTATGAAAATTGAAAATCCTCAAAACTTTAATTTAATTCACATCAAATTTAGTGTTAATCACCAAAATCTTTTTTAAAATTGAGGTGTTATGTATATTTTAGAAGTTATGAGGAATTAAAGTATTTTCAATTGAATTGAATTGAAATGTCGAAATGTGCACATGTATTACATAATTGAACTTTGATTTACATATGAGGTATCAATTATTAATGTATTGAACTGTACAACTCAATTGAATTACATATGTCAATTATAAGTATAATACATGATGAGGAATTAAAGGAAAAATAAATTGGAAAGATTAAATTTGGTGGGGAAAAGGAACTCCAGCTCTAAGGGGGAGCTAGACCCCCAAAATCCTTGCTGACAGGCATGTGGTGTCAAAATTCATGCAAAAGTTCATCACTTTTGGCCTGGAATTGAGTTACAGGGTCTGTGGACTCAATTGATGATGAGGTTGTGATACCAACTGGGGTAGTTTTAGCTGTTTCCAAGAGGGTAAAACTACCCTTAAGATAAAAAAAATCATAGTAAGAACAGTTTTAACTTGTTTCTACGTCTCTTACTTACATTCTGACGTGTTTTCAAGGCTCTAGACCAGGTATTGCTATAGTAATGGCTGATTTAAGGGTCTAAAATGGCTAAAAATGGCTTAAACCAGCCCTTTTTTGGTCTAAACCAGGGTTCAATGATGCCATAATTGGATTTTCTGTTGTCAGACTGTTTTTCACGACTGACAAGAGTAAATTTTACTTTTGGAGTAAGAAAATTGATGGCTATAAAAGAATGTCTTCTTTGCCCCACTTTTCTCTTCATGTTAGAATCTTTTTCCTTTTAAAATTTGTTTAAACATTGTTAAACCAATCAATAAAAGATTCCAAACACCTTTTTTAAATCATTTTAAGCCTTTTAACCACTTCAAAAAAATCATTATAATCATTGTTTGTAACTCTTATAATCATTTTTACCCCTGAACCACCCCAAAAAGTGAATTAAAGCATCTTTCATCACTGTAAACTTTGTCACTTTGGGGCGGGTTTTTTCTTTAATATTCTTTTTAAATACTTTGTTATTCAATTAATTGCTTGCAGTTCTTTGCTCAATTAATTCCAATTGAAATTGCTCTTGAAGAAATTTCTTTTGTAGCCTTAAATATCTCTTGTAGAGTATTTTTGGATAAATTTTTATTGTTGGTAAAACAATAACTCTTTATAATATTATTTTTTTATACTAATAAAGTTATAAAGAATAAATTTGGCGTGTTTTCTCTTAAAAATAATACTTCTTACTATTTTTAATTGATTTTTACCTTATGCAAATTTTGAGGACAGGAAAAGTACTTGATTTTTAATCAAAGTTTCATATCCACACCTTACATAGTTCTTTTCCACATTGAGCATAAGGTTCAGCTCATGACCTTTACAATTCCCAGTGATTAATAATAAGAATAAAAGACTTTCATCACTGTAAAGTTTGTCACTTTGTTTCCAAATTCACTCTGGTCACTTTTGGGCGTGTTTTTTCTTTAATATTCTTTTGAAATACTTTGTTATTTAATTCATTTCTTGCAGTTCTTTTCTCAATTAATTCCAATTGAAATTGCTCTTGAAGAAATTTCTTTTGTAGCCTTAAATATCTCTTGTAGAGTATTTTTGGATAAATTTTTATTGTTGGTAAAACAATAAATCTTTATAATATTTTTTTTATACTAATAGAGTTATAAACAATAAATTTGGCGTTTTTTCTCTTAAAAATAATACTTCTTACTATTTTTAATTGATTTTTACCTTATACAAATTTTGAGGACAGGAAAAGTACTTGATTTTTGATCAAAGTTTCATATCCACACTGTACATTTGGGGGCCCAGCCGTGATATTTTACCTGTGACATATTTTTTTACTCTTTTTAAATCTTTTTTCTTATATTGAAAAATTTAAAAACATATAAAAAATACTTATAATTCAAAAAAATCAATAAAAAAATATTCTTTTTAATATTATAAGTGAGGCTTATATTTTCATTTCTTTTTTGAAATATCCTTTTTTTACTTAATTAATTGGTTTTTTCATCGATTTTAGTGTCTGACAACATGGTAAGACAAGAAAACATTGAAACAGCCTCAACAGTAACCAGCATTATTCCTGCCAGTACTGTTAATTCTGATCATAATAGTACTATTATTGTGACTCAGAATATTCAACCAGAGCCGATTTCTTCTGAATTAGTCAACTTGGAAATAAGTAATACTCTTCAGAAAGCCAAATATTTGGCCAATAGCAAGTATTTTGACGTAAAATTACTATTTTATGCCTTTTTAACCATAATTATGCCTTCAACCAGGTCAGGAGCCAGCTATAGCCCCTCAAGCAGCTCCCAGAAAGGTAATAGACGTGATTATGGCAGGGGACAATCAGGTACAGAAGGAAAAGGGTCAGTTGATGACTTCCAAACAACTAAAATGGGTCATTCTGAAGCTGATAATACCATTTTACCTTCAAAAAGAGCTGACACCACCACAACAAGCCTCAGTGGACATATACAAAGCCAGCCACAGTGCATACAACAATGCACTCCAGTTCAAGGAGTACCAGATCCTTGCAGACCTGTGGAACAATTGCATGAATCCTTACCTGACTGTGAGAAAATTCCTGGGCCATCCCAATACTTGCAAATTGCTCAATGGGTGGCATCCATTGATGGAGAAGAAAAACATGATGCTTTTGACACTAGAATGGAGGAAAAACAACCCTCCACCACCCAAACCAGTGCCAAAAGCAGCCCCAGTGGCCAGCAGCAGCAATTTCAACGTGAAAAAGCAGCCACGAACTCCAAACAAGGACAAAGGGAAGGCACCAGCCCCAAAACCTTACAGCCAGGGCTACAGAATCCCAAAGATTCAACAGGATGCCATGGAAAATGTATTTCAGATGACCAGAACCATGATGGAGTTACAAAAGAAGGAGGAAGCCAGATTAAAAGATCAAAAATAATTTCTGATACTTTTGAGTGTATTCCAGAGTTGTATAAAGCTATTTCTGACGTAAAAAGTCATCTTTCTGATAAAAATACATCAATTTGTGACAATCTTAAAACAAATATCTTGAGTCTGAGCCAAATAAATGATACACTTAAATGCTTTGAAAGAGTTTTAAGAACAATCAAAACTTCCAATAATGATATTTCTTTTGGCATTAAGATAAATGAACAATCTTCCATTATTAACTAATTAACAGACAAATATTCTAAATTCAACATTGATGACATAATTGAGACAAGAATAAAACAAGCCAT
This sequence comes from Austropuccinia psidii, assembly GCA_023105745.1. NCBI lineage: Eukaryota > Fungi > Basidiomycota > Pucciniomycetes > Pucciniales > Sphaerophragmiaceae > Austropuccinia > Austropuccinia psidii. The sequence continues at coordinate 2,084,793 of JALGQZ010000009.1, read as the reverse complement.
AAGCACTATCAAAGAGGATAATAAAAAAGCACTTGATGATATTTCAAAATCATTTTCTGCAGTAAAAACAAATATAGTTTCCCTGAAAAAGCATTTTGATACCTCAAGAGAGGAATTATCAAAATTAACAATAAAGCTAAATGAGGTTACATCTGATAATACTAAACAAACAGAATTATGGAATGAGCTAACATATAAAGAGGATGATTATAAAAAGAATGTCATAAACTCTATACAAAACTTGCAACATGAATTAAGAAATTCACAAAGGTGTAAAACAGTAAAATGAATGATATTGAACAACTGCTAAACACTTTACCAAGAATTTCTACACCTCTGAATCAAAATGAAGATGCAAGGATTCCCAATCCACAAGTATTGGATATTGAAAATTCACAGTTAAAAAATGAATTTTCTACTTCTTTTCACAACTCAAAACCATCAATGGGCCAAGCACTCTTGAAAGAAGTTCCAAAACTTAAGGAATGGCCTCACTTCAGTGGTGAAGGAGAGTATGACCATATGGAATTCATCAGAGGTATTGAAATGATCAAAGAAGACTTTGAATTACCAGACAGATTGGTAACAGCCAGGTTTAACACCTTATTTACAAAATCAGCTCACAGATGGTATATCAAATTGAAACAAGCACATGGACACCAAAGTTGGACTTGGCAGAAAACCCAAATTATCAACAAATGGGCCAATGATGCTTGGAGGTTTAAAGTGGAAACAGCCTTTGAATCTGCCAAACTTAATGCTGATAAAGACAAAGCTTTACCATGGTTTTTCCAACAAAAAGACAGATCAACAGCATTATATCCTGACATGTCAGAATTTACGATCCATAGGAAGATTCTGAGACAATGTGGAGGTGACTTAGAGCATGCTGTCAAAAGTAGGACTACTGAACAATCTTCAGCAGAGGATATTATCAATATATTAGAAGAAGTAGCCACCAGAACCAAAATTGCTTCTAGTATGGTGAATCTCGAAACAAAGTTTAATACACCTTGGAAAGATTCTGTGGACAAAATCCCTGGAGAAAATTCTAATAATGTTAGGTATAAATCTGCATATACAGTAAGAAAGTGCCATATTTGCCAAAGCACCACTCATTTAGCTAAATACATTTCCAAAAAGGGGTAAAATGAAATAAATTGATATTAAAAAGGAACCTGATGTTGAAAAATATGACATAATTGAAGACAATTCAGATGATAAGTCATCAATATTTTCTGAATCTTAAAAAGATATAGAAAATATCAATGCCACTTTTGACATCATGGAATCTTATTCCCACTTGCCACAATTGAGCAATGATCAAGTTGATTTATCAAACGTTCAAGATGCACAACTTATGAAAATCAAATCCCAATAGAAGGAATAAGTGTTACAGACTTGAACACCACCTTCTTTGAAGAGGTCAGAAATAGTTACATTAAACATAGGAATTGTAGCATATTATTCCAATTAGTGAACAAAGACTGTAAAGACAGCTCTCTAATACATGACTTGGATGAAGTAGTGAAAGGATCTTATGATGAAGGAATATTTCACCTACTGGATGGTATAATTTATCACAGGACCAAGCGCACATGTGTCATGACAGATGTGGACAGATAATTAATCAATCTTGTACCAAAAGAATGCCATGAAAGCCCCTTCTCAGGACATCTGTCTGAAGACAGAACAAGAGAAAAATACATACCTGAAGCTACTAAACTCATCAGAAGGTTCAGACACACTAGAAGTAACAATGTTACAAAGTAATATTCTTTTTTTAGGGGGGGAATGTGAGCCTTAGAGGTAATTTCATATACCCAAAACACCACAAATACAAAATTAACATATAAATATAAATAGAATAAATTTATTTATATTATTAAAATAAGAATCAAAATATAAATATAAAATTATATTCAAAATTAAAAATTTAATTACAATTTAAAAATAAAATTACATTAAATTTTGAAATTATAAAATTACCTTTATACTTGAAAAAATTAAGTAAAAATGAATTTTTAACAAAATTGTAAAAAAATAAATAAATTTGGAAAAAAGTTAAATCAAAATTATTATAACTTTTTATCCAATAAATAAACATATAGAAATTATTTCACCATTGGATTCCTCATAAAAAATCAGGTGGGGTCACCTCTGAGTGAAAATTTTGTAACTCAACTCTAAATAAGCTTAAATTAAGTTTTTAGTATTTTATGTATGAAAATTGAAAATCCTCAAAACTTCAGCTTGATTCACTTCACATGTAGTGCTAATCACCAAAATCTTTGTTGAAATTGAGTTGTGTATATTTTAGAAGTTATGAGGAATTAAAGTATTTTCAATTGAATTGAATTGAAATGTCAAAATGTGCACGTGTATTACATAAGTGAACTTTGATTTACATATGCGGTATCAATTATTACTGTATTGAACTGTACAACTCAATTGAATTACATATGTAAATTATAAGTATAATACATGATGAGGAATTAAAGGAAAAATAAATTGGAAAGATTAAATTTGGTGGGGAAAAGGAACTCCAGCTCTAAGGGGGAGCTAGACCCCCAAAATCCTTGCTGAAAGGCATGTGGTGTCAAACTTCACGCAAACGTTCATCACTTTGGGCGTGGAATTGAGTTACAGGGTCTGTGGACTCAATTGATGATGAGGTTTTGATACCAACTGGGATAGTTCTAGCTGTTGCCAAGAGGGTAAAACTACCCTTAAGATAAAACAATCATAGTAAGACCAGTTTTAACTGGTTTCTACGTCTCTTAGTCACATTCTGACGTGTTTTCAAGGCTCTAGACCAGGTATTGCTATAGTAATGGCTGATTTAGGGGTCTAAAATGGCTAAAATGGCTTAAATCAGCCCTTTTTTGGTCTAAACCAGGGTTCAATGATGCCATAATTGGCTTTTCTGTTGTCAGACTGTTTTTCACGACTGACAAGAGTAAATTTTACTTTTGGAGTAAGAAAATTGATGGCTATAAAAGAATGTCTTCTTTGCCCCACTTTTCTCTTCATGTTAGAATCTTTTTTCCTTTTATAATTAGTTTCAACATTGTTAAACCAATCAATAAAAGATTCCAAACACCTTTTTTAAATCATTCTAAACCTTTTAACCACTTGAAAAAATCATTATAATCATTGTTTTTAACTCTTATAATCATTTTTACCCCTGAACCACCCCAAAAGTGAATTAAAGAATCTTTCATCACTGTAAACTTTGTCACTTTGTTTCCAAATTCACTCTGGTCACTTTTGGGCGGGTTTTTTCTTCAATATTCTTTTTAAAGACTTTGTTATTTAATTAATTGCTTGCAGTTCTTTGCTCAATTATATCCAATTGAAATTTCTCTTGAAGAAATTTCTTTTGTAGCCTTAAATATCTCTTGTAGATTATTTTTGGATAAATCTTTATTGTTGGTAAAACAATAAATCTTTATCATATTATTCTTTTATACCAATAAAGTTATAAAAAATAAACTTGGCTTGTTTTCTCTTGAAAATAATATTTCTTCCTATTATTAATTGATTTTTACCTTATACAAACTTTGAGGACAGGAAAAGTACTTGATTTTTAATCAAATTTTCATATCCACACCTTACATAGTTCCTTTCCACATTGAGCATAAGGTTCAGCTCATGACCTTTAAAATTCCCAGTGATTAATGATAAGAATAAAAGACTTCTCTATATTTAAATAGAATTTGAATAAGTTCTTCCTTCGTTTCTTATGTCAACTCAGGACTTATTTGTGCTTCAATAAGCTGATAATTCAAAAATTTATTTTTATAATTTTTGAATTATCTAATCCCAGTTTATCCCCTTCTATCTGGAGGAAAGGAAAATCCCTGTCTCCGGTTGCCTCCTATAGTAAAATATGTTTGTTTATTATTATGAATTTGTATCCCATAGACATTTCCAAGCATAAAATTACAATCCTTCATAAAAACAAATTTAAATTCTAGTATGATTTGTCCTGCATGGTGATCAAATGTGATTGTTACTTCAAGGACTCCCAAAGGGTGCATATCCTGGCTAGCACCTCTGAATTTTATACCTTGAGTTGGGATTGATATATACTCCCAATTGTTATAAATGTGGTCAAGATAACCTTTACTGAAAATATTACAAAAAGAACCTGATTCAAGATGTCTCTTTGCTTCCTTGTTTTTTACCACATTATTACTGATACAAGATGATCCAGAGGAGTCACCTTTATGTCAGAAAGGATTGGTTTTATGAATTTTGGACTCTTGTGAGTGTATGCAATCCATGAATTAATTAATATATTATGGAAAATGAGTATGTACTTCTGTGAATTCATGTCACAGGGGCTCTTCTAGCTGAAGAAGGCCTGGAATCATGTAAGCTAGGCCTCACTTATGGAGGCACAAAATGGGATCATATAAATAGTAAACTTAAGAGTGTACTAAGAATGAGGTTGCTAATAAGATAAATATAAGAAAAGCATCAAAAACAAGGAATAAGAGTAAATAATAAAAGATACAGCCACAAAAAATTCTGAGTCCACTGTTCAAACCTGTTAGAAATAAATAGAAGGTTTAATAAGGATATGGCGAGCACAACTCTCCTGAGCAGGTGGGTGCATGCAAAGACCAACTTAATACCAGTAAACAAGATATTCCAAAATAAAAAATAAGGGTATTTATTAAGTAATAAATCAAATATATTAGTTATCTGGTGAAAAATCCTCAGAAGGAGACAGAGGGGGTGTTATATGTGAGAATCCACTGGCCCTGATACAAAGAGTCAATTTTCATGAGAGAAATCTTGAATTGAATTGATTTGGATACTAAATCCCCTTGAAAAATGTACAGTGTCTTTACAAGAGGTGTGGTGGATTTTTGTGAGCCTTTGAGATATTACCACATATCCAAACAGCTCACAAACAAACGTCAAAATACTTATTTTAATAATAAGAATTGAAATTATTACCTTGAAATAAGTAAAAATGCCATAAAAAGGCATAAAGCCTTGATTATCTCACACCCCAATGGATCAAAATGTGAAAGAAATATACCATTGGATTACCCACACAAAACTACACAAATAACATTTTCATGTCATATCTGAAAAGTAAATACTGACTGAGATAACCTGAATATATGCAGTTTTATGATCAGTGCATGTTAATGATATTTAACTGATATCTCTGGAGATATGAATGATAAATAGTTGAACCAAAAAATGTTACCACACAATTCACCATGGGAAAAATGGCTACACCTGAAAGAAGGTTTTGCATTTGGAAGTTAGTTTGGACCAATCCAAGAATGAGGATGGAGCCCTCCTGCGAAGTGGGTAGAACCAAGGACTTAAATATTTGTTAGTATCCAAAGCTTTTCCAAGCCACCAAAATATTACAGAATTTCAATCATTTTCTTTGTTTTTTTAGTGGGATGGATTAAGTATATAGTATATGGTAAGAAATTGGCTTCCATTTATATTTTCATTGTAAGCCTGTGTCTCAAAGCCAGAGCAAAAGCATGATAGCCAAATACCATAAACTAATGGGGTAGAGCCAAGATACCACCAGAACATGGAGCTGAGCCAAATAAGCTCAAAACTTATCAAAAGAAAGAGGAAAATTACCTGCTTCCAAATACACAAGTGCCACCATCATATGACAAGGAATAAAAATGTTATTCCTCCTCAAAGTTGTTGCTAAGCATAAACCTTATTTTTCACCTCTCATCTGAAATCCATGCAAAGAGACTTAACCCCAACAAATGGGTAGTCATATTAAAGCCGTGAGTCAATACTATCCAATGGTACTAGCCAAACTGAAATAGCTTCAAAATTACAGGAGTTATGTCCAAAATAAGGTCACATAAGGGTGAAGAAAATATTCACCTCTCATCTGACTTCTACAGCTTTAGTGTGGGATACCTAAAGTGGGGACCTTTTGGAAATAGCACAAACAGGGCTATCTGATGGTGCCTTTCATTCCTTCATATCTCATCTAGAACAAAAGTGATGGAGAAAATAAGCTCCATACAGATATTGAGAAAATAATATGTATGAATAACAAAATTTGTACATGGCATAATTTTGTAATATTTAATGTTGCCCATACAGATCTCATTCAGGAATACACAATGAACCAACTTTGAGCTCAATATCTCAAAAATGGACAAAGCTATAGTAGTTTCGAGGTTAAAATCCCACAATTGGGCCAATACACCTTTACTGTGGGATAATATCCCATAACCATGATTATGAGGTGTCAAATAGACAAAGAAACATTCTTATACTTTAACACCTCATAGTGAATTCAATATTGGGGTCCCATACAGATTCTGTACAGCATTCTAGGCATCATACACCTCAGGAGAGGGCTGTGTGGTCCCCAGATGAAATTTTTCATGCTGTATTTGTGAAAACTGCCCAGATGTGGTTTCAAGACACATCTGGGCCCTATACAGAGTATACAGGCTTTTTGAAAACCACAAGCCAGTACTCTGAAGTGAAAATCTCTTCACTTACTCCATGTGGATGGTCTAGAGGACCATTCCACCGCATTTTAGGATAAAAGGAGGCCTTTCCTCTACCAGAGAAGGTTTTCTCATCCTACTCTTGAATTCATAGGTAGTCAAACTGTCCAAGACAGCTATACTCTTGTAAAATAATCAGGTATACTTCTAATCTTAAGTATTTTAGTAAGTATTATTGTAACCCAACAGATAATTATTGCAGCCAGGGCTTTCAGCAGTGCTCACCACCACTAAATCCTTTATTAAAGCCCTGGAATACTATTCTCAAAGCCTTTTTTAAGTGATCTTATCTGTGTCACAGTCACAGTTACAGTTGTATCTACTATTTTAGTTAATCTATCATAGACTCAACCTGACATTCATCTTAAAGAGAAATATTTAAACTAAGAATATACTTTCCATTCAAGTAATTAAATTCTTTTGAAGGTGGGAAAGGTTTAAAGGAAGCTTGAAAAATATATAAATATTTTATCTTCATAGCTTGATTGTCCACCTGTGACTCAAAACCATAGTACAAGCATAAAATCCAGATACCATAAATCAATGGTAAAGCCAAGATACCACCAAAGCATTGAGCTGAGCCAAATCAGCTGAGAAGATATGAAAAGAAAGAGGAAAACCCCCACTTTCTAAATACACAACTCCCACAATCATAGGACAAGGAATAACAAAGTTATTTCTGCTCAATGTTGTTGTGGAGCATAAACCTTATTTTTCACCTCTCATCTGAAGTCCAGAGGAAGAGGCTTAACCCCATCAAGTGGGTATTGAAATCAAAGCTTCAAGTCAGGGCTATCCAATGGTACTAGCTAAATTGAGCTAGCACCAGAACTACAGGAGGTATCACCAAAATAAGGTGAAATAAAGGTAAATAAAATATTAACCTCTCATCTAACTTCTACAGTTTTAGTGCGAGATATCTAAAGTGGGGTCTTTTTGAAAAGAGAACAATCAGGGATATCTGATGGCTCCATTCATTTCCACATATCACATCTAGAACAAAAGGTATGTGGCAGACAAGCTCCATACAGATTTGAAGCAAATCATACATATGTACAAAAATTGTTGTACATGGCATACCTTTGCCATATTTAATGATAGCATAGCAAATGAGGTACCATTTTGTAGAACACATCCAGCGCTTAAAGATGAACCAATGTTGAGCTTTATATATCAAAAACTGACAAAGCTATGGCAGGTTTAAGGTCTATATCCCACAATTAGACTAATACAGCCTTACTGTGGGATATTCTCATATAATTATGATTATGAGGTGTCAAACAGACAAATAAGAGTCCTTATACTTTAATATCTCATTTTTTGGTCAATACTGAGGTCCTGTACAAGTTCTGTACAGCTTTCTACACGTCATACACCTCAGAAGAGGGCTATGTGGTCCCCAGATGAAAGCTTTCACCCTGTATTGGTGAGAACTGCCCAGATGTGGTTTTAAAACCACATCTGAGCCCAATACAGCCTATACAGGCCTTTTGAAAACCACAAACCAGTCCTTAGAAGTGAAATATTCTCACTTCCTCTATGTGGAAAGGTCTAGAAGCCTTTTTCACCCAATTTTAGGATAAAAAGGAACCTTTTCTCCACTAGAAAAGGTTTCCTCATCCTGTTCTTTAATTCCTACATAGAACAACTGTCCAAAAAAGCTATACTCTTGAAAATTAAGTCAGGTATACTTTAAACTTAAGCATTGTAGATTTTATTATAGTAAATCAACTGATAAAACTGCACCCAGGGCTTTCAGCAGTGCTCACCACCACTATTCCATTAATAGTAAACCCGTTTTATTTTTTTAAAAAAACTTTTTTTGTCATGACTATCCATGTCACAGTCATATTTTTGGTTGTAAATACTATTATTACCACCTCATCATAGACTCAGCCCAACATTGATGACTTATTATTAGTTTATAACAATATAAATTCTTATTCCTCCTTTAAAAAATAGTCTTAAACTATCAAAATAATCCATTTTCAATTGGAACCTCTTTCAAAGAAACTGGATTGCTAGAATTTTTTGTTTCAAATAGGGCTGAATTCCTGCAACCTCAGAAGCAAAAGATGATGTATTTGAGACTTCTTTGAATAGAATGATTTCCAAAAAAACATATAGAATATTTCTATTTTTGTATTTTTTAGTTCAATTTCTGTCTCATTTTGCTTTTTTTTTTTTTTTTGATTGTTTTTTAACCTCAATCAATTTCATCAATTTTTAGTATTAATGCCAAAAATTCTCTTTTTTTAAGAGAAAATGCCTTAATCTTACTTTTTTGGAGATTATTATTTTGTACTTAGATGGAAAAGTGGTGGGATTTATGAATTACAGCCTCTGAAACGGGAATAAATCAAATATATTCAAACAAAATTACAGTAGAGGTCCTGTAGTGTCTGCTACTGTAAATTTGTTGAGATTTGTTGAAACATTTACAGTAGGATCCATTAAAGCACCTGTACTGTAACAAAGTAGGCAATTGTTGATAATGATAAAGTAGAAGGCCTTAAAGATCCTGCTACTCGAATTTCAATTGAAAAAAAAAAGTGAAGATTATAGTAAATTAAAAATTTAAAAAAGGAACCTAGGAAAATTTCAAAAAAAGAACCATGAAAAAACACAGAAGTTTTAAAATAATCAAAATAATTCATAACCAGAAAAAACTGGTAATAGCCCTCAAAAATTAAAAAACAATATAAAAAACAATAGTTAGACAAGAATGAAGATATTTCTTCCTATTGCCTTTATTCAGAATATATCAAAAAAACTTGGTTGTAATAATAATAACAACAAATTGAGCACACACTTTCTAAAAAGTTTTAACCTTCATTTTGTGAGGATTTTCTGTCATTTTATTTGAAATATATTTTGATATATTCTTTGTGGTTTTTGTATGGTTTTTTTCTTTCAAAAATTTGATTGAAGAGTATTTAGGTTATAACAAAATGCTTTCAAGACAAATAAGACTTTCTGTAATCAATATCATGCTGATGAAATTGATCAAAAATGAGCATTATTTGAATTCTTTCAATTATAAAGGGCAAGTAGATTGTTTTCTGAATTATATTTGCCAATATAGCATAGAAATATTTAAAAAAGGGATATTAAAGCTTGATTTCCCTGTAAGCCTGTTCAAATATTGTCAAGATTCAGATAAAGAACATTGCTTCAATCTTTAGAGTCTCAGGGGACTTTTCTCTGAAGTTCAGATAGATATATTTGCTTACCCTTTTCCGATTTTCATTGATCCAGGAATATGATTTATCATTTTTCAATAATTAGTCCATTCTCTGTAGAAAAAATTCAAATATAGATTAAAAATTTCTGAAAAGACGCTTTTCACAAGTTTTCTATCAAAAAATAATATTGACTGGCTGAAATCCCTACAAAAATATTGATAATGAAATTTAATACTTGAGTGATTATCCAGACCAATGTTTTATTCTGATTGGACATGGCTCTGGAATGATATTTTTGCAACTATAAGCGCAATTCCCCAAAGGATACAACTTATTTATGTGGACTAAACATTTAAAATATGAATTTAATAAGTACTTCAACCCTGCCTTCAAAGAAAAATACCAAAGAAAACAAGATATATTCTAATATTATCTTTTAAAAGCCCTTGAAAGAGCTTCATAAATAATCTTTTAGCTTCAGTTTATAAACAGCTGATTATTCTCAACTTATCACTATTTTAGGCTTTATGAACTTATTGACATATTTAGAAATTCAACAAACTCACAGAAGCTTCATAGATAGACTTTCTAAAATAAACTTGTGAGAAGAACCTATTTATACAAGTAATTCATACTTAATATTATTTAGGGGTTTTATTATCTCAAATAATTTGAAATGAGTTTTCTCAGCTATTCATAAAAATTTTTTTTTATTTCTTTTATTTTTCTATTTAATTCATATATCTTTCTGAAGTCATTGATTGATAATGTAATAAAAAGGTAGCCTTCATAAGCTTAGGGAAACCTCAATCTAGAGAAATTAAAAAGAATCATTTCTTAATTACTCCTGATAATGTGAGTTTTTGATTATGTAGTATTTATAAATTGAAAAAGCTCTTTCAAAATGATAGAAGCTATCAAACTTTAAGTTTCATGAGATTTTAGACTTTTGCTTGCATGGAGGTCTCTCTATATATCCTAATCATTACAAATTAATTGAACATTCATTTCATTTATTTGAAATTCAAAAAGCTATAGAATACATTGAACACCATCAAAAAGGTAGTTGGGAAATCTTTCTTGATAAAATTATTTTATATAGTTGAATGATTGATAAAACATGTCTGGCCATGTTGACAAATGAAGACTTCCTTTCCTAAAGTTTTTCAAAAACCTTGAATTCTTGAGCTTCATTTAATTTCTTGCTACATCTCTTACCCTAATTTCCTCAAAATAAAAATTTAAATGATATGTGTTCTGCACATGTTTTAATAGCACACAAGATTAAGATGATGATCCAAAATCTGTAATTTCTCCACAAAGATGTGCATACTGGAGCTGAATTGGTATTGAGAAAACAAAAATATAGTGCTTCACAAAATTTAAGAATATTTTGGTTCTATCTTCATTTAGATTTGAATTGATTTTATTAAGCCATTTTCTTTATGTTATGATCAGAATATCCTTTATCTTATGACATGTAATAGTATAATACACAATTTCCCAATTATAAAACTAGAGCTTATTATTCTACTTTGAATATTTATCTCATCTGTCTATAAGGGAAAAAATATCCTTCAAATCAGTTTGTGGGCTAAAATAGGTGTGATGTTATTTCAACATATACTACATTTTGATTTTTCTCTCCACAAAATGTCTTTTCACCATAAGCATGAAATATTCTTTCAATTTTAATCAAATTTTTGATCTTTAAAGAGAGAAGAAATAAGGTATATAATGTATTGCAAAATACCTCTTTTCATAATGTAAAATAATTAAATTGTATGCGATATTTTTCATGATATTTAAATGTTCAGAAATCTCAAGTCCCCAAACATTTTATCATTAACAATAAAAATCTTCAAAATATAAAAGGTTTAAATTTCAATATTGTTCATCTACAGGTTCCTATAAGCTGGCTTGGAAGAAATTTCTTATTTAGATTGTCACATTTATGTGAAAATCTTGAGAGGTTAAATTCTTTGTAAAATGGATGATAAATTTTGATAAAAACTGTTTTGAAAAAGGCGATATATAAATAAGTCTGTTCATTGTATATTGCTGAGCTATTGTGCTTTGAAACGCCTGAACATACACTAATATTGAGCCAGATAAATTGAGAATTTGTTTCTTGCATATGTGGATCAAATTTCTTCCAAAAATTAGCTCCCATGTCAAATTCCAAACGCAAAACCTTCTTTCAGGTGTCCCACTTTGCACATGGTGATTACTGTACAAATACAGATATAAGCTTTATTTAGGAAGCTATGAACAGGTTATAACTTACAATGGTTTATTGAGCAAAATAAGAAAAGCTGTGGTCCAATTTTCTTTGAAAGTTGTCAAAACTTCAAATAAAAAGTAGATATTCAGATTCTACTAGCTCATATGTGAAAATGATGTGATTTTTACTATTATATTCAAGGTATAACCTCTTGAAACTGTGGTTTGGAGTTTCAAATACTAGCTTTTGACAGAAAGTATGATTTACAAGAAAAATCATCAAAATTAGAGTTTTGATGATATAATGAAATTCTCTTGGAAGTTCACTAACAACAAGCAAAGCTATCATAATTCACTCTCTGAATGGCTTTAGTATGTATAACCCAGAAGGTATTGATGATCAAATTGCAAGCTTGAAAATGATTTTTTATGATCACCCACTGTAGCCTGATTTTATGTTTAACAGCTATATAGTTGATAAAAATGGTGAAAACTATTATATTATGATTAATACTATGAAGATCCACAAATTTTAGGTGTCTTCCAAGCCTATTATGTCTGAAAATGTAGAGTTATAGTTATAACTCTAAATAATGGTACAAAGATGAGATAATATGGTCTAATTATGATGTAATCATCACTAAATATTGAAATACTGCTCAATTCCAGTATATAAAATTAAGATATGTGCACTAGACGCCTTCTGGCCTCTAGGAGGAAGAAATTTACTATATATAGAGCTCTTTTTAGCTCTATTTCCCCCCAGACACATCAAAAACAATAAAAACATTGAATCAAAGGTAATGTCTTTATTCTTTATATACAAATCTATTTTATAATTAAAGAACAAAGAAAATCTTTTTTTAAATCACCTGATTTGACATTATTCACTCAATATTTTGTTTTTTTGTTAAATTCTCTCTGAAATATTTAATTCCACATAAAATAAAGAATTTTTGTAATTTCTCTTGTTTTTCTTTGAAGATTAAATTAAAATAAGTTTTATTTAAATTATTTGAAAAGATTTATTGAAAATTGTTATATTAAGTGTTAAAGGTGGGTTATTGTGTCTTTTTATAATAATGTCTCTTTATTATTATTTTTAATAATTGTTTTAGATTGTTGGTAAACACATGTCAGCTTTTAGTAGAAACATGTAAGCCCTTATGTGGTTTTGCCAATTTATGGCCAAAACACATATGTTTATGGTAAAAACACGTAAGTGACCTTATTTTTCAAAACAAATTCCTCAGGATCAGTTTGGAGGTTTTTTTAATTTTTTTTTTGCCATATTTTTCCTGACATGGGAGGTCAATATCCACAAATTTCTTCATTTTTTTTTGCCCAAATTTGGCAAAATAAGCTATTTTTTTGAAAAAATTTATTATATATGTTCCCACTTATGAAGTTCCATAATTTTGTCTTAAAATAAAGAGCAAAATCTTGAGAATAAAAAACCAGAAACCCAAAATTTGGGGTTTTGTTTTGCCATGACAATCGTATGCCCAAAAAGTCCCTTTTTTATGTTTTTTTGTTCTTGTTTTTAATAAAATTGAAAATTACATTATCAAGAATGACATATAGATGCCATTTATGGCTAGAGTATTGGCATAATTGGAATTGAGACATTTCCATAAATACAATTGTATGGCCGTAACAATCCCATTTATGGCATTAACTATGCCACTTACGCATTTAACAATGTCATAAATGGCCTAAGCAATGGCATTGTTAAGTCCATTCATGCCATTTTTAAGGCCATTAACAATGGAATTAATGGCCTTAACAATATCATAAATGGCATTAAAAATTCCATTGATGGAATTAATAAGGCCATTTATGGCCTCAACAATGGCATCAATGGCCTTGACAATATCATAAATGGCTTTAGACATTCCATTGATGGAATTAATAAGGCCATTTATGGAATTAACGATTCCATTGATGGAACTAATAAGGCCATTTATGGCAACAACAATTCCATTGATGGAATTAATAAGACCACCTATGGCACTAACAATTCCATTGATGGAATTAATAAAGCCATTTATGGCATTAACAATTCCATTGATGGAATTAATAAGGCCATTTATGGCATTAACAATTCCATTGATGGAATTAATAAGGCCATTTATGGTATTAACAATTCCATTGATGGAATTAATAAAACCATTTATGGAATTCACAATTCCATTTATGGAATTCAAAATTCCATTTATGGAATTCACAAATCCATTTATGGAATTCACAAATCCATTTATGGAATTCACAAATCCATTTATGGAATTCACAATTCCATTTATGGAATTCACAATTCCATTTATGGAATTCACAATTCCATTTATGGAATTCACAATTCCATTTATGGAATTCACAATTCCATTTATGGAATTCACAATTCCATTTATGAAATTCACAATTCCATTTATGGAATTCACAATTCCATTTATGGAATTCACAATGCCATTTATGGAATTCACAATTCCATTTATGGAATTCACAATTCCATTTATGGAATTCACAATTCCATTTATGGAATTCACAATTCCATTTATGGAATTCACAATTCCATTTATGGAATTCACAATTCCATTTATGGAATTCACAATTCCATTTATGGAATTCACAATTCCATTTATGGAATTCACAATTCCATTTATGGAATTCACAATTCCATTTATGGAATTCACAATTCCATTTATGGAATTCACAATTCCATTTATGGAATTCACAATTCCATTTATGGAATTCACAATTCCATTTATGGAATTCACAATTCCATTTATGGAATTCACAATTCCATTTATGAAATTCACAATTTCATTTATGGAATTCACAATTCCATTTATGGAATTCACAATTCCATTTATGGAATTCACAATTCCATTTATGGAATTCACAATTCCATTTATGGAATTCACAATTCCATTTATGGAATTCACAATTCCATTTATGGAATTCACAATTCCATTTATGGAATTCACAATTCCATTTATGGAATTCACAATTCCATTTATGGAATTCACAATTCCATTTATGGAATTCACAATTCCATTTATGGAATTCACAATTCCATTTATGGAATTCACAATTCCATTTATGGAATTCACAATTCCATTTATGGAATTCACAATTCCATTTATGAAATTCACAATTTCATTTATGGAATTCACAATTCCATTTATGGAATTCACAATTCCATTTATGGAATTCACAATTCCATTTATGGAATTCACAATTCCATTTATGGAATTCACAATTCCATTTATGGAATTCACAATTCCATTTATGGAATTCACAATTCCATTTATGGAATTCACAATTCCATTTATGGAATTCACAATGCCATTTATGGAATTCACAATTCCATTTATGGAATTCACAATTCCATTTATGGAATTCACAATTCCATTTATGGAATTCACAATTCCATTTATGGAACTCACAATTCCATTTATGGAATTCACAATTCCATTTATGGAATTCACAATTCCATTTATGGAATTCACAATTCCATTTATGGAATTCACAATTCCATTTATGGAATTCACAATTCCATTTATGGAATTCACAATTCCATTTATGAAATTCACAATTTCATTTATGGAATTCACAATTCCATTTATAGAATTCACAATTCCATTTATGGAATTCACAATTCCATTTATGGAATTCACAATTCCATTTATGGAATTCACAATTCCATTTATGGAATTCACAATTCCATTTATGGAATTCACAATTCCATTTATGAAATTCACAATTCCATTTATGGAATTCACAATTCCATTTATGCAATTCACAATGCCATTTATGGAATTCACAATTCCATTTATGGAATTCACAATTCCATTTATGGAATTCACAATTCCATTTATGGAATTCACAATTCCATTTATGGAATTCACAATTCCATTTATGGAATTCACAATTCCATTTATGGAATTCACAATTCCATTTATGGAATTCACAATTCCATTTATGGAATTCACAATTCCATTTATGGAATTCACAATTCCATTTATGGAATTCACAATTCCATTTATGGAATTCACAATTCCATTTATGGAATTCACAATTCCATTTATGGAATTCACAATTCCATTTATGAAATTCACAATTTCATTTATGGAATTCACAATTCCATTTATGGAATTCACAATTCCATTTATGGAATTCACAATTCCATTTATGGAATTCACAATTCCATTTATGGAATTCACAATTCCATTTATGGAATTCACAATTCCATTTATGGAATTCACAATTCCATTTATGGAATTCACAATTCCATTTATGGAATTCACAATTCCATTTATGGAATTCACAATTCCATTTATGGAATTCACAATTCCATTTATGCAATTCACGATTCCTTGTATGCAATTCACAATTCCATTTATGGAATTCACAATTCCATTTATGGAATTAACAAGGCCATTGATGGAATTAAAATGCCATAAATGGCATTATTAATTCCATGAGTGGCATTTCAATTCTATCAATGGAATTTTTAATGCCATAAATGGCATTTTGATTCCATCAATGGAATTTTTAATGCCATAAATGGCCTTATTAGTTCCATTAACGGAATTGTTATTGCCATAACTGGCCTTATTGATTACATCAATGGAATTTTTAATGCCATAAATGGCCTTTTTAATTCCATCAATCAAATTTTTAGTGCCATTAATGGCCTTATTAATTCCATCAATCAAATTTTTAATGCCATAAATAGCCTTATTAGTTCCATCAATGGAATCAATAATGCCATAAATGGCCTTATTAATTCAATCAATGGAATTGTTAGTGCCATGAATGGCCTTATTAATTCCATCAATGGAATTGTTAATGCCATAAATGGCCTTATTAATAATACCATTTGTGGCATTAATAATGCCATTTGTGGTGTGGGAACTCCTCTTGTGTGGGATTAAAATGAGGCAGTACCTGGAGGGGGAAATCACAGGTAACTAGTTTTGAATTGCTAATAACTCCTGTAACCAAGGGTGGCAAGGGTGTATTGCCTGCCCCTCCTAAAATACTGAACAAAATCTTCCTTGGAGCTCACAAACCAAAATAAAATTAGTAAGTGGCTTTACAACTGCAGAAGACAAAATTCAGCAGTCTCAGATCAGACCTATTCAATAAATAATATGAAAAATAATGTCAGTAATTTGGTTAATTTTGAGATTTAATGAAATACTTGTCTGTTTGAATTTTAATATTTTTGGTTAAATTGAGGTGAGTTGTTTCTTCTTGGTGATAATTCCTTGGTAGGATGGGTTATTTAAGGTTTTCTGGAAAATTTGATTGGTGTTGATAAAGGTAATCTTTTTAAGGTATAGTTATAATAGAGTAAAATAATTTTTGAAAGGTTTGTTATTTTTTTTAAGGGTGTTTAATAATAAGATAAAATTTTATTTGTTAAATTTAAGTGGTAAGGTTCTTTGATATTGAATTTTTAAAGGGGTAAGTTATTTTTTAAGTCTTGATAAATGGTGTTAATTTTACTGGATAAAATATTTTAATAGAGTAGCAACCCGAACCTTGGGTACTGGGTAATTTTTTAATAATAATTTTTATTTTAATAATAATAAGATTCCACTGAGCTTTAGCTACTGGGTAATCTTCAACACTATACTTCCACTGAGCTTAGCTACTGGGTAAGTAAATTTACTATGATATACTGGACTACCTCCCAGGTGAGGGATGAATTATTCCTATGCTCCTACTGTGCAGTGGATATAATTTGCATGGGATATAATTTGCATGGGGGGGATTTAGAAATTTGGGGGGGAGAGAGCCCCTCTATTTATACCTTTTGGGAGCCCAGAGGGCCCTCCATGGGAGCTTTCTTTTTCCACTTTAATTCCTCTTGATTTCATCATGTGACTCTGTTTTTGGTGAGGACCTTTCTTGCATGGGTCAGGTGATTTAAGGTTTGGTGATAATTTTTCTCTGCACAGCCTTCTTTCATCACATGATGGTCTTTTGGTGAGCTAATTATGATGTGATTTTCTTGGATTTTCCTTGCATGCATGAGGTGATTTCATTTTGGCTCAGGATTTTTCTTGTGCACAGCCTTTTTTCTGTCCCATGATGTTCTGTTGGTGGATGCAGTATCACATGATGACCTTGTAATTCCTTTGCATATGTCCTATTTTAGGTTGGGTAGAAATGGCTGTGTAATTTATGCAGGTGTCATGTTTGTTTTTCTTCTTTTTGAACTTTAAAATGAAGTCAGGTGATAGCTTCTTGCATTGGTGAATTTACTGTTTTTTATGAAATGATGTGATTTTTGATTTTGACACATGCTGTGCATAGTCATGTGGTTGAGATTTAATTGGAATTGTGTACTGCATGCAGCCTGTTGTAACTAGCTTTGGTTTGAATGAGGTGATGAGTAGTGTAAATAATTATGTTTTAAGATTTTAAGTGGGTTTACTGTGGATATAAGATAAGGTACTCCTGTGGCTGTGTTGTAATTGACTTGCAGGAATTCCATGGGTTTGGCTTTGCATCATATGACTTTGAATGCAAGTTGGCTGTGTAACTAATGCATGTGTCATTTTCTTCCTGCATGAGTCCTGTGGCTGTAAGGGGGTGTAAAGCTGGGTGGGGTGTGTAATTTAAAGGGTGGTACCTCCTTTGTTGTAACTAGTTTGCTATATGTAAATTGATTTTTTACATATGCAGAGTGAAATTGAATAAGTTATTTAAACACATACACTTCCCTTTGGTGCCTGTGCCATGGTTTTATGAGTTAAATCCAGCTTCTTGCTGTAAAATTGACCTTTTGGTGTAAAATTTGAGTGTAAGTCTGCCTGTAGGCTGGATTTCCTGCTGTTATAGGATACTATGAGCTTGAGCCTGGTGAAAAAAAATGGTATGGAATACCACATCCCCCTCTCCATTTAATGCTGTCCCCAGCATTCCAGGTGAGAGCTCTTTATTCCTCATCTGATTCTGTGGTTTCCTCCAATACCTCTTCCTCATTTATTGATTCATCTTCTTCACTTTGTTCTTCTTCTGTGTCTTCTTTTGTGTTTATCAACTTTCCTCTTGGGTAGAACCTCTTGACTTGAGATGCTGCAAATCTTCTTTCTAATTCTGTTCCATCAAGTTCCTCAAGTTCATATGGTCCATTGTTTATTTGTCTGATTACTCTGTAGGGTCCATTCCATTTGTTTTTGAAAAGTAGTCCCCAATTAGTTTCTATTGCTTTGTTGTAAACCAGGACCAAATCTCCTGGATTGAGTGGTGATCTTAGTTGGTGTGCCATTCTTCTATCCCAATATTTCATTGAGTCTTCCCTTGATTTTTTGAGTTTTTCTGCTGCTTTTCTTCTCATCTCTTCTTTTCCTTCCAACTGCTTGGCTCTGGCTTCCAATAATTCCTCAGTTGTGGATATTTTGTGCCATTCTACTGCTAAAAAGGTTTTTGTTTCAATGTCAATTGGTAATACTGGTAGTTGTCCAAATTGGAGTTCATATGGTGAGAAACCAGTTGTCCTTTTAGTGGAGATTCTGTCAGACAAGGTAACCAAAGGTAGATATTTTTTCCATTTTCCTCCATTTTCTCCACACATCTTGACTAATGCATCTTTAAGTTGTTTATGGCCCCTTTCAACCATTCCTTGAGACTCTGGGTAATAAGGTGTGGTGACTCTGATCCTTGATCCTGCTTTCTTTACTGCATCTTGAAGTTCTTTTCCAAACTCTGGCCCCCCATCAACAGTTACTTCTTTTGGTGAGCCATACCTGCATATCCATTCTGAGGTGAACCATTCTGCAACTGCTTTTGCTGTTAATTTGACTAGTCCAACTGTTTCTGGCCATCCTGAAAAATCATCTCTTGCCACAACCATATACTTCCATCTTCCAGATTTGATATGGACTGCATCCATACTGACCCTTTCAAAGATTTTTGATGTTGCTGTAGGCCTTCCTTGTTCCCTTTGTAAGTTTTGACTTCTGTTTTGGCAGGCCAGGCAAGATTGAACCCATTTCTTGACTGATTTTTTCATTCCTTCCCACCAAAATCTTGCTTTAATTCTTCTATAAGTTTCATTTTCCCCTCTGTGGCCCATGTCTTCATGAAGTGATTTTAAAATGTAGCTTTGAACTTCTTGACTTGATATCACCAGTTGAGGGTTTGGGTTATTTCTTCTTTTAAGCTGGCCATCTTCCAAGAAAAAGCTGGGTGAACTTCTTTTTATCCTTCTAAATTCTTCATCTTTACTTGATTGTGGTTTTTTCGTTGTACTTAAGTATTCCTGCATTCTCTTCCAAAATCCTTCTTGTTTGGTTGGCACTTGTATTCCTGAAAGATTGAGTGAATTTACATTCTTGGCCCCAAATCCAGGGTGTGGCTTGATCCAATCTTCTTCTTCATCAAATTCTGGTGCATCTTCATCTTCATCTGAGCTTTTTGGTCTTCTGGAGAGCCCATCTGGCATAGTGAAAGTTTTCCCTGGTTTGTGTACCAAATCAAAGGAAAATAGTTGAATGAAAGCCACCCATCTTGTCATGGGGGCATTGGGTAAGCAAGGGGTGTTGATCATTTCAATTAAGGCCTTGGCATCAACCTGCAATTCAAAATGTTGTCCCCAAAGTATGGTTTGAAGCTTCTTGAGAATTCTTGCAACTCCACAGAGTTCCAATTTGGGTTGTGAGTATTTTGATTCCAATTTTGAAAAAGTTATTGATTCATATAATACTGGTCTGTCTTTTCCTTCTTTATCTTCTTGAGTGAGTACTGCTCCTGCAGCAATGTAGCTTGAATCTACTGCTAGCTTAATTTTTCCTGCTCCTTTGTCATAATCCAATTTCTTGAGAGTTATTTCTTCTCAAACTATTCTTCTGAGCTTATGGAAAGCTTCTTCACATTTTTGATCCCAATCCCAGTCAACATCTTCTCTGGTGAGCCTTCTGAGTGGTGATGCAACTTGTGAGAAGTTTTCAATAAAAATTCTTACATAGGCACAAAGACCAAGAGATCCCCTTATTTCCTTCTTTTTAAGAGGTGTTGGCCAATTTTGAATCTTGTTGATCTTTTGTTTTGAGATTGTTCTTCCTTTGAATGATACAACATGCCCTACTATGTCCAAAGCTGGAACACAGCATGCAAACTTTGATCCTGAGATAGTAAGTCCTGCTTCTTCAATTCTGAATAAAATCCTTTCTAATGTTATGGCATATTCCCATATAAATCTTCTTATTGAGGGATTTTCTGGTAGTTTTTCTTGGTTGTAAAGTGATCTTGGTCCTTTTATTCCTCCATCATCAATAAATATTCCTACACTTTCTGGTATTTCTTCTTGGAGTATCCAGGTCATTTGGGCTTGGTATACTGCTACTGAGTTGGTGGCTCCTTGGGGTAGTCTTGTGAGCTGCATCCTTCCAAGGGGTGTTTCAAAAGTGGTGAGGGGTCTTGTAGTGACATCTAATTCTCTTTCATCATATCCTCCCATGATATCTCCTAGTCCATAGCATGCTCTTCCTGCAAATGCATCTACAAATTCTTCAATATGAGGTGGTAAGCCAGCATCCTTGATGGTGACTTTGTTGAGTTCTTGAAGGTCATGGACAATTCTGAGTTTCCCATTTGATTTGGCCACACAAAAGATTGGGCTTGTGTAGCTTGAGGTGGATTGCTCATAGAGTCCAGTCCTGATTCTTTCTCTGATTAATTCAGTAAACTGAGGTAAAATTGATTTGGGAATGGGAATTGGTTTCTGCTGCCAAGGTTCATGAGGTATTACTGGTATCTTGTAAGGTTTTCCATATGAGTGTTTGGGTAATCCTCTTTCTTCTTCACAGAAAGCTATTGCTTTTTCCCTTAAGGTAATAACATTTTTGAGTAAATTGATTTCTTCATTTGATAACCATCCTGGTGGGCCAAAATTGACTGCTTGCAGTCTTTCATGGGTGACCTTGAAGGTTTCTTGAAATATAGGTGGGTTGGGTGATAAAGGTGTTTCATAAGGATCTCTTGACAAAGGTGGTCTTTCCAAAGGTGGGTTAAGGTCTTGAGGCATTGGCTCATTGACTGGTCTCACCTTCTTCAGGACTGATTTGTATTTGGCTGCTAAAATTTGGTGATCCATCTTCAGTTAGTTATTTTGTTTTTTTTATTCTTGCTTTTAATTATTTCTAAGAATTTGCTAGTGTCCTGAAATATTGAGGTCTTCACAATTTCTCTTTCTTCTTTCTTCCATATAAAAAAAATGTAGTTTAAGGTCATACAGGACCTACAACTAGGTGTGTAACCCCTGTATATTAGGTATACAAGTCCTGCAGTTTAAGTCATACAAGGACCTCCTGGCCTAATCCAAGGGCTTATCTTCATTCTTGGGCTCCTTTGGGCTTGATTTTGGATTCCACTTGACTCTTGTTTTATTCTTCCATCTTCATGATTCCCACTTGATGCAAGATTCTTCTGGTTGTTTTATTTCTTGAAGAGGAATTTTCTTGTCTTCATTGATGGCTTGAGAATCCACTTTGTTCATTTTGGCCAATTTGATAATGATAAACACCTGTAAAACCCCTTGTTCCTGTTACACAAAGGGAGCAGTTTATTGTCATGCTAAGGACAAAAATGGTCCTTCAGCACTTCTCCTGACTAGGACAATCCCCTCCAGCTTCTTGGCTGTTATTTTTTTATAAGTTTCCCTGCCCAAGTCTACTGGGGAAGCAGTTTAGTGTCATGCTGAGGACCTCTTGAGTCTTCAAGCTTCTTTAAAATCCCAAGGGCAATTTGAGTTGAGTGTTTTCATAATCTTGTTGGTCCATCATGTTGAGTGAGTCCTGAGTCCATAATTAATCCAGTGAGTCATCCTTCAGTCCATAAATCCTGGCCAGTGATTCTTGAATCCCAATTGAGTTTCAATCCAGAATCAAAGAAGTGTCCAAGGTCTTGTTCTGTCCAAAGGTCAATCCATAAGGAACTCCTGCTTTTCTTCATAAATAATCTTCTTCATTTTCAGTATTTTTGAATAATTGTCCTATGATAAGTTGTTTCCTAATTCTCTTGCTATTTATTCAAAATAATTTATGTCCTTTTGTTCTTTTGTATTCCTGAATTATACCTGTTATAAAGAAATGAAAAATAAAAAATAAAAAATTGTAATGAAAAGATGATTTAAAATTTATTTTAATTTTAATTGGTATTTTTTTAATAATATTTGTTTGGATGAAGGGCCCCCCTCTCCATTTAAAAATCTTGAGTTGGTTTTTGAATTTTGAAGAGGATATGTTCTCATTCCCCCAAAACTTTCACTATAAGGGATAGTGTAAGAAATAAGTTTACCCACCCCTTATTTTTTTTATAGTGATTTTGATAAGAATAAATAATGCTACATAAAATTTACATTGTTTTATTTTGAGGATGATTCAATAATAAGCTGTTTTTTTTTTTTTTTTTACTGTAAGTATAAAATAGTCATTAAATGAGATATCAGAGTAAAAATAACAATTTAAAAGAAATAATCCTCAATCACAATTAAGATCATGGAACTTTTTGGTTAAAGGTGGTAATTTGTGCCAATCAGTAAAAATTGGTGCTCTTGAGAGTATTTATAATTAATATTACATAATTGAATGAGCATAATTTGAGTCCTTTATTCATATAATGACCCTTATGATGCCACAACTCTTCCTTTTGGAATCATCATTGTGACTCAGACTTTATTTGAAGTCCATCCCCTTCATGGTTCAGATTTTCTGTTACCCATAAATGCATTTGAGTTGTTAAAAAAATATAAACAGTGAAATTGAAAATTTGTACAATTGAAAAAAAACTCTTCTTTGCTTTTTGGGGGGCTTTCAAAATTCCATTTGGAATAAACAGAACATTGAGGTGTTATTAATATGTAAATTCCCCAAATTATGTCATCAATTTATGAGTTTTTTAATATAAATAACTCCTTCAGAGTTCAATTAATGCCTTCATGGCACAAATACTTCTTCTTTTCAAACGAGTTCCAATCACTCTCTTGTAATTGAAGAAATATTTCAAATAAATCGATCTTTTTTTTTTTTTAAAGAAAATGTCTTGATTTAGAGTTTGTTTTTTTTTTTTTTTTTTAATTATTATTATTTTTTAGTGGAAACATTGAGCCAATTTAATGGCTCTTATTGTAATAGTAGGAAAATTATAATAGAAAAAATAGAATATTCTTGAGATCATGAATGGGATATGCCCCTAATTCTTAGGAAAAATAAATAGTTGAATTTTGGGATAAAAAATAAAAAATAACATAAAATAAAAAAATATGTTCAAAAGCTTAAGTCAGTACATCTTTCCAATTCTTTTTTATAATGACATAAAATTAGAAAGTAATAAAGTAAAAATAAAACCTCAGGTAGTTTAGAGTCTTGCCTAGGACTTTTCCTGTTTCTATAGTCCTTTTCCAATCTTTTTGAATACTTTAAATATGCAGTTTATAGTCTTGCCAAGGGCCATTGGTTACTTTTTCTTGATCATTGTTGATAATTTGAATGGGCAGTTTATGGGCTTGCCAAGGACATTTGGTTTGTTGTTTTTTATTGAGTCCTAGTTGAGAATTCTTAGTGGTGGGCAGTTTATGGTCTTGCCAAGGACCATGTGTTGTCTTTGCTTTGGTCCTTGTTGATAATCTTAGTGATTTGTTTTTCATATTTGAAGGGGCAGTTTATGGTCTTGCCAAGGACCATGTGTTGTCTTTGCTTTGGTCCTTGTTGATAATCTTAGTGATTTGTTTTCATATTTGAAGGGGCAGTTTATGGTCTTGCCAAGGACCATATCTTGTCTTTGCTTTGGTCCTTGTTGATAATTTGAGTGATTTATTTTTGATCTTTGAAGGGGCAGTTTATGGTCTTGCCAAGGACCATAGGTGGCTTTTCTTTTTTTAAAAAAAAATCCTTGATGATATCCTGAGGAGTTTCTTGATCCTTGAAGGGGCAGTTTATGGTCTTGCCAAGGATCATATCTTGTGTACAGGCACCTGATTGTTGCACTTGGGATTTCCTGGCATGTAATTTATCTTCAAAGCCAAGTTGTAGTTATCTTAAACAGTTTATAGTCTTATTGAGGACTCATCTTCATATTAAAAGGACATTTAAGCCTATTAAATAAGAGAAATATTTTATTAATGTTGAATACCTGTGGAAGCCAAATCAAATATGTTAGTATAGTTATCATTCAAAATAAGAAAGCATAAAAGATAAAATAGCAGTTTAAAGCCTTGCTCAGGGCTTTTGTTTTCTTTAAATTTCTAGCCCTGTAGCAATGGAAAATATGAAATGTCAGATCAAGAAAATAGAATACTAAAAAGAAATCATCAGTTTAAAGCCTTGATGAGGGCCTTTTTTAATGTATTAACTGAATAAAAAAATGTTAGTAATTTAAAGGCCAATAAATGAAAATTAGCCAACATTATCAAAAAAACAAAAGAAAAGCAAAACAAGCAGTTTAAAGCCTTGCCCAGGGCTTTTTTATTTCTTTTGTTTCCTTCAATCATTTCATGGAACTAAAGAAAAAAAAATAAAATAAAATTTCAGTGAATTAAATAATCAGTAATTAAAAAAAACCTAAATAATGAAAATTGAGCAGTTTAATGCCTTGCTCAGGGAATTTAATTTTTTATTTATAGCCCTGCAGAATTTCAAAAAAAATAAAAATAAAAAATCAGAATTATAATTCATAAAAAAACTAAGCAGTTTTAAGCCATGCTAAGGGCTTTTTTTTTTTATTTTCCAAATCATCAATAAAAGAAATTCCAACAGTTTAAAGTCATGTTGAGGACTTCTTTATTGTTTATAGCCCCATTTTTTATGTGGTCTACTTTTACAGTAATTTTTATATTGTTATTTTTTATAAATTTTCCATAGTCAAAATTTAAAAATATCTGTCAATAAAGTCATAGTAAAAATAAAAACAAGATCAGTTCTTGTATTAAGAATGAAGCAAAAGAAAATAAGCAGTTTTAAGTCATACTGAGGACTTTTTATTTAATTTTTTATAATTTTTTTTTTTTTTAAGCCCTCCTAAGGTATTTTTCCTAACTGAAAATATAAAATATCAGTAAACTCAATGATGAATAATTTAATAAATAGACATAAAAAAATATAATTGAGCAGTTTAATGCCTTGCTCAGGGCATATTATTTTGTCCTTCATAGCCCTGTAGCACATAAAAGTAAATAAGTCAGCTTCATTTAATATTAATGAGAAAATGAAAAAAATCCAGCAGTTTAATGTCTTGCTCAGGAAATTCTTTTATTTAAAGCCCTATAGCACATCAAAATGAAAAATGTCAGCTTAATTTGATATTAATGAGACAATCAACAAATTCCAGCAGTTTAATGTCTTGCTGAGGACATTTTTTTTTATTGTTTTTTTTTTTTTTTTTTTGTTTTGAGTTTCCTGTATAAATCAATGATCAGAAGTTTTAAATTAATTTGGTTATAAAAAAAAATAAAATGATTTGAAATATAAAAAGCATCAGTTTAAAGCCTTGATGAGGGCTTTTTTTTTTTTTTTTTTTTTTATAATTAATTAAATTGTTATTTTGTAAATCATCAATAAAATAAAATCCAACAGTTTAAAGTCTTGTTAAGGACTTTCTCTTTTTTTTATAATTTTTTAAGCCCACCCAAGGTATTTTACCTAAAATATAAAATATCAGTAAGCTTAATAATGAATAATTTAATAAATAGACATAAATATATAATTGAGCAGTTTAATGCCTTGCTCAGGGCTCTTTTTTTTGTTTAATTAAATTATTTTAAAGCCCTGTAAAAAAATAGAAAATCATTTTAAGTAAAATAAATAGCCAGAAGATGAAAAATGAAAGCAGAAACCAGCAGTTTAATGTCTTGCTGAGGACATTTCTGTTATTTGTAGCCCTGTAGCATATCAAAATAAGATATATCAGTTTCATATAATATTAAGGGGAAAATCAAAAAATCCAGCAGTTTAATGTCTTGCTGAGGACATTTTTTTATTTAAAGCCCTATAGCACATCAAAATGAAAAATGTCAGCTTAAATTGATATTAATGAGACAATCAAAAAATTCCAGCAGTTTAATCTCTTGCTGAGGACTTTTTTTTTTTTACTTATTTATTGTTTTTTTTATTTTTTTTTATTTTTTTTTAAAGTCAGCTAAGAGTCCTTTCAAGGACTATGCCAAAGCACTTGAGAGTGCTCAAAATTGAGTCGGGTAGGTTAAGAGGTGTTTTAAATGAAGTTGTGCTGCTAATTTTAGCTAATGAGGTGGTTTAAATGAAGTCGAGCTGCTGGAAGTCCAATTCTGGCTACATTAGGGTAGTATATCCCAAGTGCGGCTTGATACCACTTCGGGCTACTGTCTTTGAAATTATTTAAGTTTAATATATCGTTTGTAGTGCTCAAAAGCACTTTGGGTGGGTGATTTGTAGTTATAAAGCTACAGTACTTTGACCTCCCCTGTAAGGTTCCATACCTCATCCAGTAGTTATTTTGGGGGGGGTGCAGGTGTTATTACACCTCTGTAGTACTTTAAAATTTAGTCGCGTTGGGTGCTTGGATAGTGGGAGGTGTCTAACACCCTCTACTGTTCTTACAGGGACTTCGGATTGATGTCTTTCTAGTTAAATCTCCTCCAGATGCCCCCATTAGCTTGATAATGGCTTGGTTTCGAGTATTCTTGTGCTCAGTGGATATATTGTTGCTTCAGCTCAAGTCGCGTCAGTGGTCCTGGTTGTTGAGAGTGGACCCTCATGGTCTACTGAGGTTGGGTAGGCCAATTATTTCTCTTTTACTTCGGAGTGTTCCCAAAGCCCCAATGTGATCCTAACCAGGTATATCTGTGGTGGCGGCTGTAGAATTCTATCTCCGATCTAAATACACTATAAAAAATAAGACCTGTCATTACCTGTCTCCACGGAGTTAGGAAGCAATCTCCCGTGTTATGGTAGTTCATCCTATTGTTCTTCTAGTTGCGTTGTGGCGTTTTTTTCTTTTCTTTGTTCTTCTAGCGAGCTTGGTAGTAGTAGCGGTAGAATTCTTCCCCAAGTATCCATCAATTCCTTCTGAGTGATGCAGCCCATTTCTTCCATGCACTTGTCATGTCTTGAGCAGGAGATGTAGAGATTGTATTGGCAGGGTTTGTGACTCGGAATTGTAATTCCAATTCAACTTCTGTGAATCGACGAATGCAGCTACACTGCCTCTTATGGTGGTGCGCTAATGCATGTTAGATCAATCAGATGACAAGTCTGGTCATCAAGGTCTATCAGCACTGCGTTGTCTAGTGACAGGTGCTGAGTCTTTTAAGGTTGGATTAATTTAGAGTAATGCGTCAGTGATCTGACTATATTGATTATGCCGGTGTCATGTACTAGAACTAAGGAGGAACTAAATATCCTCGCAGGTAAACTGTAGCTTCGGTGGGACGAATTTAGCATGTTTCTCCGCCCCAGAAGCCATGATCTCCTCCGATTGATTGTGTTTCCTCAGCTAAGATAGTATCATGTGATTCATGGCCTCTACTGTTTGTACTAGGCTGGTGATTAAGCTGCAGTGCATTGCATCAGGATCCTAATGATGGCAGCTGAGATTGCTCCATGAGCTACATCCTGATAAGAAGAGGGATTTAGTTTGGTCGTGATTAAGATCGTAAAAGCCCTGTTGGAAGATGAAACTGCTTTGATTGTCATCTGATTCATTTCGGTGCTAAAGCGTATTTAGGTCTTGAATGTGTCTGTCTTTAGTTCTATGCGCTTGGTGAGGCCTATCAATCTCCGTTTGAAGCTAGCTGCAGGGTGTAAGCAGTGGACTATAAATACCCCCCCCTCTCCGGTACGACTTGTTTCCTCTTTTCGGTTTTTTTTTCTTTGATAGTGATACCTTTATTTCTCTACTATTCTGGATAGTGATACAGAAAATATTTAAATCCTTCAATCCCGAAACTGCTTTCTTCTGGTGTTGATTAGACGTATTGATTTAATTTCACGGTCCTATAATGTAACCTCTATGATTGTAGCTAAAAAATAGATTTTAAAACCACCTCCGCCTCTTTTTTAGGCTGAATTTCAGGTGTGAGGCTATTTATGTATTTCAGAGCTAGAGGTTTGTGTTGTTATTTGTATTTCTTTCGTGAGGTTGTGTAAAGTATTCTTTGATTATTCCTTCATTTCGCAAATACTGATTAACCAAGAAATCAGGCTTTTTTTTTTTTTTTTTCTGTACCTTTGAGTATAATAAAAAACAACAATCAGCCTTTAACTCAATATATACATAAATTGAGTCTTCAGTTTTCTTTTAGTAAAAAAAAAGAAACAAAATCAATTCAGGATATACTTCAATTGAAGAAAAATGTTTTATCAAAGAAAATAAATTAAAAAATAAATAAAATAAAGATAAAATAATATAATAAGCTAAGAATATAATTTAAATTATATCCCACACAAATAAATCTTCAATGATGCTCATACCACTGTTTGTTATCTTTTTAAAAAAAATATCAAGATAATGGTTTGTGAAATAAGTTTAAAATCTAAAACATTCAATCTGAAAAATATAACAGCTGATTGAATGTAACTTTATTCTTGGTTACCTCTCATATAAGGAATCAACTTTGAATATAATGCAAGTTGTCCTTATTAAAATTATTACATGAAGCTCATAGCATTGAATATTTATAGGACTTTTTATATTAACATCAAATCAAAAGAAAAAAAAGAAAAAAAGGAAAAAAAAGAAAGAGGCTGGTGAATAAATGAAGAATGCAAGACTTGGCAGGTAATATCTTTATTATTTATTATTTTTTTTATTTTTTAGGGGAAATGAATATAGTTAAAAAGAATTTCAATATCTCATCAGCTTATATTTCTTCTCTTCCTTCTAAGCTTTTGAATTGAAGCTTATTTATAAATTTTCAATATTTTATTCTTAGGTTGATTATCTAAGAAAAATTAAATAATAATAAGAAATAAAATGAAATAAGAATAAAATTATAAATAGAAGAAATGAATAATAATAATATTAATGAAAATAGGATGGACTAAATAGAAACAAAGAAATAGGCACTTAGCAGGTGGGATTTGTTTCTTTGAATTCTATTCCTCCAACCAAATATTTCCTTCACTAATTCCTGTTTGATAAATTTTCCTCCCCTCAATTTTTCTCTTTTGAGAGCTTTAAACAGGTATTCCTGACAGAAAGTGTTCCAATCTTTTGTATTCAATTCAATTGCACCACCCTTAAGACTGAGTATGGCTGGTATAAGTGTTTCTTCCCAATGAAAATCCCATATGGTATTCTTTACAGTATAATTTCCTGAGATTTTGCTAATTGTTCCATTTTTAATTTGAAAATCCTGGAGATTGAACCAGTCTTGGCATTCCCAGGTTCTCCAAAATAATGATTTTCTGAGGTGTTCATCCATGTGGAATATTTCATTCCAGTATTTGTTTCCAAGGTTGCCTTCAACTCCATCCCAGGTCAGTAAATCCAAGAATTCACACTTTGTGAGGTTGTATCCAGGTAATTCTTTCCATGGATGACAAATGACAGTTTCTGATGGTGATTCTTCTTTTTTAAAGATGTCTTCAAATTCAATATATGGAAGGATTATTGTGGATATATCTGGACATGGTTCTGGTTTTCTTTGTAAGAACCATTCAGGATATTCACTTTCTTCTTGGGTATTATTGTAATTGGCCCAGACTTCTCTTTCTTCTATCCAGCTGATATCTGTGTTCAATGACCAGGGACTTTCTTCAAGTAATGGCCATGATTGCATTTTGAAGGCTTGGTGGATTTTTGAAGTGTTAAAAAGTAATAATATTTGAAAATTTTATCAGATTTATTTATCAAAATAGTTTGAGGGTAGGTTTAATGAATTCTAGATGATAATTAGGGGTAAGAATGGGATATTCCTCTTTGATAAGGCAGGAGGTCACTGCCTAGTGATTTTATGGTTAGTTGTTGTTTCTTTTTCTGGGTGAGTGAAATTATTTATTTGAGCTGATGACAGTTGATATTCCTCTTTGATAAGGCAGGAGGTCACTGCCTAGTGATGCTTGATTTTGGGTGAGACAAATTGGTTATTTTTTTTTGGTTTCTAAGAAATAATTTTCCTCTTTGTTAAGGCAGGAGGTCACTGCCTAATGATCACTTGAGTTTAAATCTAACTATTTTGTTTGATTTTTGATTTTTAGAGCTGTTATGTGTCTTCAAGATGGGCCTTGATGGTTTGAAATTTAATTGGTCCATTAATTCTTGAGTAAATTTGAGCATTGGTTTTGTCAGAAACCTCCAAAATTTTCAGCAATTCCTTGATTTCTTCAATTTCTTGGTTTCTTGATATTGATGAAGTATCCTTGAAGTGCCAAAGGTTCTCTTTATTGAAATATTCATCTTCTGGTGCCCAATGAAGTTCTTCATTGATAATTTGGTCTTCTTTTATTAATTCTTCCCCATAGGATCCAAAAATTGGTGAATTGGCCATGGTGGAGGTGATTGATATATTTTTGTAAGTTTTTTTTTTTTTTTTTTTTATCTTTTTTTTTTTTTTTTTAATTTTTGAGGGATAGTTTGTTAATGAATTTCTTCTTTGTTAAGGCAGGAAGTCACTGCCATGAGAGAAAAAATGAAGTAAAAAGAGAAACTAATGATACATTTTATAGATAATACTGATACATTTTAGAAAAAAAATCTTGATTTTTGTTGATTTTATTTAAAGTTGAGCTCCCCCAAGTGGGAAAGGTGAGTGTCTGTTGAGCAATCTGGCCAAAATAAGGTCTTTGAGGGCTTCCACAAAGTTATTTCTTTCCTCAATTTCTGGTTCTGATGGAAATTCTGACCACCATAGGTCTTCATCAATGAATATATATCCATCTCCAACCCATTTCAATTTTCCAGTTTGGTATGTTGATCCATTTAATCCAAGGTACCACTGGGACCAAATTTGATTGAAGTAAAGTCCCCTTCTTGGTAGTGTGGCCATTTCAAATATTTCATCCCATAATTGATTTTCAAGGTTACCTTTAATTCCTTCTTCAGTTAACAGGTCTAGGAATTGAATCTTGTTCAAGTTTGCTCCTGGAAGTTGACATAAATATTCATCTTCACATAAAATATCTTGAGCTTCATCCCCATATATGTCTTCGAAGGTGATGTATGGCAGATAGATGTAATTGTATTCATTTTCTAAGATGGATTCTGTTTCATCCTCTTCATTGGGAGGTTGCTGGATGAATTCAGGGTTTTCCAGTTGCCATTCATAAGGTTCTTCTTGGTTGTTCAATAGTCTGTCCAAGAAGTTAATATGGTATGTGTCTTTTCAATTTTTGTCTCTTTCTTCCATAATTTTGAGGTCTTTTTCAATGTCATTTATAATTTCTTCATCTGAAAGCTCATGATGTTCACTAAATATGACTTTCTTCCTTTTGGGTTTAGGTTTGAAAAGGTTTCCATGTATTTTCTCATTTCCATCCACTAAAATCTGGAAGGTTTCTTCCTTATTGTTTTTAATTGGCTTGTAACTTATATTGGGTAATTCATCTTCAGAGGTTGAGTCTTCAAGTTGTCTTTTGAGGTTGTTTGGCCATTGTTTATTTGGTAAATCTTGGCCAAATTTATCACTTTTTGGAGATATGGATAAATCTTGGGTCTTCTGGGTCAAATTTATCATGGTATTGTCACCTTTTTCATTTTGAAACTTCTTTCCTGGTATATTTATGACCAATTTTGCCATATTGCATAGATCCATTCCTCTAGGTGGACCAGTTTGCCATCCAAGTGCTTGAGGTTTGCATATTGGCATGCATAATCTTCTTCCATCAGGTTCTTGATAGCTCAGTATTTCACCTTGCTTGTGAGAAAATTCCAGCCTAATGTTATTGTCTGCCAAAAAGGGTCTTCCAAGTACTGTATGGACAGATCCTTTTGCAATGAAGAAGTGAATTTGAGTTTCTTCACCTGAAGCCAAAATTATTGGAGTGAATTCTGATAGTGCAACCAATGAAGTAGTATGGCCTCCAATTCCCCTGAGGTTCATGTTAAGATTTCTTGTTGTGAGTGAGGCTTTGATGGCTATTTCTTCTGGTATGATGTTGAGTTCTGCCCCAGTGTCCACTAATGCTCTGATAGGATATTCTTCCTTTCCAATGAAGATTTCCATAAATCCCAAAGGACAGGCATAATGAATCTTGGGCTTTGGTATTTCTTTGAATCCAAATGTTAATAGTCTTTCTTGAAGATCCATTGAGTTGAGTGATTTAATTTTTTCCTTGTCTTTTTCTGATAATTCTTGTAATTTATGGACAAAATTTGGTGACATCCTCAAAATTTCTTCAATGGTGAGGTTGATCTTTTGTTGCATGATTTTCTTAATAATTTTGTCAATTTCCAATTTAGTTTCAACTTGTTTCTTCTGAGGTTTTCTGACTGTCTTTTCTTTTGGACTGTCTTCATCTTCATTTTTATTGGCAATATGTTCAATTTCCTCCTCAGGTTGGTCTGGTTTTGGAATATTTGAATTTTGAAATTTGGTGGGAATTATTACTCTTTCCTCTTCTTTTTCTTCTTCAATGTAAGCTCCTGGAAGAGCTGTTTTCTTCTTTGGCTCTTGATTTTGGGATTGTCTTTCCATTCTTTGCTTGGTCTGCCTTAGTCCAATGTGTGATTCAAAAGGGTCATTGGCTGAGGAAATGGTAGGTGGTTTCCAGTTTGACCAATCTTCAACATGAGCAATTGAGGTTATTTTATCTTCTGATTTCTTTTCAGTGGGCTTAACCTCTTCTTCTGGTTTTTGTTTTACCACAGGTTTCTCCATAAATTTCTTGTTGAGTTCTGCTTGTTCTTTTGCAAAGGCCCTGACTATGTCTTTGGCACTTTCATTTCCTTCTATAGGTACTCTCTGATAGTTGGGGAAAAGGTAAGATGCTCCTTGGGTTCTGACAATTCTTCTGTCTAAATCTTCAGCAAGGTGAGTGCATCTAGTTGCTGTATGGCCTTCTTCCTTGCAGTAAGCACATTTCATTGGTGGTCTTGGGGCCATTTGAGCTGGTATGTATGGTTGGTAACTGGATGAAAATGGTGGTAAAGGATTCCTTGGCCTGTATGGTTGGTTATTTTGAGGGAATCTTTGCTCTTGATTGTTGTTCCAGTTCCTTCTTGGTGGATTAACTGCTTCTGAAAGTGTTTTGAGTTGATTTAACACTTCTTTGACTGATTCTTTTCCTTCATTTCTTGGCTGAGGTTCTGGTTGTGGAGGATTTTTGATCTTTTGGGTGAGTTCTTTTACTTGTTTTAAAACTTCATCCCAGCTTTCATCCTCAAATCTTGTTTTCTTTTCTGGAGGTTTTGGTTTAGAAAATTCCTTTTTCTGAATAAGTACCTTGGCCTCCAAGTCTTGTTCAATGTATAATTTCAAAATAGCCAATCTTGGAATGATGTAACCTCCATCCAAGGCTTGGACCATAGCTCTATCTTTAATCATTTCTTTGTAAATTGATTCTTGAACACTAGTGGAAAGGCTGGCCAATATTTCCTGGTTATGGTTGATATCACCTTGAATATATTGGTATCTTTTGAGGTAAGTGATGATTGCTTCATATTCCCCAATGAATTTTCTGTATTGAGTCATGTTTCTTATTCCACCTTCTTGTTGAGTTTTTGTGAATAATTCAGTGATTGAGGATAATCTATATCTTCTTTCAGGTGAGACTGTTCCCCATCTTCTTTTCATATCCACTTTTAATTGATCCCAATCAGCTGTTTCATATCCAGGCATTCCTTCAATATGATAACTGATTTCTTCATCTTTTGTCCAAAATGCTATTTGTCTTGCAATGTCTCTTCCACTTGCTCCTTCAATTTCTGCAATATTTTCAACTTTCTTGATGAATCTTTCAACATCCTTTCCATCAAACCACAGATTATAGTCCTTGGCTCTGATTTTCACTATTGGAGTAGTGTTTCTTGGAATTTCTTGATGTAATGGAGTTGGCATTTGGGCAGAAATGTTGACTCTTCTTGGTAAAGTTCTTGGTGTTTGTTCTGTATAAGGTGTTCATGTGGCCATGGGTCTCCGGTAAGGTGAAGGTGATCCATGTTGCCTGAATGATCTTGGAAGGGTGGTTTGTTCTTCAAGTGGACTATTTTGTGGAGTATAACTTGATGATTTATTTTTCCCTTCTCTTTTGATTAATGCTAGTAATTCTGCTTGCATTTCTAGCATCTTTTGCTGAAGTCTCTCTGTTGAAGACATTTCTTCCTGTCCTTCCACAGTTTCTTCATTAAGGTTTTCTTCCTGGATTTCTTCAATACTGGGAGGTAATTTTGATGATGAAGGTTTATCCATTTTTGATTGATTTATTTCTTCCTTTGATTCTGGTATTGAGTTATTGATTTTATTTCTTTCAAGGAGATCAAGGAAAAATTTCTCCACAACCTTCAAGTCCCTTTTATTGGTTCTTGGTGTTGCAATAGGAAAATTAGAATATTTTTCTGATTCCTCTCCTAATTCTGTTTCTTGCTTTGGTGGATAATAGTAATGATCAGAGTAAGTTGATGATTCAGATTCTTGAGATGATGGTCTTTGCTGGTTTTGATTATTTGAATCCAGTTTTTGTTATAAAAAATAGTATTCTTGGAGTTGTTATGAATTTTATAATTTATTGATTTTAATTTAATTCTTTATTGAAGTTGAGGTTATCTGGCCACTGTTGGGACACCAGATGTGGGAACTCCTCTTGTGTGGGATTAAAATGAGGCAGTACCTGGAGGGGGAAATCACAGGTAACTAGTTTTGAATTGCTAATAACTCCTGTAACCAAGGGTGGCAAGGGTGTATTGCCTGCCCCTCCTAAAATACTGAACAAAATCTTCCTTGGAGCTCACAAACCAAAATAAAATTAGTAAGTGGCTTTACAACTGCAGAAGACAAAATTCAGCAGTCTCAGATCAGACCTATTCAATAAATAATATGAAAAATAATGTCAGTAATTTGGTTAATTTTGAGATTTAATGAAATACTTGTCTGTTTTAATTTTAATATTTTTGGTTAAATTGAGGTGAGTTGTTTCTTCTTGGTGATAATTCCTTGGTAGGATGGGTTATTTAAGGTTTTCTGGAAAATTTGATTGGTGTTGATAAAGGTAATCTTTTTAAGGTATAGTTATAATAGAGTAAAATAAGTTTTGAAAGGTTTGTTATTTTTTTTAAGAGTGTTTAATAATAAGATAGAATTTTATTTGTTAAATTTAAGAGGTAAGGTTCTTTGATATTGAATTTTTAAAGGGGTAAGTTATTTTATAAGTCTCGATAAATGGTGTTAATTTTACTGGATAAAATATTTTAATAGAGTAGCAACCCTAACCTTGGGTACTGGGTAATTTTTTAATAATAATTTTTATTTTAATAATAATAAGATTCCACTGAGCTTTAGCTACTGGGTAATCTTCAACACTATACTTCCACTGAGCTTAGCTACTGGGTAAGTAAATTTACTATGATATACTGGACTACCTCCCAGGTGAGGGATGAATTATTCCTATGCTCCTACTGTGCAGTGGATATAATTTGCATGGGATATAATTTGCATGGGGGGGATTTAGAAATTTGGGGGGGAGAGAGCCCCTCTATTTATACCTTTTGGGAGCCCAGAGGGCCCTCCATGGGAGCTTTCTTTTTCCACTTTAATTCCTCTTGATTTCATCATGTGACTCTGTTTTTGGTGAGGACCTTTCTTGCATGGGTCAGGTGATTTAAGGTTTGGTGATAATTTTTCTCTGCACAGCCTTCTTTCATCATATGATGGTCTTTTGGTGAGCTAATTATGATGTGATTTTCTTGGATTTTCCTTGCATGCATGAGGTGATTTCATTTTGGCTGAGGATTTTTCTTGTGCACAGCCTTTTTTCTGTCCCATGATGTTCTGTTGGTGGATGCAGTATCACATGATGACCTTGTAATTCCTTTGCATATGTCCTATTTTAGGTTGGGTAGAAATGGCTGTGTAATTTATGCAGGTGTCATGTTTGTTTTTCTTCTTTTTGAACTTTAAAATGAAGTCAGGTGATAACTTCTTGCATTGGTGAATTTACTGTTTTTTATGAAATGATGTGATTTTTGATTTGGACACATGCTGTGCATAGTCATGTGGTTGAGATTTTGTGAGCCTTGAGGTATATTTTACATACCCAAATAGGCCACAATTATCTTAAAAAAAAATTTTGAATTATGCAAAACTCATAAGTCATGCATATATCCAAAATTCATCATTTTCAATTTCAGAAAAGATGAATAACTTTTTATTGAGTAAGTAAATTCATGGATTTAAGACCAGATTTGGATTCTACACAAAAATTCACCTAGGGTAGCTCCATAGAGTGAATAAGCTCAATTTAAGTATTTGAGGTGGTA
Source organism: Austropuccinia psidii (assembly GCA_023105745.1). Classification (NCBI taxonomy): domain Eukaryota; kingdom Fungi; phylum Basidiomycota; class Pucciniomycetes; order Pucciniales; family Sphaerophragmiaceae; genus Austropuccinia; species Austropuccinia psidii. The sequence continues at coordinate 2,047,457 of JALGQZ010000009.1, read as the reverse complement.
AAATGGAAAATACTTCAATACCACATCATTAATACCACATAAAAGATCCGTGAAAATTTTTGTTTTTCTTGTTTTTTAGCCAAAATAATGGGAAAGTGAGAAATCCCATGTTACATATACACTAAGAATAGTGTTATGCATGTTTTGAGCACTTAATATCATGGTATTCTTACATGGACTTTTGGTACACCCATAGTGGATATCCCACTTTAAGCTTAAATTACTATTTTGACGTAAAAATTAGGCAAGGGGGACAAAAGACATCAAAGAGTGCCAGGGTACCCAACTTCTGAGGCCTCAGAGGCGTGGATAGCTCCAGAGCATGGATCCATGGCTCATCTTGGCCCAATTGGTAAACTAAAACTCTTTGGGAACTTGGTTACCAAGTTACACCTACTGTAATCATAAGAAAAATAGCAAATAACCTGCTATTTTGACGTGCCAAGGAGGTAATAAGCTACTTAGACTCCTGTAACCATGTCAATTCTTGATGACTTTCCATGACTAGACCCTAAAAGAGTAATTAAACCCTTTTGGGATCCATATTCATTGATTTACCTCATAGCAACCAGCAAAATACTGCTATTTGCGATTCTACGTAGAAATAAGGTAAAAAATTCAAAAATTCATTAAAAATACAATTCTTAATGAATCCTTCTGAAACTTTCAGGACCAATGGAGAACTGTATTATCTATGGTACAACCAAAAAGAATTATGGTTTTACTAGTAAAATTGAAAGTTTTACTTACAGTCCATTTTTGACCATTCTACGTGAAACACTGAATCTTCAAAAATTCACAGTAGTTACAACCTGTGATGAAATTGGCAATAACATTGATAACTTTGAGAAATCAATGATTATTTTAGAATAAAAGAAGATTTACAGATGTTACTCCTTTTATTCTTAACCATATTGGGGTTGGTAGTCACGTAAAAGCATCAATTAAGTAATTATGATAATCTTACGTGACAACAGATGATGCAATCATTAATCCAAAAGGGTTTATTGTTTTCTCACTCACTGGTTTTTCAGTTTGCTCCATGGCACGCCTCTGTGAGCTGTTGTTGACTTAAAAGAAGCCTCTTCTTGCTGTTTTTTCCGCATCATCATCTTATCAATTTATTAAATCATTATTACCAACAAGTAAGTATTAGTTAAAGCTATTCTTAAGTGTTTTAAATCTTTCAAAATCATCCAGAAAGACGTGAAATCATAGAATCCAACTATATTTTGTTGTAATACTGTCATAAATCCTTTTGATCCCTTAAATCCACAATTCCACGTCAAATTTCTCTACTCTTACCTATCAATAAGTTCTTTGGAGTATTAGTGAGTCATTTATTCTTAATTCTTAAAGTTTTTCTCTAGTAATATTTTTTTTCAAGAATTATCTTTATAATTATTCTTGCAAAAGATAATTATATATTAAAATAATTTTATTATTTTAATAAAGAAGTTTTTATTATTAAATTCTTCTTGTAATTGATTCTTGTAGACAATTACTTGCTCACTGTTAAAATCACTAGTAGTGCTTAACACGTGAAAGAAATAATTTTTAATTATTTAATTGTGGTTATAATAATATTTTATTATTATATTTCATAAGAACAGACATAGTACTGTTGATTAATATTAATATTATCATCAGTTTCATAGTCACATCTTACATTTGGGGGCCTGGCCGTGTTTTTTGAACCTTGTACCCTTAATTAATATATTTTTAAGCTCTAAAATATATTAGTTGAATATTTTTTTCTTTCATTTTAAAGTCAAAATAATTCTTATTTTTGAAATTGTTTTGGAAATCTTTTTCATTGAGGAATTTGGTTTAATTTTATACTGTTTTACACGTGGCTTTTTCACATCCAAAAACTTATAAAATTATTCTTTGAGTTACTCTGAATTAATTTTCATTCAAAATCTTAAAGTTTAATTTTTTTTCTTTAAAAAGAATAATTTTTTTAATATTAAAAAATAATAAAATTTATAAAAAATCTTTTAAAAATATCTTAAAAACACAAAAAATAATTTCTTTTATCATATTTCTCTTTAAGTGTCTTTAATCAAATACTGTGCAGCTGGTAACAGACTCAGTAAAAGATACATCAATAGTCCTGAATCTTCAGAAGCAGAATCTGAAGACAGTATTGAGGTGCAGATTGCTAAAAGAGGCACCTTATTCAACTCAGAAAAAGCTAAATTACCACCAAAAGGTGTGTATTTTATCTTATATTTTCACCTTTTATCTTTAAAATTGACGTGAAAATGGTGCATACCAGAAATGGAAGCAACTATTCAGTCCAACCAGATGGATGTGGACAAGGAAGAGGCAAGACTAAATCCAGAAGTGCCAAATCTTCCACAAGAAAGACACATCTGGAGGATGCCAGAGTTGCCCCCCATTCCCCAAGGTCTGTACCAACAGATTTTGACGTGAATTCTGACCCTGAACTGATTTATGGTAATATTTCCAGGGCTGAACCACTTTCAGGTGGCAGCAATAGAAATATATCAATGCCAGTACAAAAACTGGTTCAGAGCAGCCAAGGAAGAGGAGTGGGAAATCTGCCCAAGCCTTTGGCAGGTGGCCATGAACTCTTACTTACACATCAAGAGCTTTCTGGGTCAGGAGAAGACCATAGAACTCTTAGGAGGATGGAGCCCCCTGTCTTGCAAAGACAAGGTCAAAAAGATAAAGAATTGGTTGAAGAACCAAAGTCTTTTATCCATAGACCAGAAGAAAGAGTTGGAAATGACTCCAGCTTTGGAGACAGAGGCACCAGTGGCGTCTACCAGCTCCAAACCAGCTCCAGAAGTGTCCAAGGACAAGCCCAAGGGACCTCAGAAGAAGCAGAAAGGTCCCAGGAACCATCAAGGCAAAGGAAAAGGCAAAGCCAATTGGCACAGACCCTACCCACAAGGGTACAGGATCCCCAAATTGGAGCCTTCAGCCGTGGACAGTGTCTTCAATATGGCCAGAACTCTGATGGAATTCACAGCCAAGGAGCAGGAAAGGATGGACAGAAACTTTCCACGCAAATAATTGGTGTACAAACTAGTATTCATGTAGAAATTGGTAAACTTGATAACAAGTTAACTAAAATTGCATCAGATATAGTTGAATTAAAGAAAAATGACAAGAAATACATTGAATTACACCAAGTGACAAATGCCAAACTTGACTTAATTACCAATTCTTGCATAAGAATTGAAAACATGTGCCAAGTTCAACATGAGGAGATGGAAGATCTTTTTAAAATGAATGATCAACTTAAGACTCTACAAGACCATGTCTTGAAGATAGTTGAGAACACCAATCAATTTGCTATACATTTAGCAAAAAGTGACAGTGAAAGGCAAAAGTTGAAGAATGAGATAATTGCAAGTGTGGAACAAATTCATAAGAATCATGAACCACATATGCCAAGACATTCTACACCTTTGACTGAAGAAAAACTCTCTGTTAAAGAAAGTCTTACACCATTCTTGGGAGAAAATGCCTACTCTGCAAGAGATATTCCAAAAATAGAAGAATGGCCAACATTCTCTGGTGAAGGAGAATACAACCATATTGAATTCATCAGGACTATTGATATGTTGCAAGAGGACTTCAATATACCTGATGAAATCATAGTGGGGAAATTACACTGTTTGTTTACCAGAACTGCAAAGAAATGGTATTACAAAATGAGGATTGATCATGGTAAACATGACTGGTCTTGGTGGAAATCTGAAGTGATTACCAAATGGGCTAATAATTCTTGGAGGTTTAAAATGGAGAATGCTTTTGAAAGTGCCATTTTTAACTCAGAAAAAGACAAACCACTTACTTGGTTCTTCAAACAAAAAGACAGATTATCTGCTTTACACCCAGATATGTCTGACACTATGATTAATATGAAAATATTAAGAAAGTGTGGAGGAGAACTGGAACATGCTATCAAAAGCAGATGTGTGGAACCCTGTTCAACAGAGGACTACATTAATGCTATGGAAGATATCATTACCAGGACAAGAATTGGTAAAACTTGGGTTAAAAACCCAATAGAGTCCAAAATGGTCTCAAAGATTCCTAGAGAAGAAAGAAGACCAGAGAGACCTGTCTTGAAGTGTCATAAATGTGGAAGTACTTCAAATTTAGCCAACACTTGCCCTAAGAAGACAAAAATCAATGAAGTTCAAGTCATTGAAGAAATCCAGTGTACTGAGGAGAGAGAAGAGTCTGATCAAGATTCTGTAGTCTCTGAAGATACACCAGTGGAGGACTATCCCATTGAAAACATTTCAGCTTTCTTTGAGGTCACAGAAGTCCATACCCACTTACCACAGTACAGTGAGGATTGCTGCAACCTGATCAATATCCAAGATGCCAGAATGTGTAAAACAAAACCTGCTAGAGGAAAAGGTTATACTGCTGGAGCATCCTGTATCACATCAGTTCTGATGAGTGATATTGAAGCCAAAGTAAATTTGGATACAGGGGCATTTTGCACTTGTGTTAGCAAATATTATCTCCAAATTATACTTCCTGAATGGAAAAACCATCTATTCCCAATAGAAGGTGTACAATTCAGTAGTGCCAGTAACAATATGTACCCCTTGGGCATATTGGACACTAATATTGTATTCCCACATCCAGCAGGAAGTGTAAGAATGAAGACTGAGATTGTAGTAATGGATAATTGCACATCTCAGCACATCATTCTTGGAAATGATTACTTAAATATTTATGGTATTGATATAAATAACCATAAAGACAGATATTTCACAATTGGAGATAACAAAAGGCAAAAATTTGCTTTCTCCAATATGCCAAAACAAATATCTGTAGTATCTTCTGTCAAAGATACTTACAAAGATGAATTTGTGTCTAAACAACTTGTTGAAGCACAAATTAATCCATCATTGTCACCAAAGATGAGGAATGAACTTATTGATGTATTATATACATACAATAATGCATTTGCATCTGATAATGAACCATTAGGCGCTATAAGGGGACATGAAATTGATATTACTCTTAATATTGATAGACCATATCCTCCAGTACTTAGAAGACCAGCTTATCCAGCCAGTCCCAGAGCTAGAGAAGCCTTGGAAAAACATATCCAAGAGTTGATCCAACTTGGTGTGCTAAGGAAAGTAGGCCATAATGAAGAAGTTGAAGTGACAACACCTGTTATTATTGCATGGCATAATGATAAGTCAAGAATGGTTGGAGATTTTAGAGCTTTGAATACCTACACAGTTCCAGATAGGTATCCAATCCCTAGAATCCAAGAAACATTGACTCAATTGTCTAAAGCCAAGTATATAGCATCAATGGATGCATTAAAAGGCTTCCATCAAAATGTTTTGACACCTAAAGCTAGGAAATTACTTAGAATTATCACTCACTGTGGCATTTTTGAGTATCTTAGAATGCCATTTGGCATTAAAAATGCTCCATCTCATTATCAAAGAATGATGAATACCATCTTCCCCACAGAATTGTCTGAAGGATGGCTTATCATTTATATTGATGATATTATTATATGTTCTGACTCATGGTCTTTGCACCTTGAAAGACTTGCAAGAGTACTTCATAAAGTTGCAGAAGTGAACATGAAAATTTCACTTAAGAAATGCAATTTTGGTTTTGAAGAACTCAAAGCATTAGGACATGTTGTTTCTGGTTTGAGCTTGGGTATTGACAAGAATAAAGTAGCAGCAGTGTTACTTAAGCCAATACCCCAGAATAAAAAAGAAATGATGTCTTTTCTTGGATTTGCTAGTTACTATAGGCAACACTTGAAAGATTTTGCAATTCTAGCCAAGTCACTTTATAGAATCTGTGATCAACAGACTGTATTTGAAATGACACAGGAAAGAATTAAAGATTATGAGAAGATAAAGAAAGCCCTCACAGAAGCACCTTTACTCCTCATGCCTGACTGGAATATTCCTTTTAAATTGTACATTGATGCATGTGGAGATGGATTAGGGGCAGCCCTACACCAAGTCCAAATTATTGATGACAAACCTACAGAAGGACCAGTTTGTTATATCTCAAGACAAATCAAACCAACAGAAGCCAGATATGGTGCAAGCCAAATGGAGTGCTTATGTTTGGTATGGGCACTTGAGAAATTACACTATTACCTTGATGGCAGTGTTTTTGAAGTGATAACTGACTGTAATGCCGTGAAATAACTTCTTAACATGAAAACTCCCAACAGACATATGTTGAGATGGCAAATAGCCATTCAAGAATATAGAGGAAACATGACTATAGTTCATAAAGCAGGAAACATTCACAAAAATGCTGATGGACTTAGTAGATGGGCTTTAGCCAACACCCCTGATAACCCAGCTTATGTACCTTTGGAAGCTGAACCACAGATTCCAATTGAAGGGATTAACATAACTGATATTGGGACTGAATTCTTTGAAGAGGTCAGAGAGTCTTATAAACAAGACAAGAATTGCCATATCTTGACTTCTTTATTGGATAAAGACTGCAAAGACACATCTTTGGTTAATACACTAGATGAAGTTTGGAAAAATTCCTATTCTGAAGGAAGATTTCACTTGTTTGATGGGATTATTTACCATAGAACAAAACATTCTTGTGTGATGACACTGTGTAGTAGATTGCTCATCAATACCATTCTTCATGAATGCCATGATAGCATTTACTCTGGACACCTATCAGAAGACAGAACACTTGAAAAGGTGAAGAACTGTGCATGGTGGCCATCTTGGAGAAAAGAAACCATTGAGTATTGTCATACCTGTGATAGATGCCAAAAAGCAAACAGGAGTACAGGCAAGAAATTTGGATTGATGATCCATATTCAAGAACCAAAATCCCCTTGGGAAGTTGTTCACATGGATTGGGTCACAGCACTTCCTCCAAGTGGTGACAAAAGTTATAATGCTTGTTTAGTCATTGTAGACAGATATAGCAAAACTCCCATATTCTTACCATGTCATAAAGATGACACTGCTATGGATACAGCTCTTCTTTTATGGAGTAGAGTTATTTCTCATACAGGGTTATTTAAGAATATCATAAGTGACAGAGACCCCAAGTTCACATCTGCACTTTGGACCAATCTTCATAGATTGTTTGGGACTAAGTTATCATTCTCTACAGCATATCACCCTCAAACAGATGGGCTAGCAGAGAGGATGATTCAAACTTTAGAAGACATGATCAGGAGATTTTGTGCTTATGGATTAGAATTCAAAGACTCAGATGGCTTTACCCATGACTGGTGCACTCTGATACCTGCATTGGAATTGGCATACAAGACATCAGTCCACTCTTCCACAGGACAAACTCCTGCTATGTTAGAAAAGGGATGGAATCCAAGACTCCCAGCAGACACACTGAGGAAAGACTTGATTGACATTCATCCTACAGCTTCCAGCTTCAAATTAATGCTTGATAAAGTAAAATACCATGCAAAACAGAGTATGGATGATGCTTTTGATTATGCAAAACAGAAGTGGGACAAAAGTCATAAAGTACCAGACTTCAAAGTAGGGGACTTAGTTCTAGTTTCAACCTTGAATTTTAATAATATCAAAGGCCCAAAGAAACTTAAAGATTCTTATGTAGGACCTTTTGTTATTGTTGCCTTACATGGAACCAATGCAGTTCAAGTGGAATTGAGTGGTGAATTGGAAAATAAACACCCCACATTTCCAGTCAGCTTGATAAAACCTTATCAACCAGCTGAAAAAGAATTGTTTCCTTTAAGGAACCCAACTCCTTTAACTGTGCCCCCTGTGGAACAGAATGAAGACAGAAAGATAAAGAAAGTCATTAAAGAAAGGAGACTTAGGGGTAAAAATCAAAGAGAATATCTTGTCAGATATAGAAATCCAGTACATGAAGATGAATGGATGGCAGAATCAGAAATACCTGACTCAGATAAACTCTTAAGAAGATTTAGACATGAAAGAAGGCCACAAGCCTGAATATGTCTATAAATGTGCTTTAAATTACTTGATCTGAGTAATGTGAAGAGGTTGGACAGTGGACATTAACCCCCTTTGGGGCCTTATTCTTTTATCACTAATAAAATTGTAGTACAATTTTATTTTTTGGTGGGAGGGAATGTGAGCCTTGAGGTATATTTTACATACCCAAATAGGCCACAATTATCTTAAAAAGAAATTTTGAATTATGCAAAACTCATAAGTCATGCATATATCCAAAATTCATCATTTTCAATTTCAGAAAAGATGAATAACTTTTTATTGAGTAAGTAAATCCATGGATTTAAGACCAGATTTGGATTCTACACAAAAATTCACCTAGGGTAGCTCCATAGAGTGAATAAGCTCAATTTAAGTATTTGAGGTGGTAAAATGGAAAATACTTCAATACCACATCATTAATACCACATAAAAGATCCGTGAAAATTTTTGTTTTTCTTGATTTTTAGCCAAAATAATGGGAAAGTGAGAAATCCCATGTTACATATACACTAAGAATAGTGTTATGCATGTTTTGAGCACTTAATATCATGGTATTCTTACATGGACTTTTGGTACACCCATAGTGGATATCCCACTTTAAGCTTAAATTACTATTTTGACGTAAAAATTAGGCAAGGGGGACAAAAGACATCAAAGAGTGCCAGGGTACCCAACTTCTGAGGCCTCAGAGGCGTGGATAGCTCCAGAGCATGGATCCATGGCTCATCTTGGCCCAATTGGTAAACTAAAACTCTTTGGGAACTTGGTTACCAAGTTACACCTACTGTAATCATAAGAAAAATAGCAAATAACCTGCTATTTTGACGTGCCAAGGAGGTAATAAGCTACTTAGACTCCTGTAACCACGTCAATTCTTGATGACTTTCCATGAATAGACCCTAAAAGAGTAATTAAACCCTTTTGGGATCCATATTCATTGATTTACCTCATAGCAACCAGCAAAATACTGCTATTTGCAATTCTACGTAGAAATAAGGTAAAAAATTCAAAAATTCATTAAAAATACAATTCTTAATGAATCCTTCTGAAACGTTCAGGACCAATGGAGAACTGTATTATCTATGGTACAACCAAAAAGAATTATGGTTTTACTAGTAAAATTAAAAGTTTTACTTACAGTCCATTTTTGACCATTCTACGTGAAACACTGAATCTTCAAAAATTCACAGTAATTACAACCTGTGATGAAATTGGCAATAACATTGATAACTTTGAGAAATCAATGATTATTTTAGAATAAAAGAAGATTTACAGATGTTACTCCTTTTATTCTTAACCATATTGGGGTTGGTAGTCACGTAAAAGCATCAATTAAGTAATTATGATAATCTTACATGACAACAGATGATGCAATCATTAATCCAAAAGGGTTTATTGTTTTCTCACTCACTTGTTTTTTAGTTTGCTCCATGGCACGCCTCTGTGAGCTGTTGTTGACTTAAAAGAAGCCTCTTCTTGCTGTTTTTTCCGCATCATCATCTTATCAATTTATTAAATCATTATTACCAACAAGTAAGTATTAGTTAAAGCTATTCTTAAGTGTTTTAAATATTTCAAAATCATCCAGAAAGACGTGAAATCATAGAATCCAACTATATTTTGTTGTAATACTGTTATAAATCCTTTTGATCCCTTAAATCCACAATTCCACGTCAAATTTCTCTACTCTTACCTATCAATAAGTTCTTTGGAGTATGAGTGAGTCATTTATTCTTAATTCTTAAAGTTTTTCTCTAGTAATAGTTTTCTTCAAGAATTATCTTTATAATTATTCTTGCAAAAGATAATTATATATTAAAATAATTTTATTATTTTAATAAAGAAGTTTTTATTATTAAATTCTTCTTGTAATTGATTCTTGTAGACAATTACTTGCTCACTGTTAAAGTCACTAGTAGTGCTTAACACGTGAAAGAAATAATTTTTAATTATTTAATTGTGGCTATAATAATATTTTATTATTATATTTCATAAGAACAGACATAGTACTGTTGATTAATATTAATATTATCATCAGTTTCATAGTCACATCTTACAGATTTAATTGGAATTGTGTACTGCATGCAGCCTGTTGTAACTAGCTTTGGTTTGAATGAGGTGATGAGTAGTGTAAATAATTATGTTTTAAGATTTTAAGTGGGTTTACTGTGGATATAAGATAAGGTACTCCTGTGGCTGTGTTGTAATTGACTTGCAGGAATTCCATGGGTTTGGCTTTGCATCATATGACTTTGAATGCAAGTTGGCTGTGTAACTAATTCATGTGTCATTTTCTTCCTGCATGAGTCCTGTGGCTGTAAGGGGGTGTAAAGCTGGGTGGGGTGTGTAATTTAAAGGGTGGTACCTCATTTGTTGTAACTAGTTTGCTATATGTAAATTGATTTTTTACATATGCAGAGTGAAATTGAATAAGTTATTTAAACACATACACTTCCCTTTGGTGCCTGTGCCATGGTTTTATGAGTTAAATCCAGCTTCTTGCTGTAAAATTGACCTTTTGGTGTAAAATTTGAGTGTAAGTCTGCCTGTAGGCTGGATTTCCTGCTGTTATAGGGTACTATGAGCTTGAGCCTGGTGAAAAAAATGGTATGGAATACCACAGTGGCATTAATTGTGAGCCTTTGAGATATGACTACATACCCAAAAAGGTCACAAGAAGTATTTAAAATAATTATACATTAAGAATAATTACCTTAAAACTACAAACATGGCATAAATAGGCATAAAGCTTGGTTTAACTTAAGAACCATTGAAGAAACATGTGAAATAAATTATACCATTGGATTCCCCATGGTAAAATACACATATACCATTTCATGGAATATCTGTAAAGTCTATATTTAATGAGTTACAAGTAATAATACCTTATAAAAAACATAAATCCTTAATTATTTCAAATACCAATGAAACAAAATGTGAAATGAATGGTACCATTGGATTTTCCATAAAGGTCCTCACATAAGACAATCAAGAAGCTAATCTTCAAAATAAATACTTAAGGAGTTAAGCTGAATATATGCACTTTTTTGGTCAACACATATATTCAAGGATTTTAGCTAATATCTTTTGAAATATTCATGATAGAGTGATTAACCAAAAATAAAGTAATCGCGTAATGACTGTAGAAATACAGAAATGAACTTTATTTCACAAGCTATAAACAAGGTTAAAACCTGTAGGGGATTATTGATTAAAATCAATAGAGCTGTTGACCACTTTGTTGTGAAAGGGGTCCAAACTTATAAAAAAAGTAGACAGTTGGATTCTACTAGTTTCTTCGTGAAGAATTATGTATTTTGTATTATAATATTCAAGTTATAACCCCTTGAAATCATTGTTTGAAGTTTAAAATATTAAATTTCAACAGAAAAGATGAGTTACAAGAAAAATCATCAAAAATAGAGTTTTGATGAACTAATGGAATGCTCTTGGAAGAATAATAAGGTTATGCTAAGCTATCACAATTCACTCTCTGAATTGCTGTAGCGTGTAAAACTTAGAAGTTATTAAGGATCAAAGTTTGAGCTTAATTTGATCATTTATGATCACTCACTGTAACTTTCAATTAAGTTTAACAGTCATATGAGTGATGAAATTGGTTGATGCTGTTAGTTTATGATTAAAGCTAATAAGATCCACAAGTTTTGGAGTTCTTCCAAGCCTTGATGTCATCAAACTTAGATTTATAGTGATAACTCTAAATAATGGTGTAATAATGAGATAAGATGGTTTGATCATGATGTAATCATCACCAACCCTTGAAATATTGATTGATTCCAGTGGATATGATCAGTGCACTTCTACTAGAAGCCTTTTGGACTCTAGGAGGAAGGAATTTAATATAAATAGAGCTCTTTTTACTCTATTTCCCCCTCAGACGCTTACAAAACATTAAATCATTAAATAAAAAGGTAATTTTTTTATTTTTTATATATAAAACTTTTATATTATTGAAGACCAAAGAAAATCTTATAATAATCTTCATCTTTGACGTGATCATTGCAATTATTTAATTGTTTTGTTTAAATTTATCTTAAAAACCTCAATTCGATGTAAAACCAAGAAAAATTGTAATTTCTCTCAAATTTTATTGTAACTACAATTTAAATAAGTTGTATTTACATTTCTAGGCGTAAAATTATTCAAAATTATTATATTAAGCAGTAAAAGTAGGTTATTTCTCTGATTATAATAATTTTTCTCTATTATTACTATTAATAATTCTGTAATTGATATAAATAGTATTTATATTAATTTATAGCTTTAATATTGGTAATATTATTGTTATTAATTGTTTTTTATCAATAAAAAACAATTTTTTATGCCTTTATTATTTGTTGTTAACAATAATAAAGTGCTTTTAAATATATTAGTTATCTTATATTAATATATTTATTTTATATATATTATTTTTTATAATATAAATTATATTATTAGATTTATTTAATAATATAGTTATTTTACGCCATAATTATGATAATTATCTATTATTATAATTATTTTTATCTTATTTCTTTCATTTATAAGGACATTCATAGTACAATAAGTAAAATATTAGTAATTTTTACTTATTGTTTCATAGTCAAACCTTACATTAATAATGCCATTTGTGGCATTAATAATGCCATTTGTGCCATTAATAATGCCATTTGTGCCATTAATAATGCCATTTGTGCCATTAATAATGCCATTTGTGGCATTAATAATGCCATTTGTGCCATTAATAATGCCATTTGTGCCATTAATAATGCCATTTGTGCTATTAATAATGCCATTTGTGCCATTAAGAATGCCATTTGTGCCATTAAGAATGCCATTTGTGCCATTAATAATGCCATTTGTGCCATTAATAATGCCATTTGTGCCATTAATAATGCCATTTGTGCCATTAATAATGCCATTTGTGCCATTAATAATGCCATGTGTGGCATCAATAATGCCATTTGTACCATTAATAATGCCATTTGTGGCATTAATAATGACATTTGTGGCATTATTAATGCCATTTGTGCCATTAATAATGCCATTTGTGCCATTAATAATGCCATTTGTGCCATTAATAATGCCATTTGTGCCATTAATAATGCCATTTGTGCCATTAATAATGCCATTTGTGCCATTAATAATGCCATTTGTGGCATTAATAATGCCATTGTTTCATGATCACACCTTAAATTGGGGGGCTGCCTGTTATTTTTACTTAAAAGAACTCTTAATAAGATTTGAATTGGGTTTATCCAATGATACATTCTATTGACAATAATTTTATAATTTCTAATTTGAAAAGCTATTGAGGCATTTGCACAGCACTTTTACTGTCTTACACGTGATCTTTCACATCCTTAGACTTGCAAGAATATTCTTTGAGTGAGTCTAGTGATTAAAAAAGATATTTATAAAAGAAAAATAAGTTTATATTATATACTAGCTTAAAAAAGAATCATATTAATCTTCTTTTACTCTTTAAACATAAAAATAAAAAACAAAATAAAAAACCATTTTTATTCCTTCTTATTCATTTATTTTATTTTAAAAAATATAAAACCAATTTTCATGTGGAAATTGCAATATCTTCCCAAAAACAAAAAGACTTATATTTATTTTTCTTTTTCAGTGTTTGTGTCAACCTGTGACTCAAAACCAGATCACAAGCATGACAGCAAAATGCCATAAACCAATGGTAAAGCAAAATACCACCAAAACATGGAGCTGAGCAAAAGCAGCTCACAGGGCATCAAAAGCAAGAAGAAACTCACTTGTTTAGAAATATAAAACTTCCATCATCATAGGAAAAGATTAATGAAGTTATTCCTGCTTAAAGACGTTGCTGAAAATAAACTTGAATTTTCACCTCTCATCTGAAACCCAGAGAAAGGGGTCCAACCCCCATAAATGTGTATTCAACTTGAAACCTGAAGTCAGGGCTATCAAATGGTACTAGCCAATGTGGGCTAGCCCCAGAAATACAAAAGTGATGGCCAAAATAAGGCCAAATAAGGGTGAATAAAATATTCACCTCTCATGTCACCTCTACAGTATTACTGTGAGATACCCCAAGTGGGGTCATTTTGGAAAGCTCACAATAAGGGCTATCTGATGGTACCATTCATTCCCCCATATCCCATCTAGAAAAAAGGTTATGGGGCAAATGAGTTGCATACAGATTTTGATAAAATCATGTATCTGGATAACAGAAATTGAACCTGGCATAACTTTGCCATATTTAATGTTACCCATACCAAATGAGGTACCATTGTGTAGATCCCATCCAGGGATACAAAATTAACCGGCTTTGAGCTCAATGTCTTCAAAACCAATGAATTTATAGAAGATTTAAGGTTAAAATCCAACAAATTGGGCAATACACCTTTACTGTGGGATAATATCTCATAACTATTATTATGAGGTGTCAAACAGACAAAGAAGCTTTTTTCTACCTCAATACCTCATAGTTCATTCAACACTGGGATCCCATACAGGTTCTGTACATCCTTTTACGTGTCATACACATCAGAAGAGGGCTGTGTGGTCCCCAAATGAAAATTATCACCCTGTATTGGGGAAAACTGTCCAGATGTGGTTTCAAAACCACATCTGCTCCCAATAAATAGTATACAGGCCTTGTCCAACCCACAAGCCATCACTCTGAAGTGAAAAATCTTCACTTCCTCTAAGTGGATGGTCTAGAGGATCTTTCCACCCCAATTCAGGACAAAAGGAGGCCTTTTCTCTGCCAGAAAAGGAATCCCCATCCTGCTCATGAATTCCTACATAGTACAACTGTCAAAAACAGTTATGCTCTTGGCAAATAATCAGTTATACCTTAATCTTAGTGCACTGTAGTTCTTATTATAGTAACCCAACTGCTAAAACTGCACCCAGGGCTTTCAACAGCACTCACCACCACTATTTTTATATGAAAGCCCTTATACCATCAATAAAAGACCTTGTTTTCAGTCTTAATAATAAATGTCACAGTCGGATTCAAAGTTGCAAATACATTTATTACCACTTCATCTTAGACTCAGTCTGACATTTTGGGGCCCTGGCTGTGTTTTCGGAACTCTTTTGGATCGTTTTGTCATAAAAAGTGAGTTTTTCTAATATTTTCTTTTTTTTCAACAATTGCTTCTTTTATTTTTAGGCAGATAAATATTTAAAAAAATATTATATTAAATATTCTATATTATTGATTTTTTGAGTGGAATATAATCATATACCACCGCGTTTTTTTATTGTTTTGCATGGGTTGATTATAATTTAATCACCACAAGACTATTTTGGGCATGCTTTGTATATTCAAACACTTTAAAGCCCTCAATATATTTCTATTTTAAAGAAAAGAAAACCTCTTTGCTGTAAATAACAGTTTCAGAGCCATGGTTGGACACATTGATAATTTTAATTGTCCATTACAGAACTCGCTATAGCATTACACTTGTTAATTACAAGTTAATACGTGAGATATTGGATAAAACCTATATACCCTAAATTCACAATACAGTCTTTGTGAAGCAGAATTAATAATTTCAATTATAACTCACAATACAAGGTCATAATATAGTAATATGTTTCCCAGAGGCCATTCTTGGACATGAAAATTGCATTTCAAGAAGTCTTAACTGAAATGAGCCCTGACTCACTTTGATTGAGTCAAAAGTTTCATCCCACTTGAGACCAAGGCACAAGGCAATACACCAGTGGCACCTTCAGAGACAGAAGGCAATAAAGGTAGAGGAAAAAGGCACATTGAAGGCCTCATAACCACCAACACATGGATGCCAATAGCCACTCAGAGTACTAGAAAATCACAAAACTCTGGTTCCATACAAGGGAACCCAGGATTGATAACCTTTACAGGGAATATTACAGTAATTAACCCAGTTGTAACTTCTAAAGGCAAATTTCCCAAAGCAGTTGAAAACAGATTTGTACAAGGCACACTCAAAAGTAAATAACCTAAGAACATGAAGTTTTTGACCACTTGTAAACACTAATATGTCACCTGTACACCTCAGGAATCTTGGAATCCCAAGGAACCAGCCCGAGGATAGACAAGGACTGTTCAGGCCCAGAAGACCAGGAACTTGACACCTTTGACACAATAGTGGATGGCAAGGAACTGAGGGAAATCATACCCACTCTTCCATTCACCTTCCAATTCAACAGAAACCTCAAACCAGAGGACTGTAAGGACATGGATCAAGTTCTTCAGCTCCACCAACTCCTCAAACACTTATTCCAATGGAGCATGGACAACAAGAGGTTCAAACTAACATCACATTGGGCAGAACTTGGAGAAATTTTCCATAATATATGTCTCAAAGAGATTCCCTTCAAAGATCTTATGGTAATCACCAAAGTATGGAATCACAACAGGCAGTTCAAACTCCTGGAGGAGAGGGAAACTAGGATA
This sequence comes from Austropuccinia psidii, assembly GCA_023105745.1. Classification (NCBI taxonomy): domain Eukaryota; kingdom Fungi; phylum Basidiomycota; class Pucciniomycetes; order Pucciniales; family Sphaerophragmiaceae; genus Austropuccinia; species Austropuccinia psidii. The sequence continues at coordinate 2,031,047 of JALGQZ010000009.1, read as the reverse complement.
AGGCAACATCAAGCCACTATCCAAGCTATACAAGAACGATTGAACCAGACAGAGCCTACTCTTGTTCCTTCAGGCTCACAAGGAGTAGACAACCCAACTCTCCAGTGGCTTCCCACCATTCAGGAGACAGCATATCAGTGGCCAAGAGTCACAATTCTTCACAATCCCATATAGTTTCCAGGAGAACACAAGGATACAAAGGGAAAAACAAGACTTTTTTCAGCCACAGGCAGAAAGAGTCAGACCCAATGATCCAGAAGCTGTTGGGCTTGGTGAAAGAAGTACACAAGAGCCAAAAATAGCTGTAAATACTTCTAGAATCACTACCCCTATTAATAGACATATTACACCCAGTCAGAATGAACACAATTTTTACACCTGAGTAACCTAAACAGTGATCAACTGTGGTTACAAATGTCCCAATTTTCAGTTCAAACTCAAGAGAATGTTTATGAGCTTAATAGGAGAAATGTAATGTTGCAATAATTGAAAACCTTACAGGAAGAAACAATAAAATTAATCCAAGAGAGCTGTGCTAAATTAAACAAAGCCTCTGAATAAACCAATAAAATACTAAATCAAGTTGTTGAAGAGCAATACCACTGCAAGAGGGACAGGGATTTTCTGTATCAAGACATAAACAAATTTTTTAATGTCTGCCAAAACATTAATCCTCAACCAAAAGGCCATGCTTTGAATAATCCCTACGAAGAGGAAATCAAACCAAATGTCGGGCTTTATAATAAGCCAAGATTTCCATCACAAGACAAATATGGAGATAACATGACTTATTCAGAGAAGGGAGCACTGAATCACATTGCAGAGGCCTCAAGCTGGCCAAAATTCTGTGGTGCAGTAAAATATGAGCACATGGAATTCTTTGATTATATTGATGGACTCTTCATTGATTTACAAAGAATAATAGATTATTGGATTACTGCCAGGTTAAATATATCATTCAAAGGACATGCTAGTATTTGTTACACAGAAATGAAATAAATCCATGGCAGAATGAACTGGCCATGGTGGAAGAGTCAAATGATCCAAAAGTACTGCAATGGTACTTGGATATGGCAAAGGACCATGTCATTTGAGAAAGACAAGTACTCAGTGGTCAAAGACCCATATTAGTGGTGTCTTAGACAGTCTAAAAAACCCAAAGCCATTGATAGTTAACTGAACATTCAAATGAGGAATCACAAACTCTTGACAAAGATGGCAGGAGAACGAGAGCATGCCATAAAATAAACAATCAACCATAGTGACATTTCCAATACCTTACAACATGTAAGGAAAAGGACAAATATAGGGAAATATTCCCCATACAAAAGCAGTAGTTTCAAAGAGAAACAACCTTTCAGGGTGGAAAATAAAGACAACCCCAAGAAAGAGTGACAGGAGTGACCAAGAAGAAAAACCCTTGTCACAATTGTGGGTCAATAGACTACTATCCTAACAAATGTCCAAAGGCAAAGAAAAAAGTCTATGCCATTGAAAATGTCCCAGAGGAAGAATCCACAACAGAGGATTCTGAATCAGACTCTATGGGTGATGCCATCAGAGAACACTCTGATGATGACCAAGACCCAAAAGAGGAATTTCTAGTGGAGTGCCAAGAGGAAACACAACTCAAAATTCAGGATGTATAGTTGGAAGCAGGAATGCCACAAGATACTGCAAAAAAAACCTTGTTTAAAAACACACAAGATGAAGAGACCTTCCTAGTCAAACCAACTAGAGGAAAGGTATACGTACATGGGACAGCCAAAAAGATGAATTTTTTGCATTGGAAATGCTCAATACGCATTTATCATTAATAGTGGTGCACACTGCTCAATAGTTGACAGAGAATACCTGGACAACCACTTCCCACATTTAGAGAAGAAGCTCTTTCCCACCAAGGCAAAGAACGTTAAGATTTCATCAGAGAAGATGACATCCATTGGGACCATTATCAAAGACATAATCATGCCCCATAGGAAACGTAATATCAGACTCCACCCAGAGTTTTTAATGCTTGAAGATGCTCACATCAAGGGATATTTACTGGTAACAGACAACCAAAGGATGTATTGCATTGACATTTACAATAGTAAAAACACACACATTACCATAGGAACAAACAAGGAAAGGAAATTTTCACTGGATACATACCATATGTCTATCCAAGACCCTCTAGAAGAATTGCTCAATAAATTCAAAGAGCTCCAACTCAGTGCTAACCGCATCAGTAAACAAAAACTTAGTTTACTGAAAATACTGAGGAAAAATAGACCAGCCTTTTCCATTGTTTAAGAACCTTTGGGAAAGATAAGAGGCCATGATATAGAAATATATATGGATGTGGAAAGACCTTATCCACCCATGCTTAGAAGACCTCTATATCCAGCAGGCCTGGAAACTAGGAAAGAAATTGAAAGACACATCAATGAAATCCTAGATATTGATGTTATCAGAACAATAGGAAAGAATGAAATAGTGGAAATAACCACTCCTTTCCTTATCACCTTGTATGATGGTATATCTAGGTTTTGTGGAGATTTCAGAGCCCTGAATAACTACACAAAAGCTGCTAGGTACCCTGTACCAGGGATACCTCACCCTAGAAAAGCTTTCACAAGCCAAATCAATAACCAAAATGGATTATATGAAAGCCTTTCACCAGAGTGGAGTTAAACCAAAATCCATGAAGCCACTAAGTATTATACATCATGTGGGAATATATGAGTACACCAATATTTCATTTTTTATCAAAATTGCCCCAGCCCATTTCCAAAGGATGATGAATACAATATTTCAAGAAGAAATAATGGAAGGCTGTATAATGGTATATGTTTATTATGTCATTATATGCTCAGAGACATGGGAATACCATGTGAAATTCATAGACAGAGTACTAAGTAAATGCACACCCATCAATCTGAAAATTTCACCTAATAAGTGTAAGTTTGGCCACAAGAACCTTTGGCACTAGGACATAAAGTCTCAGGCCTTAGCCTGGCCATAGATCAGAACAAAGTAGCCCCAGTATTTCAAAAAACATTACAAAAGAATATCAAAGGGATGCAATCTTTCCTTGGATTTGCTATCTACTGAAGAAGTCACATCAAACATTTTGCCCACATAACTAGTAGTCTATACAGGTATGTTCAAAAGATGTAGTTTTTGAAATTACCAAGGAAAGGAGGGATACATATGAGAGGATCAAATATAAAATCACTAATGCACCTTTACTCATATTACCTGACTTTGAACTACCATTCAGGTTATATATAGATGCAGCTTGTAGTCAAGGCCTAGGAGCAGCCCTTCACAAAAGACAAATTATGGATGGTGAACCAAAGGAAGGAGTAATATGCTAGATCTCCAGGCAATTGAAAGATTCAGAGGCCAGGTATGAAGCCACTCAGAATTAATGCTTCCTTTTAGTTCGGGCTCTAAAAAATCAATTTTCACGTCAAGGGTGCAGTCTTTGAAGTCTACACAGGCTGTACAGCCTTGAAGTCTTTATTTAACATGAAAACTAGAAATAGACACATGTTGAGATGGAAAATAGCCATCCAAGGGTATAGAGATAAAATTACCATCATATATAAAGACAGTAAAAGCCACACCAATGCAGATGGCCAATGGATAATCTCAAAAGCAACGCAGCTGATGACCCTGAGGTAGCTTCCAAGATTCCTATCTATTTGATGGAACTAGACAGGAGAAAAAACTTAAAATTTTCTGAATGTGAACCAGAATATGGTACCTCAGACAGTAATAACACTGACCCAGAAAGGACAGAAACTCCCATGTTGGGAATAAGCTCCTCAGAACTGCATAATGAATTTTTCAGTTCAGTTACTAAACCTTATTCCAAGCAAAAACAGTGTAGAATACTGTTACAACTCCTTCAACAGAAGCACATGAGCCCAGAACTGGAATCCCATCTAGAGGAGCCTTGGTTGAGAGACTACATGCATAATAACTATTTCCTTATATATGGACTACTCTATCACAGAGAGAAGCATACTAGTGCGCTCAAAGTGATAGATAGAGACCACATATCCCTTATCCTGAAAAAACTCCATGACTGCCCCTACATGTGACACATGAGTGAAGACGGGACCAAAGAGATGGTTGCAAGCACAACTTGGTGGCCCCAATATGAACAAGAGTGGAGTGAATACATCAGCACCTGTGAAAGATGCCAGAAGCAAACAGAAAACATGGAAAGAGATATGGGCTTCTTCAACATATAGAACAACCCAAACACCCATGGGAAACCATCAACAGGGACTGGGTCACAGGACTAGTCCGAGGAGGCAAGGACAACTTCAATTCTTGCCTAATCATAGTTGATAGCTATAGTAGGATTGTAAGGTTCCTACCATGTCAAAAGGAAGACACAGCTATTGATACAGCCTTGTTATTCTGGAATAACATCATATCCATATGTTGAATCCCTAAAATCATCATTGGTGATAGGGACCCAAAATTCACATCAGAATTTTAGACCAACCCCGATGAAATTCTCAAAACAAAACTTGAATTTTCTAAAGCTCACCATCAAGAGACAGATGATTTATCTGAAAGTATGATCCAGACAATGGAAGACATCATCAGAAGATTGTGTGTATATGGCATGGAATATAAGGGCCATGAAGGATAACCCTGACTTGGTCACACTTCTACCAGAATTCCAACTGCCTTACAACACCAGCCAGCAATCTACCACACGGAAATCACCCTGACTGGTAGAAAAAGGGTGGAACCCCCTATTCCCTGTGGATCACTTGAAAAAAATCTTCTGACTATCCATGTAAGGTGTGGATATGAAACTTTAATTAAAAATCAAGTACTTTTCCTGTCCTCAAAATTTGTATAAGGTAAAAAATCAATTAAAAATAGTATGAAATATTATTTTTAAGAGAAAACACGCCAATTTTATTGTTTATAACTTTATTAGTATAAAACAATAATATTATAAAAATTTATTGTTTTACCAACAATAAAAATCTATCCAAAAAAATACTCTACAAGAGATATTTTAAGGCTACAAAAGAAATTTCTTCAAGAGCAATTTCAATTGGAATTAATTGAGAAAAGAACTGCAAGCAATTAATTAAAGAACAAAGTCTTTAAAAAGAATATTAAAGAGAAAACACGCCCAAAAGTGACCAGAGTGAATTTGGAAACAAAGTGACAAAGTTTACAGTGATGAAAGATGCTTTAATTCACTTTTGGGGTGGTTCAGGGGTAAAAATGATTATAATGATTTTTTCACGTGGTTAAAAGGATTAAAATGATTTAAAAATGGTGGTTGGAATCTTTGATTGATTTGGTTTAACAGTGTTTAAACTAATTAATAAAAGGAAAAGATTCTAACATGAAGAGAAAAGTGGGGCAAAGAAGACATTCTTTTATAGCCATCAATTCTCTTACTCCAAAAGTAATTTTTACTCTTGTCAGTCGTGAAAAACAGTCTGACAACAGAAAAGCCAATTATGGCATCATTGAACCCTGGTTTAGACCAAAAAGGGCTGGTTTAAGCCATTTTTAGCCATTTTTAGCCATTTTAAACCCTTCAATCAGCCATTACTATAGCAATACCAGGCCTAGAGCCCTCAAAACACGTCAGAATGTGTGTCAAAAACGTAGAAACCAGTTAAAACTGTTTTTACTATGATGGTTTTATCTTAAGGGTAGTTTTACTCTCTTGTCAACAGCTAAAACTACCCCAGTTGGTATCAAAACCTCATCATCAATTGAGTCCACAGACCCTGTAACTCAATTCCAGGCCAAAAGTGATGAACTTTTGCGTGAATTTTGACATCCCACGCCTGTCAGCAAGGTTTTTGGGGGTCTAGCTCCCCCTTAGAGCTGGAGTTCATTTTCCCCCCCAAATTTAATCTTTCCAATTTATTTTTCCTTTAATTCCTCATCATGTATTATACTTATAATTTACATATGTAATTCAATTTAATTGTACAGTACGATACAGTAATAATTGACACCTCATATGTAAATCAAAGTTCACTTATGTAATACACGCGCACATTTTGACATTTCAATTGAATTCAATTGAAAATACTTCAATTCCTCATAACTTCTAAACTAAACACAACACCTCAATTTTAACACAAAAATTGATGGTTAACACCACATGTGGTGTGAATTAATATAAGGTTTTGAGGATTTTCAACTTTTGTATTGAAAATACTAAAAACTTACTTTAAGCTTATTTAGAGTTGAGTTACAAGAATTTCACTCAGAGGTGACCCCACCTGATTTTTTATGAGGAATCCAATGGTGAAATAATTTTTATGTATTTATTTATTGGATAAAAAGTTATAATAATTTTTATTTAACTTTTTTCCAAATTTATTTATTTTTTCACAGTTTTGTTAAAATTTCATTTTTACCTAATTTTTTCAAGTATAAATGTAATTTTATACTTATAAAATTTAATGTATTTTTATTTTTAAATTGTAATTAATTTTTTATTTTTAATATAATTTTATATTTATATTTTGATTTTTATTTTAATAATATAAATAAATTTATTTTATTGATATTAATATGTTATTATTTATATTTGTGGTCTTTTGGGTATATGAAATTACCTCTAAGGCTCACAATCCACCCCACAGCCAAAGACTTCCATGAAATGTGGAAGAGAGCATGTGATACAGCTTCTAAGAACATATCTGAGGCTAAATAGTACAATAAACAGAGGTATTACAAAACACACATGGAACCAGACTTCAAAGAAGGGGACCAAGGGTTGGTATCTACAATCAACTTTAATAACGACTAGGGACCAAATAAAATGGGAGACTCATTTGTGGGACCCTTCACTATCATCAAATTGATATGGAAAGATGCATTGGAGGTTAGACATACAGAGAAATTCTCTGGGAAACACCCAGTATTCCCAAATGGTTTGGTCAAACCCTACTTTCAGAAAGGATAGGACAGGTTCTCCTCCAGGAATAAGACCTACACCACACAAGACATAGTGAAAGTGGAAGGCTCCCCTGGCCCTTTGGAAAAGATAATCAAGGCCAGGAAGATAAGAATAAATGGTAAAGACAAGAGACAATATTTGGTCAGATTCAAGAACCAAACAGCAGATAAGGATAAATGATTGGTAGAAGATTCCAAACCAGATGGTAACCTTCACCTAAGAAGATTCAGAGCCTCTAGGAGGGCTGAAAAGTCTCATAATTGATGAGAATTTTTTGGAGGAAGGGTATGTCAGCCTGTGACTCAAAACCAGAGCACAAGCATGACAGCCAAATTCCATAAACCAATGGTAGAGCCAAATACCACCAAAATATGGAGCTGAGCCAAACAGCTAAAAATATATCAAAAGAAAGTGGAAACTCACTTTTTTCCACATATACAAGTCCCATCATCATAGGACAAAGAGTAACAAATCTATTCCTTCTCAAGAGAGTTTCTAAGCATAAACCTTAATTTTCACCTCTCATCTGAAATCAAGAGAGATAGGCTCAACCCCAGAAAATGGGTATTCAAATTGAAGCCCTCTTCAGGGCTATCCAATGGTACTAGCAAAATTTAGATAGAACCAAAACCACAGAAGGTATGGCCAAAAGAAGGTTACATAAGGGTGAATGCAATATTCACCTCCCACCTATCTTCTATAGTTTTGGTGTGAGGTACCTAAAGTGAGGTCATTTTGGGGAGAGCACAATCAGGGCTATCTGATGGTGCCAACCATTTCCTCATATCTCATCTATAAAAAAACATTATGGGGAAAACAAGTTTCATACAGACTTTGTGAAAATCATATATCTGGATAACAAAATTTGAATATGGTATAACTTTGCCATATTTAATGTTAGCTATACCAAATAAGGTACCATTGTGTAGACTACATCTAGAGCTACAAACAGAACCAGTTCTTAGCTCAATATCTCAAGAAAGGACAAATGTATAGCACCTTTAATGTTAATATCCCACAGATTGGCCAATAAACCTTTACTGTGGGATACTATCCCATAACTATTATTATGAGGTGTCAAGCAGAAAAAGAACCTTTTTTCTACTTAAAACCCTCATAGTTAATTCAATACTGGGGTCCCATCCAGGTTCTGTATAGCCTTCTACATTTCAAACATGTTAGAAGAGGGCTGTGTGGTCTCCAGATGAAAATTTTCACCTTGTATTGGGAAAAACCGCCCAGATGTAGTTTCAAAACCACATCTGAACCCAATACATAGTATACAGGCCTTGTGCAACCCACAATCCAGCACTCTGAAGTGAAAACTCTTTACTTCCTCTATGTGGATGGTCCAGAGGTCCTTTCCACCCCAATTCAGGATAAAAGTAGGCCTTTTCTCTTCCAGAAAAGGAATTCCCATCCTGCTCTTGAATTCCTATGTATTAGAACTGTCAAAAACAGGTATACCTTAATATTAGTGTATTGTAGTTCTTATTATAGTAATCCAGCTGGTAAGGCTGCACCCAGGTCTTTCAACAGTTATCACCACCACTATTCCCATAGTAATGCCTTATACTATCAATAAAAAACTTTTTTTTAATCTTGATAATCCGTGTCACAGTTAGATTTAAAGTTATAATAACATTTATTCCCACTTCATCATAGACTCAGCCTGACTGTGCACAGAATTTGAAAGTTATTTTGAAGCTAAAAGCAAGTTAAAAATTAAAATTCTTACAATCCAAAAGCAATTTCATTATACAGCTCATGAGTTCTTTTAAAAGTATATTCCTTCTCATGCTCATCTAAATTTGTATCATTCTTTTGCCCTTTGAGCCTACTATTACCTTTGTTGAAAAAATTACTTCTGTTGGCTTGTCATTGTAATCACATGTTTCAAAAACTGCATACATTTCAGTGTTTTCATTATTATTTGTTTTTTTAATTTTATTATTTATTTTATTATTTTGTTTAAAGTGAAATTGATTTGACACTTTTAACTAATTGGATATATCAAATGTAAGTACAAAAAAGGTTAATATACCTCAAAGACAGTTCCTGTAGTTTTTCTTCCAGACAAGAGGTAAATTTAGATTTTTGAAATAATCTTTAGATTAAAAGAAATAGCAAGGTAACAAGAGAAAGTTTTCATACATACCATCAAGAAATATGTCTGATCATCTTTTTCTCTATTCATAGGTTTTAAGCACAAAACCTAAGTAGAATGCATTTCCAACAAATATTCCCCAAAAGTAAATTTGTAAAAAGGTATTAAGAAAGAAAGTCATTCTGAAATGAAAACTCATAAAGTAAGAATCTTTCTTCATACAGAATGCACAGATTTCTGAGCATTGTTTCCTTTTTTCAGAATATTTTTAGCACAAAATCTAAGGAGCATGCACTTCTAACAAAAATCCCTCAAACTATAATTTTTCAAAGTTCTATTAAAAAACACTCACCACTTCAACCTGCATTCAGTAGTGAAGAGCTTCTGGCTCAATATCAATGAAAAAATTCTTCATTCTCTACTAAATTAGTTAGAAAATGAGGACAATTAAAAACAATATTGAACACTTGAAGCATGAAGGTTTGCTAGACAAAGTGGAGAGAAAGTATGATTTAATTACTAAAAGGGAGTTCATCACTTCATAATACAGGACCATTGTCATTAAGATCACTCACCAGGGCTCTTAAATCAATTGTTCTGAGGTGTCAGATAGAGTCTATGTTGAAGCAGTAAGTAGGCTATTTACAACTAGAACTTTGACTGTGACATGTTAAAATGATTTAAAATAATAGTGTTTTGAGTAAAATTAAGATTCATAATGTAATTAAAGGGCTCTACTATTAAATAATAGTGGTGGTAAGTGCTATTGAGAACCCTGGGTGCAGTCTTACCAGTTGGATTACTATAATAAGAGCTACAATAATTAAAATTATAATTATACCCGATCATTACCCAAGAGTAAGACTTTTTTTGACAGTTTACTACGTAGGGTATTTAAGAGCAGGATGAGGAAACAATTCTGGCTGTGAAAAGCCTCCTTTTTATCCTGAAATGGGGTGGAAAGAGTGCTAGACCTTTCCACGTAGAGGAAGAGAAGATTTTTCACTCTCTAGGACTGGCTTGTGGTTTGCAAACAGCCTGTATAGCCTTTGTTGGGCTCAGATGTGGTTTTTTAACCACATCTGGGCAGTTTTCACCAATACAGGGTGAATAATTTCATCTGGGGACCTCACAGCCTGATTCTGACATGTATGATGCGTAGAATGCTGTACAGAATATGTATGGGACCCCAGTATTGGCTGACAGATGAGGTATTGACGTAGAAACAAGCTTCTTCATCTATTTGACACCTGATATTCATGTTTATGGGATACTATCCCATGGTAAGGCTGTATATGACAGCAGGTGGGAATCTGACCTTAAAACAGCCATAACTTTGTCAATTCTTGAGACATCAATCTCAACACTGGTTCAGTGTGTAGCCCTGTATGTGCTCTACACAATGGTACCTCATTTGATTTGGGTATCATTAAATATGGCAAAGTTATCCCATGTACAAGATTTTTTACATTTGCAGGGTATAGGCAAAAAGTTGTGTTGAGCTTATTTTCCCCATAACTTTTGTTCTAGTTGCGCTATGGGGAAATGGATGACCCCATCAGATAGCCCTGATTGTTCTCTTTCCAAAAAGACCCCACTTTAGGTATCTCACGCTAAAACTGCAAAATTGAGATGAGAGGTGAATGTTTTGTTCACCCTTATTTGGCCTGAAATTGACCATAACTCCACTAATATTGGTGCTAGCTCAGTTTGGCTGGTACCATTGGATATCCCTGGCTTAGAGCTTCATTTTGAATACCTATTTGATGGGGTTAAGCCTCTCCTTCTGGATTTTAGATGAGAGGTGAAAATTAAGGTTTATGCTCAGCAATAACTTTGAGCAGGAATAACTTTGTTATTCCTTGTCCTATGGTGATGGGACTTATATTTTGAGAAAGAGGTGAGTTTCCTCTATCTTTTGATACCTTTTGAGCTGATTTGTCTCAGCTCCATGTTTTGGTGGTATCTTGGCTATACCATTGGTTTATGGTATATTGGCTGTCATGCTTGTGCTCTGGTTTTGAGTCACAGGCTGTCATACCCTCCCTCTAGAAAGGCTCATCATTGATGAGACTTTTCAGTCCTCCTAGAGGCTCTGAATCTCATTAAATGAAGGTTCCCATCTGGTATGGCATCTTCTGCCAACCATTTGTCCTTATCAGCTGTTTGGTTCTTGAATCTTACTAAGTACTGTCTTTGATCCTTCCCATTAAGTCTGATCATTCCGGCCCTGATGATTCTACTCACAGGTCCTGAAGAATCCTCTACTTCCACTACCTCTGGTGGTGTGAGGATCTTCTTCCTGGAGGGGAATTTACCCTCTTCAGTTTGGAAGTATGGTTTGACCAAACTCACTGGAAATACTGGGTGTTTCCTGTAAAACTCCTCTGTGAGCTTGACTTCCACTGCATTCCTGCCTTTCAACTTAATGATAGTGAAGGGCCCTACAAATGAGTCTCCAATATTCTTGGGTCCTTTAAGATCGTTGAAGTTCAGTGTACACTCTAACACCTGGTCCCCTTCCTTAAAGTCAGGTTCCATGTGTGTCTTGTCCCACCTCTGCTTACTTTAATCTTTTGCCTCAGCTATTCATTTAGCAGCTGTGTCACAAGCTCTCTTCCACATATCATGGAAGTCTTTGGCTGTGGGGTGGATGGTCAGAAGATTCTTCTTCAAGTGGTCCACAAGCAACAAGGGATTCCACCCTTTCTCTACCAGTTCAGGTGTTTTTCCTGTGGTAGATTGCTGACTTGTATTATAAACCAGTTGGACTGCTAGTATAAGGGTAACCCAGTCATGGGTATATGCCTCATGGTCCTTATATTCCATGCCATAGGCACAGAACCTCCTAAGGATGTCCTCCATTTTTTGGATCATCCTCTCTGCTAGGCCATCTGTTTGTGGATGGTAAGATGTGGAAAAAACAAGCTTGGTGTCAAGAATGTCATACAAGTTGGTCCAAAATTTGGATGTGAATTTTGGGTCCCTATCACTAATGATTATCTTAGGGAGTCCACAGGTAGATATGATGTTATTCCAAAATAACAGAGCAGTATCCATGGCTGTGTCCTCCTTGTGGCATGGTAGATACCTAATGCTCTTTCTGAATCTATCAACTATGATCAAGCAGGCATTGTAGTTTTCTTTGCCTCCTGGGACAAGTCTTGTAACCCAGTCCATATTGATGGTTTCCCATGGGTGTTTGGGTTCTGCTATATGTTGAAGCAACCCATACTTCTTCCCATGTTTCCTATTTGCCTTCTGGCATCTTTCACAAGTGTTGATGTATTCACTCAACTCTTGTTCCCACTTGGGCCACCAAGCTGTGCTTGCTACCCTCTCCTTGGTCCTGTCTTCACTCATGTGTCCCATATAGGGGCAGTCATGAAATTCCTGCAGGATCAGGAAGATTTGGTCTCTGTCTACCACTGTGAGTGCACTTGTGTGTTTTTCTCTATGGTAGAGAAGGCCATCTATAACGAAGAACTTGTTATCCTTATAGGCCCTCAACCAGGGTTCTTCCAGCTGGGATTCCAGTTCTGGACTCCTGTACTTTTGTTGAAGGATTTGTATTAATATGCCATACTGTTTGTGTTTGGCATAAGACTTCAGTACTGAACTGAAAAATTCATTTTGTAGTTCTGAGGAACTTATTCCCAGTATGGAAGTTTCTGTTCCTTCTGAATCAGTGTTCCCACTGTCAAGGGTACTACTTCCTGGTGCCCATTCAGAGAATCTGAAGTTTCTCCTCCTATCTATTTCCATGAAATGGATGGGGATCCTGGCTGCAACTTCAGGGTCATAAGCTGGATTGCTCTTGACATTACCCAGTGGCCATCTGCATTGGTATGACTTTTACCTTCTTTTTAAATGATGGTCATATTCCCTCTTTACTCCTGGATGGCTATCTGCCATCTCAGCATGTGTCTATTTGTAGTCTTCATGTTCAGTAAAGAATTCAAGGCTGTGCAGTCTGTGTAGACTTCAAAGACTGGACCCTCCAGATAATAATGGAGTTTTGCTAGAGCCCAGACTAGACATAGACACTCAGTCTGGGTGGCCCCATACCTGGCTTCTGAATCTTTCACTTGCCTTGAGATGTAGCAAATTACTCCTTCTCTTGGTTCACCATCCACAATTTCTCTTTGGTGAAGGGCTGCTCCTAGGCCTTGACTACATGCTGCATCTATGTATAACTTGAATGGCAGCTCAAAGTCAGCTAAGATGAGAACAGGTGCATTTGTGAGTTCATATTTGATCCTCTCATATGCATCCCTCCTTTCATTTGTGATTTCAAGAACTACATCTTTTGAACACAACTTGTATAAACTACTAGTTATGTGAGCAAAATTCTTGATGTGGTTTCTATAGTAGCCAGCAAACCCAAGGAAAGATTGCATCTCTTTGATGCTCTTTGGTACTGGGTTTTTCAGTACTGCTGCTACCCTATTCTGGTCAATTGCGAGACTAAGACCTGAGACTTTATGTCCTAGAGCCAGTAACTCTTGTTGGCCAAAATTACACTTTTTTGGTGAAATTTTCACATTGATGGATGTACATTTTCTTAGCACTCTGTCTATGTAATGTACATGGTCTTCCCATGTCTCTGAGAATATATAATGATATCATCAATATATACCACCATGCAGCCTCCCAATATTTCTTCTTGAAATATTGTCTCCATAATCCTTTGGAAGTGGGCTGGTGTATTTTTGATGCCAAATGGCATCCTGGTATACTCATATATACCCATATGGTATATTATTCTGAGTAATTTCATGGAGTTTTGTTTAACTCCATTTTGGTGGAAGCCTTTCATAGAATCCATTTTGGTTATGTATTTGGCTTTTGCCAGTTCATCCAAGGCATGAGGTATCCTGGGTATAGGGTACCTTTCTGCCTTTTTGTAGTTATGCAAAGCTCTGAAGTCTCCACACAGTCTAGACTTGCCATCATGCCAGGTGATTAGGACTGGGGTGGTGATTTCCACTATTTCATTATGTCCAATCTTCCTGATGACATCCATGTCTAAGAGCTCATTGATATGTTTCTCAATTTCTTTCCTGGTTTCCAGGATTGCTGGATAAGGAGGTCTCCTAAGCATGGGTGGATAAGGTCTTTCCACATCCAGATATAGTTCTATATCATGGCCTTTGATCTTTCCCAATGGTTCTTCACCAATGGCAAATGCTGTTATGTTCTTTCTCAGCATCTTCAGTAAGCTTAGTTTTTGTTTACTGGTGAGGGTAGTGCTAAACTCTCCCTCTCTGAATTCATTCAGAAGTTCTTCTAGTGGATCTTGAGAAGATATATGGTATATATCAAGTGAAAATTTCTTTTCCTTGTTGGTACCAATGGTAATGTGCCTGTTTTTACTGTTATAAATATGTATGCCATACATCCTATGGTAGTCTGTTCCCAGTAAGAACCCTTGTATTTGGGCATCATTAAGCACTACAAACTCTGGGTTGGGTCTGATATTACCCTTCCTGTTGGGTATAATTATCTCTTTGATAATTGTACCAATGGAAGTCATATTCCCTGAGGCACTTTTAAAGCTCTTTGCCTTGGTGGGAAAGAGCTGTTTTTCCCAATGTGGGAAGTGGTTGTCCAGATATTCTCTGGCCGCTATGGAGCAGTGTGCTCCACTGTCAATGATCAGTGGATGCTGAGCATTGTCAATACAGACAGTCATCTTTGTGGCTGTTCCATGTATATATGCCATCCCTTTGGTTGGTGTAACCAGTAATTTTTGTGCATCTTGTGTATGTTTGCACAAGTTTTTATTGGCAGTATCCTGTGGCATGCCTGCTTCCAACTGTATGTCCTGAATTTCTAGTGGGGTTTCTTCTTGGTATTCCACTAGAAATTCTTCCTTTGGGTCTTGGTCATCATCAGATAGGTCTCTGATGGCATCACCCATAGAGCCTGATTCAAAATCCTCTCACCAGGGCAATTTTCATGTGACTGGTTAGCCAGTAATTTAATGTGTCCTGTCTGTGACTTTAAAATATCTCTTAATGTGAAATTAATATAACCAAGATATAATTATACGATGACCTAATAAAAGACCAAATATTACCTGCATGAACTTCAGTATTATATTTTTCTTTCACAGCTGGATTAACTCAATCTATGATTAAAAGAACCTTTCATAATTTAACAATAATATTTGCAAAGAAACTTACATGGAGCAGAAGTGGGTTATTTCAGTATTTTGAGAAGCATCCTTTTCTCCTCAAGCACCTATTATTCAGAATTTACCCCCCTTTGAAATGTTTGAGATATCAATAAATATTGTATGATTTGTGTTTATAGAGTCAAAAAGCAAAAAATTTTCACTTTCCCTTTGAATATTCATATTCATTTTAATGAGCTATTTTATCACTTAATGGTATTCCAAATTAGGCTATGACCTCAGTAATTCTCTGTGAGTTATGTGATATGGGAAGAATATCTTTCAATTAAGGCAGAAAAAAAATGGGAATTTGATCAATTAACAATTAATATCTATTGTTTAAGAGCACAATTTATTGCAGAAAAAAAGGTCATCATGTCTTGATATGAGCCCTAAATGTTCCATTGAGAGCACAGAATAAAAATTGATAAATATCCAAATAACGGAAATTATGAAATGATTTTAGGAACTAATATCAAGAAAGCTCAGCCATACCCATATATTCTAAATTCAAACATTTTCATCATTTTAGCTTGTTATACACTTCCCTCTGAAACAGAACACACCACCAACAATTTCTGAAAGAAGCTCTGTGGACAAGAATTCATAGTTTTCTGACAGATAAGCAATGGAAATCCTTGGAGGTTTTAAAGAGTATTTGATAAGATACACCTTTCACATGCAGAAATTATCATATTATAAAAAATATGCTTAAGTTTCATCTTTCAGGTGAAGAAAAGCTTCTTCATTGTATTGAAATTTCCAAAAATTCAGAACATATGTTTGGTAAAAGCATTTTTTCTACATTAGTATTTTCAATATACAAACACTTGTGTCTGCATTAATATGTTTTGGTGGATTTTGTTTTTATGAAATTGTTTTTGGTTTTTGGTTCAAATTTTACATAATCTACCTCAAAATTCAATTATTTTTGAATAATATCAGAAATTTAGTAGTAATCCAAAGATGTTCAACCAAAAAATGTAAATTTAAGCTTAAAGATGAGAAATTTGGGAATTATTTTTTATTATAAATTAATCTTCACAAGTATTTTGGCTGCTCCATAAATATAACATTACTTTCATCCTTTGTCAAACTTTATATTATATATGAAGTATGCCACTAGAACTTAAAGTTTTGCATTCTAATTACTGGGAAAAAATGAAATCATTAAGTTTATTCCCTCCTATAAGGTTTATATTGAACCCAACTTTTTTCAAAAGGAATATGTGAGCTACAAGTCTCCTTTAGGCAGGAAAAAGTGAAAGGTTACTCAGATGCTATAGAGTGGTGTGCACATGAATTATATTCTCTGCTTGAAAGTACATCTTTAATTATAGTTTCTGTTGCCCCACTCACTAAACACTACTACTAATGATAGATTTCAGACCATTAACCATTACAAAATTGGAAAATGTGAGTGCTCTTGCATAGTTAATATTCCAAAAAATATCAAATGACAGCTGAGGTTCTCCATCAGTTTCTTCCTTTTCCTCTAATGATGAACCTCCCTCCAAAGATGATTAAAATTATTTCACAATTATGCTCAAATACATGGGATCACTCAGCTTGTTTCCATTGGCTTGCAGGGATAGATAATCAAAATAATATCTTCCTATACTAAAAGGTTTGGGGGTTGGTTTATATCACCTGGTGCAGACAGCCCCCACAAGGTAGCTTTAAAATCCAGAGGTAATTCATATATGGTATTGTAAACGACCCCCCACAACCAGCTTCAAATGGCTGGGGGTGGTTTGATCACACTAGTGTAAAAGGCCTTATGACACCATCTCCAAGACTGTGGATTTGGTTACAAAAAGGTTGTTTGAAAAAAACCCTAAAAACAAATAGAAATTGGAGGGGTGCTGTTTCCAACAACTCCCCAAAGCCAGACGTAAAAGGCCATGAGGTTGTTTGCATCAGCTAGCTCAAACAGCCCCCTCAAAATAGTGGCAAACGTACGTGGTTGCTTGCATTAGCTAGTGAAAACAACCCCCCAAAACTGGCTGCAAAAAGGTGGGGGATTGTTTGCATCAGCTTCTGCAAACAACCCCCCAAAACAAGTAATAAAAGTCCTGGGGGTTGTTTGCATCAGCTAGTGCGAAAAACCCCCCGAAACAAGCAGTAAAAGGCCGGGGGGTTGTTCACATCAGCTAGTGTGAACAATCCCCCGAAACAAACAGTAAAAGGCCGGGGGGTTGTTCGCATCAGCTAGCACGAACAACCCCCCAAAACCGGCTGTAAAACACCAGGGGGTTGTGAAAACCAGCCCCTGCAGTGTTAGGATATTGCAGGTGGGCCCTGGCGGCACCAGTCAAGCAAAACACTGAGGCATAATGGGTGGTTTCTCTCTACAATAGGACAGCCCCCATGGATCTTAGCAAGGAGTGCCTCATTGCCCGCCACATGGGTGATTTGAACCCGTGGCAAAGTGAGAAAGTAGTGCAGATGCAAGGCTTAGCAGCTAAGAGAAGAACAATTGGATGTTGCAAGTTCATCCACAATTTTGTATTAGTTTTTTTCAAATAAACTATTTTTGTACTAGTTTTTTTCAAAAAAACTATTGTTATACTAGTTTTTTTCAAATAAACTATTTTTGTACTAGTTTTTTTCAAAAAACTATTTTTGCACCAGTTTTTCTTCAAAAAAATATTTCTGTACCAGTTTTTAGCAAAAAATCTTTTTTGCACTTGTATTCTTGAATAAACCATTGTATTATTTTTTTAGAAACACTTCTTTTTTGATTAGTTTTTTCCAATTGATTGTTTGTTTACTAGTATTTTCAAAAAAGTGTTTTTTTACTACCTCATACTATTCTTCCAAGGGTCTTTTAAAAAAACTATTTTCAAATAGTTTTTCAAAAACAAAGTTTAACTAATTTTTTTATAAATGACTTTTTTGAAAGAAGGTAGTTTTGTGGAAAAAGAACAATTTTTTCAATGTTACCCTTTTCTTTGTCAAAGAAACCAGCTAAATTTCCAACATAAAAACACTTTTTTGTAATTTTAGAAGCAAAATTGATTTTTCTAGGAAAGCTTTCCCAAGTAACTTGTTATTTTGAAAATACTGTTTTTTCCTCAAAAATATAGATTTCTTTCAAAAGAAACTTTTTTCAAAAAACCAAGAATTCCAAAAGAACTATTTTTTCAACAAGAAAATATCTTTCTGTTGAAAGTTGTTATTTCTTTTTGAATAGAACTACATTTTTCAGAAAATCTATTCTTTTTTTCAAAAAAACTGTGACCTTGCAAAAGACTTTCTCAAAGAGTATTTTTTGCAAAAGACCTACTTTCTCTCAAAACCTGTAATTTTATTCAAACTGAATCATTTGATTTAAAACTCCAACTTTGAAACAAGAAAGCTTTTTTTTTTGCAAAAAACCCCATGGAATTCAACTTAAGAAAACAAGATTTTTCTACTAAGTAAAGTGTTCTTTCAGAAAACTCTGATTTTTGTAGAAAAGAAAAAATATTTTTTTTATCAAAAATACTTTCGAAAAATGATTCTCATCATTACCCAAAGTAAAAGACCTTTCCTATCCAAAAATTAACTTCAGAAACCAAAATTTGAAAATTATGAAGGGATTATTAAACAATAAGATTTGTAGTTCTCATAGAAAAACTAACTTTTAATTTCTTTGGATCACACTTAAATGAAAATACTATTTATCAATATTTCATAAAGAAATTAATTCATATGCATGAAGAACATTATATTTTGGATCAGAAAATTCCTAATTTATAACTTCTTTTATTTATACAATTCACCAAAAATCAGAGGAGTATTAAATTTATAGCATCTATTTATGTCAGGCTGAGTCTATGATAAAGGTGTATATGAGTATTTACAAGCTTTAACTATGACTGTGACACGGTAAAAATGGTTTTAAAAGATGATAAGATTGATAATAAATGATTTAATTTAAGATTTAAAGGGCTTTACTATAGAAATATAGTGGTGGTGAGCGCTGTTGAAAGCCCTGGGTGCAGCTTTACCTGTTGGATTACAATAATAAAGACTACAATACTTTAAATTAAGAGTATATCTGATTATTTAACCAAGAGTAAAACTGTTTTTGACAGTTTACTACGTAGGTTATTCAAGAGCAGGATGAGGAAAGGGTTTTGGCTGTGAAAAGCCCTCCTTTTATCCTGAAATTGAGGTGGAAAGGCTGCTAGACCTTTCCACGTAGAGGAAGTGAAGATTTTTCACTCTCTATGTACAGAAACTGTATGGGACCCCAGTATTGACTGACATATGAGGTATTGAAGTAAAAACATGCTTCTTCGTCTATTTGACACCTCATATTCATGGTTATGGGATATTATCCCATGGTAAGGCTGTATCTGACAGCAGGTGGGATTTTGACCTTAAAATGGTCATAACTCTGTCAGTTTTTGAGATATCAAGCTCAAAGTTGGTTCATTGAATAGCCCTGTATGAGCCCTACACAATGGTACCCAACTTGACATGGTTATCATTAAATATGACAAAGTTATCCCATGTACAAATATTTTTGTACATTGGCGTGCTCTGGTCAAAAGCTGTATTAAGCTTGTTTGGCCAATAACTTCTGTTGTAGTTGAGTTATGAGGAAATGGATGACACCATCAGATAGCCCTGATTGTGCTCTTTCCAAAAAGACCCCTGTGAGCCTTTGAGATATGACCACATACCCAATAAGGTCACAAAAAAGACTCAGAATAAATATAACTTTAATATAATTATATTAAAATTACTTAGAATAAATATACATTAAGAATAATTACTTAAATATACAAAAAATACCATAAATTGGTATAAAAATTGGTTTAACTTAAAAACCAATGAATCAACATGTAAATTAAATTATACCATTGGATTCCCCATGGAAAAATACACATATACCACTTTTATGGCATATCTGTAAAGTCAATATTTAAGGAATTATAAGGTATAATACCTTATAAAAACCATAACACCTTATTTATCTCAGAAACTAATAAAACAACATGTGAAATAAATTGTACCAGTGGATTCCCCACAAAAATCCACATATAAAACAATTAATAAGCTAATTCCCAAAATCAATACTTAAGGAATTATCCTGAATATATGCACTTTTTTGGTCAACGCATATATTCAGTGATCATAGCTAATATCTTCTAAACTATACATGCTAGAATGATGAACCAAAAATAAAGTTACCACGTAATTACTGTAAGAACACAGATATGAACTTTATTTTGCAAATTATAAACAAGGTTAAGACTTATGAGGAAATATTGATAAAAATCAACAGAGCTGTTGACCACTTTGTTGTGAAAGTAGTCCAAACTTAAAAAAAAGTATACAGTTGAATTCTACTAGTTTATTCGAGAAGAATGATGTAATTTTTATTATTAAATTCAGGGTATAACCCCCTGAAATCAAGGTTTGAAGTTTAAAATATTGAATTTCGACAGAAAAGATGAGTTACAAGAAAAATCATCAAAATTAGAGTTTTGATGATGTAATGAAAAGCTCTTGGCAGAATAATGAGGTTATGTCAGGCTATCAGAATTCACTCTCTGAATTGCTGTAGCGTGAAAACCTTAAAAGTTATTGAGGATCAAAGTTTGAGCTTAAATTGAGCTGTTATGATCACATACTGTAACCTTAAATTAAGTTTAACAGTCTTAAGAGTGATAAAATTGGTGAATACTATTAGTTTATGATTAAAACTAATAAAATCCACGAAATTTGGGGTTCTGACAAGCCTCTGATGTCATCACACTTAGAGTTATAGTGATAACTCTAAATAATGGTGTAATAATGATGTAATATGGTTTGATCATGATGTAATCACCCTCAAACCTTAAAATATTGATCAATTCCAGTGGATATGATCAGTACACGTCTACTAGAAGCCTGTTGGACTCTAGGAGGGAGGTATTTACTATAAATAGAGCTCTTTTTACTCTATTTTCCCCTCAGACGCATCAAAAACATTAAATCAATTAAATCAAAGGTAATTTCTTTATTCTTTATATATAAAACTGTTATATTATTAAAGACCAAAGACCACCTTGCTATAATCATCTATTTTGACGTGATTAAATAATTTATTTAATTGTTTTTGTTAAAAATCTCTCTAATAACTCATTTCCACGTAAAAATCCAGAATAATTTGTAATTTTCTTTATTTTTATTGTAAATACAATTTGAAAAAGTTGTATTTATATTTTTGGGCATAAAATACTTCAAAATTATTATATTAAGTGTTAAAAGTAGGTTATTTTCTCTTATTATAATGATTTCTCTATTATTACTCTATTAATAATTCTTTAATTAATATAAATAGTATTTATATTAATTCATAACTTTAATATTAGTAATATTATTGTTATTAATTGTTTTTTATTAATAAAAAACAATTTTTTACGCCTTTATTATTTGTTGGTAACAATAATAAAGAGCTTTATAATATATTAATTATTTTATATTAATATATTATTTATAATATTATAATTTCATATAATATTAATTATATTATTATATTTATTTAATAATATAATATTTTTACGCCATAATAATAATATTTCTTTATTATTATTATTATTTTAATCTTATTTATTTCAATTATAAGGACATTCAGAGTACAATAAGTAATAAATTAGTAATTTTTACTTATTGTTTCATAGTCAAACCTTACAACCCCACTTTAAGTATCTCACACTAAAACTGTAAAAGTTAGATGAGAGGTGAATGTTTTGTTCACCCTTATTTGGTCTGAATTTGACCATAACTCAAGTAATACTGGTGCTAGCTCAGTTTGGCTGGCACCATTAGATAGCCCTGGCTTAGAGCTTTATTTTGAATACCCATTTGATGGGGTTAAGCCTCTCCTTCTAGATTTTAGATGAGAGGTGAAAATTAAGGTTTATACTCAGCAATAACTTTGAGCAGGAATAACTTTGTTATTTCTTGTCCTATGGTGATGGGACTTATATTTTCAGAAAGAGGTGAGTTTCCTCTTTCTTTTGATACCTTTGGAGCTAATTTGGCTCAGTTCCATGTTTTGGTGGTATCTTGGCTATACCATCGGTTTATGGTATTTTGGCTGTCATGCTTGTGCTCTGGTTTTGAGTCACAGGCTGACATACCCTCTCTCTAAAAAAGTCTCATCATTGATGAGACTGTTCAGTCCTCCTAGAGGCTCTGAATCTCCTTAGATGGAGGTTCCCATCTGGTATGGCATCCTCTGCCAACCATTTGTCTTTGTCAGCTGTCTGGTTCTTGAATCTGACTAGATATTGTCTCTGATCCTTCCCATTAAGTCTGATTTTTCTGGCCCTGATGATTTTACTCACAGGTCCAGGAGAGTCTTCTACTTCTACTATTTCTGGTGGAGTGGTGTTCTTCTTCCTGGAGGGGAATTTATCCTCCTCTGTTTTGAAGTATGGTTTGACTAGGCTCACTGGAAAGACTGGGTGTTTCCTAGAAAACTCCTCAGTGAGCTTGACCTCTACTGCATTCTTCCCTATCAACTTAATGATAGTGAAGGGCCCTACAAATGAGTCTCTCATTTTCTTGGGTCCTTTGAGATTGTTAAAGTTCAGTGTAGACACTAACACCTGGTCCCCTTCCTTGAAGTCAGGTTCCATATGTGATTTGTCCCACCTTTGCTTATTATACTCTTTGGCCTCAGCTATGCATTTGGCAGCAGTATCACAGGCTTTCTTCTACATATCATGGAAGTCTTTGGCTGTGGGGTGGATGGTCAGAAGATTTTTCTTCAAGTGATCCACAGGTAACAGGGGATTCCACCCTTTCTCTACCAGTGCAGGTGTTTTTCCTGTAGTAGAGTGCTGGCTTGTATTATAAGCCAGTTGGACTGCTGGTAAGAGGGTGACCCAATCATGGGTATATCCCTCATGGTCCTTGTATTCCATGCCATAGGCACAGAACCTCCTGAGGATGTCCTCCATTGTTTGGATCATCCTCTCAGCTAGGCCATCTGTTTGTGGATGGTAAGCTGTGGAAAAAGCAAGCTTGGTGCCTAGCATGTCATATAAATTGGTCCAAAATTCAGATTTGAATTTTGGGTCCCTATCACTAATTATGATCTTAGGGACTCCACAGGTGGATATGATGTTATTCCAAAATAACAGAGCAGTGTCCATGGCTGTGTCCTCTTTATGGCATGGTAGACATCTCATGCTCTTGCTGAACCTATCAACTATGATTAGGCAGGCATTGTAGTTTTCTTTGCCTCCTGGGACAAGTCCTGTGACCCAGTCCATGTTGATGGTTTCCCATGGGTGCTTGGGTTCTTCTATGTGTTGAAGCAACCCATATTTCTTCCCATGTTTTCTATTTGCCTTTTGGCATCTTTCACAAGTGTTGATGTATTAACTCAACTCTTGCTCCCACTTGGGCCACCAAGCTGTGCTTGCTACCCTCTCTTTAGTCCTGTCCTCACTCATGTGTCCCATGTAGGGGCAGTCATGGCATTCCTGCAGGATTAAAGAGATGTGGTCTCTGTCTATCACTGTGAGTGCACTGGTGTGCTTTTCTCTATGATAAATCAGGCCATCTATAAGGAAGAATTTATTGTCCTTATAGGCCCTCAACCAGGGTTCCTCCAGCTGGGTTTTCAGTTCTGGGCTCCTGTATTTTTGTTGAAGGAGTTGGAGTAGTATGCTACACTGTTTGTGTTTAGCATAAGATTTCAGTACTGCATTGAAAAATTCATTGTGCAGTTCTGAGGAACTTATTCCCAGTATGGGGGTTTCTGTCCCTTCTGAATCAATGTTTCCACTGTCAAGGGTACCACTCCCTGGTGCCCATTCAGAGAATCTGAAGTTCTTCTTCCTATTTATTTCCATAAAATGGATAGGAATTTTTGCAGCAACTTCAGGGTCATAAGCTGGATTTCTTTTGACATTGTCCAGTGGCCATCTGCATTGGTATGGCTTTTACCTTCCTTGTATATGATGGTCATGTTCCCTCTATACTCCTGGATGGCTATTTGCCATCTCAGCATGTGTCTATTAGTAGTCTTCATGTTTAGTAAAGACTTCAAGGCTATGCAGTCTGTGTAGACTTCAAAGACTGCACCCTCCAAATAATAATGGAGTTTTTCTAGAGCCCAGACTAGACATAGACATTCTGTCTGGGTGGCCCCATACCTGGCTTCTGAATCTTTCAGCTGCCTGGAGATGTAACATATTAGACCTTCTCTTGGTTCACCATTCACAATTTGTCTTTGGTGAAGGGCTGCTCCTAGGCCTTGACTGCATGCTGCATCTATATATAACTTGAATGGTAGTTCAAAGTCAGGTAAGATGAGCACAGGTGCATTAGTGAGTTCATATTTGATCCTCTCATATGCATCCCTTCTTTCCTTGGTAATTTCAAAAACTTCCTTCATTTGAGCATAACTTGTATAAACTACTAGTTATGTGGGCAAAGTTTTTGATGTGGTTTCTATAGTAGCTGGCAAATCCAAGGAAGGATTGCATCTCTTTGATGTTCTTTGGTACTGGCTTTTGCAGTACTGCTGCTACTTTGTTCTGGTCAATTGCCAGACTAAGGCTTGAGACTTTGTGTCCTAGAGCTAGTAGCTCTTGTTGGCCAAAATTACACTTTTTGAGTGAAATTTTCAGATTGATGGGTGTACATTTACTTAGCACTCTGTCTATGTATTGTACATGGTCTTCCCATGTCTCTGAGTATATAATGATATCATCAATATATACTACCATCCAGCCTTCCATTATTTCTTCTTGAAATATGGTGTCCATCATCCTTTGGAAGTGGGCTGGTGCATTCTTGATGCCAAATGGCATCCTGGTGTACTCATATATGCCCATATGGCATATAATTCTGAGTAATTTCATGGAGTTTGGTTTAACTCCATTTTGGTGGAAGCCCTTCATACAATCCATCTTGGTTATGTATTTGGCTTTGGCCAATTTATCCAAGGCATGAGGTATCCTTGGTATAGGATACCTGTCTGCTTTTGTGTAGTTGTTCAGGGCTCTGAAGTCTCCACACAATCTAGACTTGCCATCATGCCAGGTGATCAGGACAGGAGTGGTTATTTCCACTATTTCATTATGTCCAATCTTCCTAATGACATCCATGTCCAGGAGTTCATTGCTATGTTTCTCAATCTCTTTCCTGGTCTCCAGACTTGCTGGGTAAGGAGGTCTCCTTAACATAGGTGGATAAGGCCTTTCTACATCCAGATATAGTTCTATATCATGGCCTTTGATCTTGCCTAATGGTTCTTCACCAATGGCAAATGCTGGTCTATTCTTCCTCAGCATCTTCAGTAAACTTAGCTTTTGTTTACTGGTGAGGGTAGTGCTAAACTGTCCCTCTCTGAATTCTTTCAGAAGTTCTTCCAGTGGGTCCTGAGAAGATATCTGGTATATATCAAGAGAAAAATTCTTTTCCTTGTTAGTACCAATGGTAATATGCCTATTTTTACTATTGTAAATATCTATGCCATACATCCTCTGGTAATCTGTTCCCAGTAAAAACCCTTGGATGTGGGCATCTTCAAGAACTACAAACTCTGGGTTGAGTCTGATATTACCTTTTCTGTGGGGTATAATTATCTCTTTGATAATTGTCCCAATAGAGGTCATCTTTCCAGATGCACTCTTAAAGTTCTTTTCCCTGGTGGGCAAGAGTTCTCTTTCCCAGTTTGGGAAGTGGTTATCCAGATGCTTTCTGGCCACTATGGAGCAGTGTGCTCCACTGTCAATGATCAGTGGGTGCTGAGCATTGTTAATACATACAGTCATTTTTGTGGCTGTTCCATGTATATATGCCATTCCTTTGGTTGGTGTAACCAGGAATGTTTGTGCATCTTGTTTGTGTTTACACAAGTTCTTGTTGGCAGTGTCTTGTGGCATGCCTGCTTCCAACTGTACATCCTGGATTTCCAATGGGGTTTCCTCTTGGTATTCCACTAGAAGTTCCTCTCTTGGGTCTTCATCATCAGATAGTTCTCTGATGGCATCTCCCATAGAGTCTGATTCAGAATCCTCTGTTGGAGGTTCTTCTTCAGGGACTTTTTCTATAGCATAGACTTTCTTCTTTGCTTTTGGACAGTTGTTGGCATAGTGGTCTGTTGAACCACAATTGTGACAAGAATTCTTTTTCTTTGCCACTTCTGCCACTCTTTCTCTGGGTTTGTCTTTAAACTCCACCCTGAAAGGTTGTTTCTCTTTGAAACTACTGCTTCTATATGGGGTGAATTTCCCTATATTAGTCCTTTTCCTTATTTCTTGTAAGGTATTGGCTATATCATCTAGAGTGCAATTTTGGTTGCATCTGCATTTTACTGCATGCTCTAGTTCTCCTGGCAGTTGTGTCAGAAGTTTGTGATTCCTCATTTGAATGTTCATTTGAGGATCAATGGCTTTGAGTCTTTTAGACTGTCTAAGACACCACTCATATGGATCTTTGTCCACAGAGTATTTGTCATTTTCAAATGACATGGTCTTTTGCCATATCCAAGTTCCATTACTGTACTTTTGGATTATTTGACTCTTCCACCATGGCCAATTTCTTCTGCCATGGATTTCTTTCATTTCAGTGTACCATATGCTTGCATGACCTCTAAATGCAGTATTCAGTCTAGCAGTAATCCAGTAGTCTGGTATGCTTGGTACATCAATGAAGAGTCCATCAATATAATCTATGAGTTCCATATGATCATATTCCCCTGATCCAGAGAATTTGGGCCAGCTTGAGGCCTCAGGAAGCTGTTTCAAGGCTTCCTTCTCTGAATAAGACATGCCATCTCCATCCTGGTATTGTGATGGAGATCTTGCCTTATTCAACAACATGGCATCTGGTTTGATGTCATCTGGTTGATATGGATTCTCCATAGCTTGGCCTTGTGGTTGGGCCTTTAACCTATGGTAGGCATCAAACAATTTGTTGATGTCTTGGTTCAGACACTCCCTGTCCCTGCTACTATGGTGTTGTTCTTCAGAGACTTGATTCAGTCTCTTGTTGGTTTCTTCAGAGGCTTTGCTCAGTTGAGCATATCCTTCCTGAAGGTTTTTAACTATCTGCTCCAATGAGGCTTGAGTTTTTCTCATCCTCTCTTGGGCAGCTGCAAATTCTGTAGCCTGCTTTGCAGATTGCTCAGCATATTGGGACATTTGTAACCACAGTGTGTCACTGTTGATGTTACTCTCAGATGTGACAATGTTATTTTCAGTCTGAGTGGGGGTAATGTTTCTATTACTAGGACTACTGATTCTAGAGTGGTTTACAACTACTTCTGGTTCTTGTGTACTTCTTTTACCAAATCTAACAGCTTCTGGATCATGGGGTCTGACTCTTTCCTCCTCTGGTTGAAGGAGGCTTTGTTCTTGCCCTTGTTGCCTTGTCTTCTCCTGGAAACTTCCTGGAATTGTGAAGAACGGTGACTCTTGGCCACTGATCTGCTGGTTTCTGAATGGTGTGAAGCCACTGGAGAGCTGATTTGGCATGCTCCTTGTGAACCTGAAGGAATCTGAGTAGGCCCTGTCTGGGTTAACTGTTCTTCTATAGCTTGGATAGTGGCTTGATTCTCCCTTATCCTCTGTGCCCTTGCCTCCAGGAGTCTGTGCTGCCTGGTAGGATTCCAACCCTTGGTGATTACCATAAGGTCTTTGAAGTCTATCTCTTTGAGACAGATCTTCTGGCAACTTGATCCCAGTTCTGCCCAGTGAGTTGCTAGGTTGAACCTCTTGTTGTCCATGCTCCATTGAAACAAATCTTTGAGGAGTTGGTGGATTTGAAGAACTTGATCCATATCCTTCCAGTCCTCTGGTTTGAGGTTTCTGTTGAATTGGAGTGTGAATGGCAAGGTTGATATTATCTCCCTCATTGTTTTGCCATCCACCACTGTGTCCAATATGTCTTCTTTCAGGTCTTCTTGTTCTAGACATTCCTGCTCTATCCTCTGGCTGGTTCCTTTGGAAGCCAAGGTCTCTGAGGTATGCAGGGGACATATCAGTGTTTGCAAGCAGTCAAAAACTTTATGTTCTTAGGTTATTTACCTTTGACTGTGCCTTGTACAAATTTGTTATCTGCTGATTTGGGCAGTTTGCCTTTGGAGGTTACAACTGGGTTAATAATTGTAATCTTCCCTGTACAAGTGGTTAAGGTTGGTTTACCTTGTATTGAAGCAGAGTTTCGTGGTTTTCTACTCCTCTGAGTGGCTATTGGTGTCCACTTCTTGGCTGTAATGAGGCCTTCACTAAGCCTTTTTCCTTTACCCTTGCTGCCCTCTGGTTCTGAGGGTGTCACTGGTGTGTTGGCCTGTGACTGGGTTTCAAGTGGGATGTAGTTTTCTTCCACTGAATCAAGACATGAAAAAGAGGGCTTATGTCAGTTAAGACTTCTTAAAAGGCTGGTTTTGCACGTCTAAGAATGGCCTCTGGGCTTGTATATTATTACAGTATGCCCCTGTATAATGACAGTGTGGTTGAATCAACAATTCCACGTCAGAATTACAGCTTTTGGTACCCTGTCACACTGTTTGTGTGCCAGTATCCCACAGATACACTTGTGGTTTTCAAGTGTATTCTGCACAAGTGGTTTTGTATAAGTGTTATTGAGTCAACAATACACTTAATCCATGCCTCAACTGATGGTTTTTCAGTCAGAGGTGTCCTTATTCAGTCAAGAATACAGGACTTATTGATGGCTTATGTGTTTTTATATACAAAACACGCCAAAAATAATTATTTTCAGTGGGTATTAGCCACGTGAAAAAATACTCTTTTATAATATGAGTATATGAAAAAGATAAAAATATATAAAATATATATTTTTAAATGGAAATTACGCCTAAAAAAGATAAAAAAATGTGTTAATAAGTCATAAAAAAGAGAAAAGACTTACTTGTAAGGTCCAAAAAGTTAAAAAAACACGGCCAGGCCCCCAAAATGTCAGGCTGAGTCTATGATAAAGGTGTATATGAGTATTTACAAGCTTTAACTATGACTGTGACACGGTAAAAATGGTTTTGAAAGATGATAAGATTGATAATAAATGATTTAATTTAAGATTTAAACGGATTTACTATAGAAATATAGTGGTGGTGAGCGCTGTTGAAAGCCCTGGGTGCAGCTTTACCTGTTGGATTACAATAATAAAGACTACAATACTTTAAATTAAGAGTATACCTGATTATTTAACCAAGAGTAAAACTGTTTTTGACATTTTACTACGTAGGTTATTCAAGAGCAGGGTGAGGAAAGGGTTTTGGCTGTGAAAAGCCCTCCTTTTATCCTGAAATTGAGGTGGAAAGGCTGCTAGACCTTTCCACGTAGAGGAAGTGAAGATTTTTCACTCTCTATGACAGGCTTGTGGTTTTCAAACAGCCTGTATACCCTGTATTGGGCTCAGATGTGGTTTTGAAACCACATCTGGGCAGTTTTCACCAATACAGGGTGAAAATTTTCATCTGGGGACCTCACAGCCTGATTCTGACGTGTATGACGCGTAGAATGCTGTACAGAAACTGTATGGGACCCCAGTATTGACTGACATATGAGGTATTGAAGTAAAAACATGCTTCTTCGTCTATTTGACACCTCATATTCATGGTTATGGGATATTATCCCATGGTAAGGCTGTAGCTGACAGCAGGTGGGATTTTGACCTTAAAATGGTCATACCTCTGTCGGTTTTTGAGATATCAAGCTCAAAGTTGGTTCATTGGATAGCCCTGTATGAGCCCTACACAATGGTACCCAACTTGACATGGTTATCATTAAATATGACAAAGTTATCCCATGTACAAATATTTTTGTACATTGGCGTGGTCTGGTCAAAAGCTGTATTAAGCTTGTTTGGCCAATAACTTCTGTTGTAGTTGAGTTATGAGGAAATGGATGGCACCATCAGATAGCCCTCATTGTGCTCTTTCCAAACAGACCCCACTTTAAGTATCTCACACTAAAACTGTAAAAGTTAGATGAGAGGTGAATGGTTTGTTCACCCTGATTTGGTCTGAATTTGACCATAACTCAAGTAATACTGGTGCTAGCTCAGTTTGGCTGGCACCATTAGATAGCCCTGGCTTAGAGCTTCATTTTCAATACCCATTTCATGGGGTTAAGCCTCTCCTTCTAGATTTTAGATGAGAGGTGAAAATTAAGGTTTATGCTCAGCAATAACTTTGAGCAGGAATAACTTTGTTATTTCTTGTCCTATGGTGATGGGACTTATATTTTCAGAAAGAGGTGAGTTTCCTCTTTCTTTTGATACCTTTGGAGCTAATTTGGCTCAGTTCCATGTTTTGGTGGTATCTTGGCTATACCATTGGTTTATGGTATTTTGGCTGTCATGCTTGTGCTCTGGTTTTGAGTCACAGGCTGACAATTTAATTATTCCTTGCATCAAGCTATTTGTGAAACTCAAAACTATGTTATTCTCCTCCATTCCTTGAACATATCACTTAATTCACTTTCAGTAATCTTAATAAGTACTCTTCTCTTCTATAGATTCAATTTGGTTCTCTTAAGAGGTTGGGAATTTCTTTTTTTTCATTTTCCTGGAAAAAATATAAATACTAAATTCAGTATATTTTAAGAACACAAATGGGATTAACATTTATTATCTAATGAATAATTTCTTCATTTATGTCAGATACTCTTGTAAATTACTCTTATTGAAAATCCCTGAACATTCTGTAAATTAAATGAAGTGAAAGCCTACTTGTGGGAAGTCTAGGACTCTAGAATAAAGGTGAGTAAAATTTGGATTTTTGGCAATTTTTAATGTTGGATTCTTTTATAATTATAATCAAGTCCTTCTCTTGAGAGAAATTAAAACACTTTATTTTCACCTAATAAGAATAAAAAAGGAATACTCAAGTGATATAAGGGTAAAAATAAAGGCACATATTAAGAACAAACAAAGTATGCTAAAGCTCTCTCCTGGTAATAATGTGTGACTGGCCAGCAGGTTACACCAAAAATGCCCTGGTGTCTGTTGGGGATTCCTCCTCTGTGACTTTCTCAATGGCATATACTTTTTTCTTTGCCTTTGGACAGTTGTTGGCA
This sequence comes from Austropuccinia psidii, assembly GCA_023105745.1. Lineage (NCBI taxonomy): Eukaryota > Fungi > Basidiomycota > Pucciniomycetes > Pucciniales > Sphaerophragmiaceae > Austropuccinia > Austropuccinia psidii. The sequence goes on along the minus strand of JALGQZ010000009.1, from coordinate 1,999,758 downwards.
TAGTGGTCTGTTGAACCACAATTGTGACAAGAATTTCTCTTCTTTTCCACTTCTTCCACTCTTTCTTTGGGTTTGTCTTCAAACTCTACCCTGAAAGGTTGTTTCTCTTTGAAACCACTGCTCTTATATGGGGTGAATTTCCCTATATTAGTCCTTTTCCTTATGTCTTGTAAGGTGTTGGCAATGTCATTTGGAGTGCAATTTTGGTTGCATCTGCATTTTACTGCATGCTCTAGGTTTCCTGGCAGTTGTGTCAGGAGTTTCTGATTCCTCATTTGAATGTTCATCTGAGGATCAATGGCTTTAAGTCTCTTGGACTGTCTAAGACACCACTCATATGGATCCTTGTCCACAGAGTATTTGTCATTTTCAAATGACATGGTCTTTTGCCATATCCAAGTTCCATTACTGTACTTTCAGATGATTTGACTCTTCCACTATGGCCATTTTCTTCTGCCATGGATTTCTTTCATTTCTGTGTACCATATACTAGCATGACCTCTAAATGCAGTATTCAATCTAGCAGTAATCCAGTAGTCTGGTATGCTTGGTAAATCAATGAAGAGTCCATCAATATAATCTATGAGTTCAATATGATAATATTCTCCTGATCCAGAGAATCTGGGCCAGCTTGAGGCCTCAGAAAGCTGTTTCAAGGATTCCTTCTCTGAATAAGACATTCCATCTCCATCCTGGTATTATGATGGAGACCTTTCCTTATTCATCAACATGGCATCTGGTTGGATGTCATCTGGTTGATATGGATTCTCCATAGCTTGGCCTTGTGGTTAGGGCTTCAAGTTATGGTAGACATTAAACAATTTGTTTATGTCTTGGTCCAGACAATCCCTGTCCCTTTTGCTGTGGTGTTGTTTTTCAAAGACTATATTCAGTCTTTTGTTAGTTTCTTCAGAGGCTTTGCTCAATTGAGCATGTCCTTCTTGAAGATTTTTAACTATTTTCTCCATGGAGGCTTGTAATTTTTTCATCCTCTCATGGCTGGCTTCAAGTTCTGCAAACTTCTTTGCAGATTTCTTAGCATATTGGGATATTTGTAACCACAGTATATCACTGTTGATGTTACTCTCAGATGTGACAATGTTATTTTCAGTCTGAGTGGGGGTAATGTTTCTATTACTAGGAATACTGATTCTAGTGTGGTTTACAACTACTTCTGGTTCTTGTGTACGTCTTTTACCAAATCCAACAGCTTCTGAATCATAGTGTCTGACTCTTTCCTCCTCTGGTTGAAGGAGGCTTTGTTCTTGCCCTTGTTTCCTTGTCTCTTCCTATAAACTTCCTGGAATTGTGAAGAATGGTGACTCTTGGCCACTGATCTGCTGGTTTCTGAATGGTGTGAAGCCACTGGAGAGCTGATTTGGCCTGCTCCTTGTGAGCCTGAAGGAACCTGAGTAGGCCCTGTCTGGGTTAACTGTTCTTCTATAGCTTGGATAGTGGCTTGATTCTCCCTTATCCTCTGTGCCCTTGCCTCCAGGAGTCTGAACTGCCTGGTAGGATTCCAACCTTTGGTGATTACCATTCGGTCTTTGAAGTCTATCTCTTTGAGACAGATCTTCTGGCAACTTGCTCCAAGTTCTGCCCAGTGAGATGCCAGGTTGAACCTCTTGTTTTCCATGCTCCATTGGAATACGTCCTTGAGGAGTTGGTGGAGCTGAAGAACTTGATCCATGTCTTTCCAGTCCTCTCGTTTGAGGTCTCCATTGAATTGGAGTGTGAATGGAAGGTTTGATATTATCTCCCTAGTTGTTTTTCCATCCACTACTGTGTCCAAGGTGTCCTCTTTCAGGTCTTCTGGTTCTGGACAAACCTTCTCTGTCCTCTGGTTGGTTCCTTCGGAAGCCAAGATCTCTGAGGTGTACAGGTGACATGTTAGTGTTTGAAAGCAGTAAAAAACTTTATGTTCTTAGGGTATTTACCTTTTACTGTGCCTTGTACAAATTTGTTGTCTGCTGATTTGGGTGATTTACCTTTAGAGGTTAAAACTGGGTTAATTATAGTAATTTTCCCTGTACAAGTTATCAAGGTTGGTTTACCTTGTATTGAAGAAGAATTTTTTGGTTTTCTACTCTTCTGTGTGCCAATGAGTGTCCACTTCTTTTCTGTTATTAGGCCTTCACTGTGCCTCTTTCCTTTGCCTTTTCTGCCCTCTGGTTTTGAGGGTGTCACTGGTGTGTTGGCCTGTGACTAGCTTTCAAGTGGTATGAAGTTATCTTCCACTGAATCAAAATAGGAAAAAGAGGGCTTAATGTCAGTTAAGACTTCTTAAAATTCTGTTTGCACATCCAAGAATGGCCTCTGGGCTTGTACATTACTACAATGTGCTTTTGTACAATGACATTGTAATTGAATTAACAATTCCACATCAGAAATACAGCTTACTGATATTTGGTATACTATTTGTATACCAATATCTCACAGATTACTTGTAATTAGCAAGTATAGTCTGTCAAAAGTGGTGTATAACAGGGCGATTGAGTCAACAATATATCAAACCATGCCTCAACTGTTGGTTTATCAGTATGAGGTTTCTTATTTTAATTAAAAAATAAGACTTTAATAATGGCTCAAGTGTTTTTATATATAAAACACGCCAAAAATAAAGGTCTTGTGGTTATTAGCCACATGACAGATACTCTTAAAATATGAGTATAAAGTGGTATATATACCAAAAAAGGAAAATATATATATAATATATATATTTAAAAAACATTTACACCTAAAAATAATAAAACAATTGTCAGAAAGTGGGAAATAAGAGAAAAAACTCACTAATAAGGGTCCACAAAAGGTTTAAAACACAGCCAGGCCCCCAAAATGTCAGATAGAGTCTATGTTGAAGCAGTAAGTAGGCTATTTACAGCTAGAACCTTTACTGTGACATGTAAAAAATGATTTAAAATAATAGCGTTTTGAGTAAAATTAAGATTTATAATGTAATTAAAGGGTTCTACTATTAAATAATAGTGGTGGTGAGCACTATTGAGAACCCTGGGTGCCGTCTTACCAGTTGGATTACTATAATAAGAGCTACAATAATTATAATTAGAATTATACCTGATTATTACCCAAGAGTAAGACTGTTTTTGACAGTTTACTACGTAGGGTATTCAAGAGCAGGATGAGGAAACAATTCTGGCTGTGAAAAGCCTCCTTTTTATCCTGAAATGGGGTGGAAAGGGTGCTAGACCTTTCCACATAGAGGAAGAGAAGATTTTTCACTCTCTAGGACTGGATTGTGGTTTTCAAACAGCCTGTATAGCCTGTAATGGGCTCAGATGTGGTTTTGAAACCACATCTGGGCAGTTTTCACCAATACAGGGTGAAGAATTTCATCTGGGGACCTCACAGCCTGATTCTGACGTGTATGATGCGTAGAATGCTGTACAGAATCTGTATGGGACCCCAGTATTGGCTGACATATGAGGTATTGAAGTAAAAACAAGCTTCTTTGTCTATTTGACACCTGATATTCATGGTTGTGGGATAATATCCCATGGTAAGGCTGTATATGATAGCAGGTGGGAATCTGACCTTAAAACAGCCATAGATTTGTCAATTCTTGAGATATCAACCTCAAAAATGGTTCAGTGTTTAGCCCTGTATGTGCTCTACACAATAGTACCTCATTTGATTTGGGTATCATTAAATATGGCAAAGATATCCCATGTACAATATTTTTGTACATTTGTGTGGTATAGGCAAAAAGCTGTATTGAGCTTATTTTCCCCATACCTTCTGTTCTAGTTGAGTTATTGGGAAATGGATGACACCATCAGATAGCCCTGATTTTTCTCTTTCCAAAAAGACACCACTTTAGGTATCTCACGCTAAAACTGCAAAATTTAGATGGGAGGTGAATGTTTTGTTCACCCTTATTTGGCCAGAAATTGACCATAACTCCAGTACTATTGGTGCTAGCTCAGTTTAGCTGGTACCATTGGATAGCCCTGGCTTAGAGCTTCAATTTGAATACCCATTTGATGGGGTTAAGCCTCTTCTTCTGGATTTTAGATGAGAGGTGAATATTAAGGTTTATACTCAGCAATAACTTTGAGCAGGAATAACTTTGTTATTCCTTGTCCTATGGTGATGGGACTTATATTTTCAGAAAGAGGTCATTTTCCTCTTTCTTTTAATACCTTTTGAGATTATTCGGCTCAGCTCCATGTTTTGGTGCTATCTTGGCTATACCATTGGTTTATGGTATTTTGGCTGTCATGCTTGTGCTCTGGTTTTGAGTCACAGGCTGACCTGAGGGATAATAAGTTTTCGTGAATAATTCTTCTCCTCATAACTGCAATCAGTCATTCTATCCTCTTTTTCCATGATTAACATTATTAAGCTGAAAATATTTCACTGTTCCAATATCTGCCTTTTGTGTTTGTTTCCTTATTTATTTGTTTGTACAATAATTTCCTAAATTGAATTTTACTAAATAAAAATCTTACATTGTTGAATCACTTATCATAAATTACTAAATAGTGATATTTTATTTAAGAATAGAAAATTCTATAGCTTATCTCATTCATTATGAAACAAGTGATAAACATATATCTTGTCTCTTTAAAGATTTCCTTCCTTCATTCCATTTCAGCTTCCTTAAAGCCTAAATCTTATGATATATTTAAGGTCTATTTCTATACCTGTTTTTGGCTGTTTCAGCTTTATTTGAAGAAACAAAATTCTTTCTTAGCTAATTTCTTTTTCATTTAACCAAAAAGATCTTCTTCCCCTTTTCAATCACAGAATATCTTTATCATAAAAAAGGAGAAAGACTGGACTGTGGGATAAATACTGGTTCTTAAAATTTCATTTCAATTTGATTCCCCTGGTCAGGAATGGACATATACTTTCTCTTTGGACCCTTCAAGATATCTTCATAGAACTAAAATGTTTCCAAAAAAGCTCTCAATATGGGTAAAAGGGTATCCATTCATTCATAAAGGTTTTTTAATTTTGCAAGCAAGTCACTACTAATATTAGCAAAACAGTCATGTTTCATGTCAATTTAATGAGCTAATCCTCTATAGCCACAGGTTTCATCACCCTGGATATTGACTTGGTGAAAGCTTGTTTAAAAATGAGTCTTGGAAAGTCTTCTGAGCCAAGTGCCTAAGAATGATGGTGAAGAAAATCAATCCAGCTTGAAAGAACCAAAAAACCATTCATTAAAAATCATTTGGAGCTCATAACGATAATTCATAATTCATCCATCTCATTAGAATTTCTTTGACAATTCTTTCAGGCTTAATCAATTGTATAATAAAGCTTGAAAGTGGTGGCAGGCCTGTTTTTAAGTGGGGTCTATTAAGAAATTCCTTTATATTACTTATTTTAAAGTAATTTTAATATGACCGTGCTCAAATAAAAATATGAACAGAATTCATTCAAAATAAAAGACTAATGGAAATATAGTCATGTAATATTACCAGCATTTTGACACTAAGTATGATATCATGGTATAGAAAATAATTTCTTTTTATTAATTATAATTACATCATTTTGTAATATTATTCATCATTGAGGTTATTAGTACTTTATAATTGAATACAAATTGATATTGAACACTAAAATATTGATATGACAATCGTATCAAGAAAATATCATTCTTAATAATATAAATATACTATTTATATCATGAAAGTTGAAGTAATTTTAATCTTGAAGGGAGGTTTATTCTAAAGAACAATAATTTTCAATAAAGCCTTTGATTAGATAATAATTAATGATAATATGATTTAATTAATAATATCAATTAGGCTTCTTATGTGTAACAAGTACCTTAAGAGATAAATAGTTTTCATGAAATTAATTATGAGTATAATAATTGATTGAAATAATTTAATTTCTTCTTGATAATCATTTATATATTTTATTTATATTAAAGCTTTGATCTGAGATTTCTGTAACAGCTGATGATAAAATAGCTGCATTTGGTGGAAATAGTAAGAAAAGAGAGTTCTTTTATGTGACAGAGCTTCCTTATAGTTAGTTTACTGGTGAAATTAGAGGTTCACAGAAATATTCTACTAGAATAACTCAGTTTGGCATATATTTAAGAATTTTTGATAAAAGTCACATCATATTTCCAGCTTTGATCTATTTTCATCCTCTCTGAGCTAAAATGATAACCCCTGATCATGAAATACCTTTAAATTTGGTTTATTCTGATTAAACAAGCCTTATTATATCATAATAAGCTGATATTATAATAAAAATAATAGTATATTCTCTCAAATGATCATTTTTATTCATAAATACAACATAATCAATAACAAAATTATTTCTTATCCTTTGTCACTAAGAACTACTCTAGTTTTGATCCAAATCAATATAATGGAGTGAATTATGGTAAAAAATTATGTAATACCCGGAACTATAGGATTATTTTGTTGAATAATTCAGGTTTCCTTTTTGATAATTTATTTTGTGAGATCTGGTTCTTTCTGTATGAATTTCATTATAAAATATTCAAAAAACAATTAAAAATGGCTATTATTAACTTATTATGACATAATAAATCTCATTTAGCATGTATGAGTATAAATGAAAGCAATGTTAGCTTTACTTAGCAATTCTTCTGATATCAAAATTCTTCTACTTATTATATCTTATTTAATTAATTAGGAATGGCTGGAATCTCAATATCTGATGAATAAAGTTTTGAATCTAAATTAATATAATTATTTCTTTAGTCTTGTAAGTTATGCCTGTAGCTTTATATGTAATATTATTGCTAGAATAGCTTATTTTATCTTTGATTGATGCTTTATTTCTACGTAAAATATTAACGAATTCAATAAACTCATATTTCCTAGAATATTCAAGATGAAAAGATTCCAAAAGCTTAAAGTAGCTGTGAAATAATGCAAAGAATCAGGAGATATATTTCATTCCAGATTCTTACTGATGATATTTCTTATCAAACCCCTTGTGTGATATTTGAATATGAAAAATTAGTTTCATTACCATTACAAATCAATAATCATGGGTCTTTCAGTTGTATTCATAAGAAATAAATGATTTTTACATTCCTGATTAGTTCATTATTCTTAATTTAACTATTTAATTTCAATTTTTAATATATGAAAATTCAAAAATTATGGTGGTAGTTGTTTTTCATAATTTTAATGTTTCTTTTTGGCTTCATTATGGTATTCTATAATTCCTCAAAGGGTAACACTGTGCTGATTTATTTATGAGTTCATGCTTCTCTGGGCCTTCTTAGGCTATCTCTTTAGTTCCCTTAGTCATTCAAATCAGTTTCTGATGTTAGTGATTCTGATCAAGCTATTTATTCTAGTGATTAGTTCTCATAAAAATCAGATACTACATAAAAATACACTTCCATAATTTGAGGGGGAGAAATTGACTGAAATAGTGTAGTTATTGGGCTGTAATTTCTATATAGGGGTCTTCCTCTTTTCTTGGCTTGGTTTTCAATTTCTTCAACTCTATGAGGATCACTTTTTCATTATTTTTCACCTTGGTGCTTTACACAGTTACTTTTTCATTCATGATGGTCTGTATTATACCCTTTATAAGATTTCAAAATGGCTCTTTTCCCAATAAAACATCTTGAAAATGCTCAGGAATTGGGGTGATTTCTGCTATCAGTCTTTGAAATGATCTTCCCCAATATTCTCATATTATTTCTTTCATTCTCAAATTTTTGATCATCTCTTTCATAGAAATTCTTGGAGGAAAATGGAAATCAAAATAATTCAATTTCACAAAAGAGGTATTTAATTGAGAATGAAAAAGCATTACAGGTAAATTCAAATTTCACTTTTAATGCAAGTCTGATATCTGAAGCCCTTTGCGCTTGGTTAATCCCTTTTTTGCTTGTTTTTTCAAGAGATAACTAGGTAATTACAGTATTAATAAGTTCATTTTTTATTTGAGGGAATATAAATTTTAAAATCATTAGAGGTCAGCTGAAGAGAATAACAAGAGACCTTTCCATTGAGAGAATTGATTTAAGGAGGGAAATTATTGACATTTACTATTGTTTCTTTTGATATTTTTTTAATAATTTATATAAATTTGTTCTTCAAATCAATATTAATGTCTGTCAAAACCTCCAGAAGATTATGGATGAACTTTTGATTGTAAATATAACCATTACATTGACACACTCAATGCTTTAGGTGAAACCAGCCCCCAGGTAAAAGTTGATAGTTGTTCCAGGCTGGAATGAAATACTCCTTTAGAGGAATCAAAGTTTTTCTAAATATCACACTCCCCAAGGACTTTTATTTTTTTTTCTAAGTTTTCCATTTATTTCACTGAAAATTATTTTATCAAAGAAATAAATGAGCTGAGAAATAAAGCCCAAATTCATTAATAACAAATCCATTTTGACAAAATTAAATATAAAAAGTGAGTTACTTGACTTTAAACACTCATGAAACTTTTGAAATTGGCACCATGGTCAAATTTCCTCATACAATTGGCTGCTACATATTCATTGATGTGCAAAACTTGTAATATTTTTCTATGAAACCTTTTTTAGTATTACTATTAATCAATAGTACTATGACTGTTCTTATTTAATATAATAATGAAAGCTATTATAGCCACAATTAAATAACTAGTTACTTAATTATTTCTTTTAATTGTTATACACTACTAGTTATTATAACAGTAAGCAGTAATTGTCTACAAGAATCAATTACAAGAAGAATTTAATAATAAAAACTTCTTTATTAAAATAATAAAATTATTTTAATATATAATTATCTTTTACAAGAATAATTATAAATAGAACTCTTGAAGAAAACTATTACTAGAGAAACTTTAAGAATTAAGATAAATCACTCACTAATACTCCAAAGAACTTATTGAAAGATAATAGTAGAGAAATTTGAGGGGTAATTGTGGCTTCAAGAAATCAAAACTGATTTATAAAATGCTTACTACAATAGATAGTTGATTTATATGATTTCACATCTCTCTGATTTATTCTGAAAGAATAAAACACTTAAGAAAAGATTAACTAACACTTACTTGTTGGTAATAATGGTATAATTGGATGATAAGATGATATTGGAAAAAACAGCAAGTGGAGACCTCTTTTTAAGTCTAAGAAAGCTCACAGAGGCATTCCATGGAGCAAACTAAAAGAAATTTAGTGAGAAAAAAATAATACCTTTTGGATTAATGATTAAATCATCTGTTGTCATGTAAGACTATCATAATTACTTAATTGATGCTTTTATGTGACTACCAGCCAAAATATGGTTAGTAATAAAAGGAGTAAAAACTGTAAATCTTCTTTTATTTAGAAATGAACATTAATCTCTCAAAGTTATCAATGTTATTGGAAATTTCATCACAGGTTGTATTTTCTGTGAAATTTGGAAGATTCAGTATTTCACATGGAATTATCAAAAAGGGACTGTAAGTAAAACTTCTAATTTTACTTATGACACTGTAATTCTTTTGGTTTCTTTATAGAGCATACTGTTCTTTATTTGTCCTGAATTATTTAACAATATTCATTAATAATTGTATTTTTACTTAATTTTTGAAGTTTTTACCTCATTTCTATATAGAATTGTAAATAGCACTATATAGTGGGTTGCTATGAGATAAATAAATGGATACTAGTCCAAAGAGGTTTTTTATTACTCTTTTAGGGTTAATCCATGGAAAATAATTAAAGATAGACATAGCTACAGGAGTCCAAGTTGCTCTTTGCCTCTCTGTCATGTAAAAATAGTAGCTTTTTTGCAATTTTCTTGTGACTTAAGGAGATTTTAACTCGGTAACTAGGTTCCAAAAGGGTTTTAGTATTCCAATTTAGCCAAGATCAGCCATGGATCCAAGCTTTAGAGCTATCCAGGCCTCAGAGGCCTCAGAAGTTTGGTACCATGTGTCAGCCTGTGACTCAAAACCAGAGCACAAGCATAACAGCCAAATACCATAAATCAATGGTATAGCCAAGATACCACCAAAACATGGAGCTGAGCCAAATTGACTCAAAAGGTATCAAAAGAAAGAGGAAGCTTTCCCCTTTCCAAATATAAAAGTCCCATCATCATAGGACAAAGAATAACAAAGTTATTCCTGCTCAAGGTTGTTGCTGATCATAAACCTGAATTTTCCCCTCTAATCTGAAATACATAGGAATAGGCTTAACCGCATCAAATGGGTATTTCAAAGGGAGCCTTAAGTCAGGTCTATCCAATGGTACTAGCCAAATTGAGCTAGCACCAGAATCACAGAAGTTATGACCAAAATAAGTTCAAATAAGGGTGATTAAAAAATTCACCTCTCATCTAACTTCCACAGTTTTAGTGTGAGATACCTAAAGTGGGGTCTTTTTGGAAAGAGAACAATCAGGGATATCTAATGGTTCCATCTACTCCCCCATATCCCATTTAGAACAAAAGATATGGAGCAAACAAGCTTCATACAGTTTTTGGACAAATCATAAATGTGTATAAGAAAACTTGTACATGGCATAACTTTGCTATATTGAATGATAACCATACAAAATGAGGTACCATTTTGTAGAACACATCCAGGGCTACTCAATGAACCAATGTTTGATCTTGATATCTCAAAAACTGACAAAGGTATGGCAGTTTTTAGGTAAAAATCCCACAATTAGACCAATACAGTCTTACTGTGGGATATTCACCCATATGTATGATTATGAGGTGTCAAACAGACAAAGGAGCTTTTTTATACTTCAATAATGGGATCCCATACAGGTTCTGTACAGCATTCTATGTGCAATGCACATCAGAATCATGGTATGTGGTCCCCAGATGAAAATGTTTACCCTGTATTGGTGAAAACTGCCCAGATGTGATTTACAAACCACATCTGAGCCCAATACAGGATATACAGGCTTTGTGAAAGCCATAATCCAGTACTTGGGAGTGAAAAATCTTCCCTTCCTCTATGTGGAAAGGTCTAGAAGCCTTTTCACCCCATTTTAGGATAAAAAAGGGCCTTTTCACAGCCAGAAAAGGTTTCCCCATCCTGCTCTTGAATTCCTATGTAGTACAACTGTCAAAAACAGTTATACTCTTGGAAAATAAGCAGGTTATACTTTAAACTTAAGCATTTTAGCTCTTATTATAGTAACCCAACTGGTAAGACTGCACCCAGGGCTTTCAGCAGTGCTCACCACCACTACTATACAATAGTAAAGCCCTTTTATCATCATTACAACCCTTATTATTATAAATCAAACACTTTGAAACTATTTTCACCGTGTCACAGTAATATTTAAAGCTTGTAAGCACTATTATACACCTTTATCATAGACTCAGCCTGACATTTTGGGGGCCTGGTGGTGCTTTTTACTTTTTTGGACCTTGAAAGTGAGTTTTTCACTTATTTTTGTATATTCTGACATATTGTTTTATCTTTTTAGGTTTAATTTCTAAAAAAATATATAATGCATATCTTTTATATATTTTTAAAGTGTTACATGCCACATAGAACTCATTTTCATCTTTTTTAAATTACATTCTTGTGTGGTTGATTTTAGTTTAATCACACCAACAACCCTTATTTTAGGCGTTTTTTACATATAAAAACACTTTAAGCCACTAATAAAGTCCTTTTTTCAATTAAAGAAGGACACCTCTTACTGTAAATCCAACAGTTGAGGTGTGGTTGCATGTATTGTTAATTAAATTACCCTCTTACATACCACATTTCTTCAGATTATACTTTCTAATTACAAGTTGATCTGTGAGATTCTGGTATACAAAAAGTGTACCAGATACCTATAAGCTGTACTTCTGATGTGGAATTGTTCATTCAATTACACTGTCATTATACAGGGGCATATTGTAGTAATATACAAGCCCAGAGGCTATTCTTAGACATGCAAACAAAATTTTAAGAAGTCTTAACTGACATTAAGCCCTCTTTTCCTGTTTAATTCAGTGGAAGAAAACTACATACCACTTGAGACCCAGTCACAGGCCAACACCCCAGTGACACCCTCAGAACCAGAGGGCAGCAAGGGCAAAGGAAAGAGGCGCAGTGAAGGCCTGATTACAACAAAAGCGGGGACACCCATTAACACTCAGAGGAATATAAAACCATGAAACTCTGCTTCAATACAAGGTAAACCAACCCTAACCACTTGTAAAGGGAAGATTACCATAATTAACCCAGTTGTAAATTCTAAAGCTAAATTGTCAAAATCAGCAGACAACAAATTTGTACAAGGCACAGTCAAAGGTAAATACCCTAAGAACATAAAGTTTTTGACTTCTTGCAAACACTGATATGTCACCTGTACACCTCAGAAACCTTGGCTTCCTGTCAGGCTGAGTCTATGATGAGAGTATTAAAAAGTATTTACAACTCTTAACTATGACTGTGACACGGTAAATAAAGATTTAAAAGATTTTTATAAGAGTTAAAGATGGTTTAATTTAATAATAAGAGGGCTTTACTATGAGGAATATAGTGGTGGTGAGCGCTGTTGAAAGCCCTGGGTGCAGCTTTACCTGTTGGGTTACAATAATAAAGACTACAATACTTTAAATTAAGAGTATACCTGGTTATTACCCAAGAGTAAAACGGTTTTTGACAGTTTACTACATAGGGTATTCAATAGCAGGATGAGGAGACAATTCTGGCTGTGAAAAAGCCTCCCTTTTATCCTGAAATGGTGTGGAAAGGGTGCTAGACCTTTCCACATAGAGGAAGTGAACATTCTTCACTCTCTAGGACTGGCTTGGGGTTTGCAAACAGCCTGTGTAGCCTGTATTGGGCCCAGATGTGGTTTTGAAACCACATCTGGCCAGTTTTCACCAATACAGGGTGAAAACTTTCATCTGGGGACCTCACAGCCTGATTCTGACGTGTATGACGCGTAGAATGCTGTACAGAATCTGTATGGGACCCCAGTATTGACTGACTTATGAGGAATTGAAGTATTAACATGCTTCTTTGTCTGTTTGACACCTCATAATCAGAGTACCACTGTATCCTGTCATAATACAGCTATATTGGTCATATTGTGGGATTATAACTTTCAAATGGCCATACCTCTGTTGGTTTTTGAGATATCATGCTCAAAGTTGGTTCATTGGATAGCCCTGTATGAGCTCTACACAATGATACCCAATTGGGTATGGTTATCATTAAATATGACAAAGTTATCCCATGTACAAGGTTTTTGTACATAGGCGTGGTTTGGGCAAAAAGCTGTATTGAGCTTGTTTGCCTCATAGCTTCTGTTATAGTTGAGATATGAAGAAGGGGATGGCACCATCAGATACCCCTGATTTTGCCCTTTCCAAAAAGACTCCACTTCAAGTATCCCACACTAAAACTGTAGAAGTTAGATGAGAGGTGAATGTTTTGTTCACCCTTATTTGGCCTGAAATTGACCATAACTCCAGTAATATTGGTGCTAGCTCAGTTTGGCTGGTACCATTGGATAGCCCTGGCTTAGAGCTTCATTTTGAGTACCCATTTGATGGGGTTAAGCTTCTCCTTCTAGACTTTAGATGAGAGGTGAAAATTAAGGTTTATGCTCAGCAATAACTTTTATCAGGAATACCTTTGCGATTTTTTGTCCTATGGTGATGGGACTTATATTTTCAGAAAGATGTGAGTTTCCTCTTTCTTTTGATACCTTTTGAGCTGATTTGGCTCAGCTCCATGTTTTGGTGGTATCTTGGCTATACCATTGGTTTATGGTATTTTGGCTCTCATGCTTGTGCTCTGGTTTTGAGTCACAGGCTGACACTTCCAAAGGAACCAACCAGAGGACAGAGAAGGCTTGTCCAGAACCAGAAGACCTGGAAGAGAACACCTTGGACATAGTGGTGGATGGCAAGACACTGAGGGAAATCATACCCACTGTTCCATTCACTTTCCAATTCAACAGAAACCTCAAACCAGAGGACTGTAAAGATATGGATCAATTTCTTCAGCTCCACCAACTCCTCAAAGATTTATTTCAATGGAGCATGGACAACAAGGGGTTCAACCTGGCATCCTACTGGGAAGAAGTTGAAGCAAGCTTGCAGAGGATTTGTGTCAAAGAGATAGACTTCAAAGACCTTATGGTAATTTCCAAAGGTTGGAATCCCACCTAGAGGTGAGGGCAAACAGGATAAGTGAGAATCAAGCTACTATCCAAGCTATAGAAGAACAGCTGAACCAGACAGGGCATACTCAGATTCCTTCAGGCTCACAAGGAGCAGGCCAAATCAGTTCTCCAGTGGCTCCACACCATTAAGAAACAAACATATCAGTGGCCAAGAGTAACCATTCTTCACAATCCCAGGAAGCTTCCAGGAGAAGACAAGGATACAGGGGCAAAAGCAAGACCACCTTCAGCCAGAGGAAGATAGAGTCAGACCCAATGATCCAGAAGCTGTTAGATTTGGTGAAGGAAGCGCACAAGAACCAGAAGTAGTTGTAAATAACTCTAGAATAATTAGTCCTATTAATAGAAATATTACCCCCACTCAGATTGAACATAATGTTGTCACACCTTAGAGTAACTTAAAAAGTGATGCACTGTGATTACAAATGTTCCAATATGCTGAGAAAGCTCAAAAGCAGTTTGAAGAACTTTAAGAAAGCCCTGAGAGGATGAAAATACTGACAGCCTCCATGGCCAAAATTGTTAAAAACCTTCAAGAAGGACCTGCTCAATTGAGCAAAGCCTCTGAAGAAACCAAAAAAAGACTGAATCTAGTCTTTGAAGAACAACACCACAGCAAAAGGGACATCAATTGTCTGGATCAAGAAATAAACAAAATGTTTAATGTCTACAATAGCATGAAGCCCCAACCACAAGGCCATGTTATGGATAATCCATATCACCAAGATGACATTAAACCAGATGCCATGTTTATGAATAAGGCAAGATCTCCATCACAATACCAGGATGGAGATAATATGTCTTATTCAAAGAAGGAAGCGTTGATACAGCTTCCTGAGGCCTCAAGCTGGCCCAAATTCCCTTGAACAGGATAATATGATCATATGGAAGTCATAGATTATATTGATGCACTCTTCATTGATTTACCAAGCATACCAGACTACTGGATCACTGCTAGACTTAATACAGCATTCAAAGGACATGCTAGTATATGGTACACAGAAATGAAAGAAATCCATGGTGGAAGAGCCAAATCTTCCAGAAGTAAAGCAATGGTCCTTTGGTATGGCAAAGGACCATGTCATTTGGAAATGACAAGTATTCATTGGATAAAGATCCATATGAATTGTCTCTTAGACAGTCTAAAAGACTTAAAGCCATTGATCCTCAAATGAACATTCAGGTGGGGAATCACAAACTCCTGACACAAATTCCAGGAGAACTAGAGCATGAAGTAAGATGCAGATGCAACCAAAATTGCACTGTAGATGAAATTTCAAATACCCTACAAGATGTAAGGAAAATAACTAATATAGGGAAATACACCCCATATAAAAGCAATGGTTTCACAGAGAAACAACCTTTCAGAGTGGAGCTTAAAGACAAACCCAGAGAAAAAGTGGAAGAAGTGACTGAGAAGAAGAATTATTGTCACAATTGTGGCTCAATAGACCACTATGCCAACAACTGTCCAAAGGCAAAGAAAAAATTCTATGCCATTGAGATAGTCCCAGAAGAGGAATCCCTAACAGAGCATTCCGAATCAGACTCTATGGGAGATGCCATCAGAGAACAATCAGATGAAGAGCAAGACCCAAGAGAAGAATTTCTAGTAGAATACTAAGAGAAAGCCCCACTAGAAATCCAGGACATACAGTTGGAAGTAGGCATGCCACAAGACACTGCCAATAAAAACTTGTGCAAACATACATAGGATGCACAAAAATTCCTGGTCACACCAACCAAAGGACTGGCATACATACATGGGACAGCCACAAAAATGACTGTTTGCATTGACAGTTCTCAAAACCCATTGATCATTGACAGTGGGGCACACTGCTCCATAGTGGCCAGAGATTATCTGGAAAACCACTTCCCAAATTGGGAAAAACAACTCTTGCCAACCAAAGCAAAGAACTTCAAAAGTGCTTCAGGTAAGATGACTTCCATTGGGACAATCATCAAAGAGATCATTATGCCCCATAGGAAGGGTAATATCAGACTCAACCCAGAGTCCGTAGTGCTTGATGATTATCACATCCAAGGGTTCTTACTGGGGACAGATTACCAGAGGATGTATGGTATTGATATTTACAATAGTAAAAACAGGCGCATTACCATTGTTAACAACAAGGAAAATGAAATTTTCACCTGATGTATACCAAATATCTTCCCAGGATCCACTGGAAGAACTACTGAATGAATTCAGAGAGGGCCAGTTTAGCCCTACCCTCACCAGTAAACAGAAACTAATTTTACTGAAGATGCGGAGAAAGAATAGACCAGCATTTTCCATTGGTGAAGAGCCATTAGGCAAGATTAGAGGCCATGATATAGAACTATATCTGGATGTGGAAAGACCTTATTCACCCATGCTCAGGAGACCTCCTTTCCAAGCAAGTCTGGAAACCAGGAAGGAGATTGAAAAACATATCAATGAACTCCTGGACATGGATGTCGTCAGAAAGCTTGGACATAATGAAATAGTGGAAATTACCACTCCTGTCCTGATCACCTGGCATGATGGAAATTCTAGGCTGTGTGCAAATTTCAGAGCTCTGAATAACTACACCAAAGCTGACAGGTACCCTATACCCAGGATACCTCATGCCTTAGACAAGCTGGCAAAAGACAGATACATAACCAAAATGGATTGTATGAAATGCTTCCACCAGAATGGAGTTAAACCAAACTCCATGAAACTACTCAGGATCATATGTCATATGGGCATATACGAGTACACCAGGATGACATTTGGCATCAAAAATGCAACAGCCCAGTTCCAAAGGATGATAGACACCATAATTCAAGAAGAAATATCGGAAGGCTGGATGTTAGTAGAGACATGGGAAGACCATGTGCAATACATAGACAGAGTGCTAAGTAAATTCACATCCATAAATCTGAAAATTTCACTTAAAAAGTGCAATTTCGGCCAACAAGATCTACTAGCTCTAGGACAAAAAGTCTCAGGTCTTAGTCTGGAAATCGACCAGAACAAAGTAGCAGCAGTACCAATAAACATCAAAGAAATTCAATCTTTCCTTGGGCTTGCTAGCTACTATAGAAACCACATCAAACATTTTTCCCACATAACTAGTAGTTTATACAAGTTATGTTCAAAAGAGGTAGTTTTTGAAATTACCAAGGAAAGAAGGGGTGCATACAAGAGGATCAAATATGAATTCACAAATGCACCTGTGCTCATCTTTCCTGACTTTGAACTATCATTCAAGTTATTCATAGATGCAGCATCCAAGGCTTAGGAGCATCCCTTCACCAAAGACAAATAGTGGATGGTGAACCAAGAGAGGGAGTAATATGTTACATCTCTACGCAGCTGAAATATACAGAATCCAGGTATGGGGCCACCCAGATTGAATGTCTATGCTTAGTCTGGGCTCTAGAGAAACTCCATTACTATTAGGAGGGTGCATCCTTTGAAGTCTACACAGACTGCACAGCCTTTAAGTCTTTACTAAACATGAAGACTACCAATAGACACATGCTGAGGTGGAAAATAGCCATCCAGGAGTATAGAGGGAATATGACCACCATATACAAAGAAGGTAAAATTAATACCAATGCAGATGGCCTCAGCAGATGGCCACTGGATAATGTCAAAAGCAACCCAGCTTATGACCCTGAAGTAGCAGCTAAAATTCCTATCCATTTCATGGGAATAGACAGGAAGAAAACTTCAGATTTTCAGAGTGGGCACCAGAAAGTGGTACCCCAGACAGTGGAAACACTAACTCAGAAGGAACACACTCCCATACTGGGAATAAGTTCCTCAGAACTGCACACTGAATTTTTAAATGCAGTGATGAAGACATATGCCAAACACAAACAGTGTGGCATATTATTACAACTCCTTCAACAAAAATACAGGACCCAGAACTGGAGTCCCAGTTGGAGGAACCCTGGTTGAGGGACTTTAAGGAAAATAATTTTTTCCTTATAGATGGCCTGCTCTACCATAGGGAGAAGCACACTAGTGCACTCACAATAATAGACAGAGACCATATATCTTTGATCCTACAGGGATGTCATAATTTCCCCTATATGGGACACATGAGTGAAGACGGGACCAAAGAAAGGGTAGCAATCACTGCTTGGTGGCCCAGATGGGAACAAGAGTTGAGTGAATACATCAACACTTGTGAAAGATTCCAAAAGGCAAATAGGAAACATGGTAAGAAGTGTGGGTTACTTCAACACATAGAAGAACTTAAACACCCATGAGAAACCATCAACATTGACTGGGTCATAGGACTTGTCCCAAGAGGCAAAGAGAACTTCAATTCCTGCTTTATCGTAGTTGATAGGTTCAGCAAGAGTATGAAGTGCCTACCATGTCACAAGGAGGACACAGCCATGGATACTGCTCTGTTATTTTGGAATGACATAATATCTACCTGTGGAGTCCCAAAAATTATTATTAGTGATAGGGACCCAAATTTCACATCTGAAATTTGGGAAACCTTATATGAAATGCTTGGCACCAAGCTTGCATTTTCCACAGATTAACATCAACAAACAGATGGATTAGCTGAAAGGATGATCCAGACAATGGAGGACATCTTTATAATATTCTGTGCCTTTGGAATGGAATACAAGTACCATGAAGGATACACCCATGACTGGGTTACCCTTCTACCAGCAGTCCAGCTAGCTTATAATACAAGTCAGAACTCTACCACAGTAAAAACACTTGCACTGGTAGAGAAAAGGTGGAATCCCCTATTGGCTGTGGGCCACTTGAAGAAAAGTCTTCTGACCAGCCACCCCACAGCCAAAGATTTCCATGAAATGTGGAAGAGGGATTTTGACACAGCTTCCAAATGCATGGCTTAGGCAAAGGAATATAATAAGCAGAGGTGGGACAAATCACACATGGAACCTGACTTTAGAGAAGGGGACCAGGTATTAGTGTGTACACTGAACTTTAATAATCTCAAAGGACCTGAGATTAGAGACTCATTTTAGGGCCCTTCACTATCATTAAATTGATAGGCAAAGATGCAGTGGAAGTCAAACTCATAGAGGAATTTTCCAGGAAACACCCATTCTTTCCAGTGAGCTTAGTCAAGCCATACTTCCCAACAGAGGAGGACAAATTCCCCTCAAGGAAGAAGAACCCTGCCCACCAAAAATAGTGGGAGTGGAGGATTCCCCTGGAGCCATGGAGAAAATCATCAAGGCCAGGAAGATCAGATTTAATGGTAAGGATCAAAGACAGTACTTAGTCAGATTCAAGAACCAGACAGCTGACAAAAACAAGTGGTTGGCAGAAGATGCCATACCAGATGGGAACCTTCATCTAAGGAGATTCAGGGCCTCTAGGAGGACTTAACAATCTCATCAGTGATGAGCCTTTTTTAGAGGGAGGGTATGTCAGCCTGTGACTCAAAACCAGAGCACAAGCATGAAATCCACATACCATAAATCAATGGTATAGCCAACATACCACCAAAACACAGAACTGGGCCAAATCAGCTCAGTAGGTATCATAAGAAAGAGAAAACTCACCCCTTTCCAAATATACAAGTCCCATCATCATTGGAAAAGGAATAACAAAGTTATTCCTGCTCAAAGTTGTCGCTGAGCATAAACCTTAATTTTCACCTCTCATCTGAAATCCAGAGGAAGAGGATTAACTGCAGAAAGTGGATATTAAAAATGGAGCCCAAAGTCAGGGCTATCCAATCATACTAGCCAAACTGAGCTAGCACCAGAATTACAGAATTTATGACCAAAATAAGGTCAAATAAAGGTGATTAAAATATTTACCTCTCATCTAATTTTTACAGTTTTAGTGTGAGATACCCAAAGTGGGGTCTTTTTGGAAAGAGCACAATCAGGGCTATGTGATGGTGCCATTCATTTCCCCATATCTCATCTAGAACAAATTATATGGAGTAAAAAAGCTCCATACAGTTTTTGGACAAATCATCAATGTGTATAAGAAAACTTGTACATGCAATAACTTTGCCATATTTAATGATAACTATACCAAATGAGGTACCATTGTGTATACCACATCCAAGGCTACTCAATTAACAAATTATGAGCTTGATATCTTGAAGACTGACAAAGTTATGGCAGCTTTAAGCTCAAAATCCCACAATTATACCAATACAGTCTTACTGTGGGATATTCTCCCATAAGTATGATTATGAGGTATCAAACAAGTGAAGGAGCTTGTTTATAGTTCAATACATTATAATTCATTCAATAATGGGGTCCCATACAGGTTCTGTACAGCATTCTACGTGTAATGCACATCAGAATCAGGCTATGTGGTCCCCAGATGAAAGTCTTCACCCTCTATTGGTGAAAACTGCCCAGATGTGGTTTCAAAACCACATCTGAGCCCTATACAGGCTATACAGGCTTTTTGAAAACCACAAGCCAGTACTTTGGAATAAAAATATCTTCACTTCCTCTGTGTGGAAAGGTCTAGAAGCCTTTTCACCCCATTTTAGGATAAAAGGGGCCTTTTCACAGCCAGAAAAGGTTTCCCCATCCTGCTCTTGAATTCCTAAATAGTACAACTGTCAAAAACAGCTATACTCTTGGAAAATAATGAGGTTATACTTTAAACTCAAGTATTGTAGCTCTTATTATAGTAACCCAACTGGTAAGACTGCACCCAGGGCTTCCAGCAGTGCTCACCACCACTATTATACAATAGTAAAGCCCTTTTATCATCATGAAAACCCTTATTATTATGAATCAAACTCTTTTAAAACTATTTTCACCATGTCAAAGTCATAGTTAAAGCTTGTAAACACTATTATACACCTTTATCATAGACTCAGCCTGACACCCTGGCTCTTTTTGGTGTCTTTTGTCCCCCTTAGCTATTTTCACATCAAAAATAGAAATTCAGGCTTTAAGACTGATATCCACTAAGGGTGTATCAAAATTGCATGTAAGAATACCATAATATCGAGTGCCACAAACATGCATAACACTATTGTTAGGCTATATGTAACATGGGATTTCTCCCATTCCAATTTTTTTGGCATTAAATTGAGAAAAACAAAAATTTTCACAATTTGTTTATATGTTATTGAATTACTTTCCATATTACCACCTCTTAAAGTCAATTCAAGCTTATTCACTCTATGGAGTTACCCTAGATGAATTTCTGTATAGAATCCAAATCTTGCCTTAAATCCATGGATTTACTTGCTCACAAAAACCTTATTCATCTTTTCCAGAATAAAAATGATGAATTTTGAATATATGCATGACTTATGGGTTATGCATAGTTCAAAATTTATTTTTAAAGATACTTGTGCCCTCTTTGGTTATGTAAAATATACCTCAAGGCTCAAATTACCTTCCACCAAAAAATAAAATTGTACTACAATTTGATTAATGATATTAAGAAGAAAAAGGCCCCAAAGGGGGTTAATGTCCACTATCCAACCTCTTTACATTACTCAAATCAATTAATTTAAATCACATTTATCGACATATTCAGGATTGTGGCCTTCTTTCATGTCTAAAGATTTTGAAGAGTTTATCTGAGTCAGGTATTCCTGATTCTGCCAGCCATTGATCTTCATGTACTGTATTTCTATATCTGACAAAATATTCTCTTTGTTTTTACCCCTAAGTCTTGTTTCTTTAATGACATTCTTTATCTTTTTTCTTCACTCTGTTCCACTGGTGGTACAGTCAAAGGAGTTGGGTTCCTTAAAGGAAAAAATTCTTTGTCAGCTGGTTTATAAGGCTTTGTCAAGCTGACTGGAAAGTACGGTGTTTATTTTCTAATTCACCACTCAATTCCACTTGAACTTCATTGGTTCCATGCAAGGCAACAATAACAAAAGGTCCAACATAAGAATTTTTAATTTTCTTTGGGCCTTTGATATTATTATAATTCAAGGTTGAAACCAGAACTAGGTCCCCTACTTTGAAGTCTGGTAACTTGTGACTCTTGTCCCACTTCTGTTTTGCATAGTCAAAAGCATCATCCATCCTCTGTTTTTCATGATGTTTCATTTTATCAAGCATTATCTTGAAGCTGGAAGCTGTGGGATGGATGTCAATCAAGTCTTTCCTCAGTGTGTCTGTTGGGAGTCTTGGATTCCATCCTTTTTCTAACATAGCAGGAATTTGACCTGTAGAATAATGTACTGATGTCTTATATGCCAAGTCTAATTCAGGTATTAGAGTGCACCAGTCATAGGTAAAGCTATCTGAGTCTTTGAATTCTAAGCCATAAGAAGAGAATCTCCTGATGGTTTCTTCTAAGGTTTGAATCATTGTCCCGGCTAGTCCATCTGTTTCAGGGTGATATGCTGTTGAGAATGATAACTTAGTCCCAAACAGTCTGTGAAGATTGGTCCAAAGTGAAAATGTGAACTTGGGATCTCTTTCACTTATGATATCTTTTATGACATGGTAAGAACATGGGAGTCTTGCTATATCTTTCTACAATGACTAAACAAGTATTATAGCTTTTGTCACCACTTGGAGGAAGTCCTGTGACCCAATCCATATGAACAACTTCCCGAGGGAATTTTGGCTCTTGAATATTAATCATAAGTCCAAATTTCTTGCCTGTACTCCTGTTTTCTTTTTGTCATCTGTCAAATTTATGGCAATATTCAATGGTTTCCTTTCTCCAAGATGGCCACCATGCACATTTTTTCACTTTTTCAAGTGTTCTGTCTTCTGACAGGTGTCCAGAGTAGATTCTATCATGTCATTCATGAAGAATGGTATTGATAGGCAATCTGATACACAATGTCATTACACAAGAATGTTTGGTTCTGTGGTAAATTATTCCATGAAACAAGTGAAATTTTCCTTCAGAATAGGAATTTTTCCAGACCACACACATCCAGTGAATTGACTAAATATGTATCTTTTGAGTCTTTATCTAACAAGGAAGTCAAGATACAGTGATTCTTGTTCTGCTTATGAGATTCTCTGACTTTTTCAAATAATTCAGTCCCAATATCAGTTATTTTAATTCCCTCAATTGGAATTTGTGGTTCTGCTTCCAAAGGTACATAAGCTGGATTATCAGGAGTATTGGCTAATGCCCACCTGCTAAGTCCATAAGCATTCTTGTGAATGTTTCCTGCGTTATGAACTATAGTCATGTTTCCTCTATATTCTTGAATGGCTCTTTTCCATCTCAACATATGTCTGTTTGTAGTTTTCATGCTAAGAAGTTATTTCATGGCATTACAGTCAGCTATCACTTCAAAAACACTTCCATCAAGATAATAGTGTAATTTCTCAAGTGCCCCTAACAAACATAAACACTCCATCTGTCTTGCACCATATCTAGCTTCTGTTGTTTTGATTTTTCTTGAAATGTAACAAACTGGCCCCTCTGTAGGTTTTTCATCAAAAATTGGGACTTGATGTAGGGCTTCCCCTAATCCATCTCCACATGCATCAATGTACAATTTAAAAGGTATATTCCAGTCAGGAATGAGGAGTAAAGGTTCTTTTTTAAGGGCTTTCCTTATCTTCTCATAAGCTTTAATCCTTTCCTGTGTCATCTTAAATACTGTCTGTTGATCACAGATTCTATAGAGAAATCTGGCTAGAATTGCAAAGTCTTTCAGTTGTTTCCTGTGATACCTGGAAAATTCAAGATAATACATGATTCCTTTCTTATACTGGGGTATTGGCTTAAGTAACACTGCTGCCACTTTATTTTTGTCAATGCCCAAGCTTAACCCAGAAACAATATGTCCCAAATCCTTAAGTTCTTCAAACCCAAAGTTACATTTCTTGAGTGAAATCTTCATATTCACCCCTGTAGCTTTGTCAAGTACTCTTGCAAGTATTTCAAGTTGCAAAGACCATGAGTCAGAACATATGATAATATCATCAATATAAATGATAAGCTACCCTTCATACAGTTCTGTGGGGAAGATAGTATTCATCATTCTTTGATAATGGGATGGTGCATTCTTATTGCCAAATGGCATTCTAAGATACTCATAGATACCACAGTGAGAGATAATTCTAAGTAATTTCTTAGTTTTGGGTGTCAAGACATTTTGATGAAAGCCTTTGAATGCATCCATGGATGTTATATACTTGGCTTTACACAATTGGTTCAAAGTTTGTTGGATTCTAGGAATTGGATACCTATCTGGAACTGTGTGGGTATTCAGTGCTATCAAATCTCCAACCATTCTAGACTTATCATTGTGCCAAGAAATAATAACAGGTTTTTTCACCTCAACTTCCCCATTATGGCCTATGTTCCTTAGTACACCTAGTTGGATCAACTCTTGGATATGTTTTTCCAGGGCTTCTCTAGCTCTGGGACTGGCTGGATAAGCTGGTCTCCTAAGTACTGGAGGATATGGTCTGTCAATATTAAGAGTAATATCAACTTCATTCCCTTTAATAACTCCTAATGGTTCATTATCAGAAGCAAAAGAATTTTTGTATGTGTACAATACATTAATAAGTTCCTTCCTCATTTTGGGTGGCAATTATGGATTAATTTGTTCTTCAAAAAGTTGATCTGTCACAAATTCTTCCTTATAAGTATCTTTATTGGAAGATACTATTTATATTTGTTTTGGAATATTGTAAAAAGAACATTTTTTGTCTTTTATTTTCTCCAATGGTAAATTATCTTTCCTTATGGTTCTTGATGTCAATACCATAAATATTCAAGTAATTATTTCCAAGAATTATATGTTGAGATGTACAATTGTCCATTATTACTATCTCTGTCTTCATTCTTACACTTCCTGCAGGATGTGGAAATACAATGCTAGTTTCCAATATGCCCAAAGTGTACATATTATTACTGGTACTACTAAATTGCACACCTTCTATAGATAACATATGGTTTTTGCATTCAGGTAGTATGATTTGAAGGTAGTACTTTGCTATACAAGTGCAAAATGCCCCTGTGTCTAAATTGACTTTGGCTTCAACATCATTTATTAAGACTGACTTAATACAAGAGGCTACAGAAGTGTATCCCTTTCCTCTAGCAAGTTTATTCTTACACATTCTGGAATCTTGGATATTGATCAGGTTATAGCAACCCTCACTATACTTTGGTGAGTAAGAATGGACTTCTGTGACTTCAAAGAAAGCTGTAATGTTCTCAATAGAATAATCTTGTATTGGTGTTTCTTCAGAGACTGCAGAATCTTGGCCAGATTCTTCTTTCTCTTCAGTATACTGAACTTCCTTAATGATTTGAACTTCATTTATTTTTGTCTTTTTGGTGCAAGTATTGGCTGAATGTGAGGTACTCCTGCATTTATGACACTTCAAGACAGGTTTTTCAGGTCTCTTGTCATCTCTGCAAATCTTTGGGACCATCTTGGACGCTATAGGGGTTGTATTCCAAGTTTTTCCAATTCTTGTTCTAGTGATGATATCTTCCATGGTATTAATGTAGTCTTCTGATGAACAGGGTTCTACACATCTGCACTTGATAAAATATTTCAGTTCTCCTCCACATTTTCTTAATATTTTCATATTAATAATTGAGCCAGACATATTTGGGTGTAAGGCAGATAATCTGTCTTTCTGTTTGAGGAACCAAGTAAGTGGTTTATCTTTTTCTGAGTTAAAAATGGCACTTTCAAAAGCATTTTCAATTTTAAACCTCCAAGAATTGTTGTCCCATTTGGTTATTAATTCTGATTTCCACCAAGGCCAATCATGTTTTCCATGATCTTGTCTCATTTTCTAATACCATTTCTTTGCCATTGTTGTAAACAAGGAATGCAATTTACCCACTATTATCTCATCAGGTATATTAAAATCTTCTTGCAACATATCAATTGTTCTTATGAACTCAATATGGTTGTATTCTCCTTCACCAAACAATGTTTTCCATTCTTCTAATTTGGTAATATCCTTGGCAGAGATAGCATTCTCTCCTAGAAAAGGGTTTAGAATTCCTTTTACTGAAAGATTCTCTTCAGTAAAAGATGTGGAATGTCTTGGCATATGTGGATTTGGTTCATAACTCTTATGAATTTGTTCTACATTTGCAAGTATTTCATCTTTCAATTTCTGCCTTTCACTTTCACTCCTTGCCAAATGTATGGCAAATTGATTGCCATTATCAACTACTGTTAAAACATGATTTTTCAGAATCTTAAGCTGGTCATCAATGTTTGTAGTGGAAAGATCTTCCATTTCATCATCTTTGACTTGATATTTACTCTCAATTCTGTCACATGTATTGGAGATTAATTCAAGTTTGGCAATTGTAGACTTATGCAATTCAGGTGAATGTTTGTTATTGTTTTTCATGTCATTGATATCCAATGTTATTTTAGTTAACCTTTCATCAATTTTACCAATTTCTACATTAATACTAGTTTTAACAAATTGTATTTCTTGTATTATTTGTGTGGAAAAGTCCTGTTCATCTTTTCCTGCTCCTTTTACTTTCAATTCTGTCACATGTATTGATAATTGAATCAAGTCTGAAATTTTTCAATTTATACCACTCAGTAGAAGATTTGTCATTTCTCTTTAATTAACTTATATCTGATGTTATTTTAATCAACTTTGCATCAAATTTACCAAGTTCTACATCAATACTAGATTTAAAAAATTCTATTCCTTGTATTATTTGCGTGGAAAGGTCCTGTTCATCCTTTCCTGCTCTTTGGCTGTGAATTCCATGAGAGTTCTGGCCATATTGAAGACACTTTCCACTGCTGAAGGATCTAATTTGGGGATCCTGTACCCCTTTGGGTAAGGTCTGTGCCAATTGGCTTTGGCTTTGCCCTTTCCTTGATGTTTTTGGGACCTCTCTTCTTCCTCTGAGGTCCTTTGGGATTGTTGTTGGAAACTTCTGGAGCTGGTTTGGAGCTGGTAGACACCACTTGGCCTTCTTTCTCCAGAGCTGGAGTCATTTCCAGTGCCTTCTTCTGGTCTATGGATGAAAGACTTTGGTTCTTCAACCAATTATTTATTTTTTTGACCTTGTCTTTGCAAGACAGTGGGCTCCACCCTCCTAAGAGTTCTATGGTCTTCTCCTGACCCAGAAAGCTGTTTATGTGTAAGTAGGAGTCCATGGCCCCCTGCCAAAGGCTTGGGCATATTTCCCACGCCTCTTCTTTTGCTGCTCTGAACCAGTTTTTGTATTGGGACCAATATATTTCTATTGCTGCCACTTGGAAATGGTTCAGCCCTTAAAATATTACCTTCAATTGGTTCAGGTGCAGAGTTCACATCAACATTTGTGGGTACAGACCTTGGGGAATGGGGGGAAACTCTGGCATCCTCCAGACATTTCTTTCTTGAGGAAGACTTGCCAGATATGGCCCTGTTCTTGCCCCTTCCTTGTGCACATCCATCTGGTTGGATTGAATAATTTCTTCCATTTCTGGTATGCACCATTTTTCACATCAATTTGATAGAAAATGAACGATAAAGACAGAAAAACACACCTTTTGGTGGTTTTTTGGCTTGCTCTGTCTTAAATAAAGTGCCTCTTTTGGAAATTTGTACTTCAATTCTTTCTTCAGATTCTGCTTCTGAAGATTCTGGACCAGTAATATATCTCTTACTGAGCTTATTACCAGATGCACTGTACATGTTTAAAGACACTTAAAAAAATTGATAAAAGAAAGAAATTTGTTATTTTTTATTCTTTTAAGATTTTTTTATAAGCTTTATTATTTCTTAATATAAAGAAAATGATTCTTTTTTTAAAAAAAAAAAAATTAAGAATTTGAACTTTTAATTAATTCAGAGTAACACAAAGAATAATTTTATAAGTTTTTGGATGTGAAAAAGCCACATGTAAAAACAGTATAAAATTGAACCAAATTCTTCAATGAAAAATATTTAAAAGACAATTTCAAAAATAAAAATGATTTTAAATTCAAATTGAAAGAAAAAAACTATTAAATTAATATATTTTAGAGCTTAAAAATATATTAATTGAGGGTACAAGGTTCAAAAAACACGGCCAGGCTTCCAAATGTAAGATTTTTGTAGGTATGGTGGTTTTTTAGAACAAAAGAAATGAAGTCTAGAATATAATTAAAGCCAAGTCTATGGATAAAATCACAGCCAGGCCCCCAAATGGAAGATTTTTCTATGAAACTGTTGAGCATATTACTTTTAATAAACAGGACTATGACTTTTCTTATTAAATATAATAATAAAAATCATCATAACCACAATTAAATAATTAATTACTTAATTATTTCTTTTACTTGTTATACACTACTGGTGATTATAACAGTAAGCAGTAATTGTCTACAAGAATCAATTACAAGAAGAATCTAATAATAAAATAATTATAAAGATAACTCTTGAAGAAAACTATTACTGGAGAAGAACTTCATGAATTAAAATAAATCACTCACTAATACTCCAAAGAACTTATTACAAGATAATAGTTGAGAAATTTAATGGGTAATTGTGGATTTAAAGGTTCAAAATTGATTTATAACAAGATTAAAACAATATATAGTTGATTTCTATGATTTCACGTCTTTCTGATTGATTCTGAAATAATAAAACACTTAATAAAAGATTAAGTAATACTTACTTGTTGGTAATAATGGTATAATTGGATGATAAGATGATCTTAGAAAAAACAGCAAGAGCAGGCCTCTTTTTAAGTCTAAGACAGCTCACAGAGGTGTTCAAAGGAGAAAAATAAAAAAACAGTGAATGAGAAAACAATAATCCTTTTTGGATTAATGATTACATCATCTGTTGTCATGTAAGATTATCATACTTACTTAATTGATGCTTTTACGTGACTACCAACCAAAATATGGTTAAGAGTAAGAGGATTAGTAACTTTAAATCTTCTTTCATTTCAAAATAAACATTAATATTTCAAAGTTATCAATTTTATTGTCAATTTCATCACAGGTTGTATTTTCTGTGAATTTTTGAAGATTCAGTATTTCACGTGAAATTATCAAAAATGGACTGTAAGTAAAACTTTTAATTTTACATATTAAACTGGAATTCTTTTAGTTTCTTTATAGATCATACCTTTCTCCATTGGTCCTGAAATATTTAGAAAGATTCATTCATAATTGTATTTTTAATGAATTTTTGACACTTTTACCTCATTTCTATGTAGACTTGCAAATAACACTATATAGGAGGTTGCTATGAGGTAAATCAATGGATACTAGTCCAAAAAGGGTTTTGATTACTCTTTTGGGGCTTATACATGGAAAATCATTAAGAATTGACATAGTTACAGGAGTCTAAGTTGCTCTTTACCTCCCTGTCACATCAAAATAGTAGCTTATTTGCAATTTTCTTATGGTTTAATGAGATTTTGACTTGGTAACTAAGTTCCCAAAAGGTTTTTAGAATGCTAATTGGGTCAAGATCAGCCATGGATCCAAGCTTTAGAGCTATCCACGCCTCAGAGGCCTCAGAAGTTGGGTACCCTGGATCTCTTTGATGTCTTTTGTCCCCCTTAGCTATTTTCACATCAAAAATAGAAAGTCAGGCTTACAGACTGATATCAGCTATGGGTTTATCAAAGCTGTATGTAATAATACCATAATATTAAGTGCCACAGACATTCATAACACTATTCTTAGTGTATATGTAACATGGGCTTTCTCACATGCCCATTATTTTGGTGTGAAATTGAGAAAAACAAATATTTTCACAATTCTTTTGTGTGGTATTGATGATGTGGTATTGAAGTATTTTCCATATTACCACCTCTTAGAGTTAATTTGAGCTTATTCACTCTATGGAGTTACCCTAGGTGAAATTTTGTGTAGAATCCAAATCTGGCCTTGAATCCATGGATTTACTTACTCACAAAAAAGCTATTCATCTTTTCTGAAATTAAAAATGATTAATTTTGAATATATGCATGACTCATGGGTTATTCATAATTCAAAATTTATTTTGAAAGATAGTTGTGGCCTATTTGGGTATGTAAAATATACCTCAAGGCTCACAAAACTCATCGCATGAATTATCAGTCTTGGAATATCTTATGAAGAGAGTTCTTCAAGGCAAAATATTTATCAATGGAAATAAATGGAGGGGGAAGAATATTTGTCCTTTTGAGAACTATTTGGATATTTTGATTCAATTTCCATCTATATGAGGATTTGGTTTCATAATTCCTCAAGAAAAGGTTGTACAAAAGGTCTTATATGTGGATCTGAATCTTAAAATATGTAGAAGTGCCATTCTGCACTTTCTTCTTTATAGGTCCAATCCATAAGAGTAACATGAGAAAAGCCTTGAAATGTCTTTATTGGAAGTGCATGAGTGGAAAAACAACAAGGTAATGTGTTTTTCTGTATCCTTTCCATAGTACCACATAGACATTCCTTGTTTGAGGGTGCCAATAAGAAAATTAATGGGCCTTATGAATTGAAGTATGTCTTTCTTGAGCTTCTTGACTTTCCTTCAAATGTCTTGGAGCATTCAAGGCCTTTCAGCCTACTTCTGGATGCATAATTTGGCTTGAACTCCTCTTGGAATCAGAAGTTATTCAGAAATATGTAAAGTTTGGTATGTCTTTTTCTCATTAAATTCTCTCAAAGAAGAATAATTAATAATATTTTAAGTGGCATGATTACCATTTTCTTTATTCTCAACTTCAATATTTCAAGCATCACTCTTGGAATATTTTCTTCCATTTATCCTAATGAGAATTTGACTTTTTTTAGTGAAGTTCCTTTGTGGGAATTAGGGGTCCAACTCCTATTAAATCTCAATGTGGATACAGCATATGCCTCTTCCCTTGAAACATTATGGGATCTCCCAAAGCAGCTGAAGGGTCTGAAATCCACCTTCATGGAGGTTTGGAGCACTTCAAAGGGTAAAAAATAGGAATTTTTATAAAAAAAGGAAATGGGGGAGTAAATCTTATGGAAAAAGAAAGGCTCCTTGAAAATGAGGATAAAAGAGGAAATAAGAAAGGAAAATTATAAAGCAATCATCTTAAGGTTAGGAGATTTTGACAAAAGAACATTCATCCTTGGTGAGAGAGAAAAAGGAAATTTGCTAATTTTTGTTATTGGTTAAGCAAAAAAAGTGAGGGATTTTTGGGAAGGTTCTTTTTTTAAAGAAAAAGGGTTAAGGGGCATACAACCTTATCCCCACTCAAACTCACCAAAAAAGAAATTCAGTGTTTTGTATGAGCATTAAGCTCCAGAAATCTTCATTTGAACCCATCATACAGTTTTAATTCACTGAATACAGCCTGTCATCCTCTTTACAGGCTGGATTCACCAATCACAGGTTTGGGCTAAACAATCTGGAACTGTAAGATCACCCAACCTTACTGCACCTCCTGTACAGACCCTGTGCAAGTATATAGGGCCTTTATTATCCAAATAAATCAAATAAATCAATATTCAGAATAATTTCCCTTTTTGGATTAGGACTGGTGGATTCTTACATATACCAGCCCCTCTTTTTCCCAATTTAATTAATATATTTGATTTATTATTAATAATAGTTCATTCTTACTCTTGTAATATCTTTTTTTATTATTAAGTTAGTTTCAGCCTTCCCTCACCTTTTCAGTGGAGCTTGGTGGCCATATCTTTATTAATCCTTTTCTGTTTCAGACAGGTTAAAGCAGTGGACTTGGACTTGTTTGTGGTTAGCTTTTTTGTTGTTTATTTCTTATTGTTGTATGTTCTTTAAGCTCCATTTTTTATTTCTTTCTTACTGGCAATCCTACTCTCATTCTTTCATTGCTTAAGTGTTCTTCTTCTTATCCATTCTGAGCCCCCTGCAAGTTAGTCCAATACCCTGAGTGCCAGGCTCTCTTCACTTAGAAGAGCCCCTGTAACAGATGATCAAGCTGAAGATGTGTGGTAAGTGAGTATTTGCTCTCCATTGCCTTTTCATTTAAAGGAGCAGAATTTATTTTGATTCCAAAGCTAATTTAGCAATTTTGCAAAATGCCCAACTTAGGTCTTGTTTCTTTGAAGAAAAGAGCATTCAAAGCTAAATCATGTGTGGGTTTTATAGTATGACTTTTGGGCCAAAATACCCAAATGAAACATGGTGTTTGGTGTCAAGTCTGAGCAGACCTACTTCTTTCTTAGAAAACAATTAATTGCATTGATAACTTTTTTCATCATTAAAAGAGCTCATTTCCACCTTTGCATAGACTTTAGTTTTATTCAACCTAAGTCTTTCTAAATTAATTAAATTTCTTTCATCTCACATTTTGAGTTAATATAGAATTCTTCATAGAAAATAAAAGAAAGAATTAACATGCAACAAAAATGTTAAAATATTGATTGGCGAATACTCCTTTTATATGCCTCCGACTGCTTGCTTTTCAAAAATAAGAATATTTCGTTTGATCACTCTATTTTCTTCAAACTGACTTCAGACTGTTTCATTGGTAACCTGAGTTTATTTCTTTCCAAAAAAAGAAAAAAAACCTTCAAGTTTTCTGGTATTGGTCTTTATTCTAAGGTTTGTATCTAAAACTGCTTGATAGCTCGCTGCTCTAACTAAACAGTGCTGAATTATGTTGCACCCAAAACTGCTTGATGCCTCGCTGCTCTAACTAAACAGTGCCGAATTATAACTTCTTTAACAAAACATCCTCTGGAAATTTCAGAATGAAGAACTTTCAAAAGTTGATTATGGCTTTTACGCACTTTCTTGGAAACCCAACAACTTGTGTAGAATTCGACATTTCGTGTTCTTGATTTTTTTTTGTAAAACCCGCTTTCAACCACTTGATCACCTTGTGAGTGGTGCCCAATTCTGTGTGCTCTCCACCATAATGAAAGTATTCTCCTGCTCTTGTTCCTTATACGAAAAGGGTCATAAAACAAGACTTATATTATTTATGAACAAATTTTTCATTTTATGGGTCCATCAGCTCCAAAAAAACAACGGATTCACAATGATAAGTTTGAGGGAAAAAATCAATTCCTCTGATCCTTTTAATCTTATAAACATCCTTGATAAAATTGAGATCTCTAACTTGACTGTGAACGTTACAGCTAACATAGATTATGAAACGAGAGCGATATTGTAGGAGTTGGTTCATAAACTCTTCTTGACAGCCTTTCCTTGGTGGATCTATGATGACAACCGTTTTATCGGCAGGAAAAGTTAGATCCTAGATTTAAAAAAACGAGCAAATAAATTCGGGAAAGACATTCAGCAAATTACACATTGGAGAAAATAAAGCCTCGATATAAAATTGATGGGAACCAATTTCCTTACTTTAAATATTGCTTGCGCTTCGCCGACTATAAAACTAGCATTTGTTACATCGTTCAATTTAGCATTTTGTTTTGCATAGTTCAATGAATCGGCCGCCAGTTCAATTCCAATCGTCTTGGTGAAGTGTTGTGCTAATGAAATTGAAAACAAACCAGAGCCGCAATACGCATCCACCAAGTATTTTTCCCCACTTGTGTTGGGTATCATTTCCGAAACATAATTCATGAACGATTCTAAAATTGATGGGTTATTTTGGAAAAAAGAACCCGCATTTTGTTCAAAGTATTTATCTCCCACTTTTTCACGAACAATTGCTTTGTGATCAGTGACACAAATGCGACTTTCATTATCAATGGGTTCCGAAGACTGTAGATTATTCCGGATAAGTGATTCTCTAAGAAGAAGAGTAGCACCACGCTTAAAAGTATGGATCGATCTATTTCAAGGTTTTGACTGCTATGATTAACCAAACCGATCTGCGTATTTCAAGTTGATTTGAATTGAGAAAATCACTGACAACTGCACTCTTAGTCGTTCTTCCATCAGCTTTTCGTTCACCTTTGGTGTTGCCAAGGGGCATTCTTCAATGTCCAATACTCTCCGACGACCCTTTTCATCTAAACCTATTGCTAGGCCATCTTTCCCGCTGTTGTAATCATCTGTGGGAGCTATTGGGGGAGCTTTTTTGTTTTTCAATTGACGAGGTAGCTCAAAATGCGGCGTGAGCTTGGTCCGATATTCATACTGCTTCGGTGATGCCAGTGTAGGCTCTACAGGAGGTAAAAGAGAGGGAGCAATGCCTGGGAGAAATATTAAGGAAAACGTAAGTAATCAGCTGAATTTGACTATTTAATAGCCTTATTTACCAGAATGATATTTGAAAGCATTTTGAATCACGACTCTTTTTAGTTCAAGTTGCTTGTCATAATTGATCATTTGATACTAAGGTGAGACCTGCATCAATTTACGATCGGTTGATGAGATAGATTCAAAGCAAAAACGGTTTACTGACCTGGCATCCAGAACATTTCCCAAAGTATTTACATCTAATCAAATCATTATTTCTCCATTCGCCAGGTTTAATGACGCTAATTAAGTCACCAAGAGAGTGAGTGTCTGTATGTCTGTAGACCTTGAGCCTCACCAAATCGTTCGGCACACAAAACGGAACCACTACAGCCCAATTTCTATTTGGTGAGATTGCGATCCCATCACCTGAAGTTGCAAATAATGAGTTAGCATAAGAACATTTAAAAACAATGTTGTGTTGGTGATAGGCCGATAGTATTTATCGACACTGAAAAATTGACTGATCAGAAATATTTCAACAGACCAAAACTACTCAAGCTTGAGATTTCGACTTCAATCTCAGTTCCTTCATCAAAAGACTCCCAGCCGCTTTCCTTCCAACCATTTTGAGCCTTCAAAACCTTTTCAAACATTTCTTCACCGATTATTTCTTGTATGTTTGATTCCAACGTTTGTTCAGCTGGGCTTTGGCTCAATTTTTTTTTCTGTTTCTTTTGCCTTTTCGATTTTGAATTTGCCTTAGGAACTTTGGAAGTTTCCATTGGATCATTTTTCAATGGATTGCTATCCTGACTAGTCTTTGCGCTTGTTTCTACTGGATTGAGCTCAGCCTGAGCATCAAGACGCTGCCGCTTGGGTGGACCGGAGCTTGAGTTCGGCGAACATGGTGGCGACCTTGCAGGGGTGGACTTTGGTTGAGTTGCCATCGTTGCAGCTTGCCGAAACCGTGAAGGGGGTACTACACTGCACAATTCTTTCAAGAAGCCTGGTTGCTTTTGTGTCTTCTGTTGTCGAAACAGTTGAAGCAGGATGTTGGAGTGTCTGCTGAGTGATTTCATTCAGGTGATCGTCTCATGCTTGTCGGAAAACTCCACATACGGGCCAGGCCGATGCAGATTGGTCGGAGGGAAAATATTTTCCAGCGCTTCCATCGATCACCCCCGCGGCAATCGACGTCGTGACTTGTGGTTTTAATTTCCAGCAGCCTTCAGCCAGCGACCCACATTGCCACCGGCCTCTTCAGATTGGCAAGGATCGGCTACTCAGAGGACCTCTCACAATTCATGAGATGTGATTGGCCCTAAGTGGTTTTTTCATCAAAAAGGCAGCTCACTTTTTTCCTCTGGTTTTGTTTTTTTTAACCTTTGACTAGTCATACACTTTTGGTTGGCGCAAACAATAAATTTTCGGGCCTCAAACATTCCGCTGGTAGTGGATTGATTCTCTCCAAGTTATCAACAAACTGAAATGTGATCCCACATTCAATAATGGGGCATGCCTTATGAGTTTATGTTTCAAGGATTTTGCCATTGTCATTTAGCTTAAAGTCTATATTTTGTTGGGCGCACAAAACTTGATTAGGGCGTTGTCTATCAGTATTTAGCCAATTTCAATTATTGGCAGCTTGTGATCGGTTTGAAATAAAACATCAGTTACAAATCTACTAAATGTCGACCCATTTGTACCCACGACCCCGCTCGCTTTTGCAGCGACCATCGCGTCAAGCATGGGAATTAATAATTTCCCCAACGGAGTTCCATCTTTGGGATTCTTTAGTTTTTTCAATTTGGCTAGGTTGAAGTCCTTGAGTAAATACGAGCAGGGAAAAGCTTTAAAGAGAGTAGCTAGCGTTGGCTCAGCCTCTGGTATCGGAGCATCGGTAGCGATGAACAACGGTCTGTTGAACGCAGCCAGGGCAGGATTAGCATGTAAGAGGCGGCGACATCGTGGCAAATGTGTATCAACTTGATGACCTTCTTGAGTACTCTGAGTCGCCATTCTCAGTCTGGAAAGGGGTACTTTTAAGTGTTCTTCCACCAAACGATTGATTACCACAGTCACTCTATCTTTGGCCTCAGCTCTAAAAATATTGTCGCCTATTCTGATATGAACTGCAAGAAAGTTATCTTGGCCTCCCAACTGGTTGGAAATTTCCGTTGCTAAACCAGCTAACACCGGGTTATTGAACACCATCGCACGACGAAAATTAGCACGTACTTGGCGAGCCTCAGGATCTTTGACAATCTTGAGGCGGCCACTTCCAAACAAAGAGCCTAATTCGATCAATTTAGCATTACAAGCTCCGAGTCGTTGGTGGACATCAATAGATTTGTTAAACTTTCCCAAACGATTCATTGGATGTGGATCTTTCCCATTGAGCACGAAGCGATAGTGGTACGGGCTTGTATCTTCCAGGCGATAGATTTCTTGCTTGGGATTGCGAATGTCCAGTTTTTTGTACAACCAATCTTTTTCAAACGAATCACGCTCAAACACCTTGACATTTTTCTTTACTTCGCTCATGTTAATTATGTGTTTCCAAGCGAGCCAAGTGGCTTGTGTTCTTCCCGTGCACTCGCGAGAGGCAATTGTTTCTGATTGACAATGCTCCAACCCGAGCAAACTAACGGCCTGTAGTCGCTGAGAGAGCTTGTCGAACCTGATCCATGGAACGGCTATTCCAAGCAAACAGCTGGGCATGAGCAAGGTTCTATTCAATACTTTTGCTAGGCTTAATGCATTTTCAAGCGCTATTCGCTGGTTATGAAAGCCGGAATGAGGAAGATAACTCAAATAACGGCCCGCCCCGTTGGACGCCTCGTATTCCTCTTCTTGAGTTTGTAAACGAAGCGTGGAAGAGTAGGACTTTGATTGATAGCGGTGCCAGAAATTCATATAGCAGAGTGACGAAAAGAACATAAAGGAGAAAGCTGTCAGCAACTGCTTTCCATATCGTCTTGAGAGTGAACGTTTTTGAAAGCTTGAGTTCCTTTTTGGAGAAGCCAGTTTGTCTTTCGGATAGATTGCGCTCATGGTTAAATTTAGGTCGTTTGCTCTTCTTTTCAAAAAAACACAGTGAAAAATAATATCATCTAACGCAGGAATTTCAACGGTGGATGTCTGTGACTTGACAAAAGCTCCTGCAAAATTTTACGCAATCATGCGCATGACGAACAGTGAAAGGATTGCATTCTTCGATAATTCCAACAAAGCCTAGACCAGGGCTGAGGCCAATGATTTGAAATTTAATAAAAATCCTCATCCAGCTTTTGATTCAAGACCAACCAATAATGGTGGTCCAGAGCTCGGGACTTACCGCAAAGGTTTGTCTGCCATGCAGAAATCGTAGACGCCCGTTATATTGACAAGCAGAAGCTTATAAGGGTTGCAACACAACCCAAGACTCGACATGTTTCCTTAACATACCTGTCCAATAGAGCACCTGCTAAACGAGTACCCTCAAAGCTTGCCCATTCATTCTCTGGCGAGGTGAGTGGCCCAATAAGTCTTCATTTTCAATTTACGGTCTTATTTCTTATTTCGAAATTGGTTGACTCTGGTATGGCCATACGTTTGGAGAATCTTTCACCTCAGTCGCAGAGAACCCCACTATCACCTTGCCCCACCAGCAATTCTACGTCATTGGCGGTAGGTGCTGAGATCTCAAAGTCTGGGAAGATGAGCACTTACAGATATTAATAAGAATACACCGCACAGCTCTAAATTGTCTATAAATGATACATATGAACACTTATTTTTATGAATAAATCCTTTTTCAAGAGAGTTAATGTAGTTTTTGTTGAAAACTGTGCAAAATGCTGATTAAAAAATATTCATGTGTCAGGGTGAGTCTATATAGTAGCCGTAAATTGTAAATAAAACCTATTATTGTGACTGTGACACAGTGAAATTTGATACTTTGAAATAAAAAGGTCCTACTTTTACATGGTAACAGTGGTAATGAGTCTACTGAGGACCTTGGTTGCACTAAACAAATATCTTTGACTGTAAAGATTAGTACAATATTTAAGTTTTAATTATATCTGTTTGATTCTAAGGGCATTACTGATGGATAACAGTTTTGCTATGTAAGAATACTAATAAGAGGATAAGATAGATCTTTTTCCAGTGGGGAAAGGCCTTCTTTGATCTCTTCAAGGGACTGTGAAGGGCTAGTAAGCTCTTCAAATGTCTGCAGAGTGAAGGGTCTGATGTCAATATAGTCAGAATTGTGGTTTTGGGACCACAAATGATCATTCTGGATCAATACAGGATGAAAAACTGTTTCACAGGCCACATCAACACTGGTATGATGTCTTCAGGGTGTTTGAATAACTAATATTAGTCATCCTGGAAAGGTTTAAGCTTTAAACTATCATTACTTTAAGTATAAGACTGTCACAGGGGCCCTTGGGGAAAACAAGAGTGGCCTGGCACTCCAGAATCAAGAACTCACTTTGAGGGCTCCAAAAGGATAAAAAAATAACTGAAGATTATATTTCCTTAAGAAAGATTAAGAGAAGTACAAATATTCCAAAAGTCAAGAAAAAAGAAGGCAGAGGCCAAAGATAATAAAGAGAAGCCAAAAGCCAAAGAGCCAACCAGATGTATCCT
Organism: Austropuccinia psidii; assembly: GCA_023105745.1. Lineage (NCBI taxonomy): Eukaryota > Fungi > Basidiomycota > Pucciniomycetes > Pucciniales > Sphaerophragmiaceae > Austropuccinia > Austropuccinia psidii. The sequence continues at coordinate 1,961,015 of JALGQZ010000009.1, read as the reverse complement.
CAATCCACTTTTTCAACCTGCCAGAAAGAACAATGGAATTAACAAAGTATATGGCCACTAATATCGACTGACAGGCAAAGAATGAGGTGCAAATGACTGACTCGTGAATAACAGTATTTACTTCCAAGAATGAAAAGAAAATAATAATAATAATAATGATAATGATAAATGCAATAATTTAATTAACTGGGGAAAAAGTCCCCAGGGGTGAAAAGATGGCCAGTATATGTGAAAAGTTAAAAGACTGGTCCTGGAGGGTTGATCACCCAACTGTATTGACTGTTTTGGGTAGATACAGATCTGGCCATCTCAAGAACTGAACTTGTGTATTGAATTCTCACAGTGAAAAATGAATTGACCAAAAAGGGTCAATGCCATACAGGCAGCCTGAATACAGCCTGTAGGGACTAATTAAGTTGTCCAAGGAGTGCTGGAGCTCTTGATGCCTTGAAAACTGATTTGAGAGATAACCTCTTGAAATTTCCCTTGGGGGATTATTGTTCAATTGTAATGACCAATACCTGAAGGACCAGTTGATTGATGTCCTCAAATGGTCTTCTGGATACCACCATAGATTGCAAGCTTGAGTCAATGGAACCTTCCTTCAAAATGGATTAATGGACTGGTGACTTGATTCAAGATCAAAAAATGAAGCCTTGGAAGTGTCACCATTGAATTGCTGAGGAAAAATGGTGCATAATGGTATATAATACCCTATATGCCGATTCTTTGTCCATGGCTGGGGAAGAGTTTCCCTTGTCTTGAGGGAAAACCCTTCTGAAGGTGGCTGGTGGCCTCTGGTAACCACAAGAGGCCATTAATTGACTATAAAGGATGCATGGTCAAATAAGGCCAAAGGTATGGCCCCTTGGCCCCTTTTGGCCTCATTGGATTTAGGCCAAAAGGGGCCTGAAGGGACCCATAGTCCACAGGAGCCATAGGGGGCCTAAATGGCCCAAAAAGGCCAAAACCCCCTAATCAAAGGGGGTGTTACAGAGGTACTGGATGTGGTTGAAGGGGCCATAGGCCTCTGGAAGGTTTAGAATAACCCCCAGGCCCAATTCCAGTGGGATGGCCTGGGGGAATGGATTATCAAAATGGCCTGAAAGGCCATTTGATGCTGGATATGGCCCAAACACCACTTCACACCACCAGGGGCTAATTGGCCAGAATTTGACAATATGGCCAATTGGCCATAAATTAGTTCAGGCAAGAATTGCTGTAAACCACCTGTTGGGGGGCCTCTCCCATGGTTGTAACAAAGACCAGTACAGGTTTGGCACATACCAGTATTGGTCAAAAACCTTCCAACCAATATGACTCATTCAGTTTTTAAGATATTAAGAATCCAAGAGCTTGATGAGTTCTTCAATTTTGGTATGCTTTATGTTCACCCTTCTCAAAAATTTCAAAAGTTAGAAAGGTTTGTAGTTTTTTGATATATTTTTGTACATTGATATATGGCTTCATCAACTTCCAAGCCAAATATCTATGTCAATTTAAAAGTAATCAGAACTTGAATTATATGGAATATGAAGGCTTGATGAGCTCTACAACTTGATATCCTTTACTGTACAGCTGTATGAATATATGCCAAAGATACAGGGTTTTTTTACATTTTTGTTTTGAGACACCTGTATTTCGTTTATTAAACCTTTGAACCAAGATCTCTCTTCCAGGTTTGGAGTTACAGGGGTAAGGGGCACTTCAAATTCAAGCTCTCACTTATATCTTCAATTTGGTTGTACCTTTGTACAGCTCTGTACAAGCCATCTTGGACTTTTGAGGGCTTCTTAGTGAAAAAGGAGGTATATTGGTTTCTCCTGAAGTAGCAATGCTACAGAGGAATTGATGGTAACATTGGATATATTTCCTTGAGAGCTTCAGGGAAAATACCAATTTGGTGGGGTTTGCATTAAATATGCATAAGCAGGATGGGAGCTGAAAATAAGGGTTTTTGCTTATTGGGTCTTATCTTTGTCGTTTCTTAACCTGTTTGTTAAAGATAGGTATATTTATATTTGGGGAGTTTCCCTCTTCATATCATACCTGTATTGGATATATTTCTCCAATACACTTCATACCATTACTTACGGTATTTTGAATGTCATGCTTGTGCTCTGCTTAGAGTCACAGGCTGACATACCTTCCCTCAAAAGAAGGCTCATCATTGATGAAACTCTTCTGTCCTCCTGGAGGCTCTGAATCTCCTGATGTGAATTTTTCCATTTGGGATGTCTTTCTCAGATTGCCAATTATCTTTATCTGCTTGTTGATTCTTCAATCTTACCAGGTATTGTCTTTTGTCTTTCCCATTGATTCTTATTTTCCTGAATTTTATGATTTTCTTTACTAGTCCAGGTGAATAATCATCTTCTACCAGGCATTCATGGGTTGTAATATTTTCCAGTTAGGAAATTTCTTATCATATGTCTGATGATATGGTTTTACTAGGAAGACTGCAAAGACTGGGTGTTTCCTGGAGAACTCCTCAGTTAGTCTGACTTCTACTGCATTGTTGGGGTGACTCTATGATATAGCTTTACAATTATAATAAAATGCTATAACTCTGAGTGTGATACGAAAATAATGATAAGATGGTTTTCAAGGGATATACTAAAGATTTTAGTGATGGTGAGTGCTACTGATATCCCTGGGTACAGTGTTTACCTGTTGGTTTAAAATAATAAGCTCTAAAATAATCAAAATTATAATTATACCTGTTTAATTCTAAGGGTACTACTTCCTCAATAAGCTATACCACATAAGAATACTAAGAAAGGATGATGGGCCACCATTTTGGTGAGGAATTCTGGGCTGGTGGAGGTTTCTTACCTCTACAAACAACCACAGAGTGAAGGTTTTCACTAATTTGGGTAGTTTTTTGATTCTATACATGCAATAAAGACGGTTATTGGGTGGAAATGAAGTTCAAGTTGGCAATCTTACTCTATACAGGGTGAAAGTCTTTACCAATGGAGTTTACAGGTGTGCTCTGGTGCTTCCAAACCATCAGAGGATTTAAAGAAAATTACTGTATGACTCTTATCTGTCAGGTCATGAGAAATTAAGTAATAAACAGAACTTAATTCAATGGATTAGCTGTTGATTCAGTTTTATGAACAGTTGTCCCACAGTAAGATCCCATACTGGCTAGTGCGGGATTACAATCTTAAAACCTGAATATCATTTGTAGTTCTGAAGATAGAGTGCTCAAGCATAGCTCATTGTGTAGCCCTTGATGAGCTTGAAACAATTTATACTCATTTGGTATAGCTATAATTAGATATGAAAAAGCTATACCAATTCTAAATTCCATTATCAATTTGTGGATTTGTTATGAATCCTATATTGAGCTTGTTTTCCCCAAAACCTTTTTTCTAGATGAGCTATGAGGAAATGGATAGCACCATCAGTAATCCTTGCTTTTGTTCTTGCAAAAAAAACCACTACAGGTATCTCACACTAAACCTGCAGAAGTCATATGAGGGGTAAATATTTTGTTCACCCTTTTTTGGCTTATTTTTAGCCATAGCTTCTGTAGTATTGATGCTAGCTCAATTTGTCTGGTACCATTAGATAGATCTTATCAAGAGCTTCACTCCAGCCACCTATTTTATGGGATTCTTCCTCTTCCTCTGGATTTTATATGAGAGGTGGAAATCAAGGTTTATGATCAGTTCTTGCTTTGAGCTGGAATAACTCTGTTATTCCTTATCCTATGGTTATGGGAGTTGTATATACATAAAGAGGTGAATTTATTCTTTCTTTTGATTCCGTTTATTAAATATTTTGTCACAGGCCAGTCTTTAGTGGAATTTTGCTCTACCATTGATTTATGATATTTTGGCTGTTATGCTTGTGCTCTGGTTTTGAGTCACAGGATGACATACCCTCCCTCTAAAAAAAGGCTCATAATTGATACAAATTTCCTGCCCCCTGTGAGGTACTGTGTCTAGTGTGATCTATGTGACCTTGCGCCAACAGCTTTCTTCTGGACATACTCTCCCTATCAGGTGGTTCATTTTATAATCAATCCAAATGCTTGTTCATTAGTTTACTTCTTGTTGAGTGGACTGGTCCAATTTCCAATGTATCATGGTCCTCAAATTCCACTAAATATTTCTCAATGGGGTTTTATTAACTGTATGAATCATCTAAACAGCCATTCCACACACTATTAGAGTCAGATTCAGAACATTCTTGGTCTGTTCTTGTTTCTTCTTCTCTTGGGAATATCTCTCCCCTGTCTTTGAGAAACCTTTCTACATAGTGATTTGGTGATCCACAGTTGTGACAGGCTTTTGTCATTTCAACTGCTGAATAATGAGATTCTTTGTCTTTCAGGGTTGGATTCTACCTGTTATCACAAGTACTATGTCTATTGTATCTACCAATAGATGTTCTAATCCTTACTTCCTTCAAGGTATTTTGATATTTCATCTGAGGTGGATTCTCTCAGGCATCTGCATTCCAATGCATTCTCTAAGTCTCCTGGTAGTTTGTTCAGCAGTTTTTGATTACTCATTTCTGTTTTTATGTGAGGTTCAATGGCTATTAGTCTTTTTGACTGTTTCAGAAACCAATCATATGGATCATTTTCCACTGTGTATCTATCATTTTCTGCCATATACAGGCATCATTACTGCACTGTTGGATTATTTTGTTCTTCCACCATGGATTTCTTTCATTTAAGTATACCATATACTATCATGGCTTCTGAATTCTGTATTCTTTCTAGCTGTTATTGAGTAGTCTGGTATACTTGGTAAGTCAATGAAGAGTCCATCAATATAATCAATAAGCTCTCTGTGATCATATTCTCATAAACCAGAAAATCTTGGCCAGCTTGTAGTTTCTGGAAGTTGTTTAAAGGATTTCTTCTCTTAGTATGTCATATCATCTCCATCTTGGTATTGTGCTGGGTATCTGGGCTTACTCTCCATCAGGGCATCTGGTTTGATGTCCTCATGGAGGTGTGGATTGTTGCCAAAAACAAGGCCTTGTCTTTTTGCCTTTATGCTTTGGTAGAAATTGAACAATTTTTTCATGTCTCAATGCAGGTATTCCTCATACCTATTGCAGTGATATTGATCTTACAATGCCTGATTTAGTCTTTTGTTGGCCTCTTCTTTGGCTTTACTCAATTTAGTATAGTTTTATTGAATAGTGTGAACTGTTTTGGTTTGTAAGGTGCTAACCTCCTGTAACCTTGAAATTTCTTCATGGAGAATTTCAAACTTCTCTTGAGTTTTTTGTCAAAATTTCACCATTTGCCTCCATAGTGCACTACGGCTGTGGTATACCTATACCAGTTTTTGCTTAATGGACAAATAAAAAAAGAGAAATAAATATCATAATTAGAATAATCTGATTGTGTAAACTTAAATTTTCATATTCTATAGATATAATAGTAATAACAAAACAAAAAAGTCAGTATTCTACTTGTTTAATGAATATTCACCTTTAAGAATTCTCAAATTTGAGATCAAACCTTGTATTTTAATTGTTGATTCTGATTTTTTGTGGAATTTAAATAAAAAACAATATAAACTGTGAGAGTTGTATTTTTTTGGTGTTATCTAGGAGTTTATTTTTTTAAATAGTAATTGATGAGCTGTGGGTAGTTTAATTGAAAATCTTTTGTGGAAACCTTATTCAGCTTCTCTTATTAAGAGGGAGATTGAGATGGGCTCTATTTGAATTAAAAAATATTATTATCTTTTTTAGTTAGTGAATGTATATTTATTATATATATATTTTATATTTACTTTATATTTATTTTACATTTATTTTATATCTATTTTATATTTATTTTATATTTATTTCATATTTATTTTATATTTATTTTATATTTATTTTATATTTATTTTATATTTACTTTAAATTTATTTGATATTTATTTTATATTTATTTGAAATTTATTTTATATTTATTTTATATTCATTTTATATTCATCTTATATTTATTTTACATTTTTATTTATTTATTTTATATTTACTTTATGTTTATTTTATTTTACCTTTTGTTATAGAATAGTAGTAGTTTGGATTATTGTGGGTATTCTATTGAGATGAGGAAAGTGGAAGGGCATTGCTTTGAATTTTAAGGATGTTAATTATTGATTTGAATGATAGTGTTTATTATTAAAAAAATATAATTAATGAAGTATAGTGTAAAGGGTGACAAGAGGGATTAGTGGAGTGAATGTATAGAACCTTATCTTGTTGGTAGTAAATTAGCTATGGGTTTATAAGATTCTTAGTAATCCAAGGGAAGTTTAAAAGGAGCTAGTATTCATATGCATATGCATGAAACAGTTCTTAAAAACCCTAAAACCTAATCCTATTCCCCCTAAATGATAGAAATAGTTGAACTTTTTTCCTCTGCAGACTTTTTCCCATCTTGAAATTGTAACTTCTACTTATTTTTCCAAATCCCTTATCTAAGAGGTTAAATTAGAAATTTGTTTGATAAGTTAATCTTAGTGATTGAGGTTTGTTGTTGACATAGATCAAGAGAACCAATAGTTTGAAAAGATTTTAATTCATCCCTCACTAGCAGGAAGACTAGTAATGATAATAATTAGGATCTCAATACTTGAAGCTCAAGAGTAAGGCATATATGGAGTTTAGTGATCAAACCTTGAAATTAATTTTAGATAGTTTTAAAAGAACTATCAGTTTAAAGTAATTTTCTCAGATTCTAAAATAAAACCTGAATTTTTCAAAGTAATTTTACTACTTTTAAGCAAAAGTAGAACCCCTTAAATCAATTCAATTTCATCAAGATACATATAAAACTAAAATAAAACCCATCAACAACCTCAACTAAATTATTCAACATAATCAAAATCATTTTCACATCCCTATTCACATTAATCACCTATCCATTCAGAAGCTATAAGAAACAATTTTCATATTATATTGGAAATACATCTCTTTCAGTCATCAAATATCACCAAATTAATAACTTTACATTGAATCCATACCACTCCTATTATACCATCAATATTCAAAACCAACAGCTTAACACTATATAGATAAAAGAGTTTGTTGAAATAATAAGCTATAAATTTTTTTTTGATAACCTCACAAAAAATCCTACATATCATACCATAGTAGTGGAATTTTTGAGGTTATAAATCTCAGTCAACACCCAGTCAAACTAACTTATTTTACCTGAATATATTTCAAGTTATTTTTCCTTAATAATAAGTGAGTGTATTGACATTAATGTACCTGGATAGTTATTAATATTATTCTTGAGTGGATATTTTTTTTCTATCATCCCTGTTTTTATTAATATACCACTATCAGTGTTATCAAGTGTTATATTTCTTATCTCTCATATTTTATCTGTCTGTACTATCCCACACTAAAAATATATATATATAATAAAATAAGAATAATACATATATAAGAGTTCTGTTTGGATTATTGAATAGTAAGAAGTATGTTCTTCCTTGTTTTTTCTTCTTCTTTTTATTTAATTTATTATATCTTGTAAAATTATTTTGGTGTAATCCAACCAGATTTTCTGGAAGCTTTAAAAAGTATTTCTTTTCTAAGGTTTTAACCAACTATTTTTTCAAGTAGAGCAAAGTCTGATTAGAGATTTTTGAGTACAATATTTTCTGATAAAGCCACTATCAATAATGAAATTGATTTGGTGAACTCAGTAAAGATAAGCTAGCATATTAGGAAGGGCAGTCTAGATTATTCTAGCACACAAGCAGGGAAAGGTTTACAAGTCTAAAACAGAAATTAAAAACTGTTTACTTGTAATTCCCCCTTCCAGGTACTGCTTCATTTATCCCACATGCAGAGGAGTTCCCACATCTGGTGTCCCAACAGTGGTTTGCAGATAGGAATATAATCAGAATACTTTCAGCTTGATATTAAAAAAATCAATAAAATAAATATATTTTTGAAAACTGGAATAAAATAATCTTACATATAAGAAGGAACCATCATCATCTCCCCATTCAGGATCAAAATCCTCATCTGAATCATATTATTCCTATTACCCATTAAAACAATTTACACCACCAGGACAAGAACTACAAGTCAACTCTAGCTTACTGGTTTCCACCCTAAAAACAAAGAAGAAGGAAGAGGAAAGGTTGAAAGAATTCTTTTTCAGCCTTATTAAAGACTTCAAAGGTATAAATCAGAAAGGAGGGAAATTTGAAGGAAGGTCCTACACAGTAGAAAAAATGAACAGTCAACATCAAAATTAACACCATTGCCTGAAGATACTGTTAAAGAGCAGTATGAGGAAGAGAGTGAAGAAGAAGATCAATCTGAACATGTAAGAAATATCTTAAGTCAATTGCAGATTCACCTGAAATGATCCAAGAAGAAGAAAGGTAAAAGAAGAGAATCAAAATTAAAAACACCAGGAGCTAGTCCTATTGAACCTAATTTACCCAGACATGTTAGACCAGAAGACTCACCAATTTCACAACACCTGGACCTAGAGAAACCTCCACTCCAGAAACAACGCCAACATCATCAAATTTTCCAAAAAAGTTTTTGTTTCAACACTAACACATCCAACTCCATTACATAAGGAAATTCCAAGACAAGAAAGATATGTAGTAAAAATAAAAGCAAAAAATTATAATCTTAATTTCAATGGAGAAGAAGTTGAAATGTTTATCAAAAATATTGAAAGGATAGCTCAAATAGAAGGTGCAACAGAAGAATATCTGGCAATGCAAATGGCCTTCTGGACAGCAGATTCCAAAATTAGTAATGCAATAGAAGCTATGCCTGGCTATGAAGGAGGAAACTTGACACAGCTCAAGAAAGATCACATTACTAAGTGGAGAAGAGTTGAACCTGAGAGAAGATACATAAAGGGTTCCCTTCTAAAATTATTCAATGATACCCAAGATAATGGAGGAATTAGTACTCTTTCACACTATAAAACATTTATTGGAGAATATGAAACCATTATAACTTACCTTCTAAGATAGAAATATATTCCCCAGGATAATATGTACCATGAATATATTTTTGATTGTCTTTCTTCTGATGTCAAAGGAGCTATTAGCAAAGAGATTATTAAAGAGAATGTATTGGTTAGAGCAGAAGATGGATGATATCCTATACCACCTATGAGGATATTGAAAAAGTATATTGAGCAAGAATTGAAAGCTAGAATCTTAGTAACAAAAAGACTTTATTCCCCACATAGGAAAGAAAGAGGTGACTATAGAGTGAAAGCAAGGAAATTACAGTTCAAAGAAGAGTCATTTCCAGGAATGCAAGATGCACTGAAGAAGATGAGAGAGCTTACAAAATCCCTCAAAGAACAGCAGGAACAATCTAAAAAAGAAATATATAAGGAAAAGGATGATATCAAACAGTTCATGGATCAGCTTAGTGAGCTAACAAGTCTTGCTACACCTCAGAAAAGAAACCCAATTCACTTTCAGACATCACATCAGGAATTGAATTCAAAAGCTAATAAAATTACAGCTTCATGAAGTCATTTACCTTATATTGCAGCACAACAAGGACCTAGACCACAGTATAAGTGTACCTATTGTCTAAAGGATGGAAATACTTTTAGCAGGTGTAATAATTTAACAGAAGATATTGGAAAACATATTGTACTTACAAAGGAAGCTCTTTCTATCTTCCTAATTTTCAAAGAGTTCCAATTGAAGGAGAAAAGATACCAAGGGATCTAGTAAGACAGTTTGCAGCTGAACAAGAGGTTTTCACAAAGAATTTTCTAGAAGAGAAAGATAAAAAAGTAACAAAAGCTTAAGAACAGAAGAAAGAAGAAAAGTTAACAGCTGTAGTCTCCATGGAAGGTTGGGGTGAATGGCAACCACCATGCATTTCTACTGGGATAGAGCCCTTAAATATTAATTTTGGATTAAGACAGACTAAGCAAAGAATGGAAAGGGAAGAAAGAAAGAAATAAATCACAATCTCAAAGTATTCCTGAAAAGTTACCAGTACAATCTAAAAAGGTAATAAAAAAGAAAGTTAGTTTTCCAGGTGGATATATTGAAGAAAAAGATACAGAGGAAGGTTAAAGAGTTCTTATACCTTAAAAATACAAGGAGCCTAAGGAGAAAAATATTATTAAAGAACCAGAACCTAAGCAAGTCAAACAGCCAATTATTGAGGTGATTAAAGAAAAAAACACCTGTGAAGGAACAAGAACCAGAAAGGTTTTTCCAAAGCCAACCCACAAAGATTCAACACCTAGAAAATAAGTAATAAATGAAGAAGATTGAGATTAAATAATTGAGAAGGTTATGAAGAAAGTATAAGATCAAAATATTCATCTTGCTTTGTAAGAAATCTTGAACATTTTACCCAGCTTTACAGACCAACTCAAGTTCTTATCTTAAACATAAGAGAAGTATTTAATTTCATTGAAGTCAATTAACAACCAAGAACAATTAGTATCTCCAGAAGAAGTGATTATTGATGAAAAAATGCACTATGCTTGTCCACTAGGTATGATGGATGTAGCAATTGGTCAAGAAGGCTATAAACTGAAAGCATTGGTTGATACTGGTTCTGAGTTGAATATTATCCCAGAGATTGAGTCTATTAAAGAAAAATTAACTATGAGAGCCTTGAATATGCGCCTAAAAGGTATTGGAGGTCATCGTACAGCAAATGTGGGACTTTCTGCAAACACTTTGTTAATTCTACCATCTGGTATGGAGAGAAAGACTCACTTTTTTGTTGCCAGAGGTGAAGTTTATACTGTAATTGGTAAGTCACTTTTAGATGATAATGGAATTAGACTTGAGCATTCTAAAGATCAAGGAGAAATACTAAGTTTTAGAGAATCAGATGACAAAAGACTTTTAATTCCAATTTGCTCACCTGAAGCAAAAGGATGGCCTTCAGTACCACCAAAAGGGATGGAATTATGTAATATGGTGAGATTTTCAGACTGGAAGGATGCATATGAGGAGAATTCTAATATAAAACCCCCAAAAATATCAAATTTTCTCACTTAAAATGGAAGAAAAAAATGTTAATTTCTATATTCAAGAAGAACTAGATAATGAGAATCAGAGTAATATTCCAATTCAAGGTCAGAATCTATCAATTGAGTCAAAACCACCTATTAAACTAAAAACCCTTTTCAACAAATTGAAGTTTTCAGAACCAATCAAAGTCAACCAAGAGCAAAAATATCTAGAGCCTAAAGTGGTAAAAAATGATAAAGAATATCATAAATTCAAGAGAATGTTAGCAAAGTCAGTTGAGAAAATAAGGTTATTAACTTTGATTTCCAATGTAAAGGTGCTACACCAACCATATTAGAAGATAATGTTATACCTTTGAATATGGATGAAATTCCACATGTTTTAACCAAATTGCAATCAACCCTTTATCAATCAAATGAGCTGAAGGAAAATGAGGCTTGTTACCGAAAGCAAAAAATATCACCTGAACCCAAACCAAAATTGAACATAAGATATTTTAAAATGGAAGAAAAATTCACTGGAAGTGATAAAGGTGAGTCTTCTGAACAAGAAAATGAATTTTATGATAGCTTGAATCCCATTTTCCCTAGTTTTCACCAGTATATGTCAGAGTAGGTTGGGAGGAATATCCTGTTATGGCAATAATGAATCCAAATTTAGGAATAAATATTATACCAATAAAAATGGCTTTACACATTGGGATAAGTCCTAATAAAAGGAAATCAAAAGGAAAGTTAGAAAATAAAATAACTAAAAGCTATATGAACAGAGTTCAAACAGTACTAACTACAGATGAAATAATATATATGTTATTCATGATTGAGGGGAATGAAAATCATTTAAGCTTAGGAAAAGAATTTTGTGATTATTTTTCCTTGATTCAGAAACTTAATAAGCTATGTGAAAATGAAGAGAAGGATGAAGATTATCAGTTAAATGTAAATAGCTCCAAGCTAATAGAAACAGATGGTGAAAAATTATTGATAAAAGAAGAAAGAAAAGATAATTTAATTAAGGACTTACCTGAAAATATTGGAGAATCCTGGACCAATATAGAGAACTTGCCTGAAGAGAATGGTGGAGATAATCAGAATCAGCTCACAGAAGAGGAAAAAGAAATAATAGAATTATTTAATGGTTTTTTCAATTTTGAAGCTCAAAACTCAGAAGCAAAAAGTTTAGCCCAAAACATGGAGTTGAATAATCCTGATTACTTTAATAAAAAATAAATTTACCCTGAAGAAATCCCAAATACTCAATCTCAATCTCAGAATGATACTACAAATAAGCCAATACCCATTCTTGAAGAAAAGAAAATTACTAGAAATATAAGGGTCAAGAAATGTACTAAAAATTGTCAAAATAATAGCTTTATATCCATAAATGAGATCAGTGTTAGCTTGAACTTAGATTTTAGTCATAAAAGAAGCAAACCATATTTATTTAAAAAGATTCAATTAAAGCTAGAAAAGGAGTTAAATAAGTTTTTTAACAGTAAAATGGAAAGTAAAATGTTTTGTAGATTTAAAAGAAGAAATAAATACAATAGAGGATCCAAATACAAACTTGGAACAAGGAAATCATGTTGAAACTTTTATCTTATAAATTGATGAACTGATTATTTCTTTATTTCTTATTTTTATTGTTTTTTCTACTTCATGTTAATTAATTTATTTGATTTATTTATTCTATGTTGTTTTATTTTAATTATTTTTTTCTTTTGAACTTTATGTTATAGTATAAATCTTTAACTTCAATTTCTTATTTATTTTATTTTATTTTACTTTATTTTTTTTCGCTCTTATCTTATTAATGAGGGGCAGACTTAAAGCCTGTATATTAGAAAAAACTAAATAATAATTTTTATTATTATTTAAGTTTCATTCCAGTTCAATAACATAGCCTGAAAAAAAAAGAATTATAAAGATAAATAAAAAAATAAAAAGCTATTCATTTAGTAAGCAAAATTAATATTTTCTTTATTCTTGGCTTGTGTCAATATTTTTCCTTGATGATATAAATAAAAAAAGTAAAAAATTGAAAAGAGAGTCCATTAGAAACAATTTAATTGAATTAAATGGTATATTAAAGCAAAAAGAAAAGAAATATGCATACATAACCACTCAATGAAAATATAAGGGTGGCGCTTTTTGTTGCTTGACCAAACGTACAGCAACAGAAGATCAAACAAAATGCTGTAGCAGCACCATGCTACTCAGCAAGGTAGGTGATTAAGTCTTTTCTTGTATCATGATGAACTAAAATGTAAAAAAGAGGGTGTGGCGATGGTCGTTGTGTTTCTTTTTTGGCGTTGTAGTGCAACGAACATTAAAGAAAAAAGAAATTAAATTAGATTTTTTTATTATTCATTTTTTTTAAAAAAATAATTTAAAATTGAAAAAAAAATATAAACTTACAAAAAAAAGTAATAATAAAAAATAATAGAATTTTAATAATAACCAAAATGTAGCATGCGAAGCAGAAAAGCAGAATTAGCTACAGCAATGCAGCCATTATAAATGACAGTTTTTTTATATGAAATATTCAAATAATTCTTTTTAAAAAAGAAGGAAAGAAATAAACTTACATATAAAATAACAATAATAAAATAAAATATAATTATCAAAACAAAACGAACGATTATAAAAAAGAAAGAATGCGGCCACAATTCAGAAATGCTTGACAAATTTCGCCTTTGGTATTTTAGTCTGATCACATAGAAAAAAAAACATCAAGAATCAGTTTTTTCATTATTAAATATTTGAATAATTTCTTTCTTTTTTTTTTTTTAAAAAAAAGAGTAAACTTACAATAAAGTTAAAAAAAAGTAAATAAATAAATATATTTGAGCAAAAAGGGCTGTGCGCGATGCAGAAAAGAAACAGTAGCTGCAGTAGCGCAGCAATGCTGAGCTTGTTTTTTTATTCTATTTTTATTTTTATTTTATTTTTTGTACTATGATAAATGTATTTTTTTCAATTGATTAGTTTTTTTTATTATTGTTTCTTTATTGAGAATGAATAATAGTGATAATAAAACATAAATTAAAAAAAATTATTTAGACACACAGATGATATTACATGTAGTGGTAAATAAAGGGACATACTGTAATCATAACATAGAAATTATCAGTCCTTACTTATAAAATAGATGTAAAATAATAATGAAATTATAAGATCAAAGTTAAAAGACAGATATGATCAAAATGGGAATATGAAAGACAATAAATATAAATAAATAACATAATAAGAAAAAAAATGTATAATGAAAATAAATGATAATAATACTATTATTATTAACCAAATATTAGCTGAAGTACAACAGGGGGTGATTGGATTATAGAGGAATTTATTACTTGATTTCCTCTGATAATTGTATCTATTTTCTTTTATTGGCTTATACTTATTTATTTATTTATTTATTTTCAAAAGAGGAAAGAAGGGTAGTAGATATAAATAAAATGTACATAAAAAAATGTTTCATTGGAATTCTTCCTTCTCTTCTATAATATGAAGAATTAAGTATGAATTTCATTTTTGTTTTGTTCATTAAATTTTAATTTTGCTTTGGAAATAATAAATGAAAAAAGGAGGGGATAAGGTTTTCAATCATTATCTTAAATTATGGTGCGTTTTTGGGACTAAAGAAGAGGTCCTGAGTATGACCTTAAACTGCATGATCCATAATGTTTTATCATTATTCTAGTCTCAAGACTAAATCCAAGGTTGTGAGTATGACCTTAAACTGCCTCATCAATATATTCTATCTTAGTTGTAGTCTCAGGACTAAAGCCAAGGTCCTGGAAAAGACCTTAACCTGTACCAATATTTTCTATTTATTAGTTTAAATATTTTACATGTTTATTATTTCCTTTATGGAAAGTCTTGGAAAATTATTATATTAGTGAAGAGTTATAAGTAGTTAAAAAATATCAAATGGAGAGGGAAATTGTCCCTCAAGAAGTAATAATGCTAATATTATAGATCATAAGGGGTGGTACTTATTTCTTCTCATCACTCCTTATAATGTTAAGCTTTTGGGGGAAAGTGGCCCTTTAATAAATTTCATTCTTTTGTCTTTGTTTGTGTCATTAGTTGAGAAAATTTCATTATTGAATTTCATACATTATGCACATGTTTTGAATAAAGAGTAAAACAAACTAATTATGTAGAAAGTATTTTTCTTTATTAAATGGAGACAAAACAAATCCCTCATCACCCAAAAAAAAATTAATAAAAAAATTATAAATAAAAATAAAAATTCAAGATTGATACCTGAAAGAAGACAAAGTGGAGATTCAAAATCAATATAAAGATCCAACAATGAAATGTTCCATGGGAATGCTCTTGAATATCACATGATTTTTTTATATGAGGTGTTTTCATTTTGGAAGGAGAAAAGTGAAGATGAAGGAAGAAAAGTGGTAAAGAAATGGAATTGCCCCTTAAGCTTCACTGGAAATGCTGGGGACAGCATTAAATGGAGAGGGAGATGTGGTATACCTATACCAATTTTTGCTTGATGGAAAAATTAAAGAAGGAGAAATAAATATCATAATTAAAATAACCTGATTGTGTAACATTAAGTATTCATATTCTATAAAGATAATAATAATAACAACACAAAAAAAGTCAGTATTCCTCTGATTTAATGAATATTTACATTTAAGAATTCTCAAATTTAAGATCAAACCTTGTGTTTTAATTTGTGATGCCAATTGTGTGTGGAATTTAAATAAAAAACAATATCAAATTTGAGAGTTGTTTAATTGTAGTGTTATCTAGGAGTTTTTTTTAAATAGTAATTGATGAGCTCTGGGTAGTTTAATTAAAAATCTTTTGTGGAAGCCTTATTTAGTTTCTCTTATTAAGAGGGAGATTGAGATTGGCTCTTTATGATTTAAAAAATATTATTATCATTTTTGGTTAGTGAATGTATATTTATTTAATATTTATTTCATTTGACCTTTTAATATAGAATAGTAGTAGTTTGGATTATTGTGAGTATTATATTTAGATGAGGAAAGTGGAAGGGCATTGCTTTAAATTTCAAGGATGTTAATTATTTAGTTGAATAGTATTATTTATTATTAAAAAAATATAATTAATGAAGTATAGTGTAAAGGGTGACAAGAGTGATGAGTAGAGTGAATGTATAAAACCTTATCTTGGTGGTAGAGAATTGGCTATGGGTTTATAAAATGCTTAGTAAACCAAGGTAAGTTTAAAAGGAGCTAGTGTTCATATGCATATGCATGAAACAGTTCTTGAAAATCCTAAACCCCAACCCTATTCCCCCTGAAGAATATAAATAGTCAAAATATTTTCCTCTCCAGGCTTTTTCCCATCTGGAAATTGTAACTTCTACTTATTTTTTTCAAATCCCTTATCTAAGAGGTTAAATTAGAAATTTGTTTGATAAATTAAGCTTAGTAATTGAGGTTTGTTGTTGACATAGATCAAGGGAACAGATAGTTTAAAAATATTTTAATTCATCCCTCACTAGCAGGCAGACTAGTAATGATAATAATTAGGATCTCAATACTTGAAGCTCAAGAGTAAGGCATCTATTGAGTTTAGCAATCAAACCTTAAAAGAAATTTTAGATAGTCTTAAAAAACCATCAGTTTAAAGTAATTTTCCCAGAATTTAAAATAAAACCTGAATTTTTCAAAGTAATTTTACTACTTTTAAGCTAAAGTAGAACCCCTTAAATCAATTCAATTTAATCAAGATACATATACAACTAAAATAAAACCCATCAACAACCTCAACTTAATTATTCAAAAAAATCAAAAACATTTTCACATCCCTATTCACATTAATCACCTATCAATTGAGAAGTTATAAGAAACAATTTGCATATTATACTCAAAATATATCTCTTTCAGTCATGAAATATCACCAAATTCATATCTTTACATTAAATTCATACTACTCCTATTCTACCATCAATATTCAAAGCCAACAGCTTAACACTATATAGATCAAAGAGTTTGTTGAAATAATAAGCTATAAATCTTTTTGATAACCTCACGAAACATCTTACATATTATACCATAGTAGTGGAATTTTTTAGGTTATAAATATAACTCAACACCTAGTCAATTTAAGTTATTTTAACTGAATATATTTCAAGTTATTTTCCCTTAATAATTAGTGAGTGTATTGATATTAATATGCCTGGCTGGGTATCAATAGTATTCTTGAGTGGATAATATTTCTATCATTCCTGTTTTGATTCAAATACCACTATCAGTGTTATCAAGTGTTATATTTATTATCTCTCATATTTTATCTGTCTGTATTATTCCACACAAAAAAAAGTATCTATCAAATAAAATAGTAATAATAATAATATATATATATATATATATATATATAATAGTTTTGTTTGGATTGTTGAATAGTAAGAAGTGTGTTATTCTTCCTTATTATTTCTTCTTCTTTTTATTTAATTTATTATATCTTGTAAAATTATTTTGGTGTAATCCAACCAGATTTTCTGAAATTTTCAAAAAGTATTTATTTCTGAAGGCTTTAGCCAACCATTTTTTTAAGTAGAGAAAAGCCTGATCAGAGATTGTTGAGTAAAATATTTTTTGATCAAGCTGCTATCAATGATAAAATTGATTTGGTGAACTAAGTAAAGATAAGTTAGCATATTAGGAAGGGCAGTCTAGATTATTCTAGCACACAAGCAAAGAAAGGTTTACAAGCCCCAAACAGTAATTCAAAACTGTTTACTTAGAATTTCCCCTTCCAGGTACTGCCTCATTTATCCCACATGCAGAGGAGTTCCCACACTGTGTATTGTGATCTCAGGGGTCATAAAATTGTGTTCACTCTGAGCGTAGATATTACCCTTTATTCTAGGGCTTCTAGCTTCATCAAAAGTATTTACAACTGTTTTTTTGTTTTTTGTACTTCTTTCACAAGGTCCAAAGATTTCTGGATCATAGGGTCTGACTCTTTCTGCCTCTGGTTGGAATAAGTAATTCTCTTGTCCTATGATACTATCCCTCTCCTGGATACTACCTGGGATTGGTAAGAATGGTGACTCTTGGTCACTGATCTTCTGGTGCCTGTGTGGGGTTAAGCCACTGGGGAGTTTGCTTGGTTTACCACTCCTTGCAAGCCTACAGGAGTCATAGTATTCTCTCTCTAGCTTCATTTATTCTCCATGGCTCAGATAGTATCTTGATTATCTGTAATCTTGGCTTCTCTTTCTTTCAGAATTATGAACTTCCTGTCAAAATTTCACCCTTTGGTGAATTTCATGAGTTCTTTGAAGAATATCTTTTTGAGGGAAATCTTCTGAATAGTTTCTACAATTTCTTTCTAGTGGGGCTCTAGCTTGAATTCCCTGTCTGCAATTCTCCATTGTAGAAGTTCTTTGAAGATTTTATGGGTCAGAATGAATTTTTCTGATTCCATGCAAGCCTCTCCTGGAGATGTTTTGTTGGAAATCATCTTGAAAGATGGAGGTAGGTTAATGTTGAAATATTCTATGACTCTGATCAACTTCAGTTTCTTTGCCTTTGAGGTCTCTATTACTGCTGATGCTCTTTGTAAGGCATAATCTCCTTGAAATCCAAGGTCTTTGAAATGAGGTTGTATCATCTCTGCTTTTCAGAATTAGAGTCTTATCTAGCTGATGCAGATCTCTGTTCTGCTAAGAATCTATAAGTAAGTTTTGAAAATTTATTATTTAAATTATCAATTAAAATAATAATCAATTTTACACACAAATTTGGGTTGAATACTGAATGATGAGAGTTTTCCTCAAAGCCAAATCGACATAATATATATTTTGTACATGCTAAAAAGAACAGTAAAAGAGATATGACTTTCTTTCTTTTTGGATAAGTATTATTATTGAGCTTATATATAATAATAATTAGAATAATAATAATAATAATAATAATAATGATAATAATAATAATAATAATAATAATAATAATAGTCCATTTTTTATACCAATTTAGTTAAAAACTTGAATTATAGGAGTTTTTCTTGAAGAAAAAATCCAAACAATATACAATCTGTATATATTATTGTAAAAAAGAAGTTTCAGTAAAAGAAATATGACCATATTAATTTTAAAAAAGTATTATTATTGAAACTAGCAATATTAATGACAATAATAAATTTCCACACAAGTCACAATAAAAAATCTATCCCCACCAGCAGGGGTAGCATGTCCAACCCAGGTCCAACCTTCTTTTAACCTGAGTCTCAACCTTGGAGCTAACCTTGCATTTTGTTTGCACATACTTTCAGCCACATATTTGGTAATTAGTAATTTTACTCAATTGAAATAGAAAATAATGTATTTCTGATTACTTTTGTTTGTTTTATCATACATTATACATCCATAATTCATTGATAAGACCATCTCTGGAATTATAATAATTTACAACAGTGGAACACACTTCATTAATTACAATGTGTGAAATATTTTTCATCAATTTAATTGTCTTTTCCATTTGGAATATTTAACTAATCCTTTTTTCACCATTACAAGCTATAAATCTGGAAAGCTTCTTCTAAGGAACTTCATTTTATACCAAAAATTCATAAGTAAGAAGAAAGATTTCCCATCGAAAGAATCTATTATAATATGTTTTTTCATTTATTACATACTTCAGATACCTTTGGAAGGGTATATTAAAATATCCCAAGATTCTTTTGCTAAAGACATGATTCTTTTTTAATAATACATTTATATCCAATATTTTTAAGGAAAACATTATTTCTGAGCTTATTTTGAGCTGAATTTCAAGCTATTCATTTAAATAAATCTGGGTCAGAATTCTGTTTTAAAATTATTTTACTCTTCCCTTGATTTTTGGAGATATTAATTTAAAGTCTATTACTGATATTTCTACTCCTTTATGTATTCCAAGGAATTTCAATTTATCTTATTAGTCAAAATCTGTTCAATTTTGGGATTTCTTTTGAAAAAAGCACAAAGAACCATCGAAATTAATTTCCATCACCAAAAAACAAGGCTATTATTTTTTGAAATTTCTTTATTATATTTTATTTTGGGCTTTTTTGTCAAATTTTGTTTTTTCTCAATTGCTGGTTTTCTTGAATTATATATTTTTATTATTGGAATCAAGGAATTTTTGAATTTTTCCCTATAATTCCAATTTTTTGCAATTTTCATCTTTTTTTCAATTTTATTTGACTTTTGGCATTGTTATTCTTTATTTTTCCATTTTTTGTTCATTCTTTTAATTTTTGTAAATTTTATTTTTATTCTTATTTTTTATTTCTTTCATTTCTTTTAACTTTATTTTTTCTATTTCTTTTGCTTTAATTTTTTTCATTTATTATTCATTTAATTTTCATTTTTTTCTTACTTTCTTTTTTCATATGGTCTTCTTTTAATTTTTTATATATTTTTTATCTTGATTTTTGTTGTTTTTTTACTGATTTTTATTGGTTTTTTCATTCATTTTCTTTTAATTTTTGTTTTAAATTCTTTTTTAGTTTTTTTATTTTGTTTATAATTAATTTCTTTTGGGGTGGAAAAATTCCGAATCAGTGTTTTTCACTGATTTAGAGTGCTTCCACCCCCCAAGAAAATTAAAAGAATTAGAATTGAAAAAACAAAAAAATGAAGTAATAAAATGAATCACTAGAAAATATTGAATAAAAAAATTCACAAAAAAAGAAAAAATGAGAGCAAAAAAACAAAAAATCAGAATATTGAAAAAAGAAGAACTATAATTAGAATTAATGAATGAAAAATTGAAAAAAAAGTAACATTAAACTAAAAACCTTAAAAAAAGAACAAAAACAAGAAAAAAGAGTAAAAAAATGAAGAATAAAAAATACTTGAAGTTAAACATTCAGGCTGAATTTTATTAAAAGCTCATCATGAAGCAAAAGTAAATAGGAATTAAAAAATAAAAATAAAAATAAAAATATAAAAATAAGAAAAAATTACCAAAACAACAAAATATCAACATTAAAATTTGAAAAATACCCTGAAAATGGTTACAAAAATACATAGAAAGTTTAAAACATCATTGAAATTGGGATTATATTAATGAAATATTGAAATAATGTGACAAAAAATTAGATAAATAAAAAGTAAAAGAAAAAATTGAAAAGAAAAACTGATCTGAAATATTTTCAAAGCACAAGAAGAACTTTTAATTCAATAATTGGCCATTTCTATCAAAAAACTTCCTTTTTTGACTCAAGAAATCACTTTATATCAAAGAAAATACATTTAAAGTTAGATTGAGACTTGATGGAAATATATTAACATTATTTTGTGAAATTAGGCAATATTTGAGAGCCAAATATGTCTCTAGTTTAAACATAATTGATAAGATGATACAGGATCTTTCTGTAAATTTTCCCAGTACATTTTATGAATCAGTGATAAAAGCAATGAAAATATAAATATTCCCAGATATTTTGTAATTGAGGAAGTTATAAGAGCTATGAATTGCAAAATCTTTTGATATCAAACTGCCTTCCAGCTTGGTTTCAACCTGGCCAGTGGTAGTGGGTTTGAAAAAGGTTTGATCAAAGTTTCAATTAAGGTGCGCATAAGCTTTATATAGAACTCCGAACAACACACCAACTACCACAAAAAGGTGTGAATGACCCATTTTTTCATATTATAACCTTTCAAAGAGTTCATATTTTCAAAAATGAAAAAAATGTCCCACTGCACACTTTATTTGATATATGATGAGTAAATGCCAAAGGAATCTCTGATTCTCTTTGAATGCAATATCTGAATGATTTGTACCAAGCCCTTTTTGCAATAAAAACTCTTTTCATCAGATTACAAAATCCTAGATAGAGGGATTCACACCTATATAAATGTGGCAAAATTTGACAAACAAGGAACTTTGAATATTTCTTCCATATATTCTCTGCAAATATCTGAGAATAAGAGGTATAAAAAATATAATTAAGTAATTATTTCCACTGGGATGAGGCACACAATATGTGTTCAACTTTTCACTTCCATTACTTTCATGATTCTTTCTCTCATTAAAAAAATGGCCATAGATAATTGATGTAACATTGTTTTGCATTTTTTGAACATTTTGTAACATAAAATTTCAAAGAAACACTACCTACAAGATAAACTTATCCTTTTGTGTTAATTAAAAGATAATTGAGCTTGAACCAACCGTATGAAGTGGAAAGCTGTGTTTTCAGCTTCAAATATTTTATTTTTGGAAATATTTATAGAAAAGATTTTTTTGATTAATCAAGAGAGTAAAATTTATTTTCAAAAAACTAAAGACTTTCATAAATATGAGCTGAATTCATATTTTATGAAAAAATGCCAAAGCAGGGACTAGTATCAAATTGTAACATAATAATATGCGTAAATTAATATGTGAATGAATATTCCAAATTATGAATCAGACTCCTAATTTGAAGGAATTGTTGGAAAAACTCAGGAGAAAAACCCAATTGTAATATTTTATTTCAATATTCTTTAGAGGATGTAAAGAGTTTGTTTATTATCTCTTCTAGAGATCAGTTATTCTGTTAACCTGTATAGTTATTCTGATTGTACTCTTGAATATATTGTTTATTTTGAAAAAGGGAACGAAAGAATGTATTCAAAGTATAAAACTGTAAATAGCACCTAAAGGGTATTAGTCCTTCTAAATATCTGGTAGGGTATTTCTGGGAGAATAACATTTTAAACCTTTAAGGATGAAGGAATTTATATCATGTAATGGAATTTCAAATTTCAGAATTAAATTACATTATCAAAGGAGGTGAGTTTTACCATTAATTTTAGTTTGTTATATAGATAAAACTATCATCTCAGAATGTTTCTGAAAGTTTGGTTCATGAATAAATAACACTAAAGCTTATCAATTGAATAGAGAATTCCCTGATTTAGTATATTAGTCTTGCACCAAAATGACAAATTTGCATTTGCATATTATTCAAAAATTCTTAATTCAGGGCTAAATATTTAACAAAGTCATTGGATGTATAAAATTGTGAATTGAAGTTTTGGTTTATAATTGCTTTCCAATTTGAATATATTTTTATATCTATCAGAGATCAAATTTATTTAAGCTATATCAAAGCTTTTTATGAAAATTAAAGCATAAAATCTTTTTAATCAATCTACTTTTGGTAAAAAATCTTCTAACCTTAAAGGTAGTTATGGAAAGCATGAATAGTTTTTCCAAAGCAAATTGGACATTTTTACTAACATCAAACAGCTTTTTTGAACAAAATCAGAATACATAAAATGATTCAATCCTAACATAATTCATTGGCTTATTGAAAAGAATTATCAGATTAAGTCAAATTCAAAATTTTAATCATCATAATATCTATTCATTTCTCCACCTTTGTTCAAAGTATAAGAAATAAATTTCATGAAGTAGCTTCTATTTTATTGACCTCTTTAGAAAACAATTATACTTATTAATACAGCTAGAAACTGTTATTTGAATAGAAGAGATCATAAGTATTTAAGATTCCCAATTGAGAATATATGTTGTGATTTTGTCATTTTAATACAAAATAAACCAAATATAGTGACCATAAAGCTATTAAACTTCAGATTTAAAAGGCTTTAGGCTCTTTCAAAAACGTTGAATGATTTCCTAGCTTAAATAAATTACACTTTCTTATATAAGTAAAATTTGATTACAAAACATTTTAGCTATATATTGATAAATTATCTCTTATATCACAGAGTAATTGTATTTTTCAAAAGTAATCATTTTTTAAGTATATGTATCATATGAAGAATCTAAAAATGTGTCAAAACTCTCCTCTTTGGAAAAATTATGGTAATTTTTCCTCCCATATAAGTGTAAAAAAAGTTATTTTTTGTATATGATGAGCCAAGAATCATTATGCAACAATGTATTTGTAAAATTGTGTCTTTGATTATATTCTCATAGTAAATTTTGGGGAACATTTGAATTATTAAAAATAGAATTAATTTCATTTTCATTTGTTAAATTTCATAAAATGAATATTGAATTAAAGTCAGTAAAAACAAGAAGATATAGAAATTTTCAGTTTTAAGGCAATCATTTATTCAAGAAAAGATAATCATGATGAGTAGCTTTAATAATGATGAAAAGTTTCAGTAATTTTGATTGATTAATTAAGTTCAGTGACTCAATTTGGAATTTTGTGACAAAAGTAGTATTCAAGAATTCATTCTATTGGAGATGAGGCAACAAAGAAACTGAGGAATAGTGATTTCAGATATAATTCTTAACCAAGAGTAGTCTTAGCATGGATTTTGTTTCTCTATTTTTCAATTCAAGGAATTTAGTGGAAGAACTCACTGTTAATAACACTTTCACATAAAACACTTCAAGTGAGTTCAATGTAAGAAATCCTACAACCTTGAAGATCTGTCTTAGAAGATGACCAAATGAAAATAGCAAGCTAGAACACGGTATGAAGAAAGATGAAAGCCGGGTTGAACCTGCTACCCCTGCTGACAGGGATAGCTTTTTTTCATGGTGAGTGTGGGTGAAAAAATGGATTATGAGAGTTTTTTTGGAGAAAAATTCAAATAATATATGCTCTGTATATATTATTGAAGGAAATCAGTGGAAAATATGATTAGATTTTTCAAATGAAGTATCATTATTTAGCTTATCAATAATAATGAATTTTCCACACCAATTTGGGTGAAAAAATGAATTATCAAGGTCCTTATCCAAGAAATGGTCTTACAATGTATACCTTGTATATATTATTATGGAAATAAATATATAATTATATATTTCTTTAAATTAAATATTATTATTGAAAGTATCAATAATAATCATAATAATCAATTTTCACACCAGTTTTGGGGAAAAAAAATAAGAAATCAGTAAGAAATATGATTATATCTATTTTTCAAATTAATTATTATTACTTGAATAATCAATAATAATGATAATGATCAATTTTTCACGCGAATTTGGGTGAAAAAATGAATCATAAAGGTCTTTCCCCAAGAAAAATTCAAATAATATATATATTTTATATAGTATTCAAGAAAAGAAATATGATTATATATTTTTTTTCAAATGAAGTATTATCATTGAAACTATTGATAATGATGATAATAATCAATTTCAATGCCAATTTGGGTGAAAAAATCAATTATAAGAGTTTTACTTGAAAAAATCAAAACAATATATACTATATATATATATTATTATGAAAAAATTGAATAAATATGATTATATATTTTCTACAAGATTGAATTACTATCTAAACTATCAATAATAATGATTATAATCAATTCTCACACCAATTGAGGTGAAAATTAATTATAAGGGTATTTTTGCAAGAAAGATTAAAAAAATATATACTTTGTATATATTATTGTAAAAAAATTAAAAAATATATGATTATATATGTTTTTGAAATATTACTTTTGAGATTATCAATAATAATGATTAGATTCAATTTTTCACACTGATTTTGGTTAAAAAATGAACTATAAGAGTTTATCTCAAGGAAAAATTGGAGTAATATATATTTTGTATATCTTATGAAAAAAGGTTCAACAAAAAAGTATGAATAAATTTCTCAAATAAAGGGCTTTATAAATATAAATTATATATTTATAGCTCTTAAAAATCATGAATAGAGGAAAAAAATGTTTTTCCTGGAATTTGAAGTATACCATATTTTTAATTTTCATCATTATGTTTCTTTACAGTAGTATTATTTTGTAAGCAAAAAAGATAGAATAGAGAAAAACAAAAAAATGAATAACCTTAAGGGCTCCTGATTGTTCAATGAAACTATAAATAAACAATAAAAAAGGTCTATAAGCTATAACAAGCATAGTAAGGAGCAGAGAACAGAGGATATAAGCTAAAAATTTGTCTAAAATAGGTAAAAAACCAGGCAAGTCCCCCCAAATGTGAGGTTGAATCTATGATATAGCTTTACAATGATAATAAAAGCCAATAGCTCTGAGTGGGAAATGAAAATAATGATAAAATGGTTTAAAAGGGCTATACTAAAGATTTTAGTAATGGTGAATGCTACTGATATCCCTGGGTGCAGTTTTTACTCGTTGATTTACAATCATTACAATTATAATCATACCTGTTTGATTCTAAAGGTAATACATCTTTAAGAAGGTATACCACATAATAATACTAAGAACAGGATGATGGATTGGCCTTTTGGTGAGAAAGCGCTTCGCTTTATCTTGTTCTGGGGTAGTGAGAGGTTTCTTGCCTCTGCACATGGCCACAGAATGAAGGCTTTCACTACTTTGAGCTGGTTTGTGGTTCTACATGATCAATAAAGACTGATATTAGGTCAAAAAGTGATTATAGAACCACAATTCAGAATTTTTACTCCATACAGTGTGAACATCTTAACCAATGGAGTTTACAGGTGTGTTCTGGTACTTCTGAAATGTTAGAATATTCACAGAAAACTCATTTATGACTCTTATTTCTCATATTATGAGAAATTTCAGAATAAACAGCTATTAATTCAATTGATTAGCTGTGAATTTATCTTTATGGAAAGCTGTTTCACAGTAGCATCTCATACTGGCTAGTGTAGTATTACAATCTTAAAACATGAATATTATTGTCAGATTAAAATATGGATAGCTCAAAAAGTTTCTCATTTTTTAGCCCATGATGAGCCCTACAAAATGGTTACTCATTTAATATAGCTAGAATTAAATATGGAAAAGTTATACAAATTCTAAATTCTATTATCAATTTGTGGATTTGCTATGAATCCTATATTGAGCTTTTTTGCTCAATAAATTTTGCTCTAGATGAGCTATGAGGAAATTAATGGCTCCATCATAAATACATGTTTTTGTTTTCCAAAGAAACCCCACTTCAGGTATCTCACACTAAAACTGTAGAAGCTAGATGAGGTGAATATTTTGTTCACCCTTATTGGTTTTTTTAGCCATAACTTCTGTAGTATTAATGCTAGCTGAATTTGGCTGGTACCATTAGATAGCCCTGGTTAAGAGCTTATATTCTTCCACAAATTTGACATGGTTCTGCCTCTTCCTCTTTACCTTAGTTGAGAGGTGAAAATTAAAGTTTATTCTCAGTTCTTGCTTTGAGCTGGAGTAACTCTCTCACTCCTTATCCTATGGTTATGGGAGTTGTGTCTTTAGAAAGAGGTGAATTTCCTCTTTCTTCAGATGCCTGTGATGAGCTGATTTTTCTCAGGTCAGTATTTAGTTCCATTTTTCTCTACCATTTGTTTATGGTATTTTGGCTGTCATTCTTGTGCTCTGGTTTTGAGTCACAGGCTGACATTCATTTTTTCCCAACAGTCTGATCATGGTTAATTCTCCTATAAATGAGTGTCTCATCTTTTTAGGACCATTTGAATTGTTGAATCTTAATTTTGAGATAAGGACTTGGTCCCCTTCCTTGAAGTCAGGCTCTTGGTGACTCTTTTCATATCTCTGTTTATTGTATAATTTAGCTTATACTGTACATTTTTCTGCATTTTAACATGCTTTTTATGCAATTTTTTGAATTCTTTAGCCGTGGGATATTCTGATAGAAGTTTTTTACTTCAGTGAATTTACTGTTAAAAGTGGATTCCATCCTTTCTCAAATATATCAGGTGTCTTTCCTGTTATGGAGTGCTCACTGGTGAGGTATTCCAGTTACACTTCTGGTGGAAGGGTTACCCAGCTATGGTTTTATCCCTCACAGTCCTTGTATTCCCTGCAATAGTAACGGAATCTTCCAGAAATATCTTCCAAAGTCTGGATCATCCTTTCTACTGAGCCATATGTTCATGGATGGTAGGCTGTTGAGAATGCTATTTTGGTTCCTAACATCTCATATAGGTTAGCCAAAAATTCTGATGTGAATTTGGGGTCTCCATCTTTTATTATGATTCTTAAAACACTACAATGGGTTATGATGTTGTTCCATAACCGAATGGCTGTGTCCATTTCTGTATATTCTTTATGGAAGGGAAGGCATTTGACACTTATGCTATACCTGTCTACAACTACTAGACATGCATTGAAACTGTCTTTCCCTCCAGGAAAAAGTCCTGTCACCCAGTACATTTTTATAATTTCCCAAGGGTTCTTGGATTCCTATATGTTCGGGATTAACCCATATCTCTCCCCATGGCTTTTGTTGGCCTTTTGACATCTGGTGCAGGTATAGATATATTCACTAAAGTCTTGCTCCCACTTTGCCCACCAGGCTGTGCTAAAGATTATTTCTGTAGTTCTTTCTTCACTCATGTGGCTCATATACGGACAGTAATGGCATTCTTGTAGTATCAGAGTAATATTTTCTTTGTCTACTTGTAAGGTTTGACTATGAAACAATGAGTAAAAATTACTAATATTTTACTTATTGTACTATGAATGTCCTTATAAATAAAATAAATAAGATAAAAATAACTATAATGATAAAGAATTATTATAATTATGGCGTATGTCAGCCTGTGACTCAAAACCAGAGCACAAGCATGACAGCCAAAATACCATAAACCAATGGTATAGCCAAGATACCACCAAAACATAGAGCTGAGCAAAATCAGCTCAAAAGGTATCAAAAGAAGTAGGAAACTCACCTCTTCCTGAAAATATAAGTCCCATCACCATAGGGCAAGAAATAACAAAGTTATTCCTGCTCAAAGTTATTTCTGAGCATAAACCTTAATTTTCACCTCTCATCTAAAATCTAGAAGGAGAGGCTTAACCCCATCAAATGGGTATTCAAAATGAAGCTCTAAGCCAGGGCTATCCAATGGTACCAGCCAAACTGAGATAGCACCAATATTACTGGAGTTATGGTCAATTTCAGGCCAAATAAGGGTGAACAAAACATTCACCTCTCATCTAACTTCTACAGTTTTAGTGTGGGATACCTGCAGTGGGGTCTTTTTGGAAAGAGAACAATCAGGGCTATCTGATGGTGTCATCCACTTCCTTATATCTCAACTACTGCAGAAGGTTTGGGGCAAACATGCTCAATACAGCTTTTTGCCTAAAACACGCCAATGTACAAAATCTTGTACATGGGATAACTTTGCCATATTTAATGATACCCATATCAAATGAGGTACCATTGTGTGGAGCACATACAGGGCTATAAACTGAACCAATTTTGAGGTTGATATCTCAATAATTGAAAAATGTATGGCTGTTTTAAGGTTAAAATCCCACCTGCTGTCATATACAGCCTTACCATGGGATAATATCCCATAATCATGAATATGAGGTGTCAAATAGACAAAGAAGCATGTTTTTACTTCAATACCTCATATGTCAGTCAATAATGGGGTCCCATACAGTTTCTGTACAGCATTCTACGCGTCATACACGTCAGAATCAGGCTGTGAGGTCCCCAGATCAAAACTTTCACCCTGTATTGGTGAAAACCGCCCAGATGTGGTTTAAAAACCGCATCTGAGCCCAATACAGGCTATACAGGCTGTTTGCAAACCACAAGCCAGTAACAGAAAGTGAAAAAATCTTCACTTCCTCTACGTGGAAAGGTCTAGCACCCTTTCCACCCCATTTCAGGATAAAAAGGAGGCTTTTCACAGCCAGAATTGTCTCCCCATCCTGCTCTTGAATTCCTACGTAGTACAGCTGTCCAAAACAGTTATACTCTTGGAAAATAATCAGGTATACTTTAAATTTAAGTATTGTAGCTTTTATTATTGTAACCCAACAGGTAAAAGTTGCACCCAGGGCTTTCAACAGCGCTCACCACCACTATATCCCTATAGTAAAGTCCTTAATATCTTAAATTAAATCACTTATTATCAACTTTATTATCTTTTAAAACTATTTTTACTGTGTCACAGTCATAGTTAAAGCTTGTAAATACTTATATACACCTTTATCATAGAATCATCCTGACAGTGTAAAAATGATTATATTATTATATAAATGTAATAATATAATTTATATTTGAAATAAATAATATAATTAATATATTGAAAAGCACTTTATTATTGTTACCAACAAATAATAAAGGCATAAAAAATTGTTTTTTATCAATAAAAAACAATTAATAACAATAATACTACTAATATTAAAGCTATAAATTAATATAAATACTATGTATATCAATTATGGAATTATTAAAGTAATAATAGAGAAAAATTATTAGTATAAGAGAAATAACCTACTTTTAATGCTTAATATAATAATTTTGAATAATTTTATGCCAAAAAATTTAAATAAAACTTATTTAAATTGTATTTACAATAAAGCTTAAGAGAAATTACAATTTTTCTGGATTTTATGTGGAATAGAGGTTTTTTAAGAGAAATTTTAACAAAACAATTAAATAATTGTAATAATAATGTCAGAGATGATGATTATAATAAGAGTATCTTTGGTCTTTAATAATATAAAAGTTTTATATATAAAGAATAAAGAAATTACCTTTTGATTTAATGATTTAATGTTTTGTAAGCGTCTGATGGGAAAAAAGAGTAAAAAGAGCTCTATTTATAGTAAATACCTCCCTCCTAGAGTCCAGCAGGCTTCTAGTAGACGTTTACTGATGCGTTCTACTAGAACTGATCAATATTTTAAGGTTTGGTGATGATTACATCATGATCAAACCATCTTACCTCATAATTACGCCATTATTTAAAGTTATCACTGTAACTTTAAGTTTGATGACGTCATAGGCTTGGCAGAAGCCTAAGCTTTGTGGATTTTATTGGAGTTAATAATAATCTAATAGTATTCATCAATTCTATCACTTATATGACTGTTAAACTTAAAATGCGATTACAGTGAGTGATCAAAAATCATCAAATTTAAGCTTAAACTTTGATCATTAATAACTTTTAATTTATACATGCTAGAGCTATTCTTAGAGTGAATTCTGATAGCTTGGCATGCCTCATTACACTGCCAAGAGCATTTTATTACATCATCAAAACTGTATTTTTGATGATTTTTCTTGTAGCTCATCTTCTCTGTTGAGTTTTAATATTTAAAGCTTCAAACCCTGATTTCAAGGGGTTATACCTTCAATATTGTAATAAAAAATACATCATTCTTCACGAATGAGCTAGTAGGATCTAACTGTATACTTGTTTCTAAGTTTGGACCACTTTCACAACAAAGTGGTCAACAGCTCTATTGATCTCAATCAATAATTCATTACAGGTTTTAACCTTGTTTATAACTTGTGAAGTAAAGCTCATTTCTGTATTCCTACAGTAATTATGTGGTGACTTTAATTTTGGCTCATCACTCTATAATGTATATTTCAAAAGATATTAGCTAAAATCCTTGAATATATGCATTGACCAAAAAAGTGCATATATTCAGCTTAACTCTTTAAGTATTGACTTTGGAGAGTAGCTTCTTAATTGCTTTATGTGTATAAGTGTATGGGGAATCCAATGGTACCATATATTTCACATGTTGCTTCATTGGTATTTGAAATGATTAAGGATTAATCTTTTTTATAAGGTATTATTACTTATAACTCATCAAATATTGACTTTACAGATATGCCATAAAAATGTCATATGTGTATTTTACCATGGGGAATTCAATGGTTTAACTTATCTCACATGCTTATTCATTGGTTTCAATTTAAACCAAGTTTTATGCCTATTTATGGCAGTTTTGTAGTTTTAAGGTAATTATTTTCAAGGTATAATTATTTTAAATATTTCTTGTGACCTTTTTGGGTATGTGGTCATATCTCAAAGGTTCACACTACTATTACTAGGGCACTTGTGTATTTTTTCCTGTGGTACAGCAGTTCATCTATAAGGAAAAATTTGTTATACTTAAATTTCTTAAGCCACAGCTCTTCCAGCTGGCTCTTCATTTCTGGACTTCTGTGGGGCTGTTGTAAAAGCTGTGTTAATACACTACAATATTTGTGTTTGTAATATTATGACTGCACTACTTTGAAGAACTCTGTATTCAGATTTGAAGAGCTTATTTCTAATATGGGAAGTTCTTTGTATTATTCAAATCTCTTTTCTGGAATTTTTGGATCATTGTGTAATTTCAAACTTGACAGTTCAAAATCTTATCTTTCTGTATATCTCCATGTATTTTATGGTATTTTAGCCCCATTTTCTGGATCATTAGCTGAATTTTCTTGATAATCTTTCAATGGCCAGTTTCTGAGCACATCTGAAATTTTATGACTTTTACTTTTGTAAAAAATATTCATATTTCCTCTGCACTCTTGTATAGCTATTTTCCACCTAAGAATGTGTCTGTTTGTTGTTTTAATATTCAACAGTGACTATAATGCTGTTAAATCAGTGAAAAATTCAAATACTTCTACTTCTAAGTAGTAGTGAAGTTTCTCTAGTGCTCATACCAGGCAGGGAAATTCTGTTTGGGAAGCTTCATATGTAGCTTCTGAATATTTCAGCTTTCTGGATATGTAGCATATTACTCCTTTTTTAGGTATCCCATCTATTAATTTTCTTTGTTGGAGTGCTGCTACTAGCCCTTGGCTACATTCTGCATATATGTACAGCTGGAATGGTAGCTCAAAGTCAGGCATCATCAAGACAGGTGCATGAGGTAGTTCATATTTGATATCTTCCAATTCATCCCTCCTTTCTTCTGTAATATCAAAGACTACATTACATCCTTTGAAAAGAATTTTTATAGTATACTGGTAATATGTGCAAAGATTTCTATGTAGCTTCTATAGTAATTGGAAAAACCAAAAAAAGATTGCATTTCTCTTATGTTTTTGGGTACTGTCTTTTTCAGTACTGCAGCTACTTTATTCTGGTCTATGGCTAAGTGTAATCATGAAAACTTGTATCCTAGTGCCAATAGCTTCTTTCGGCCAAAGCTGCACTTCTTGAGAGAAATTTTCATATTGATTGGTCTGAATTTGCTCAATATTCTAACAATTTAGCTTACATGGTTTTCCCATGTTTCTGAGTATACAATGATGTCATCAAAATATACTTCCATCCACCCTTCCATTATTTCTTCTTGAACTATGGTGTCCATCATTCTCTAAAAATGGGCTGGTGCATTCTTGATGCCAAATAGCATTTTAGTATATTCATATATGCCTATATGGCATTTAATTCTTAGTAATGTGATCGAGATTGGCTTTACTCCATTATGGTGAAGACCTCTCATTCAGTCCATCATTGCTATAAATGTTGCCTTTACAGGTTTTTCCAGTGCATGGGCCCCTTTCTGCTTTGGTGTAGCTGTTCAGGGCTCTGAAGTCACCACACAGTCTGGATTTGCCATAATGCGAGGTTATCTGGACTGGTGAAGTGATTTTGTCAGCCTGTGACTCAAAACCAGAGCACAAGCATGACAGCCAAAATACCATAAACCAATGGTATAGCCAAGATACCACCAAAACATGGAGCTGAGCCAAATCAGCTCAAAAGGTATCAAAAAAAAGAGGAAACTCACCTCTTCCTGAAAATATAAGTCCCATCACCATAGGACAAGAAATAACAAAGTTATTCCTGCTCAAAGTTATTGCTGAGCATAAACCTTAATTTTCACCTCTCATCTAAAATCTAGAAGGAGAGGCTTAACCCCATCAAATGGGTACTGAAAATGAAGCTCTAAGCCAGGGCTATTCAATGGTACCAGCCAAACTGAGGTAGAACCAATATTACTGGAGTTATGGTCAGTTTCAGGCCAAATAAGGGTGAACAAAACATTCACCTCTCATCTAGCTTCTACAGTTTTAGTGTGGGATACCTAAAGTGGGGTCTTTTTGGAAAGAGCACAATCAGGGCTATCTGATGGTGTCATCCACTTCCTCATATCTCAACTACTGCAGAAGGTATGAGGCAAACAAGCTTAATACAGCTTTTTGCCTAAAACATGCAAATGTACAAAAATCTTGTACATGGGATAACTTTGCCATATTTAATGATACCCAGATCAAATGAGGTACCATTGTGTAGAGCACATACAGGGCTATACACTGAACCAATTTTGAGATTGATATCTCAAGAATTGACAAAGGTATGGCTGTTTTAAGGTTAAAATCCCACCAGCTGTCATATACAGCCTTACCATGGGATAATATCCCATAATCATGAATATGAGGTGTCAAATAGACAAAGAAGCATGTTTTTACTTCAATACCTCATATGTCAGTCAATACTGGGGTCCCATACAGTTTATGTACAGCATTCTACGCGTCATACACATCAGAATCAGGCTGTGAGGTCCCCAGATGAAAACTTTCACCCTGTATTGGTGAAAACCGCCCAGATGTGGTTTCAAATCCACATCTGAGCCCAATACAGGCTATAAAGGCTGTTTGCAAACCACAAGCCAGTACTAGAAAGTGAAAAATCTTCACTTCCTCTACGTGGAAAGGTCTAGCACCCTTTCCACCCCACTTCAGGATAAAAAGGAGGCTTTTCACAGCCAGAATTGTCTCCTCATCCTGCTCTTGAATTCCTACGTAGTACAACTGTCAAAAATAGTTATACTCTTGGAAAATAATCAGGTATACTTTAAATTTAAGTATTTTAGCTTTTATTATTGTTACCCAACAGGTAAAAGTTGCACCCATGGCTTTCAACTGTCGGTATTCGTGGCAAAACTGCTATGAACTAGCAGTTTAGATCAATAACAACCCATCAAGATGCCTAAACACTCATCAGATGACAGAGCACGGTCATCTCTATCCAACGGCTTAGGACTAAAAAGAACTCATCTTTTCTTTTTTTTATGCTATAAGAACATGTACTATTCACAACTCCCACATAATTTTCACATTGATCTTTTACTTGTTTTCACTCTCTCCTTATTCTTTAATTTCTCTTATTTCTCGTTACTTTCCTATTACTTAGTGTGTGTGTGTTGTGGTAAGATTTCTCTATTGTACATGACTATTAATATCAACCTTCTGGTTAATCATGTATCTCTTTAATAGAACTACGTAAGGGTTTACCCTGCTATTCTCAGTCTCATTACTAATTAACATAGTTGTACTATCCTTTAGGTATTTCTAACTGTCTCCCTATTCTCACTAAATTCCATGTAACTGAAATACATACTTTAGTTTATACGTTAAATTTATCATCAACAGCACTCACCACCACTATATCTCTATAGTAAAGCCCTTAATATCTTAATTTAAATCATTTATTATCAACCTTATCATCTTTTAAAACTATTTTTACCGTGTCACAGTCATAGTTAAAGCTTGTAAATACTTATATACACCTTTATCATAGACTCACCCTGACATTTTGGGGGCCTGGCCGTGTTTTTTACTTATTTTTGGACCTTACAAGTAAGTTTTTCTCTTTTTTATCATTTATTGACACCTGTTTTACCTTTTTTAGGTGTCATTTTCTCTATAAATATATATTTTTTATATAAATACTCATATATTATAGAGTATCTGTCACGTGGCTAATAACCACAAGACTAGTATTTTTGGCGTGTTTTATATATAAAAACACTTTAAGCCACTAATACAGTCTTAATTTTTAAGTGAATGAAGACAGCTCATACTGATAAGCCAACAGTTGAGGCGTGTTTGGGCACATTGTTAACTCAATTTCCCTTTAATACACCATCTTTTGACAGATTTTACTTGCTAATTACAAGTATTCTGTGAGATATTGGTATACAAACAGTATACCACACATCAGTAAGCTGTATTTTTGACGTGGAATTGTTAATTCAATTGAATTGTCATAATACAAGGGCATATTGTAATAATATACAAGCCCAGAGGCCATTCTTAGATGTGCAAAACCAGCCTTTTGAGAAGTCTTAACTGACATAAGCCCTCTTTTTCCTGTTTGATTCAGTGGAAGAAAACTTCATACCACTTGAGACCCAGTCACAGGCCAACATACCAGTGACACCCTCAGAACCAGAGGGCAGCAAGGGCAAAGGGAAGGGGCTTAGTGAAGGCCAAATTACAGGCAAGAAGTGGACACCAATAGCCACTCAGAGGAGTAGAAAACCACAAAACTCTGCTTCAATACAAGGCAAACCAACCTTAACCACTTGTACAGGACAGATTACAATTCTTAACCCAGTTGTAACCTCCAAAGGCAAACTGCCCAAGTCAGCAGACAATAAATCTGTACAAGGCACAGTCAAAGGTAAATACCCTAAGAGCATAAAGTTTTTGACTGCTTGCAAACACTGATATGTCCCCTGCATACCTCAGAGATCTTGGCTTCCAAAGGAACCAGCCAGAGGACAGAGAAGGATTGTCCAGAACCAGAAGACCAGGAAGAGGACACCTTGGACACAGTGGTGGATGGCAAAACAATGAGGGAGATAGTATCAACCTTGCCATTCACACTCCAATTCAACAGAAACCTCAAACCAGAGGACTGGAAGGATATGGATCAAGTTCTTCAGATCCACCAACTCCTCAAAGACTTATTTCAATGGAGCATGGACAACAAGAGGTTCAACCTAGCAACTCACTGGGAAGAACTTGGATCAAGTTTCCAGAAGATCTGTCTCAAAGAGATAGACTTCAAAGACCTCATGGTAATCACCAAAGGTTGGAATCCTACCAGGCAGCACAGACTCCTGGAGGCAAGGGTACAGAGGATAAGGGAGAATCAAGCCACTATCCAAGCAATAGAAGAACAATTGACCCAGACAGGGCCTACTAAGATTCCTTCAGGTTCACAAGGAGCAGGCCAAATCAGCTCTCCAGTGGCTTCACACCATTCAGAAACCAGCAGATCAGTGGCCAAGGGTCACCATTCTTCACAATTCCAGGAAGTTTCCAGGAGAAGACAAGGAAACAAGGGCAAGAACAAAACCTCCTTCAACCAGAGGAGGCAAGAGTCAGACCCCATAATCCAGAAGCTGCTAGATTTGGTGAAAGAAGTACACAAGAACCAGAAGTAGTTGGAAACCACTCTAGAATCAGTAGTCCTAGTAATAGAAACATTACCCCCACTCAGACTGAAAATAACATTGTCACATCTGAGAGTAACATCAACAGTGATACACTGTGGTTACAAATGTCCCAATATGCTGAACAATCTGCAAAGCAGTTTGCAGAAATTAAAGCTAGCCAAGAGAGGATGAGACAAACTCAAGCCTCCTTGGAACAGATAGATAAGAATATTCAAGAAGCATATGCTCAACTGAGCAAAACCTCTGAAGAAACCAACAAAAGACTGAATATAGTCTTTGAAGAACAACACCACAGCACAAGGGACAGGGAGTGTCTGTATCAAGACATTAACAAGTTGTTTAATGCCTACCATAACTTGAAGCCCCAACCACAAGGCCAAGTTATGGATAATCCATATCAACCAGATGACATCAAACCAGATGCCATGTTGATAAATAAGGCAAGATCTCCATCACAATACCAAGATGGAGATGGCATGTCTTATTTAGAGAAGGAAGCCTTGAAACAGCTTCCTGAGGCCTCAAACTGGTCCAAATTCTCTGGATCAGGAGAATATGATCATATGAAAATCATAGATTATCTTGATGGACTCTTCATTGATGTACCAAGCATACCAGACTACTGGATCACTGCTAGATTGAATACTGCATTTAAAGGTCATGCAAGTATATGGTACACAGAAATGAAAGAAATCCATGGCAGAAGAAACTGGCCATGGTGGAAGAGTTAAATCATCCAAAAGTACAGTAATGGAACTTGGATATGGCAAAAGACCATGTCATTTTAAAATGACAAATAATCTGTGGACAAAGATCCATATGAGTGGTGTCTTAGACAGTCTAAAAGACTTAAAGCCATTGATCCTCAGATGAACATCCAAATGAGGAATCACAAACTCCTGACACAATTGCCAGGAGAACTAGAGCATGCAGTAAAATGCAGATGCAACCAAAATTGCACTCTATATGACATAGCCAACACCTTACAAGACATAAGGAAGAGGACTAATATAGGGAAATTCACCCCATATAGAAGCAGCAGTTGCAAAGAGAAACAACCACTCAGGGTAGAGTCTAAAGACAAACCCAGAGAAAGAGTGGCAGAAGTAGCTAAGAAGAAGAATTCTTGCCACAATTGTGGTTCAACAGACCACTATGCCAACAACTGTCCAAAGGCAAAGAAAAAAGTCTATGCCATAGAGAAAGTCCCTTAGGAAGAACCTCCAACAGAGGATTCTGAATCAGACTCCATGGGTGATGCCATCAGAGAATCATCTGAGGATGATCAAGACCCAAGAGAGGAATTTCTAGTGGAATACCAAGAGGAAACCCCACTGGAAATCCAGGACATACAGTTGGAAGCAGGCATGCCACAGGACACTGCTAACAAGAACTTGTGCAAACACACACAAGATGCACAAACATTCCTGGTTACACCAACCAAAC
Organism: Austropuccinia psidii; assembly: GCA_023105745.1. Taxonomy (NCBI): domain Eukaryota; kingdom Fungi; phylum Basidiomycota; class Pucciniomycetes; order Pucciniales; family Sphaerophragmiaceae; genus Austropuccinia; species Austropuccinia psidii. The sequence goes on along the minus strand of JALGQZ010000009.1, from coordinate 1,922,728 downwards.
GAATGGCATATATACATGGGACAGCCACAAAAATGACTGTTTGTATTGACAATGCTCAGCATCCACTGATCATTGATAGTGGAGCACACTGCTCCATAGTGGCCAGAACCTATCTGGATACCCACTTCCCAAACTGGGAAAAACAGCTCTTGCCCACTAAGGCAAAGAACTTTAAAAGTGCATCAGGGAAGATGACCTGCATTGGGACAATTATCAAAGAGATAATTATACCCCACAGGAAGGGTAATTTCAGACTCAACCCAGAGTTTGTAGTGTTTAATGATTCCCACATCCAAGGGTTTTTACTGGGAACAGATTACCAGAGGATGTATGGCATAGACATTTACAACAGTAAAAATAGGCACATCACCATTGGTACTAACAAGGAAAAGAAATTTTCACTTGACATATACCAGATATCTTCTCAAGATCCACTAGAAGAACTTCTGAAGGAATTCAGAGAGGGACAGTTTAGCACTACATTCACCAGTAAACAAAAACTAAGTTTACTGAAGATGCTGAGAAAGAACAGACCAGCATTTGCCATTGGTGAAGAACCATTAGGAAAGATCAAAGGCCATGATATAGAACTATATCTGGATGTGGAAAGGCCTTATCCACCCATGCTGAGGAGACCTCCTTATCCAGCAAGCCTGGAAACCAGGAAAGAAATTGAGAAACATATCAATGAACTCCTGGATATGGATGTCATCAGGAAGATTGGACAGAATTAAATAGTGGAAATCACCACCCCTGTCCTAATCACCTGGCATGATGGCAAGTATAGATTGTGTGGAGATTTCAGAGGCCTGAATAACTACACAAAAGCAGACAGGTACCCTATACCAAGGATACCCCATGCCTTAGATAAACTGGCCAAGGCCAGATATATAACCAAAATGGATTGTATTAAAGGCTTCCACAAAATGGAGTTAAACCAAACTCCATGAAGTTACTCAGGATAATATGCCATATGGGTATATATGAGTACACCAGGATGCCATTTGGCATCAAGAATGCACCAGCCCACTTCCAAAGGATGATGGACACCATATTTCAAGAAGAAATAATGGAAGGCTGGATGGTAGTATATATTGATGATATCATTATATACTCAGAGACATGGGAAGACCATGTACAATACATAGACAGAGTTCTAAGTAAATATATACCCATCAGTCTGAAAATTTCACTCAAAAAGTGTAATTTTGGCCAACAAGAGCTACTAGCTCTAGGACATAAAGTCTCAGGTCTTAGTCTGGCAATTGACCAGAACAAAGTAGCAGCAGTACTGCAAAAGCCAGTACCAAAGAACATCAAAGAGATGCAATATTTCCTTGGGTTTGCTAGCTACTATAGAAACCACATCAAACGTTTTGCCCACATAACTAGTATTTTATACAAGTTATGTTCAAAGGATGTAGTTTTTGAAATAACCAAGGAAAGGAGGGATGCATATGAGAGGATCAAATATGAACTCACTAATGCACCTATGCTCATCTTACCTGACGTTGAACTACCATTCAAGTCATATATAGATGCAGCATGCAGTCAAGGCCTAGGAGCAGCCCTTCACCAAAGACAAATTGTGGATGGTGAACCAAGAGAAGGACCAATTTACTACATCTCAAGGCAGCTGAAAGATTCAGAAGCCAGGTATGGGGCCACCCAGACTGAATGTCTATGTCTAGTCTGGGCTCTAGAAAAACTCCATTATTATTTGGAGGGTGCAGTCTTTGAAGTCTACACAGACTGCACAGCCTTGAAGTCTTTACTAAACATGAAGACTACAAATAGACATATGCTGAGATGGCAAATAGCCATCCAGGAGTATAGAGGGAACATAACCATCATATACAAGGAAGGTAAAAGCCATACCAATGCAGATGGCCTCAGAAGATGGCCACTGGACAATGTCAAAAGCAATCCAGCTTATGACCCAGAAGTTGCAGCAAAAATCCCTATCCATTTTATGGAAATAGATAGGAGAAAAAACTTCAGATTATCTGAATGGGCACCAGAAAGTGGTACCCTTGACAGTGGAAACATTGACTCAGAAGGGACAAAAACTCCCATACTGGGAATAGGTTCCTCATAACTGCACAATGAATTCTTTAGTGCAGTACAGAAGTCTTATGCCAAACACAAACAGTGTAGCATACTACTCCAACTCCTCCAACAAAGGTACAGGAGTCCAGAACTGGAAACCCAGCTGGAAGAACCCTGGTTGAGGGCCTATAAGGACAATAAGTTTTTTCTTATAGATGGCCTTCTCTACCACAGAGAAAAGCACACAAGTGCACTCACAGTGGTAGACAGAGACCACATCTCATTGATCCTACAAGAATGCCATGACTGCCCCTATATGGGACACATGAGTGAGGACAGGACCAAAGAGAGGGTAGCAAGCACAGCTTGGTGGCCCAAGTGGGAACAAGAGTTGAGTGAATAAATCAACACTTGTGAAAGATGCCAAAAGGCAAATAGGAAACATGGGAAGAAGTATGGGTTACTTCAACATATAGCAGAACCCAAACACCCATGGGAAACCATCAACATGGACTGGGTTACAGGACTTGTCCCAGGAGGCAAAGAAAACTATAATGCCCGTTTGATCATAGTTGATAGGTTCAGCAAGAGCATGAGGTGTCTACCATGCCATAAAGAAGACACAGCCATGTATACTACTCTGTTGTTTTGGAATAACATCATATCCACCTGTGGAGTCCCTAAGATCATAATTAGTGATAGGGACCCAAAATTCGCATCTGAATTTTGGACTAACTTATATGACATGCTTGGTACTAAACTTGCTTTTTCCACAGCTTACCATCCACAAACAGATGGCCTAGCTGAAAGGATGATCCAAACAATGGAGGACATCCTCAGAAGATTCTGTGCCTATGGCATGGAATACAAGGACCATGAGGGATACACCCATGACTGGGTTACCCTCTTACCAGCAGTCCAACTGGCTTATAATACAAGCCAGCACTCCACCACAGGTAAAACACCTGCACTAGTGGAGAAAGGGTGGAACCCCCTGTTGCCTGTGGATCACTTGAAGAAAAATCTCCTGACTATCCACCCCACAGCCAAATACTTCCATGATATGTGGAAGAGGGCCTGTGACACAGCTGCCAAATGCATAGCTGAGACAAAAGAATACAATAAGCAGAGGTGGGACAAATCACATATGGAACCTGACCTCAAGGAAGGGGACCAGGTGTTAGTGTCTACACTGAACTTCAACAATCTCAAAGGACCTAAAAAGATGAGGGACTCATTTGTAGGACCTTTTACTATCATTAAGTTGATAGGAAGAAATGCAGTGGAAGTCAAAATCACTGAGGAGTTTTCAAGGAAACATCCAGTCTTTCCAGTGAGTTTGGTCAAACCATACTTCCAGACAGAGGAGGATAAATTTCCCTCCAGGAGTAAGAACCCCACACCACAAGAGATAGTGGAAGTGGAGGACTCCCCTGGACCTTTGAGTAAGATCATCAGGGCCAGGAAGATCAGACTCAATGGGAAGGATCAAAGACAATACCTAGTCAGATTCAAGAACCAGACAGCAGATAAAGACAAATGGTTGGCAGAGGATGCCATACCAGATGGGAACCTTCATTTAAGGAGATTCAGAGCCTCTAGGAAGACTGAACAGTCTCATCAATGATGAGCCTTTTTTAGAGGGAGGGTATGTCAGCCTGTGACTCAAAACCAGAGCACAATCATGACAGGCAAAATACCATAAACCAATGGTATAGCCAAGATACCACCAAAACATGGAGCTGAGCCAAATCAGCTCAAAAGGTACAAACGAAAGAGCAAACTCACCTCTTCCTGAAAATATAAGTCCCATCACCATAGGACAAGAAATAACAAAGTTATTCCTGCTCAAAGTTATTGCTGAGCATAAACCTTAATTTTCACCTCTCAACTAAAATCTAGAAGGAGAGGCTTAACCCCATCAAATGGGTACTGAAAATGAAGCTCTGAGCCAGGGCTATCCAATGGTACCAGCCAAACTGAGCTAGCACCAATATTACTGGAGTTATGGTCAATTTCAGGCCAAATAAGGGTGAACAAAACATTCACCTCTCATCTAGCTTCTACAGTTTTAGTGTGGGATACCTAAAGTGGGGTCTTTTTGGAAAGAGCACAATCAGGGCTATCTGATGGTGTCATCCACTTCCTCATATCTCAACTACTGCAGAAGATATGAGGCAAACAAGCTTAATACAGCTTTTTGCCTAAAACACGCAAATGTACAAAAATCATGTACATGGAATACCTTTTCCATATCAAATGAGGTACCATTGTGTAGAGCACATACAGGGCTATACACGGAACCAATTTTGAGGTTGATATCTCAAGAATTGACAAAGGTATGGCTGTTTTAAGGTTAAAATCCCACCAGCTGTCATATACAGCCTTACCATGGGATAATATCCCATAATCATGAATATGAGGTGTCAAATAGACAAAGAAGCATGTTTTTACTTCAATACCTCATATGTCAGTCAATACTGGGGTCCCATACAGTTTCTGTACAGCATTCTACGCGTCATACACATCAGAATCAGGCTGTGAGGTCCCCAGATGAAAATTTTCACCCTGTATTGGTGAAAACTGCCCAGATGTGGTTTCAAAGCCACATCTGAGCCCAATAAAGGCTATAAAGGCTGTTTGCAAACCACAAGCCAGTACTAGAAAGTGAAAAATCTTCACTTCCTCTACGTGGAAAGGTCTAGCACCCTTTCCACCCCACTTCAGGATAAAAAGGAGGCTTTTCACAGCCAGAATTGTCTCCTCATCCTGCTCTTGAATTCCTACATAGTACAACTGTCAAAAATAGTTAAACTCTTGGAAAATAATCAGGTATACTTTAAATTTAAGTATTGTAGCTTTTATTATTGTAACCCAACAGGTAAAAGTTGCACCCAGGGCTTTCAACAGCGCTAACCACCACTATATCTCTATAGTAAAGCCCTTAATATCTTAATTTAAATCATTTATTATCATCCTTATCATCTTTTAAAACTATTTTTACCGTGTCAAAGTCATAGTTAAAGGTTTTAAATACTTATATACACCTTTATCATAGACTCACCCTGACAGATTTATACTATCTCATGGTGTCCTATCTTCCTTATTAAGCCCATTTCTAAGAGCTAATTGGTCTGTTTCTCAATTTCTTTCCTATTGTGAGCCTTGAGGTATATTTTAAATACCCCAATAGGCCACAACTATCTTTAAAATAAATTGTGAACCATGCATAACCCATAAGTAATGCATATATTCGAAATTCATCATTTTTTATTTCAAAAAGATGAATAACGTTTTTGTGAGGCAGTAAATCTGTGGATTTAAGGCCAGATTTGGAGTCTACACAAAGATTTACCTAGGGTAACTCCATAGAGTGAATAAGCCTAAATTAACTCTAAGAGGTGGTAATATGGAAAATACTTCAATACCACATTAAAGGATTGTGAAAATTATTGTTTTTCTTAATTTAATGCCAAAATAATGGGAATGTGAGAAATTCCATGTTACATATACCCTAAGAGTAATGTTATGAATGTTTGTGGCACTTAATATTATGGTGTTCTTACATAAAGTTTTGATACACCCATAGTGGATATCAGTCTTGAAGCCTTAAATTCTATTTTTGACGTGAAAATAGCTAAGGGGGACAAAAGACATCAAAGAGAGCCAGGGTGCACATCTTCTGAGGCCTCTTAGGCATGGATAACTTTAAATCTTGGATAAATGGCTGATCTTGGCCCAATTAGCATACTAAAGCCTTTTGGGAAGCTAGTTACCAAGCTAAAATCCCATTAAATCATAAAAAAATTGCAAATAAGCTACTATTTTGATGTGACATAGAGGTAAATAGCAACTTAGACTCCTGTAACCATGTCAATTATTAATAATTTTCCATGGATAACCCCAAAAGAGTAATAAAAACCCTTTTGGGACTAGTATCCATTGATTTACCTCATAGAAACCTGCCATATAGTGTTATTTGCAAGTCTACATAGAAATGAGGTAAAAGCGTCAAAAATTCATTAGAAATACAATTATTGATTAATCTTGCTAAAGCTTTCAGGAACAATGTAAAACAGTATTATTCATAAAGAAACCAAAAATATTTACAGTTTCATAAGTAAAATTAAAAGCTTTCCTTACAGTCCATTTTTGATAATTCCATGTGAAATCCTTAATCTTCAAAAATTCACAGAAAATACAACCTGTGATGAAATTTCCAATAAAATTGCTAAATTTGAAAAATTAATGTTCATTTTAAGATAGAAGAATATTTAAAGTTGTTACTGCTTTTATCCTCAACCACATTTGGGTTGCTAGTCACATAAAAGCATCGATCAAGTAATTCTAATAGTCTTACATGACAATATATGATGCAATCATTAATCCAAAAAGTATTATTGTTTTCTCACTCACTGTATTTTTGGTTTTTTCCATGGAAGGCCTCTGTGAGCTGTCTTTAACTTAAAAGAGGCCTCTTCTTGCTGTTTTTTCCAAATCATCTTATTATTGAATTATACTATTATTACCAACAAGTAAGTATTAGTTAATTTTTTCTTAGGTTTTTTATTCTTTCAGAATAAATCAGAAAGGCATGAAATCATAGAATTCAGCTATATATTGCTGTAATATTTTTATCAATCAACTTTGATCCCTAAAATGCACAATTTATCCATCAAATCACTCTACTATATTCTTTTAAGGTTCATTGGAATATTAGTAAGTGGTTTATAATAAATTCTGAAAGTTTTTCTCTAGTATTCCTTTTCTTCAAAAATCCTAATTATAATTATTCTTGTAAAAGATAAATAGAAATTGAAATAATTTTATTATTTCAATAAGAAGTTTTATCATTAAATACTTCTTGTAGACAATTACTTCTCACTGTTATAATCACTAGTAGTGTACAACAAAGAAAATGAGTAATTAGTTGATTAATTAATTAATTAATGAGTTGTAGTTATAATAATGCATTATTATTATATTTCATAACAACAGTAATCTTACTGTTGATTCATAGTAATATTCCTAAAGGTTTCATTGACACATCTTACATTTGGGGGTCTGGCCATGTTTTTTGAACCATGTACCCTCAATTAGTATATCTTTAAGCTCTAGAATACATTAATTTAAGAATTTTTCTCTAAATTTAAAGTTAAAATTATTCTTATTTTTGAAATTTCCTTTGAAATCTTTTTCATTGAGGAATTTGGTTTAATTTTATACTGTTTTTACATGCGGCTTTTTCACATCCAAAAACTTAGAAAATTATTGCTTGAGTTACTCTGAAATAATTCTGAATTCAAAATCTTAAATTTTAATTTTTTTTCTTCAAAAAGAATCATTTTTTTACTTAAAAAATAATAAAACTTATAAAAAGTCTTAAAAATATTCCAAAAGCATGAAAAATAATAAATTTCTTTCTTTTATAATTTTTTTAGTGTCTTTAATCAAATTTAGTGCAGCTGGTAATAAAATCAGTATGAGATATATTACTAGTCCAGAATCTAAAGAAAGAATTGAAGTACAAATTGCCAAAGGAGGCACTTTATTTAGAACAGAGCAAGCCAAAAACCCACCAAAAGGTGTGTTTTTCTGCCTTTATCTTTCATTTTATATTAAATTGACATGAAAATTGTGCATACCAGAAATGGAAGCAACTATTCAGTCCAACCATATAGATGTGGACAAGGAAGAGCCAAGTCTTCCTCAAGAAGGACATGTCTAGAGGTTTCCAGAGCTGCCCCCCATTCCCCAAAGTCTTTTCCTACAACCTTTGATGTGAGCTCTGAGACTGAACTGATTCAAGGTAATATTTTAAGGGATGAACAATTTTCAAGTGGCAGCCATGGAAATATATCAGTCCCAGTACAAAAACTGGAACAGAGGAGCCAAGGAAGAGTAGTGGGAAATATTCCCAAGCCTTTGGCAGGGGGTCATGAACTCCTACTTACACATCAAGAGATTTCTGGGTCAGGAGAAGACCATAGAACTATTAGGAGGGTGGATCCCATTGTCTTGCAAAGACAAGGTGAAGAAGAGAAAGGATTGGTTTAAGAACCAAAGTCTTTTACCCATACACCAGAAGAAGGAGTTGTAAATTACCCCAGCTTTGGAGAAAGAAGGACCAGTGGCATCTACCAGCCCCAAAGCAACTTTGAAAATGTCCAAAGACAAACCCAAGGGACCTCAGAAGAAGCAGAAAGGTACCAAGAACCATCAAGGTAAGGTTAAAGTCAAAGCAAATTTGCACAGACCTTCCCCACAAGGGTACAGGATTCCCAAATTGGAGCCTTCACCTGTGGACAGTGTTTTCAATATGGCCAGACCTCTTATGGAATTCACAGCCAAAGAGAAGGAAAAGGATGAACAGGACTTTTCCATGCAAATAATAGATTGAATAAATTTTATTAAATCTAATATTGATGTAAAACTTGGTAGATTTGATGCAAAGCTGCCCAAAATAACATCAGATATTAATGATTTGAAAAGGAATGATAGAGTATCTGCTCAATTGCATAAGTGTACAATTGAAAGACTTGATTTAATCTGAAATACATTTGAAAGAATTAAGAGTAAATGTCAAATCCAAGATGATTAAATGGGAGAAATCTCTAATACCAACCTCAATTAACAACTTAAATTTCTAAAAAATCATATCTTAGAATTAGCTGATAATACCAATCAGTTTGCCACACATTTGGCAAGAAGTGATAGTGAAAGGCAGAAATTGAAAGATGAGATAATTGCACATGTGGAAAAAATTCATAAGAATTGTGAACCAAGTCCACATATGCCCAGACATTCCACACCTTTGACTAAAGAAAACCTCTCTGTGAAAGAAAGTTTGAACCCCTTTCTAGGAGAAAATGCAATATCTGCAAAAGATATTCCCAAATTAAAAGAATCGCCAAAATTCTCTGGTAAAGAGGAATACAATAATATTGAGTTAATCAGAACAATTGATATGTTTCAGGAAGACTTTCATATACCTGATGAAATCATAGTGGGTAAATTGCACTCTTTGTTTACCAGGACTGCAAATAAATGGTATTGCAAAATGAGACAAGAACATGGAAGACATGATTGGTCTTGGTGGAAATCTGAAATAATCACCAAGTGGGCCAATAATTCTTGGATGTTTAGAATTTAAAATCCTTTTTAAGTGCCATTTTTAACTCAGAAAAAGATAAACCACTTACTTGGTTCTTCAAACAAAAAGACAGATTATCTGCCTTACACCCAGATATGTCTAACTCAATGATTAATATAAAAGTATTAATAAAATGTTGAAGAGAACTAGAGCATGCTATCAAGTGAATATTTGTAGAACCCTTGTCATTCAGAAGACTACATCAATGCCATAGAAGATATCATCACTAGAACAAGAATTGGTAAACCCTGGACTAGAAACCCTATAGAGTCCAAAGGGGTTCCAAAGATTTCCATAGAAGATAAGAGACCTGAAAGATGTGTCTTGAAGTGTCATAAATGTGGGAGTACCTCACATTCAGCCAATAATTGCACCAAAAATACAAAAATCAATGAAGCTCAAATCATTGAAGAAGTTCAGTGTACTGAAGAGAAAGAAGAATCTGACAAAGATTCTGCATTCTCTGAAGAAACACCAGTAGAAGATTATTCTATTGAGAGCATTACAGCTTTATTTGAAGTCACAGAAGTCCATACTCACTTGCCACTGTATAGTGAGGATTTCTATAACCTAATCAATATCCAAGATTCCAGAATTTGTAAGACTAAACCTGCTAGAGGCAAATGATACACTGCTGGAGCATCTTGTATTACATCAGTCTTGATACGTTATGTTGAAGCTCAAGTCAATTCAGACACAGGAGCATTTTTCACTTGTATATGGAAAGACTACCTTCAAGTCATACTCCCTGAATGGAAAGACCATCTGTTACCTATAGCAAGTGTGCAATTTAGTGGTTCCAGTAATGATATGTACCCTTTGGTCATATTGAACACTAACATTGTATTTCCGCATCCTGCAGGAAGTGCAAGAGTGAAGATGGAGATAGTAGTAATGGAAAATTTAACATCTCAACATATCATTCTTGGAAATGATCATTTGAATATTTATGTTATTGACATCAATAACCATAAAGACAGATAAATTACAATTGGAGAAAATAAAAGACAAAAATTTTCTTTTTCCAATATGCCCAAACAAATATCAGTAGTATCTTCAAATAAACATGCTTATAAAGAAGAATTTGTGACTGAAAAACTTAATGAAGCACAAATCAATCCATCATTATCACCCAGGATAAAGCATGAGCTTATTAATGTGTTATACACATATAGAAATGCATTTGCCTCTTATAATTAACCATTAGGAGCTATTAGAGGGCGTGAAGTTTATATTAGTCTTAATATTTACAGACCATATCCTCCAGTACTTAGAAGACCAGCTTACCCATCAAGTCCCAGAGCTAGGGAGGCCTTGGAAAAACATATTCATGAGTTAATACAGCTTGGTGTACTGAGGAAAGTAGGCCATAATGAGGAAGGCAAAGCAACAACTCCTGTTAATATTGCTTGGCATAATGATAAATCCAGGATGGTTAGAGATTTTAGAGCACTGAATACCTACACAGCTACAGATAGGTATCCAATTCCTATAATCCAAGAACCTTTAGCCCAATTGTCTAGAGCCAAGTATATAACATCCATGGATGCATTGAAACGCTTTCATCAAAACGTTTTGATGCCCCAAGGCTATGAAATTAGTTAGAATTATCACTCACCATGGTATTTATGAGTATCTTAGAACTCCATTTTGTATCAAAAATGGTCCATAAAATTATCAAAGGATGATGAATACGATATTCCCCACAGAAGTCTGTGAAGAATGGCTCATTGTTTAGATTGATGATATAATCATATGTTCAGACTCATGGTCCTTGCACCTTGAAAGACTTGCAAGAGTACTTGACAAAGTTGCAGGAGTAAATATGAAGATCTCACTTAAGAAATGTAACTTTGGATTTGAAGAACTCAAAGATTTAGGACATATTGTTTCTGGTTTAAGCTTGGGTATTGACAAGAATAAAGTTGCAGAAGTATTACTTAAGCCAATACCCCATAATAAGAAAGAAATGATGTCTTTTCTTGGATTTGCCAGCTATTACAGGCAACAACTGAAAGACTTTGCAATTTTATCCAAGTCACTATATAGAATCTGTGATCAAAAGACAGTATCTCAAATGACACAGGAAAGAATTAAAGCTTATGAGAAGATAAGGAAATATATTACAGAAGCACCTTTACTACTCATGCCTGACTGGAATACACCTTTTAAATTTTACATTGATTCATGTGGTGATGGATTGGGGGAAGCCCTAAATCAAGTCCAAATTATGAATGACAAACCTACAGAAGGACCAGCTTGTTATATCTCAAGACAGATCAAACCAGCATAAGCCAGATATGGTGCAAGCCACATGGGATGCTTATGTTTGGTATGGGCACTTGAGAAACTGCACTGTGATCTTGATGGCAGTGTTCTTGAAGTGATAACTGACTTTAATGCAGTGAAATAACTTCTCAACATGAAAACAACCAACAGACATATGTTGAGATGGCAGATAGCAATTCAAGGATATAGAGGTAACATGACTACAGCTCATAAATCAGGAACCATTCATAAAAATGTTGATGGACTTAGTAGGTGGGCATTAGCCAATACTACTTATAACCCTGATTATGTAACTTTAGAATCAGAACCATAGATTTTAACTCAAGGAATTAACATAACTGATATTGGGACTGAATTCTTTAAAGAAGTCAGAGAATATTATAACCAGGACAACAGTTTCCATATCTTGACTTCCTGTTAGATAAAGACTGCAAAGATACATCTTTGGCTAACTCACTAAATGAAACATGGAAAACTTCCTATTATGAAGGAAGATTTCACTTGGTTGAAGGCATAATTTACCACAGAACCAAAAATTATTGTGAAATTAAATTATTCAGCAGATTGATTATCAATACCATTCTTCATGAATGTCATGATAGCATGTATTCTGGACACCTGTCAGAAGACAGAACACTTGAAATGGTGAAAAACTATGCATGTTGGACATTGTGGAGAAAAGAGACCATTGTTTATTGCCATACCTGTGACAGATGGCAAAATGCAAACAGGAGTCACCAGGGCAAATGTTGCATCAATCACTGGAAATTGACTTCACCTTGCACAATAGTCAGTATAAGATCTTGCCTCAGTCGTGTTAGTTTCACATTATAGTCACTGGACTTATTGGGTCACTTCACGTCTGTGTCAAGACAAATTTAATTGTCAAATGTGTCACATGAGTATGTAGCTCAAAGCAAAAACCCATATCAGCACCATTTGTGAGGTTTGGGTAATTACACCTTATGGTGCAAGGCAGAAATTTGGCATGCTAATATTTGTGAATGAGATGACTTCCGCCCTGCCGCCTAATCATCTCACCCCTTTACCATGTCTACTCTCACACATTAATTGGCTTCCATGCCAGCCGCCAAAATATGCTTCCACTCCTGCCATCACCCATCCTTACACTTCTGCACCCCCCTAATCCTCTCCGCTGCTTACCATGCTTATTGTACAGTTTGTCTATGAAACTCTTGATAATAGTAACAAAATCAAGAGTACTATGACTGTCCTAAGTAGAAAAATATAATATAACAAAATATTATAACCCAACATTAAATATAATCATTGAAATTATTATATGAAAAGAGATAAATGTAATTATTATTATATAATATAATAATAGAAAATTTGATAATTATAATAAATCATAATTATTCTATTATTGTTATAGTCACTGACAGTTATAGCGATGAGAAGTGTAAAGCTCTTAATGAGACAATTACACATGGAAAATATAAATCTTGAACCACTTATAAATAATATAAATATTATTTATAAGAAAGAAATTATAAAAAACACTGTGCAGATATAATTCTTATAAAAAAATTCTATATAAAAAAAACTAATAATAGATGAAAATTATAGAATTTTAGAGAAAAACTTACTTATAATATATAATTGATACAACAAGTCAAATATAACAGTTATTATATTAAATAATTATCATAAGTAAAAACACTCCAAAGATCCATATCTTAAAAGATAAAGAATCATTTTTTAATAAAAATATGATTTTAAGAGTTTTTAAGAGGAATTTGTGGATTTTGGAAGATATTTTAAGACAATAATTTTATAAAATAAAATGTATTATTGGTGATTACAACAGAAATCTGATTTCTATGATTTCAATCCTTTAATTTAAGATTTAAAAATAATAAAATACTTAAGAAATACTTTAATAATAAGATTTTATATATAATAAAACTTTACCTGTTTAAATGCTTAATATAATTGGATTGATTGAATTGATGGACAAACCCAGTGATGAATAGACTCTTTTTATGTCTACATAGCATCCCTCATGATTTATAATGGATATAGAGGGCATGCGCAGGTCAAAACTGAAAAAAAATGCTTAAAAATAAGGTTCCTAACTTGAGGTAACTTATTTTTAATTCCAATTTATAGTTACTGGTTTTATTCTTAACTACAAGTAGCTTTAATCCTCATTTAAGCTAATTACTTTGAGCTTTAATATAAAATAAGTTTATTCATATTAAATTTCATCATATGAACAGCTTAAAAATAAAATTTGAGTAAAAATCTCTTGAACTCAATTTTTAAAGAAATCTTAATTTTCTCTAAGTCTAATTTAAAAGAGTAATTTTTCAGGCTAATTACCAATACAACCTGCTTATAAAAGAAACTTAAAGTTTTATGTATACACGGATAACATTGAACCTAATCTGTGTGAAAATGCTAAGCAAATCCATTAAGATTTGGATTTTTAATGAATCTTTGAAGTTATTGCTATTTTTCCACGTAAAATAGCAATAAACAGTGAACCTTAGCTTTTGATAAGGTTTTGATACTTTTAGCTTTAAATTTTTAAGCTTATTTAAGCTTTTAAAGCTCTCAAAACTTTAATTTCAAGCTTGCAGATTGGGATTTACCCTTTGGCAGCTTGAAATTCCTGTCCAAATTGGGATAAAACTAGTTTAAACTTTAAGGTTGGATGAAAGTCTAATATTAAAGTTTAAATAAGGTTGAAAATCCTCCAATACAGGTGGAAAACCTATAATTGAATATTTGCAGATCCAAAAAGCTGGGTACCCCAGCTTTGTTTGGTCTTTTTCCTTTGCCCCACCTTTTTGCATGAATTTTGCCCTTTTATTTATTTGAAGCCATACTATGGCCTTAAACACTTTTAAATTGAGCTCACACAGAATTTACATTCTGTATGTAAAATCCTTAGCCAATTGAGTAAATATACACAACACCTCAATTTTAATTAAAATTTTGGTTAGTTTGTATAAACCTTATGCAACCTTAAATTTAATCTTATTTAAGCTTAAATTTAACAATTTTAAAAAATGTCAAAAAAAGTTAGATCAGTATTGTGAGCTTCTTAAATCTTCCAATAACCTAATAAATAAGCATTTTTTGGGTATGACACCCTATGGTTGTACCCTAGGTTATTTTTGGTTTAGGATCCAAAAATGATATAATAATTACAATCTTGTTTATCCAAACAAAAGTTATACTTCTTTTTTTTTATTTCTTATTTTAATTTGAACTGAAAAGTATGTTCAAGACTAAATCAGCTGCATATAAATTTATTTTTGGCCTTATGGGGATGTCATATATACCTCACAGGCTCACATTCCCTACCACCAAAAAGAAATTGTACCACAATTTTCTTTTAGTAGTATACCCCCAGTTAATTGGGGGGGTATAATCCACTATCCAACCTCTCTAATTGTATGCTTAAGTATTTAAAGCACACAATTCAGATGTTTCATTGAGGAATTGGTCTTCTCTCATGTCTGAATCCTCTGAGAAACCTTTGGGAATCAGGTATTCTTTCTGCTACAATCCATTCATCTTCATGTTGTGTATTCTTTTATCTGACCAAGTATTCACTTTCATGTTTTCCCCTAAGTTTTCTTTGTTTCAAGACTTTTAGTACTTTTTTCTCTTCACTTTGATCAAGTGGAGGTACTTCTAAGGGTGTTTTATTTCTTAAAGGAAATACATCCTTATCACTTGAAGTGTAATTCTTTACTAGACTAACAGGAAAAGTTGGATGTTTGTTTTCCAATTCTCCTGAAAGTTCTACTTGTACTGCATTTGTCCCATGGAGGGCTTTAATAATAAATGGTCCTGAAAATGAATCTTTCAGCTTCTTTGGACCTTTAATATTTTTAAAGTTCAAGGTTGAAACTATTATTAAGTCCCCTACTTTGAATTCTGGGTTTTTATGAATTTCATCCCATTTCTGTTTAGCATATTCAAAGGCATCAGTCATGATTTGTTTTGCATGATGCCTTACTTTATAAAGAAATAACTTAAATCTTGAAGCAGTTGGATGAATATCAACTATGTCTTCCTTCACAGTATCAACTGGAAGATTAGGGTTCCATCCTTTTTCCAACATCGCAGGAGACTTGCCTGTTGAAGCATGGATAGAAGTTTTGTAGGCTAATTCCAATGCGGGTATAAGAGTACACCAATCATGGGTAAAGCCATCAGAATATTCAAGCTCCAGGCCATATGCAGAAAATCTTCTGATCATGTCCTAAAGGGTTTGAATCATTCTTTCTGCTAGCCCATCTGTTTGTGGATGATATTCTGTTGAGAATGATAGTTTTGTGCCCAAAAGCTTATGTAAATTAGTCCATAAGGCTGATGTAAATTTTGGGTCTCTATCACAAATGATATCTTCAAAGAGACCAGTATGAAATGTAACTCTGTTCCAAATCAAAAGAGCTGTATCCATAGCTGTGTCATCTTTATGAAATGGTAAAATGATTGGTGTTTTTCTATATCCGTCAACAATGATGAGCCATGCATTGTAATGTTTATCACCTCCAGTTTGTAAGGCAGTTACCCAATCCATATGAACCACTTCCCACGGGGTACTTGGTTCTTGGATATGAATCATTAATCCAAATCTTTTACCAGTAGCTTTATTGGCTTTCTGGCATCTATCACAACTATGACAGTACTAAATGACATCTTTTCTGCAAGATAGCCACCAGGCACATGTCTTAATTCTTTCCATTGTTCTGTCTTCAGACAGATGTCCAGAATAAATGCTATCATGGCATTCCAGTAGTATTTTGTTGATCAAAATTCTACTACATAAGACCATACCACATGTGTGTTTAGACCTATGATATAAGATACCATCAAACAAATGGAATCTTCCATTATCATAAAATGTTTTCCAAATATCATCCAGAGAGTTAGCCAAGGATAAATCTTTGCAATCTTTGGCAAGTAGAGCAGTAATAATATGAAGATTCTTATCCTTCTTGTAGCTTTCTCTAACTTCTTCAAAGAATTCTGTCCCCACATCTGTGATTTTAATTTCTTAAATTGGAATTTGAGGTTTTGCACTTGTAGGAAGATAGGAAGGATTGTCAGGTGTATTGGGTAATTCCCATCTACTCAAGCCATCAGCATTCTTGTGAATATTTCCAGCTTTATGTACTATGGTCATATTGCCTCTATACTCCTGAATATCAATCTGCCATCTTAACATGTGTCTGCTAGGAGTCTTCATGTTAAGAAGTGATTTTACTGCATTACAATCAGTAATTACTTCAAACACACCACCATCAAGATAATATAAAAGTTTTTCCAGAGCCCAAACAAGGCAAAGGCACTCCATTTGGCTAGCTCCATATCTGGCCTCAGTAGGTTTAATTTGTCTTGAGATAAAACCAATTGCACCCTCATAATGCTTGTCATTGACAATTTGAACTTGATGAAGAGCTTCACCTAGGCCTTCACCACATGCATCAATATACAGTTTGAAAGGAAGTTTCTAATCTGGCATCAATAATAATGGTGCATTAGTCAAGGCATACTTGATTTTTTCATATTCTTGAATTCTCTCCTGTGTCATCTCAAAGACAGTTTGTTGATCACAAATTCTGTACAATGATTTGGCATTGATTTCAAAATCTTTAAGGTGTCATCTGTAATAACTGGAAAACCCTAAGAAAGACATCATTTCTTTTTTGTTCTTGGGAATTTGTTTCAGTAAAGCTGCAGAAACCTTGTTTTTATCAAATCTAAGGCTCAGTCCTGATACTACATTTCCTAGAGCTTTCAGCTCATGAAACCCAAAATTACACTTCTTGAAAGATATTTTCATGTTCACTTGAAGAATTTTCCCAAGTACTAATGGAAGTCTCTCTAAATTCAATTGCCAGGTTTCTGAACAAATGATAATGTAATCAATATAAATTATTAAACATCCCTCTGATAATTCATTTGGGAAAATGGTATTCATCATTCTTTGGTAATGAGAGGGTGCATTTTTAATACCAAAAGGCATTCTCAAGTATTCATAAATACCACAATGAGCAATAATCCTCAATAATTTCCTAGCATGAGGTGTTAAAAAATTCTGATGGAAACCTTTAAGAGCATCCATAGAAGTGATAAACTTTGCTTTGGATAATTGAGTCAAAGTCTAATGGATTCTAGGGAGTGGGTACCTGTCTGGAATAGTGTAGGTATTCAATGCCCTAAAATCACCAACCATCCTTGATTTATCATTATTCCAGGTAGTTATTACAGGCATTGTGACTTCTACTTCTTCATTGTGCCCAACTTTTCTAAGAAATCCCAGTTTCACTAGCTCATCAATATGGCTTTCTAATGCTTCTCTAGCCCTAGGGCTAGCTGGGTAAGCTGGTCTTCTTAATAGTGGAGGGTAAGGTCTTTCCACATTAAGCATAATTTCCACTTCACGTCCTTTGATAGCCCCAAGTGGTTCATTATCAGAAGCAAAGGCCTCTCTGTATTGTAATAAGACTTTAATAAGTTCATCCTTCATTTCTAATGTTCATTCAGTACTAATTTGGGCTTCAATTAACTTATACGACACAAATTTTCCTTTATTAACATTCCTTACTTGTCTAATGACATTTATTTCTCTTTTTTCTGGACGAAAAGCAAATTTTTGCCCTTTATTTTTCCCTATAGTGAAATATCTGTCTTTATGATTCTTAATATCAATTCCATAAATATTTAGATAATCATTTCCAAGTATAAAGTGTTGTGAAGTACAGTTATTCATAACAACAAATTCAACTTTTAATCTGATACTTCCTGAAGGATAAGGGAATATGATTTCTGCTTCAAAAATGCCCAAGCAGTGCATATCTTGGCTAGCACTGCTGAATTTTATACCTTCAATTGGCATTAAGCTTTCTTTCCAATTGGTATAAATCCCGAAAGGTAATATTTTCCGACACAAGTACAAAATGCACCTGAGTCAAGATGTAACTTGGCTTCTCTGTTGTTTATCACAATATTAGTGATATTTGAAATCAGTTTTAGTAACTTTTGTAGCTTAATATAAGATTTCAATTGTAGAGGACTTCTCTATTAAATTATCCAATAGATTCTTATTTCATTTTTTTCTAGGATTACTTTGAAATCTTCTGAATAATTTTATTTAAATCTGCTAAGAGTCCAGTTTTGACCCTTAAGGCCATTAAGCCATTATATTATTGATTAGTGATCTGGATATGTGAATGATAAATAGAAGAAGTCCAGTAAATGATTTGATTCTGATTTGGAGATGAATTGGATTTATATTAATTTCCAATTTTTTGAGTTTGAAGAATGTGAAAGTGATATGAAATCATTGATGGCAATTTCTAAAGCTGATTTATATTTCTGAGGATGTTCAGATAGCAAAGAAGATGGGTGGGAATATGGAGGTGGATCTGTGGATGGGTGAATTTATGGTCTAAGGTGAGGATGATGATGAGAATGAATAGAGGCCCAGTGAGGAAGATAATGATAAAGATGATGAGATTTGTGAGAAAAGGTAGGGATGCTATTGATTGAAGGTGAGGAGTTGTTAGGTGTGAGCCTTGAGGTATATTTTACATACCCAAATAGGCCACAATTATCTTAAAAAGAAATTTTGAATTATGCAAAACTCATAAGTCATGCATATATCCAAAATTCATCATTTTCAATTTCAGAAAAGATGAATAACTTTTTATTGAGTAAGTAAATCCATGGATTTAAGACCAGATTTGGATTCTACACAAAAATTCACCTAGGGTAGCTCCATAGACTGAATAAGCTCAAATTAACTCTTTGAGGTGGTAAAATGGAAAATACTTCAATACCACATCATCAATACCACATAAAAGATCCGTGAAAACTTTTGTTTTTCTTAATTTCACGCCAAAATAATGGGAAAGTGAGAAATCCCATGTTACATATACACTAAGAATAGTGTTATGCATGTTTTGAGCAATTAATATCATGGTATTCTTACATGGACTTTTGGTACACCCATAGTGGATATCTCACTTTAAGCTTAAATTACTATTTTGACGTAAAAATTAGGCAAGGGGGACAAAAGACATCAAAGAGAGCCAGGGTACCCAACTTCTGAGGCCTCAGAGGCGTGGATAGCTCCAGAGCATGGATCCATGGCTCATCTTGGCCCAATTGGTAAACTAAAACTCTTTGGGAACTTGGTTACCAAGTTACACCTACTGTAATCACAAGAAAATAGCAAATAACCTGCTATTTTGACGTGCCAAAGAGGTAATGCGCTACTTAGACTCCTGTAACCACGTCAATTCTTGATGACTTTCCATGACTAGACCCTAAAAGAGTAATTAAAACCCTTTTGGGACTCATATTCATTGATTTACCTCATAGCAACCAGCAAAATACTGCTATTTGCAATTCTACGTAGAAATGAGGTAAAAACTTCAAAAATTCATTAAAAAGACAATTCTTAATGAATCTTTCTGAAACTCTCAGGACCAATGAAGAACTGTATTATCTATGGTAAAACCAAAAAGAATTACAGTTTTACTAGTAAAATTAAAAGTTTTACTTACAGTCCATTTTTGACCATTCTATGTGAAACACTGAATCTTCAAAAATTCACAGTAATTAAAACCTGTGATGAAATTGGCAATAACATTGATAACTTTGAGAAATCAATGATTATTTTAGAATAAAAGAAGATTTACTGCTGTTACTCCTTTTATTCTTAACCATATTGGGGTTGGTAGTCACGTAAAAGCATCAATTAAGTAATTATGATAATCTTACGTGACAACAGATGATGCAATCATTAATCCAAAAAGGTTTATTGTTTTCTCACTCACTGGTTTTTCAGTTTGCTCCATGGCACGCCTCTGTGAGCTGTTGTTGACTTAAAAGAAGCCTCTTCTTGCTGTTTTTTCCGTATCATCATCTTATCAATTTATTAAATCATTATTACCAACAAGTAAGTATTAGTTAAAGCTATTCTGTAGTGTTTTAAATCTTTCAAAATCATCCAGAAAGACGTGAAATCCTAGAATCCAACTATATATTGTTGTAATACTGTTATAAATCGTTTTGATCCCTTAAATCCACAATTCCACGTCAAATTTCTCTACTTTTATCTATCAATAAGTTCTTTGGAGTATTAGTGAGTCATTTATCTTTAATTCTTAAAGTTTTTCTCTAGTAATAGTTTTCTTCAAGAATTATCTTTATAATTATTCTTGTAAAAGATAATTATATATTAAAATAATTTTATTATTTTAATAAAAGAAGTTTTTATTATTAAATTCTTCTTGTAATCGATTCTTGTAGACAATTACTGCTCACAGTTATAATCACTAGTAGTGTATAACAAGTGAAATAAATAATTTCATAATTATTTAATTGTGGTTATAATAATTTTTTATTATTATATTTCATAAGAACAGACATAGTACTGTTGATCAATAGTAATATTATCATCAGTTTCATAGTCACATCTTACATTAGGATTGACAGTCCTGGTGGAGGTATCAATAGTACATAAAGCTTGATTAATGGATTGCTAACCAACATCCAGGATCAACGGAACCCAAGCTAGAACATCAATGACCCTGATTGTTTCCATAGCATTGGAGAGTGCAAAAGAGCTGAGGGTGCGAAAGAGTAGGTGAAATTAAGGATGGGAATACAATAAGTAAAAAAAATTTAGGTGATAAAAATAGTTGGGGGGTGATGATATTTAATAATTGAGAAAAAATGAAGTTAGGTTTGAGGAAGAATAAAATTTGGAATATAAGAAAGAAGAGGGATGAAGCGGGTGGAAATATTCAAATTCATTATCTTGATTTCTTTTGATATTACTATTTCCAGTATTACAATATCATATTTTTTTGGTATTAGAAGATTTTCTCTCTTTATGATGAATCAAAATAGTCTCAGCAAAAGGGCTCACAGAGACAAATGCTGAAACAATTCATTTTCCAAAAAAAGGAAGTTATGAAAACAAGAATATCATGAAGAGATAGAAGAAGGTGAAATTTCTGAAGAAGCTGAAGAGGTTGAAATTGTTGAAGAAGCAGAAGAAGGTGAATTTATTGAAAAAGCTCCAAATAACTTAAAAATCAAGAGAATTCAAGTCCAGAATCAAAAGAAGTTTCATATTCAGTTTAACAATGATAATTATAGATTCTACCAAGATGAAAAAACCAAAGATTTAGTTTGTATGATTAAATTCCATTCACTTGAAAAAAACAAGGATCAAAATTCAGTAGCCTTCCAATTATTAAATATAATACAAGATTTTTATTATATGGCACAAAACCGTCTGCATCAAAAAACTAACAAATTCTTAATTGGTGGGAAAATGAATGTCTTGGATTTAGAGGTGGATATGATAAAGGAAAAAGTGCAGGTAAGTAATATTAAATTTTGAATTTAAAAAAACAAAACATTAATCTTTTCTCTTTGTTTTTAGGAGTATATACACTAGATAAAAAGTGTTCATCTGAAAGAAAAGTAAAAGATGAAGAATTATGGAACAAGTTACCAAATTATAATAGTTTTCTCTCTAATATATTTTATTTATTCACAAAAGATGGTTCTACTAATAATGAACGTTTTATTAAACAATGGCAATTACCAAGTTGGGATGACTCTTAATGGAATGATAAAGACAAAGTTGAAAATAGAAGATTAATCTCAAATCTATAAATTATCTATAATGATTTTCATAACCATCCTCATTGTGACAACGATTCAAACAATCTTACATATGGCTTATTCAGCTACATAGATATCAAAAATGGAAATCCAGTATCACCACCAACCAAATGTATAGGTCATAGTTTTTCTTTTCCAGATTACAACTTGAATTTTGAATTTGGATTGAACAATGGTATTATAGAATTAATATGGCCTTCAAAAAAGATCTTACATCAAACAACCAAACCTTCTCTTGAAGTATCAACCAAAAATACAACGACTCACTTTGGTTGCTTATTTCAAATTTCTAATGAATTAATTGAACGGGTGAAGAAACATGAGAGAGAGGGAACAGGAGATTTTGTAGATAAAACAATTGGAAGAGCACAACGATGTGCCAAATATAAAAAAAATTGTAATTAGTATTTGACAAATAGGATATTGTTTTCACTGTCATTTATCTCACAGAAATCTGAAATATTTTCACAAAAAAAAATGCTCAACCTCACATTTTGGATTATTATTCTTATTAAAATCAATTATTACTCATTTTTGAATGTAGTATTATATATTCATAATTTAAATTGGTATTTTTGTATTAATTATGAGGTTTGGGAAATTATTAATATATCTTGTGGTAATAATTCTGGATGTTTGACTTTGCATAAATTTAAAAAATTCATATGCAATGGATTTATTTACAAATTTAAACATTATCTTTTCAATTTGAAGTACTATTAAACTACTAGTTCAGTAATAAAGTGTACTTTTCATATCAACTAATTGTACATGTTCAGAAACATGAATAGAAAAATTCAATTATATAAAACTTTCAAATTCCTTTCAAGTAGAATTCTCAATGGAAAGAACCTCTTATGTCATTTATAAATTGTACTATAATACAAAGTTTCATTTTGAGGTTGAATGCTCTTAAAATCAATGTGGTCCACAAAAGGTATGGTTGAGAATTGAGATGAATTTCACTTAATGAATAATTAATACTATATTATGAAAATATAATCAGAAGAACATTTATAAAGGCTAATGATATTATGTTTGAATAATAGTTGTCACAAATACTTTTTAACTGACCCCAAATGTTTATATAATATAGAAAGGTCAAGTTTCAAAGTTATATTCATCATATTCCCTGCTATTTGTGCTCACTAGTAAGATATGATTGTTTAATTTATTGTCCAAAAATCATGAAACTTTTATTTCATATGAATAGTGTGAAAGAAGTTTAATATTAAAATTTGAAAACTATCATATTGTATTAAATCTCAATTACAAGGGGTAATTTCCTACTATCTTAAGATTATTTTAATAGAATGATGATCAAGTAGTATAGTTAAATACCTGAGGAGAACTCACATACATAATGTTTTTTAAGTGGCAGAGAATGTTGGAGATGGCAAATAAGAGTAAGGATTGAAAAATGGCAATTTCAAAAGAGTTATTAAAAACATGATGAATTTAAAACTAACTCAAACAAGATCTTTGACTAGGAGGAAGAAGTGATGTCACTGTTGCTTGAGCTTCCCATTGATTTAAGAAATCGCTGGTGATATATTGTGCTAGTTGATGCCGGGGGGGACGAACAAGTTGAAAATAACTAATTGGATTCATGCCTTTAGAAAAAAATGAGTTGAGGTGAAAAGATAGATTTTTCCAGACAGGATCCCCTGGAGGTGATAGCTTAACAAGCTGATGAGATATGTTAAAAGAACATAATATAACATAGCATTGGAGATAGAAAAATGGCAATGATCTTTGTGAGCAGTGAATAAACCCTTAACACCTAATATTAAGAAATAAACAAATGGAAGAAAATTATGCCAACTACAATATTCACTCAATTTCTTTTTACCTTGGTCCAATTGAGATGCTTGATTGTCCAAAAGAGTGATGCTTTGAGGTCTGTGGTTAATGATTAATGAGGAAATTTCATCTCTTCCAAGATGTTGATGATTTGTATTTTTGGGACATTTACGTTGTTCTGATTGGTTGGGAGGGGAAAGTGCCTCTATGTTTGCCTATGCTTTGAAAATGATTTATGAAATCATAACATCCAAAATTAAATCTTGAAGCGACTTGAGTTTTTGATCAGAATTAGCACCCAAATTCTGTTTGGTGTCTATATTGCTAATAGATGGGTTTGGATTTGGGGGGATGGTTGACATAAGCTCCATTGGTGGAATAGAAGGTTGCTTCAATCCTTCAAAGTATGTAAGCATGTACCTTTCCAGGAGTGGTTGTAGCTGTCATGGGGGGTTTAGGGATACAAAATTCATCCATTGTTTCAGATATATATGCAGCAATGAATTTTGCCCAAGCGATGATGGTGAAGTGGCGTGGTTGGGCCATATAAATGAGATGACAAACAAAAATGGTTTCAGGGTGCTTTTCATTACAAACTTGGGGCTCCAGAGAAAAAGGAATAGATATACTTGGTTCAGGTGATGTAATGTCATCATATATTTGCATGTTAAAAATTTGAGGGGAGACATAAAATTCAGCTTTGGTGGAATTCAAAAATGGTGAGCCTGTTAAGAAATAGGATAAGCTTTAATATTTTGTAATGACTAATTATTATAAGGCAGCTAACTATGATCACTTAGCTTTTCAATCCATTTGGTATATGAAGATGAGCATTGGTTGAAGTCAAAATTCCCTTGTGCAGGTTCTTCACAGCCCAAATATTGAAGATGCCATTTAACCAAAGAGTTGATTGCTTCAAACGTTGCTTGATATTTGGCTTGAGTTGGTTGCCCTGAATTAAAAATTTGGAAAATTTTATAAAATTGAGGATGAAATTCATTGAAAAAGATGGAAAATTCAACATTGGGGGGAGAGGCTGGTTGGGAAATGGGAGATTGTTCAGTCTCTTCCATTGTGGGAGGATTTTGAGTCTGACAATCAACTTCTTGATTGAGATTATTGAGACCTGGTGTTGGGGAATTTAATGGAGGGGATGAACTTGATTCCATTGATTGAGGAGGTACATCATCACATGAGGGGGGTGGTGGTTCAATTGAGGTATCATGTGGGGATGACCAGACACAATGTAAGGTGTGGATATGAAACTTTGATTAAAAATCAAGTACTTTTCCTGTCCTCAAAATTTGTATAAGGTAAAAATCAAATAAAAATAGTAAATAATAATATTTTTAAAAGAAAAAACGCCAATTTTATTGTTTTTAACTCTATTGGTATAAAACAATAATATTATAAAGATTTATTGTTTTACCAACAATAAAAATTTATCCAAAAAATACTCTACAAGAGATATTTTAAGGCTACAAAAGAAATTTCTTCAAGAGCAATTTCAATTGGAATTGATTGAGCAAAGAACTGCAAGCAATTAATTAAAGAACAAAGTCTTTAAAAAGAATATTAAAGAGAAAACACGCCCAAAAGTGACCAGAGTGAATTTGGAAACAAAGTGACAAAGTTTACAGTGATGAAAGATGCTTTAATTCACTTTTGGGGTGGTTCAGGGGTAAAAATGATTATAAGAGTTACAAACAATGATTATAATGATTTTTTCACGTGGTTAAAAGGATTAAAATGATTTAAAAATGGTGGTTGGAATCTTTGATTGATTGGTTTAACAGTGTTTAAACTAATTAATAAAAGGAAAAGATTCTAACATGAAGAGAAAAGTGGGGAAAAGAAGACATTCTTTTATAGCCATCAATTCTCTTACTCCAAAAGTAAAATTTACTCTTGTCAGTCGTGAAAAACAGTCTGACAACAGAAAATCCAATTATGGCATCATTGAACCCTGGTTTAGACCAAAAAGGGCTGGTTTAAGCCATTTTTAGCCATTTTTAGCCATTTTAGACCCTCAAATCAGCCATTACTATAGCAATACCAGGCCTAGAGCCTTCAAAACACGTCAGAATGTGTGTCAGAGACGTAGAAACCAGTTAAAACTGTTTTTACTATGATGGTTTTATCTTAGGGGTAGTTTTACCCTCTTGGCAACAGCTAAAACTACCTCAGTTGGTATCAAAACCTCATCATCAATTGAGTCCACAGACCCTGTAACTCAATTCCAGGCCAAAAGTGTTGAACTTTTGCGTGAATTTTGAAATCCCACGCCTGTCAGCAAGGACTTTGGGGGTCTAGCTCCCCCTTAGAGCTGGAGTTCCTTTTCCCCCCCAAATTTAATCTTTCCAGTTTATTTTTCCTTTAATTCCTCATCATGTATTATACTTATAATTTACATATGTAATTCAATTCAATTGTACAGTACAATACATTAATAATTGACACCTCATATGTAAATCAAAGTTCACTTATGTAATACATGCGCACATTTTGACATTTCAATTGAATTCAATTGAAAATACTTCAATTCCTCATAACTTCTAAACTAAACACAACACCTCAATTTTAACACAAAAATTGATGGTTAACACCACATGTGGTGTACAATTTTGTTAAAATTTCATTTTTACTTAATTTTTTCAAGTATAAATGTAATTTTATACTTACAAAATTTAATGTATTTTTATTTTTAAATTGTAATTAATTTTTTAATTTTAATATAATTTTATATTTATATTTTGATTCTTATTTTAATAATATAAATAAATTTATTTTATTTATATTAATATGTTATTTTTATATTTGTGGTCTTTTGGGTATATGAAATTACCTCTAAGGCTCACACACGAGGAGTATGTGCATTTTGTGGTGTTGAAATAGTGGACTGGATTTCATGGGTGTTAGTTGTAACATTAATTCCTCCTGCTGAAATAATTTGAGAAACCTGATGAACATCTGCTCTTGAGTGGATAGGTGTCTCATTTGAAATAGGTAGATTTGATGAGCTCTCACAAATGGTGCTGTGGTCACTTTGTGCAGAAGGGTTGTGACGTGGGCTTTCTGTATTAGGTAAATTCTCTTGATGAGCTTGTTCTTCCTTAGTGAATATTGGTGGGAAATCAGACCCATGAGATTGGGAAACCATTAAAGTAGGTGAATGACAAGGAGTATCAGGGGATGGAAGGTCATTGGGATTTGCTTGCAATAACAATTGAGGATTGATAGATTGGGGTGGGCTGGAAACAATGGGGACAAAAGGTGTATTTGTGGGAGGAATCATGGAGACAACCTGTTGGGTATTATTAATAGTGACAGATTGTTTCATGAAACAATGAGTATTTGGTGGTGGTTTATTTTTAATTTTCCTTCTTTTCTTGTGATTTCTGTCAGGAACAACCTCCTCCAGAAGGGATGATTGGGATGAGCATATGGAAGGAACTTCTCCCTCAATAACTTCAACATTGCCATCTACCAGACCAATTGCTTGTGAAAAAGACAATGCTACAAGAAGGGAGATCAAATTAATACAAAATTGAGGACAGATGTGAAGAAAAATAATTACCCTGTTCTTTTTGAGAAATCAATGTAAGGCCCTTTTTCAAATAATCCTTAATCTCAATTGATACAGGATTTTTTTCAGCTTCAGAAAGGGCATTATTGAGGATTTTCTTGATACGGTGGTGATTAAGAGAAAATTCTTCATGGGAGAGGTGAGTTAGCTCAGAAGATAGAATTGGTGAGATGGGTTATACTTGAGTGGGTGGGTTATTCATGTTGAATTCTATGAATGAGGGTGGTGGAAGGGTTTGTGGAGTATTTGGGTGTGGATTACACAAGCTCATGTTTGGTGTGGTTGTGATATCTAATATTTTTTGGTAAAAATATAATATTAAAAAATGTTGAGGATGAGATTATGTGGGGAAGAAAATATTTACCAAGTTGAAAGGGGGTTCTATTTATGTTGTTTGGTGGGGGGCAGGGCAAAGTGTGAGGATGACTAATGGAAGCTGGTGGGAATATATTGGGAGAATTCAGGTAGTGAAAAAGATTGTAACATTCCTGGGGTTCAGTGCTTTGGTTTGGGGTGGACAATGAATTGATGGATGAATGAGATGGTGCCTCATTTTGATAAGATAAAGATGAATTAAAATCTGTGTTATTTGAAGAAACCCTATGAAAAATTTCATCAAATGACACATTGGAATCAGGTGGTTGGGGTGGATTCATAGTATTGGGTATTATATTGGGAGGAGAGGGATTTGAATGGCCAACAGAAGTTAAAAACAGAGGAACTTAGGGAAAACACAGGCGAAACAGCTCTATTTATATTGCAGGTCCCAATTAAATGAAGTGGGGTTGTAGCCCATAGAAATAGAGCAGAAATGATCTTTGTGGTCTCAAAGGAAAGAAAGCTGCATATCCTCTAGACATAAATCACAATTACACATTCAGGGCAGAATTAAGTGTCAGGAAATGTGTATCTTTAGAATCCTCCTTCAAATACATGGGTTATTAGATTGGATGGTACAGTCACACCTGTAGGTGGGTGAGAGATTTAGACCACCAGCAATAATTTTGTCAAAATGCAAATCAATTATGAATGCAATAAATTTGTGTCCCCAGAATGTCATCAGAGTGAGATTATGACGGCTGGTCATAATCCGTAAGACTTGGCTCCTTGAAATCCAATCAGACCAACTCAGATACAGAAAAAACTGTATCTGAATGAGGTCCAGCCACAATACAGCTTGTCTGTAATTGTACACATGTACACAGGTGGTCATTTAATTACGGCCGTAATTGATTTGTCTCCTTGAAATACAATCAGACCCACTCAGATACAGAAAAAACTGTATCTGAATGAATTCCAGCCACAATACATCTTTGGCTGTAATCATACACAGGTGGTGAAATTATGACCAGCAGTCATAATTTGTACCACTTGCAAACCAATTCCGGCCATAATTGGTTTGTCTCCTTGAAATCCAATCAGACCCACTCAGATACAGAAAAAACTGTATCTGAATGAGGTCCAGCCACAATACAGCTTTGGCTGTAATCATACACAGGTGGACAAATTATGACTGGCGGTCATAATTTGTACCACTTGTAAACCAATTCCGGCCATAATTGGTTTGTCTCCTTGAAATCCAATCAGACCCACTCAGATACAGAAAAAACTGTATCTGAATGAGGTCCAGCCATAATACAGCTTTGGCTGTAATCATACACACATGGTCAAATTATGACTGGCAGTCATAATTTGTACCACTTGTAAGCCAATTATGGCCATAATTGGTTTGTCTCCTTGCAATCCAATCAGACCCACTCAGATACAGAAAAACCTGTATCTGAATGAGGTCCAGAGACAATACAGCTTTGGCTTTAATCATACACAGGTGGTCAAATTATGACCACTGGTCTTAATTTTAATCTTAAAATTGTTAAAACTATGACTTCTGTATAAAATTTGTACCCCATGCAAACCATATAGGGGCATAATTGGCTTCTATCTTTGCAAAATCAAAGATTCTCAAATATAAATAAAGCTACGTTTGTGTCCACTTGAAAGCTCTTTTGAGTGCACTTTGCCCCCCAAAACCTTCCTCATAACCACACTACTTCATTTCAATTTCTTGGGCCCTTTTTGCTCATTCCCCACAAAATTTCATTGTGCAAAAAATGGGTCACCCTAAAACAATTTGCACTTGTCACAAGCTTGGCTGTTACAGCCAATATTATGAAGATTTGAACAATATTGTTCAGCATGGAAGACCTATGTCTGACCCAGCTTGGAAGACACATCAATTGGAATTACTAAAACTCAGGAGACCCCAGCCTTTGGTTGATCAGATGTTTTTAGCCCAAAATAATGAAAATGTAAGGACTCTTTCCCTCATTCATTTCAATTATTCAACATTACTTCAATCTAATCTCCCACAATCCTTTGGCACAGCCAACACAGAAGACCCCTGGATGCTCTCAAATTGAACAGATATGTTGTCAGAATAATGAAAGAAATTTCCTTTTTGATACCAAAAAATATGAAAACAAGACCTTTAAATTCATTGACTCTCATGCTCTCAAAGCTTTGGTTCAAGCTTCCACCCTATACCTCAAAAATGGAATGTCCAGAGATATTATCAAAGACTTTCTTCTATCAGAAAGGGAAAAGATAACTAGCCTTGGAGAGAAGTTCAATTTTGATGGATTATCCATTGCTAAAGAAATTCCACTTTCAATTGGAACTATTTTGGTTCATCTGGGCATATCCATGGACTTTGAAAAAAATATTTTCTGTCCAGAATGCTTCAGCTTGTATGATCTGATTGCAATGGGGCACATCAACAAACAGTGTACATCCAAATTCATTCAACCTTTTCCTTCCTCCATTGTCAAATTAGGATCTCTTTCAATAAACGAATGTGGTTCTCTTTTATTTAAAACTGATGACAAGAATGATAATTCACTTGAAAAACCAATTTGTACCTTTACATACCAATACTTGCAACAATGGTTGGCCTCCCATATGTGGATTCCTGGCTTTGAAAAGCTATTAAATGCCCACAATACCCATAATTCTCAAACAGACCCTAAAGTTATTTCTGATATTTGGCATAGCAAAATTTGTCACACATTCAAATCTTCCCCACTTAGTAAACAAGCATTTACAAATAGACCAGGTAATTTGATATTTAGCTTATATGTAGATTGGTTCAATCCATTCAGTAAAAAAGGGGCTGCGAAATCCATTTCAATTGGGTCAATTCTTCTCACTTGTTTGAATCTTCCTCCAAGTGAACGTCACAAAGAGGAGAACATGTTTTTGTATGCAATAATTCCAGGTCCCAAAGAGCCATCTCTTGATCAAATGAATTCAATCTTGGAGCCTGCTGTGATTGAGCTTAAAATTTTATGGAATGGTATTTAGTTTTCCAATACCCACGACTTTCCACAGGGTAGACTTATTAGAGTGGCTTTATTACCTTTAATAGCAGATCTTCCTGCTCTACGTAAAGTGGCTGGATTTGCCTCTCATCCGGCCAATTGATTTTGCTCCTTTTGTAATATTACAAGGGTTGACATCAATGAAATAGATATTTAAAAATTTGAAACAAGGACACATGAAAATCATATTTCCAAGGCAAATTAATGGCTCCAACTTCAAACCAAAAGGGACAAGATGAATTTGTAAAATCACATGGTGTCCGGTGGAGTATTCTAAATAAGCTAGATTACTTGAGACCAATTGACTTTTGTGGCATAGATATTATGCATTGTTTGATTTTAGGGGATATCAAAGACTATTGCATATAATTCCTCAAGGTGGGGTTGGCTGGTCACAAGTTAGAGCTTAAAAGGAAAAAGCAAAGTTTTTTGGAACACTCAAATCCATCCAAATATCCTTTTTGTTTATTGGGGCATCAAAGAAAAATAAAAAATTAAGATGAAAATGATTCTGACAAAATAAGTAGATCCAAGAAACAAAACCTTACAAAAGCTAACCTTGCCCACATTCGACCTTGTACATCCCAAAGGCACAAAGGATCTAGTGAAGCCTCCAGGACCAAAAGTGATCAAACTGAAAAAGCAACAGAACTTCAACCTCCAGGTATTTCCTTAGATCCCAGTCAACCACTTCTACAGTACTCAACTTATTACCTTTTACACATGGTAGTGATTCATTGGTTCCTTCTGATTTATCTTCTGATGCTAATTAGTATTTAAATCCAATGGGGGATGAAACTCCAAGATTAAAAAAAGACAAATTAGAGGTACTTCAAAAAGTCATCAATCAAACAAAAGTCCTGTCATGGTTTTCTCATCTACCCAGAAAGTTTTGTTTCAAAAACCTTCAGACACTCAAAGCAGCAGAGTGGCAAATCTTGATGACATTGTATTTACCTTTGGCACTTGTACCTCTATGGAGTTCACAAATACCTCACAGGGAGGAAAGGGTAAAATTCCCAGGGAACTACCTCCATAAGGATCTTCTACTCAAATCACTAATTTCCTCATTTACATTGACAAACATGTTACTCAGAACAAGCATACATGAAGAAGACCTGGATAATATTGAAAGTATTACAAAGATCTATTGTCAAACACTTTGTTTGGGTTGGTCCATGATAAACTCCAAACCTAATATACACCTAACACAACATTTACCAAAGGTTATCAAGATGCTAGGGCCACCAAGAAGCTTAGCTGTGTGGACATACGAAAGAATGAACTGTATACTTGGGGACATACCATGGAATAATAAGCCATGTTGAGTTTGAATTATATATTTTTATGTCAAAAAATAACCCTCAGACAATACTAACCCACATATACCCAATTGTAGCTGAGATCTCCCAAACAATAGTAAAAAGATGGATATCTAAAGTACAATATCAATGGATCTCCAAATTGCCTAATCTTCAACAAAGAGTTGGTAGGAACAATCCCCTCATCGCTCTGCATCAATCAAAAAATATCAGTGCCAGTCATACAATTCAATTGCATGATGCTATTTTTCAACAGTGGAAACTACTAGTTTCAAGAGATTTGAGGGATTTAGTAAACCTCTTTGAATGCAAAAAGTCAATAATTTTTGAAAAAAAAAGGTATTGTAATGCAAAATCACATGTTGAAGACAGTATCATAGAGTATAGCATTAATAATGTCAAATAATTGGGCCATATTGATAATATTGTCTCATTAGTTGGAGGTGATCCCAACATATGGTGGCTAATAATCAAACCTTTTAAGAATCTTCAAAATAATGAAATATAAAAAGGCCCTTTCCATCCTTTTCCAGATCTCAATTGTTCTATTCTATTGGACCAGACAGAGGATGCCATAATCATCAACTCCCAATCAGTTTTGGGTCATGCTGCATGCCTCAAGAATCCCCCTGGAACCTTTGGAATTGATCAGGATACACTCTGCTTGGTATCTCTACATTCATCAGTAAGTGATTCAGTGGACCGCCACTCATTATCTCATATATTGTAACAGCTTCTTACCATTTCCTTTCAAACCTTGCAAGCAATGGGTAGGTGATTGAAGCACTGCACCCCTTTCAGCCTTTGATTTCCTTATCAATTCTCACTAAAGATTTCCTTGGAGAAAAAAAAATACTTTTTCCTTTGTTGATATTGTTATATGCTATTAAATGAAGTTTTTTTATAATAATTCACTCAAATCCCTTTCAAAAGAGATTTAAATTGTCAATCTGCCATATTTAAGCCTCCCAAAGATCTTTCAAGACATAATTTGGTTTTTTGGTGCTGGATAGAACAGGTTTGAAAAAATGTGTATATAAACTATCTCTTCTCCACCAAAAATGTCTGTATTTCCACTTCACCAAACTTCTTTAAGATTTCCTGAGCTTTCTCATCCACCATATTTATTCCCATATGCTGAATCCTTACTCCAACTCTGTTTAACATTCTCAAACTTTCTTTAATATAATTACCTCATTTTCCTCAATTTATCTCCACTTCTTTAAATTGATATTACAATGTCTTCCAATGCAATGGGTGGCTCCCCCTCTGCATTCCACAGAGAAAATTCTGGATCCTCATCACAAAACCCACCAACAGAGGGTGACTCAATAATTAACTTAGAAGAAGAAAGCCATGAAAGCATCCATACTGACTCTACTGGACAGAAATCCATCTTTCTGAAAGATTTTGAAAGACTTGGAATAGGGGACTCAGCTGCACAGAATGCCAGTCAGGAGGGACAAGAGGAAATAACATCTGGTGGTGAGTATCTTCCCTAAAGTTGATTGAAAGTTACTAACTGATTTTGTTTTCAGTTGTTGGGGTAGAATTCAGGATTCAACAAGAAGAGGACCAACAGAGGGCTAGAAATAATAAGAGAATTTTGCAAGGGAGAAATCACCACATTACAAGATTGGTAGCAAAGAGCAATTTTCCAAGTCAGGCATCCACTGAATCAGTCCACTTGCGGGAATTTATCTACTTCTTAATGGGTATGCCACCTTCTGTAGATCACTTCCCACCCAATCCTACCAATGATGAAGAGGAATTTCATATTCATTAGGTGAAAAACCGAGCTAAACACATCAAACCCATTTGTAAACCTTTGAATATGGACTGAGAGATCATCCAATTAGTAAGCTCAAAATTCTGGTCAAACAAGAAATCACCTCTATATGTCAACAATTGCAGCCACCTGAATTTAAACCAAGTCGTGATGTTCTCAATAACAAGATCAAGGTCTCAATAGTTTAAAAGCGTGCTTGTGAAAAGGAATGCCAGCCAGTAAGCCTCAAGAGGATTGCCTTCCAATGGGGAACCTCATTCAATAAGTCCACTTGGAATGCAGCCATAGCCGACATTATCTCCAAACATTTTTTCAATTGGAGCCAGACTCAACCCAGCTTAAATATCAACAATGCTAATCAACTAAACCTATTAATTGAACGTTGGGTCAATGGAAGGGTTAAAGAAATAAATAAGCTTTCAAAACTTGGCCAGGCTGCAGAGGAGGTTAAATTTTAAAAAGCTAAGAAATCCAAAAACACTAGAGGGAGGCAGAATGCACGTGCTTATTCTTTTGTTAGACATACACCAAACTCTAATATTACTTTTATATTTAGGTTACAGCTGGCTGTTTCAAAATAGCATGTCAATTATTCCCTCCAAACAACAATTTCTCTGAAATATATACTGATATAAAAGCAACTTCAGATGTAGAGGATAATTCTTAATTGGGAAAAGCACCAAAAAGACTTGTTGGAGTTTGGCGTAGTGAATCTTTGACCTTGTGTACAAGGAAATTGGATCTAGCAATGACCCTTGTTGCCAAAACCCAGCTTGAAGATAATAGAGTTCAACATATGCTTCATAGGGATGGAGATAAATTAGACTATAATTCTGATTTAACTAATGTCCCACATTGCTTACCCATAGATTGTTATTCCACAATATACTTAAACACAATTTCAGAAGTTGAAAGAAACCATTTACTGGTAAAAGAACCAATTGGACTCCAAAATATTTTATTAGAGATTGAGGCCAAGACAAACAGGGGACGTCACATCATACAGAAGCCAAGAAGATGTTCTCTCAGTGGAATTGAAGCTGGTTCAAGTAGTCATAATTTTATGAATCCTGAATAATGTTTATCTCCTAGTCCTTTTTTGTATCCAAGCTCAGAGTTTTGTAATAGATGTATTAGGAAATATGATTAGAACTAAATTATTTTAACAATTCACCAATTGATTTAATTCATAACCAAGTCAAAAGATGCCTTTCAAAATCATGACTGTCAGTCATAAAATTAGTATTTTTGTAGTGTATTTGAGAGCTGAAGTGTCCTATATGTTTGCCAAGGTTATAGTTTAGTAATAAATGTAGTTCAAAAGAAAACATGATTTAAAGTACTTTAAAAAGTAACCCATTGTGAGAATTTATAATGTGGGAACTCCTCTTGTGTGGGATTAAAATGAGGCAGTACCTGGAGGGGGAAATCACAGGTAACTAGTTTTGAATTGCTAATAACTCCTGTAAACAAGGGTGGCAAGGGTGTATTGCCTACCCCTCCTAAAATGCTGAACAAAATCTTCCTTAGAGCTCACAAACCAAAACAAAATTAGTAAGTGGCTTTACAACTGCAGAAGACAAAATTCAGCAGTCTCAGATCAGACCTATTCAATAAATAATATGAAAAATAATGTCAGTAATTTTGGTAATTTGAGATTTTAAGGAAATACTTGTCTGTTTAATTTTAATATTTTTATTTCGGTTAAATTGAGGTGAGTGGTTTCTTCTTGGTGATAAATCCTTGGTAAGATGGGTTATTTAAGGTTTTCTGGAAAATTTGTTTGGTGTTGATAATGGTAATTTTGTTAAGGTGAAGTTATAATATAGTAAAATAATTTTTAAAGGTTTGTTATTTTTTTTCAAGAGTGGTTGATAATAACATAAAATGTCACTTGTTAAGTTTAAGAGATAAGATGATTTGATATTTGATTTTAAATGGGTAAGTTGGTTTTAAATCTTGTTAAATGAAGTTAATTTTACTAGTTAAAATATTTTAATAGAGTTGTAACCCTAATCTTGGGTACTGGGTAATTTTTATTTTTATTTTTAATAATAAGATTCCACTGAGCTTAGCTACTGGGTAATCTTCAACACTATACTTCCACTGAGCTTAGCTACTGGGCAAGTAAGTTTACTATAATTTTCTGGACTACCTCCCAGGTGAGGGATGAATTATTCCTATGCTCCTACTTTGCAGTGGATATAATGTGCATGGGATATAATTTGCATGGGGGGAATTTGAAATTTTGGGGGGAGAGCCCCTCTATTTATACCTTTTGGGAGCCGATGGGGCCCTCCATGGGAGTTGTCTTTGTCCCATTTAATTCCTCTTGATTTCATCATGTGACTCCATTTATGGTGAGGACCTTTCTTGCATGGGTCAGTTGATTTAAGGTTGGGTGATGATTTTTTCTCTGCACAGCCTCCATTCATCAGATGATGGTCTTTTGGTTAACTAATTATGATGTGATATTCTTTGATTTTCCTTTCATGCATGAGGTTATTTCATTTTGGCTGAGGATTTTTGTTGTGCACAGCCTCTTTTGTGTCACATGATATTCTGTTGGTGGATGGAGTATCACATGATGAACTTGAAATTCCTTTTCATATGGCATATTTTAGGCTTGGTAGAAGTGGCTGTGTAATTTATGCAAGTGTCATGGTTGTTTTTTTTCTTTTTGAACTTTAAAATGAGGTCAGGTGATAATTTCTTGCACTGATGAACTTACTGTTATGCATGAGATGATGTGATTTTTGAGTTTGACACATGTTGTGCATAGTCATGTGGTTGAGATTTAATTAGAATTGTGTACTGCATGCAGCCTGTTGTAACTGGCTTCGGTTTGCATGAGGTGATGAGTGGTGTAAATAATTATTATTCTGTTTTAAGGTTTCAAGTGGGGTTACTGTGGATATAAGATAAGGTACTCCTGTGGCTGTGTGGTTAATGACTTGCAGGAATTCCATGAGGTTGAGCTTTGCATCATGTGACTTTTCTATGTTGAGTTCTAGGTTGCTGTGTAATTCATGCAGGTGTCCTTTTATTGCTGCATGAGTCCTGTGGCTATAAGGGGGTGTAAGGCTGGGTGGAGTGTGTAATCTAAAGGGTGGTACCTTATTTGTTGTAACTAGTTTACTATATGTAATTTGATTTTTACATATGCATAGTGAAATTGAATAATTTATTTAAACACATACACTGCCCTTTGGTGCCTGTGCCATGGTTTTATGAGCTAAATCCATCTTCTTGCTGTAAAATTTACCTTTTGGTGTAACATTTGAGTGTAATTCTGCCTGTAGGCTGGATTTACTGCTGTTATGGGGTACTATGAGCTTGAGCCTGGTAAACAAAAGGTATGGAATACCACATCCCCCTCTCCATTTAATGCTGTCCCCAGCATTCCAGGTGAGATCTCTCTATTCTTCATCTGATTCTGTGGTCTCCTCAAATTCCTCTTCCTGATTTATTGATTCATCTTCTTCACTTTGTTCTTCTTCTGTTTTTTTTATTTTTTTTAATGATTTCTAAGAATTTTCTAGTATCCTGAAATCTTGAGGTCTTCACAATTCTGCTTTCTTCTCTCTTCCATAAAAAATGTAGTTTAAATTCATACAGGACCTACAACTAGGTGTGTAACCCTTGTATATTAGGTATACAAGTCCTGCAGTTTGAGTCATGCAAGGACCTCCTGGCCTAATCCAAGGGTTTATCTTGATTCTTGAGCGCCTTTGGGCTTGATTTTGGATTCCACTTGACTCTTGTTTTATTCTTCAATCTTCATGATTCCCATTTGATGAAAGATTCTTCTGGCTGTGGTATTTCTTGATAAGGAATTTTCTTGTCTTAATTGATGGCTTGGGACTCCACTTTGTTCATTTTGGCCAACTTGATAATGCTAAACACCTGTGAAACCCCTTGTTCCTGTTACACAAAGAGAGCAGTTTATTGTCATGCTAAGGGAAAAAATGGTCCTTCAGCACTTCTCCTGACTAGGACAATCCCCTCCAGCTTCTTGGATTTTTTTTATAATTTTCCCTGCCTAAATCTACAGGGGAAGCAGTTTAGTGTCATGCTGAGGACCTCTTGAGTCTTCAAGCTTCTTTAAGATCCCAAGGGCAATTTGAGTTGAGTGTTTTACATCATCTTGCTGGTCCATCATGTTGAGTGAGTTCTGAGTCAATAATCAATCCAGTGAGTCAACCTTCAGTCCATAAATCCTGGTCAGTGATTCTTGAATTCCAATTGAGTTTCAATCCAGAGTCAAAGAAATTTCCAAGGTCTGGTGTTGTCCAAAGGTCAATCCATAAGGAACTCCTGCTTTTCTTCATAAATAATTTTCTTCATTTTCAGTATTCTGAATAATTTTCCTATAATGAGTTGTTTCCCAATTCTCTTGCTATTTCTCCAAAATAATTTAGGTTCTTTTGTTCTTTTGTATTCCTGAATTATACCTGTTATAAAGAAATGAAAAATAAAAAACTGTAATAATAAGGTGATTTAAAATTGATCTTAATATTAATTTATTGATATATTATTTTTTTAATAATATTTGTTTGGATCAGGGCCCCCCTCTCCATTTAAAAATCTTGAGTTGGTTTTCAAATTTTGAAGAGGATATGTTCTCATGCCCCCAAAACTTCCACTATAAGGGATAGTGTAAGAAATAAGTTTACCCACCCCTTATTTTTTATAGTGATATTGATAAGGATAAATAATGATACAGAAAATTTACACATTTTTTTTATTTTATTTTATTTTATTTTTTTTACTAGTATAAAATAACCATTAAATGTGATATATGATTAAAAATCAAAATTCAAATGAAATAAACCTGAATCACAATTAAGATCCTGGAACTGTTTGGTTGAAGGTGGTAATTTGTGCCAATCAGTAAAAATTGGTGCTCTTGAGAGTATTTATGATTAATATTACATAATTGAATGATCATAATCTGAGTCCTTTATTCATATAATGACCCTTATGATACCACAACTCTTCCTTTTGGAATCATCATTGTGACTCAGACTTTATTTCAAGTCCATCCCCTTTATGGTTCAGATTTTCTGTTACCCATAAATGCATTTGAGTTGTTAAAAATATAAACAGTGAAAAATAAAATTTTGTACAATAAAAAAAACTCTTGTTTGCTCTTTGGGGGGCTTTTTAATTTCCATTTGGAATAAATAGCACATTGAGGTGTTATTAATATGTAAATTCCCCAAATTATGTCATCAATGTATGAGGTTTTAATATAAATAGCTCCTTCAGAGTTCAATTAATTCCTTCATGACACAAATACTTCTTATTTTCAAACAAGTTCCAATCACTCTCTTATGATTGAAGAAATATTTCAAATAAATTGATCTTTTTTTTTAAAAAAAAAAAACTTGATGTGGAGTTTTTTTGTTTTTGTTTCTTTGTTTGTTTGTTTTTTTTTCTTGTTTTTTTTTCTTTTTTTTGAGTTGAAAAATTAAGCCAATTTAATGGCTCTTGTTGTGATAGTAGGAAAAGTGTAATAAAGATAAGAAATAAAATATTCTTGAGCTCATGAATGGGATATGACCCTTATTCCTAGGTAGTTTATAGTCTTGCCTAGGACTTATCCTCCTTTTGTAGTCCTTTCCCAATCTTTTTGAATACTTTAAATAGGCAGTTTATGGTCTTGCTAAGGACTATTGGTTGATTGTGTTTTAGCTTTGAGTCCTTGTTGATAATTCTAATGGTGGGCAGTTTATGGTCTTTCCAAGGACCACATATTCTCTTTTTGTTGTTTTTTTTTGTTGATATTGGCTTGATTTCATGTTGATATTTGAAGGGGCAGTTTATGGTATTGCCAAGGACCACTGGTTTATTTTTTATTATTGTTAATAATTTGAGTGGGAAGTTTATGGTCTTTCCAAGGACCTTTGGTTTATTTCTTTTCTTGATAATACTTTTGGTTTTGATTTATCTTCAAAGCCAAGTTGAAAATTGAATTAAACAGTTTATAGTCTTATTTAGGACTATTGGTCTTTTATAGCCAGTTTAAATTCTTTCTGGAGGCCTCTTTTTGGTTTATTTAAGCTTCCTTAATTCATGAAATATATATACTTTTTTTTTTGCTTCTCTTGTTTCTCATTAAAATATACCTGTATCAAAAATAAAAAGATAATTTTAGCATTAATGGAGGAAAGAAGAATCAAATAATAAAAAGTCAAACCAAGCAGTTTTAAGCCATTCTGAGGGCTTTTTCATCTTGTTTCCTTCCATCATTTTATTTAAGTAAAAACAAAATCCAAGCAGTTTAATGTCTTGCTATGGAAATCTTTTTTTTTATCATCACTATAGTAAATAATTTGAAATAGCTGTCAGTAAATTCATAGTAAAAGGGAAAAAAACAAGATCAGTTATTATAAAAAAATGAAGCAAAAGATAAATGAGCAGTTTTAAGTCATGCTGAGGACTCATTTGTTATTTCTTGTATCCTGAGGGCTTTTTCATTTTTAATCCCTCATTCTGTTATATACATTGATATTTCTCTTGTTATATATATATATTGGTTGATAAAAAAACTGTGAGAAATAGAATAAAATTGTCAGTAAAATAATCAAGTCATTAAAATGATAAAACAATATAAAATTGAGCAGTTTAAAGCCTTGCCCAGGGCTTTTGATATATTGAAGTCCTGTATGATTCAAAATAAAGTATTTCAGTATTCTTTAATTGTCAAAATGTAAGATTTAGCGGTTTAATGTCTTGCTGAGGACACTTTGTTTATTGAAAACCTCTTCCTTTTAAAATTCTTCTCTTGAGCTTATAAAATCCTGAAATTGGTCCTAATGTTGATTACTGTTTTTCTGCTCTTGTTTCTTTTGTTTTTCATTGAAATATACCTGTATGAAATTAAAAACATAATATTAGCATTTTTAGAGGCAATATTATTAAAATAAAATTAAAACCAAGCAGTTTTAGCCATGCTGAGGGCCTCCATTGTCCTTTATAGCCCTGTAGCACATAAAATAAAATATGTCAGTTTTATTTAATATCCAATATAAAGTAAGCATAAAATAAAATAAGCAGTTTATAGCCATACTGAGGGCTTTTATTTATATTATTATTATTATTTTTGTTTGTAGCCCTGTTTCTTCATAAAAAAAAACATGGTTAGTCAGATTAATTAAATCATGATAATAAATGAAATTAAGCAGTTTTAAGCCATGCTTAGGGCTTTTATTTATATTATTATTTTTTTTCTAATTATAAAACTAAAGGGAAAATCAGTAAAAAAAACATAAAAAATAAAATTTGAGCAGTTTAATGCCTTGCTCAGGGAATTTTTTTTTGTCTTAATTTATTTTTTTTATTTTTTATTTTTTATTTTATTTAGTTATTTATATTATTTTTTTTTATGTTTTCTTATTATTATTTTTTTTTCTTTTTTAAATTTTTTATTATTTTTTTTTTTTTGGTAAATTAGTGCAAGGTGCCTGACAGGCAACTTTTGAGGGCTTAGGTACCCTTTCTGTTTCATTGAGTGTTCTGTTTCTGTCTCTAATTCCAATTAAGAGCACTTCCTTGTGCTTTAAACCACTTCGGGTGGTTTGTTTATTGGTTTATTGGTCTTGAAGACCATTTATTGTAGCTAGAAATTGCCTCTCAGTACTTGCAATGTTGTTGGTTTGGGTTGTTTCCAGGTTGGCTAAGGGTTCTCATACAGGTATTACTGTCAACAAGTGATCAGGTGGGTGTTATCTATTGAACAATATGCTCAAATTGAATCGGACTGGGGTGTTTTTTTTTGACAATTGGAGGGTCTTTCCACCCTTCTACTGTGTAGAAGCAGATCGGGTGAGTTGCTTTTGTATCTAACCTCCTTGAAAAGCACTTTCTTGTGTGTTAAACCACTTCGGGTGGCTTTTTCTTTTGTTTATTTGTTTTTTAATACCATTTAGACAGCTTCGGTTTAGAAGCTTTTGGCTCACTAGGTGTCAAAACACCATGTGATGCAGCCCTTCTGGTACTTGCACGCAGGTTGGGTTGTAGTTCATAGCGGGTGTAAGTGTTGATGAATTTCTTAAATCTTTCCTGTACTTGTGATTCAGTCGGGTTCAGTGCTTGCTAGTCAGAAGCTAAGGTAGTCAGCTTGACAGGCTGAGCTAGAGGCTGTTAAAAAACCTCCAGGGTGATTTGAGTAGGCTGTTTCTATATCCAATAACCTTGAAAAGCACTTTTTTGTGCTTTAAACCACTTTGGGTGGTTTAATATGTGGATTGTGCTTTTCTCTTTAATTGTTGTTCAAGTGTTCCACTTTCTAAATTTGTTCTTTAAAGCTTAAAATAGTAGCTTAATTTGCACTGTGTTGGGTTTTCTTCAAGCAGTGTTTGGATGTGATCATAACAAATTTGGAGATGTATCATATTGTTGTAGTCCCACTCTTTATCCATTCCACTTCTGGCATTGGGTGTAGGGCGGAACAATACGAGTCAAATAAATGATTATCTTCAAGCTGTACCATTGTCCTCTAGTGTTAAATGCCCAGTCCAAGTCATGCAAGTGGCTTGGAGGTTGAACGTTGATCAAATTATTTATTCATTGTTTTAACTTAGAATGACATTCTCCTCCAAAAGAGTTTTCATCGTTAGATTCTTCTTAGTTTCGCTATCAGAGTGCAGGTTTGTTTGTTGCTTCAGTGAACAAAGGAATCATGCTTTTTATTCTTCTCTCTTTCCACCCAATGGTTGATGGACTAACGTCTGCACGACTAATGGTGGATTGCTCTTTTTCCTTTTTAGAGCACTAGGTTGATTCGACGGTGAGGCAGGAGTTGATTATCTTGATAAAAGGATCAAAACCATTGTTGGTTTTCTATCCATCCCACCAATCAATCCAATTGACAGTTGTGTTTAATCTTCCTCATCAGCCTTGGTATTCTCATTATTTCTACAGAGTCTTTCTTCTTTTTTTGTTTTTGGACTTATGACTCTCTCTTCTTTCTTTATACTGTCAGAATTACTATGAGCTCCCAGGATGTTGGCTTCGCGGCTGATTTTTTTAATGCATTTTGTCCCTTTACCACCAAGGAGCTGGAAGATCTTGTTCTTGGTATTCCTCCAACCAATAGGTTGAGGAAGTTGGTGTGGGAATGGCTTACTGCCAATGGTCCCTACCCGACATTCCCTCCATTACCACCAGCACTTGGTGATCTTTCAAGCGCACCCACTGGCTCTTCCGATCATTGCAAACCTCATCTCTTTATTCCAAAAGCGCTCCAAAAGGGCCCTACTTTCTTTGCCCTTGTAATACTTTAGGTCGTGTTATTTACCGTTCTAAATGGAGCAAGTCATAGGGTAAGTTTGTACTTGTTCTTATTTTTTATTGATTTTTTAAGGTTTTTTTTATTTCTTTATTTAGGTTACTATTGGTTAGAATTTGTTACTTAGCTTGTTATAGCACCCTGTTAGGCCTCCTGTACCTTGAAATGGAGAAACTATTCCTTCAGCCACTTATATTTCTATTACTTTTATATATTTTTTTTAAAGAATAAACAAATAAAAACTTAAATGCGGTGAGGACCAAGTTCAGAATGAAATGAGGTCAGTGAAAAAAAATCCAATAAAAAATAAAAAAAGTAATAAAATAATAAAACAAGAGTTAAAATAAATAAATAAAATAAACCAATCAAAATGGAGGTAAAAGAGGTCAGTAAGCTAAGAATCTCTTCTTTTATATATATATATATATTTATTTTATATAAATAATAAAACCAAGTTAGGTTTAAGTTAAAATATGAGTTAAGCTAGGTTCTACAAAAAAATTCAAAATAATTTAATATAACTTCTGTCAGCCTGTGACTCAAAACCAGAGCACAAGCATGACAGCCAAAATACCATAAACCAATGGTATAGCCAAAATACCACCAAAACATGGAACTGAGCCAAATTAGCTCAAAAGGTATCAAAAGGAAGAGGAAACTAACCTCTTTCTGAAAATATAAGTCCCATCACCATAGGACAAAAAATAACAAAGTTATTCCTGCTCAAAGTTATTGCTGAGCATAAACCTTAATTTTCACCTCTCATCTAAAATCTAGAAGGAGAGGCTTAACCCCATCAGATGGGTATTCAAAATGAAGCTCTAAGCCAGGGCTATCTAATGGTACTAGCCAAACTGAGCTAGCACCAGTATTACTTGAGTTATGGTCAAATTCAGACCAAATAAGGGTGAAC
This sequence comes from Austropuccinia psidii, assembly GCA_023105745.1. Lineage (NCBI taxonomy): Eukaryota > Fungi > Basidiomycota > Pucciniomycetes > Pucciniales > Sphaerophragmiaceae > Austropuccinia > Austropuccinia psidii. The sequence goes on along the minus strand of JALGQZ010000009.1, from coordinate 1,878,457 downwards.
AAAACATTCACCTCTCATCTAACTTTTACAGTTTTAGTGTGAGATACCTAAAGTGGGGTCCTTTTGGAAAGAGCACAATCAGGGCTATCTGATGGTGCCACCCATTTCCTCATAGCTCAACTACAACAGAAGTTATTGGCCAAACAAGCTTAATACAGCTTTTGCCCAGACCACGCCAATGTACAAAAAAACTTGTACATGGGATAAATTTGTCATATTTAATGATAACCATGTCAAGTTGGGTACCATTGTGTAGAGCCCATACAGAGCTATTCAATGAACCAACTTTGAGCTTGATATCTCAAAAACTGACAGAGTTATGACCATTTTAAGGTCAAAATCCCACCTGCTGTCAGATACAGCCTTACCATGGGATAATATCCCATAACCATGAATATGAGGTGTCAAATAGACAAAGCATGTTTTTACTTCAATACCTCATATGTCAGTCAATACTGGGGTCCCATACAGTTTCTGTACAGCATTCTACGCGTCATACACGTCAGAATCAGGCTGTGAGGTCCCCAGATGAAAATTTTCACCCTGTATTGGTGAAAACCGCCCAGATGTGGTTTCAAAACCACATCTGAGCCCAATACAGGGTATACAGGCTGTTTGCAAACCACAAGCCTGTCATAGAGAGTGAAAAATCTTCACTTCCTCTACGTGGAAAGGTCTAGCAGCCTTTCCACCCCAATTTCAGGATAAAAGGAGGGCTTTTCCTCATCCTGCTCTTGAATAACCTACGTAGTAAACTGTCAAAAACAGTTTTACTCTTGGTTAATAATCAGGTATACTCTTAAATTAAAAAGTATTGTAGTCTTTATTATTGTAGCCCAACAGGTAAAGCTGCACCCAGGGCTTTCAACAGTGCTCACCACCACTATATCTCTATAGTAAAGCCCTTAATATCTTAACTTAATCCTTTATCATCAACTTTATTATCTTTTAAAGCATTTTTACCGTGTCACAAACATAGTTTGAGTTGTAAATAGCCTACATTACCACTCTTTCATAGTTTCATCCTGACAACTTCCATAAAATAGATAGCTAAAGCATTAAGAAACCATAAGCCTGTCTATTAATTAATTTTTTATTATATATAGTTGAAGATAAATTAGTGATTGGAGCTTTTAAATACTGGCTCTATCACTTCCCCGCCCTTTTTTTTGATTAAAATAAGAAATAACATAAAATGGGTAAGAGAATAGAATCAGAATGAAATAATATAATGTAAGTTTTCTTCTTTTTTTTTTTTTTTTTTTTATATTTTTTATATTTTTATTTATCATCTACTGATATAGAATCAATTGAAACTAATTTTTTTTCAAATTTTGAACAATAAAATGAAATAAAAAATAAAATAAGAAATACAATAAATAAATAAATATAATTATAAGACAAAACCCTTGATATTAGGTAAGCTTATTTTATATTTATTGCTTCAAAGCTTTTATGAATTGAAGCTTATTTTTGATTTTTTTTTTTTATTTCTTTCTTTTTTGTTAATATGGAAGAAAATCTTACTTGTAAAAAAGAAACATAAAAAAGTAGTATATACAAACAAAAGGAGATAAATAATGATACTATCAATGGAAATAGGATGGATGATTAATCAAGAAATTAGGACTTAGCAGGTGATGTTCCTTCTAATTTTTTCCTTTGACCAAGTATCTTCTTCACTAATTCTTGTTTAAGAACTCTTCCTCACCTCCATTTCTCTCTTTTTAGGCTTCTAAGCAAATAGTCTTGACAGAAAGAATTCCATTCTTCTGTATTCAATTTAGTTGCACCAACTCTCAGGGTGAATATTGTTGGTATAAGGGTTTCTTCCCAGTGGCAGCCCCAGGTGGTATTATTTACAGTATATCCTCCTGAGGTCTTGCTTATTTTTCCATTTTTGATTTCAAAATCCTGGAGGTTGAACCAGTTTCGGCATTCTCAGGTCCTCCAAAATAATGATTTCCTGAGGTATTCATCCATGTGGAATATTTCATTCCAGTATTGGTTTCCAAGGTTGCCTTCAATTCCCTCCCAGGTCAGTAATTCCAAGAATTCATATTTTGTAAGGTTGAATCCAGGTAATTCTCTCCATGGATGAGGAATGACAGTTTCTGATGGTGATTTTTCCTTTTTAAAGATGTCCTCAAACTCAATGTATGGAAGTACTATGGTGGAAATATCAGGACAGGGTTCTGGTTTCATTTTCAAAAACCAGTCAGGATTTTCAATTAAATATTGTGGATTGATGTAATTGGCCCAGACTTCTTTTTCTTCTAACCAGCTGACTTGTGTGTCCAATGACCAGGGGTTCTCTTCAAGTAATGGCCATGATTCCATTTTGATGGATTTGGATGGATTTTGAAGTGTTAAAGGTAATATAAATTGGAAATAGTATCAGATTCCTTTGTCAAATTAGTTTGAGGGTAGTTTGAATGGATTTTGGATGGTAAATTTGGGTAAGAATTTGGACTTTTCCTCTTTGATAAGGCAGGAGGTCACTGCCTAGTGATCTTATGGTTAGTTTTTTTCTTTCTTTCTTGGTTAGTGAAATTATTGATTTGAGTTGATGAGAGTTGATATTCCTCTTTGATAAGGCAGGAGGTCACTGCCTAGTGATGATTGGGTTTTGGTGAAGGAAAATGGTGATTTTTGTTTGGTTGATAAGAATGATTTTCCTCTTTGAGAAGGCAGGAGGTCACTGCCTAGTGATTTTTTTTGGACTTTTGATATTGAGGGAGCCAAGGGTTTTTTTTATTAAAATCTTCATCTTCTAGTTACAAAATAAATTACTGATTGATAATTTGGTCTTCTGTTGTTAATTCTTCCCTATAGCATCCTAAAATTGGTGAATTGGCCATGGTGGAGGTAAGTGTTTTTGTTTTTGTTTATTTTTTTATTTTTATTTTTTTAATAATAATATTTTGTTAATGAATTTCTTCTTTGTTAAGGCAGGAAGTCACTGCCCTTTAGAGAGAAAAAATGAAATAAAAAAGAAAGTAATGATACATTTTAGAGAAAAAATCTTTATTTTGTTGGTTTTATTCAAAGTTGAGCTCCCCCAGGTGGGAAAGATAACTGTCTGTTGAGTAATCTGGCCAAAATAAGGTCTTTGAGGGTTTCCAAAAAGGAATTTCTTTCTTCTATTCCTGCTTCTGATGGAAATTCTGACCACCATGAATCTTCATCAATGAATATATATCCATCTCCAACCCATTTCAGTCTTCCAGATTGATATGTTGATCCATTCAATCCAATGTACCACTGGGCCCTAATTTGATTAAAGTAAAGTCCTCTTCTTGGTAGTGTGGCCATTCCAAATATTTCATCCCAGAATTGATTTTCAAGGTTACCTTTAATTCCCTCTTCACTTAGTAGTTCTAGGAATTGGATCTTGTTCAAGTTTGCTCCTGGAAGTTGACATAAATATTTATCTTCACATAAAATTTCTTGAGCTTCATCCCCATAAATGTCTTCAAAGGTGATGTATGGCAGGTAAATGTAATTGTATTCATTTTCTGAGAGGGATTCTGTTTCATCCTCTTCATTGGGAGGTTGCTGGATAAGCTCAGGGTTTTCCAGTTTCCATTCATAAGGTTCTTCTTGGTTGTTCAATGGTCTGTCCAAGAAGTTAATATGGTATGTGTCTTTAAATTTTTGTCTCTTTCTTCCATAATTCTGAGGTCCTTTTCAATTTCATCTATAATTTCTTCATCTGAAAGCTCATGATGTTCACTAAATCTGACTTTCTTCCTTTTGGGTTTAGTTTTGAAAGGGTTTCCATGTATTTTCTCATTTCCATCCACCAAAATTTGGAATGTTTCTTTGTTATTTTTAATTGGCTTGTAACTTATGTTGGGTAATTCATCTTCAGGGGTTGAGTCTTCAAGTTGTCTTTTGAGATTTCTTGGCCATTTGTTACTTTGTAAGTCTTGGCCAAATTCATCACTTTTTGGAGATATGGATAGCTCTTGGGTCTTCTGGGTTAAATTTGTTATGGTATTGTCTCTTTTTTCATTTTTATCCTTCTTTCCTTGGTTATTTCTGACCAATTTTGCCATATTGCATAAATCCATTCCTCTAGGTGGACCAGTTTGCCATCCAAGGGCTTGAGGTTTGCATATTGGCATGCATAATCTTCTTCCATCAGGTTCTTGATAGATTAGTATTTCACCTTGTTTATGAGAAAATTCCAGCCTGATATTGTTGTCTGCCGAGAAAGGTCTTCCAAGTACTGTATGGACAGATCCTTTTGCAATAAAAAAGTGAATCAGAGTTTCTTCACCTGAAGCCAAAATGATTGGTGTAAATTCTGAAAGTTCCACCAATGAAGTAGCATGGCCTCCAATTCCCCTCAGGTTCATGTTAAGATTTCTTGTTGTGAGTGAAGCTTTGATTGCTATTTCTTCTGGTATGATGTTGAGTTCTGCCCCAGTGTCCACTAATGCTCTGATAGGATATTCTTCCTTTCCAATAAAGATTTCCATAAATCCCAAAGGACAGGCATAATTAATCTTGGGCTTTGGTATTTCTTTTAATCCAAATGTTAATAGCCTTTCTTGAAGATCCATTGAGTTGAGTGACTTAATTTTTTCCTTGTCTTTTTCTGATAATTCTTGTAATTTATGGACAAAATTTGGTGAAATCCTCAGAATTTCTTCAATGGTAAGGTTGATCTTTTGTGGCATAATTTTCTTAATAATTTTGTCAATTTCCAATTTTGTTTCAACTTGTTTCTTTGGAGGTTTTCTGAAATTCTTTTCTTCTTTAGGAATTTCATCATCTTCATTCTTATTGGCAATATTTTCAATTTCCTCCTCAGGTTGGTCTGGTTTTGGAATATTTGAATTTTGGAATTTGGTGGGAATTATTACTCTTTCTTCCTCTTTTTCTTCTTCAATGTAAGTTCCTGTAATAGCTGTTTTCTTCTTTGGCTCTTGATTTTGGGATTGTCTTTCCATTCTTTGCTTGGTCTGCCTTAGTCCAATGTGTGATTCAAAAGGATCATTGGCTGAGGAAATGGTAGGTGGTTTCCAATTTGACCAATCTTCAACATGAGCAATGGAGGTTGTTTTGTCATCTGATTTCTTTTCACTGGGCTTAACCTCTTCTTCTGGTTTTGGTTTTACAGTAGTCTTTTCCATGAATTTCTTGTTGAGTTCTTCTTGTTCCTTTGCAAAAGCTCTGACTATGTTTTTGACACTTTCATTCCCTTCCATAGGTACTCTCTGATAATTGGGGAAGAGGTAAGATGCTCCTTGAGTTCTGACAATCTTTTTGCCCAAATCTTCAGCAAGGTGAGTGCATCTAGTTGCTGAATGGCCTTCTTACTTGCAGTAAGCACGTTTTAATGGTGGTCTTGGGGCCATTTGAGCTGGTATGTATGGTTGGTAACTGGATGAAAATGGTGGTAAAGGATTCCTTGGCCTATATGGCTGGTTATTTTGAGGGAATCTTTGCTCTTGATTGTTGTTCCAGTTCCTTCTTGGTGGATTCACTGCTTCTGAAAGGCTTTTAAGTTGATTTAAAACTTCTTTAACTGATTCTTTTCCCTCATTTCTTGGCTGAGGTTCTGGTTGTGGAGGATTTTTGATCTTTTGGGTGAGTTCTTTTACTTGTTTTAAAGCTTAATCCCAGCTTTCATCCTCAAATCTTGTTTTCTTTTCTGGAGATTTTGTTTTAGAAAATTCCTTTTGTTGAATCAGAACCATGGCCTCCAAGTCCTGTTCAATGTATAAATTCAAAATATCCAATCTTGGTATGATTTAACCTCCATCCAAGGCTTGAACCATAGCTCTGTCTTTGATCATTTCTTTGTAAATTGATTCTTGAACACTACTGGAAATGCTGGCCAATATTTCCTGGTTATGATTGATATCACCTTGGATATATTGGTATCTTTTGAGGTAGGTGATGATTGCTTCATATTCCCCGATGAGTTTTCTGTATTGTGTCATGTTCCTTATTCCACCTTCTTGTTGAGTTTTATGAATAATTCAGTTATTGAGTATAATCTGTATCTTCTTTCAGGTGAGACTGTTCCCCATCTTCTTTTCATATCCACTTTCAATTGATCCCAATCAGCTGTTTCATATCCTGGCATTCCTTCAATATGATAACTGATTTCTTCATCCTTTGTCCAAAATGCTATTTGTCTTGCAATGTCTCTTCCACTTGCTCCTTCCATTTATGCAATATTTTCAGCTTTCTTGATTAATCTTTCCACATCCTTTCCATCAAACCAGAGATTATAGTACTTGGCTCTGATTTTTACTATTGGAGTAGTGTTTCTTGGAATTTCTTGATGTAATGGAGCTGGCATTTGTGCAGAAACGTTTACTCTTCTTGGTAAGGTACTTGGTCTTTGTTCTGGGTAAGGTGTTGATGTGGCCATGGGTCTTGGGTAAGGTGAAGGTGATCCATGTTGGATGAATGATCTTGGAAGGGTGGTTTGCTCTTCAAGTGGACTATTTTGTGTAGTATACCTTGATGATTTACTTTTCCCTTCCTTTTTGATTAGTGCTAGTAATTCTGCTTGCATTTCTAGCATCCTCTGCTGAAGTCTCTCTGTTGAAGACATTTCTTCCTGTCCTTCAACAGTTTCTTCATTAAGGTTTTCTTCCTGAATTTCTTCAATACTGGATGGTAATTTTGATGATGAAGGTTTATCCATTTTTGATTGGTCAGTTTCTTCCTTTGATTTTGGTGTTGAGTTATTGATTTTATTTCTTTCCAGGAGATCAAGGAGGAATTTCTCACAACCTTCAAGTCCCTTTTATTGGTTCTTGGTGTTGCAATTGGGAAATTAGAATATTTTTCTGACTCCTCTCCTAATTCTGATTCTTGTTTTGGTGGATAATAGTAATGATCAGAGTGAGTTGATGATTCAGATTTTTGAGATGATGGTTTTGGCTGATTTTGATTATTTGACTCCAGTTTTTGTTGTAAAAAAAATATTCTTGAAGTAGTTAAGATTTTTATAATTGATTGTGATTTAATTTTTATTGAAGTTGAGGTTATCTGCCACTGTTGGGACACCAGATGTGGGAACTCCTCTTGTGTGGGATTAAAATGAGGCAGTACCTGGAGGGGGAAATCATAGGTAACCAGTTTTGAATTGCTAATAACTCCTGTAACCAAGGGTGGCAAGGGTGTATTGCCTGCCCCTCCTAAAATACTGAACAAAATCTTCCTTGGAGCTCACAAACCAAAATGGAATTAGTAAGTGGCTTTACAACTGCAGAAGACAAAATCCAGCAGTCTCAGATCAGACCTATTCATCAAATAATATGAAAAATAATGTCAGCAATTTTGGTTAAATTTGAGATTTTAATGAAATACTTGTCTGTTTAATTTTAATATTTTTTTTTGGTTGAATTGAGGTGAGTTGTTTCTTCTTGGTGATAAATCCTTGGTAGGATGGGTTATTTAAGGCTTTCTGGAAAATTTGATTGGTGTTGATAAAGGTAATTTTGTTAAGGTATAGTTATAATGGAGTAAAGTAATCATTTAAAGGTTTGTTATTTTTTTAAGAGTGGTTAATAATAAGATAAAATTGTATTTGTTGAATTTAAGAGGTAAGATTCTTTGATATTGGATTTTTTGAAAGGGGTAAGCTATTTCTTAAGATCTTGATAAATGGTGTTAATTTTACTGGATAAAATATTTCAATAGAGTAGTAATCCCAATCTTGGGTACTGGGTAATTTTTATTTTTATTTTAATAATAATAAGATTCCACTGAGCTTAGCTACTGGGTAATCTTCAACACTATACTTCCACTGAGCTTAGCTACTGGGAAAGTAAAATTCACTATAATTTTCTGGACTACCTCCCAGGTGAGGGATGAATTATTCCTATGCTCCTACTGTGCAGTAGATATAATGTGCATGGGATATAATTTGCATGGGGGGAATTTGAAATTTGGGGGGAGAGCCCCTCTATTTATACCTTTTGGGAGCCCAGGGGGGCCTCCATGGGAGCTTTCTTTTTCCACTTTAATTCCTCTTGATTTCATCATGTGACTCCATTTTTGGTGAGGACCTTTCTTGCATGGGTCAGGTGATTTAAGGTTGGGTGATGATTTTTTCTCTGCACAGCCTCCATTCATCACATGATGGTCTATTGGTTAATTAATTATGATGTGATATTCTTTGATTTTCCTTGCATGCATGAGGTTATTTCATTTTGGCTGAGGATTTTTGTTGTGCACAGCCTCTTTTGTGTCACATGATATTCTGTTGGTGGATGGAGTATCACATGATGAACTTGAAATTCCTTTTCATATGTCATATTTTAGGCTTGGTAGAAGTGGCTGTGTAATTTATGCAAGCGTGATGGTTGTTTTTCTTCTTTTTGAGCTTTAAAATGAGGTCAGGTGATAATTTCTTGCACTGATGAACTTACTGTTATGTATGAGATGATGTGATTTTTGAGTTTGACACATGTTGTGCATAGTCATGTGGTTGAGATTTAATTAGAATTGTGTACTGCATGCAGCCTGTTGTAACTAGCTTTGGTTTGCATGAGGTGATGAGTGGTGTAAATAATTGTGATTCTTTTTTAAGGTTTCAAGTGGGGTTACTGTGGATATAAGATAAGGTACTCCTGTGGCTGTGTGGTAAATGACTTGCAGGAATTCCATGAGGTTGAGCTTTGCATCATGTGACTTTTCTATGTTGAGTTCTAGGTTGCTGTGTAATTCATGCAGGTGTCCTTTTATTGCTGCATGAGTCCTGTGGCTATAAGGGGGTGTAAGGCTGGGTGGAGTGTGTAATCTAAAGGGTGGTACCTTATTTGTTGTAACTAGTTTACTATATGTAATTTGATTTTTACATATGCATAGTGAAATTGAATAATTTATTTAAACACATACACTGCCCTTTGGTGCCTGTGCCATGGTTTTATGAGCTAAATCCAGCTTCTTGCTGTAAAATTGACCTTTTGGTGTAAAATTTGAGTGTAAGTCTTCCTGTAGGCTGGATTTACTGCTGCTATGGGGTACTATGAGCTTGATCTTGGTAAAAAAAATGTAGGGAATACCACAATAATTTAGCCACAATGTGGTCTTTTACAATTATGACCATCAGTCATAAGTCTTTTATTTATTTAATGTTTTCAAAGCTGAACTGTGCTATAGGTTCTCAACATTATTTAATATATAAGCCTCTTATTTATGCCTGCTTTGGTTTTCATTTGTCCCCAAGCTATTATATATTGAGCCATGCTCAAACAAAAATATTGACATTTATCAAAAGTCATCATTATATTCTGTGAGAACTCCTCTGCGTGTGGGATAAAATGAGGCAGTACCTGGAAGGGGAAATTACAAGAAAACAGTTTTGAATTGCTGCTTGAGACTTGTAACCCTTGCTCTGCTTGTGTGCTAGAATAATCTAGACTGCCCTTCCTAATATGCTAAGTTATCTTTACTGAGTTCACCAAATCAATTTTATTATTGATAGTGGCTTGATCAGAAAATATTAGACTCAACAATCTCTAATCAGACTTTGCTCTACTTAAAACAATGGTTAGTTAAAACCTTAACAAATATATACTTTTTAAAACTTCCAGACAATCTGGTTGGATTACACCAAAATAATTTTACAAAAGATAATAAATGAAATAAAAAAAAGAAAGAAGAACACACTTCTTACTATTAAACAATCCAAACAAAACTCTTATATATATATATTTTATGTTTTTTTTGAGTGAAATAGTACAGACAGTTACAATATGAGAGAGAAATAAATAGCACTTGATATCACTTATAACAGTATATGATTATTAAGGGAAAAATAACTTGAAATATATGCAGGTAAAATAGGTTAAATTGACTGAATGTTGAGCTATATTTATAACCTAAAAAATTCAACTACTATAGTATAATATGTGATATGTTTTGTGAGGTTATAAAAAATAATAAATTTATAGCTTATTAGTTCAATAAGCTCTTTGGTCTTATACAATGGTAAGCTGTTGGTTTTGAATATTGGTTTTGGAAGAGGAGTATTATTAGTTTAATGTAAAGTTATTAATTTGGTGATAGTTTATTACTGAAAGAAATATACTTCCAGTATAATATGAGAGTTGTTACTTATAGCTTCTGAATGGATAGGTTATTAATGTGAATAGGGATTTGAAAATGTTGTTGATTATGTTAAATAATTTAGTTGAGGTTGTTGATGGGTTTTATTTTAGTTGTATATGTATCTTGATGAAATTGAATTGATTTAAGGGGTTCTACTTTAGCTTGAAAGTAGTAAGATTACTTTGAAAAATTCAGGTTTTATTTTAAAATCTGAGAAAATTACTTTAAAGTTATGGTTTTATTTTAAAACTCTCTAAAAATTACTTTTAAGGATTTAAACACTAAACTCCAGAGACGCCTTTCTCATGAGCTTCAAGCTTTAAGATCCTAATTAAATAAGGCACCTGTCTACCTGCTAGTAAGGGATGAATTAAAGTCTTTTCACACTATTGGTTCTCTTGATCTATGTCAACAACAAACCTCAATTACTAAGCTTAATTTATCAAACAATTTTCTAATTTAACCTCTTAGATAAGGGATTTGGAAAAAATAAGTAGAAGTTACAATTTCCAGATGGGAAAAAGCTGGGAGAGGAAAAAAGTTTGACTATTTATATTCTTTAGGGGGAATAGGGTTAGGGTTTAGGGTTTTCACAAACTGTTTCATGCATATGCATATTAATACCAGCTCTTCTTTCATTTCCCCTGGATTACTAAGCATTTTATAAACCCATAGCTAAATTACTACCACCAAGATAAGGTTTTATACCTTCACTCCACTCATCACTCTTGTCACCCTTTACACTATACATCCTTAATTATATATATTTTTTTTCTAATAATAATCAGCACTACTAATCAACTCAATAATTTACACCATTAAAATTTAAAGCAATTCCCCTCCACTATCATCAGCTCAATAGAATACTTCGAATAATCCACACTACTACTATTCTATAACAAAACAAAATAGATATACCTTCACTAACTCAGAATAATAATTTTTTTCAATTCAAACAGAGCTCATATCTATACTCTTCTTAACAAAAGCAACTAAATAAGGCTTCCACAAAATATTTTGAATTAAAACCAACCACAACTGCACAATTTCCACCAATAAGAGAAATTGATTCCCATGTAATACTACAATAACACAGCTCTCATAATTTATATCATTATATTTTTTTTGTTAAAAAATTTACACAAAATTAGAATCCAAAAATTAAATAACGGGGTTTTTCTTTTCTTGAGTTCAAATATTCATTAAATCAGTAGAATACTGACTTGAATTGTTTTGTTTTGGGTTTTTTTTATAGAATATGAGTTTCTAAGGCTACAAAATCAGGTTCTTTGGATTATGATGTTTATTTCTTTTTTTTATATTGGTCCATTAAGCTAAACTGGTATAGGTATACCACAACGCCTTCCCAAAATCCTACATTCCATAATAGTACAATCTGTCTTGAAAACTTTAAAGAACTCCCACCTTCTATTTTTTTCAATTTCATTTCAAAAATAAATTTAAAAACTTATTTATAATCATTAACCCTCAGTCAATTTCAAATAATCACTGCTCAAAAATGGATCCATTACTTGAAATAGAGCCAAAGCAAGTTGAAAAATCAGAATTCATATCCAAAATCTCCAAATTTCTTCCTTCTCTCAAGCTTGCTACCTGCGATACTCACTTTTCTGAATATGCAAGAAAACAAATTCAAGAGGTCTCCAAAATACTTGAAGATGATCTGTATTGTATGTTTTTCCAGCTTTTACCCATATGGAGCCAATTTAAAAGGAATTCAAATCATAATTTAGATGTACAGCTAGGTGGATCATTACCCCCTAAAGCCAAGGTTGTTATTTCAGCATCCTCCCAAACATCAATAAAGAGGTATTTCATATCTTCTTCTAGTATGAGTAATAAAAAGGCCAAAATTTATCAAAGTATAAAGGAAAAGAATCAAGAAGTATGTTTCAATATTTTATTTAGGCTTTACTCAAAGATTAAACTATATTCCCTGAATCATTTCTTTCTTAGAAATTGGAATGCAATTACGATGCTGAGAAATCACACCCACAAAACCAGTCAGATTCTCAAAATCTAGAACCAGGACTATTCCAACCTCAAAATGATTTTGAAAAAGCCCTATCCACGTCAAACTCCAGCCCTGAAGTCAATAGTATTTCTCAAAATGATCAATCAAATATACAAAGTTTTCCAGCTTCCACCATGAGAAAAAAAAGCAAAATCAAAAATAGAGGAGCCCTTGATACAACCTACATCTACCAAACACTCAAAAGAAAAACCTAACCCCAATTTCATACTTGTAGATAACAACCCATCAACCTCAAAAGTAATGCAAACCAGTAATGAAGATCCTTCAACATCTCAAAAGAAGAAAAAAGCTTCCTCAATCTGTATTATTCAATCCCATTCACTCAGATCACTTTGAAGAAAAAATCAGCCATTATCAGCCACTTTCTGTATCCTCATGGAAGAAATTCCAGGTTAATATTGAAACTCTAGCAAGAGAAAAATTCCAGGAAATTCCCCAAAGGCCATTTTCTACCAAACTACCCAAAGGAATACACTTTTAAAGTATTGGATCTCTTAGCATTACCAAATGGCTAGTGGATTTGGATAAATCTGGTAAATACAAAAGACATTCATTCATGTTTCATCCAGAACATTGATATTTACTTGCTTTTTTCAGGATTAGATATCTTTTCACCAAAGAAATATGATCCTTTTAATGATCCTGACACTTGGAATGTCCCTATCTTTACCTTGGATTCTACAATTTCAATTCAAAACATTCCCAAATCACACCAACCCCTCCTTCAATTGGCACAATCCCTCTTTGTCCCTAATCTTCAAAAGAAACAGTTCTGTGCCAATCTAATACTGGAGTCAATATCAGTTTCTGCACAAGATCTCATACAACCTGAAAATTTTTAAATCACAAAATCAACAGAAGATGATCCCTTGTTAGTTCAAAGACTCAGCCTGGAATTTCTAGTGCCCTGCCTCAGCACAAGACCATCCCATTCAGCTCAAATTGAAAATACCCTTGATGAAAAGGAGGGAAACCAGCCAATTAATTATGGAATGAATAGCTTAATATCTTTTAATGATTCCATTTTACATCTTATTATTTCATATGTCCTGATGCTAGCACATTCAAAAGTTCTTCCAGTCAATATTCCTGATGGATTTGTGCTCACTCATAAAAGGTCCAAAGAACACCTTAATACCTTATCAGAGCTAAAATCAAAAATAGGATTAGTTAAGCCCTGCTATCATATTTTAGCTTCATTTCTTGCTTCTGTGGTAAGATGCTTAATGGTTTGCTCAAGAGATTGGAGAAAAAGCTCAGCTAAAGGAGCATTTCAGATGATTGAAATTACTGATAGTCTTATTGCTAAGGAAAGGCCTTATGAGCTTATTTGGAAGAGAACAAATGCATATATTTTGGATATTTTTAACAAGCCATTTTTCTCAAAAACCCATGAATTTCTTCCCACTGCTCCAAAAAAATTGGAAGTTTCCAAATGTTTAGTATTGGACTTCAGTGAGGCATGGCTTGAAAAAAATACCATAGATGGACAGCCTGTACTAGATCTCCCTGCTAAAGCCAATATAAATACCTTATTAATTTGATCAGTTATTTCTGTAATTTAATTTTATTCTTTCAAAACAGGGTGATTTTTATTCAACCTGATACCTCATTGCTTACTTTCCCAAATAAGCTCCTTTTACACAAGATAGCTTCTTTCAGGCTCATTCAAACTGTAAGAAATAACTACAGGGCTCCAGAATCCTCTCATTTATGATAAATAGGAGCCTTTATCTTGATTCTTCCACCTATACCCAGAAATATGACTTTAATTAACCTGTTTTACTATGCCTAAAGCTTCACATTACTTTTTTGAGACCTCTATGCCCCAATCAAACAGGACTATCAACAAGATATTACATCCCATCATCCCACTACCTACCAGTGCAATATCAAGATTCATACATCAATTATGCTGGTTGATCATGGAAATCAACTATTTCCAATCTCTATCTGGTATAAATAGTTGGAAATCTCTTCCATCAGAAGAAAGTCTCAAAATTGTTGAGAACTTACCCTTTTCTTGCACTGATAATCCAATTACAAATACCCACAATCACAACTCAGGAGAGGATAGACCATCTATAAACCCAAGAATATTAATTTAACCACTGTACAAAACTATTTTTTGAGAGGATCTCTTCAAATCAGGCTTCCCAACGTCAACCTTTGCTTAGAATCAATGTTGGGAATCAAAATGGAATCAAATTTTTGCAAAGTTTGTTCTCAAGCACTGGAACTATTTACACCAACAAGGAGAATTGAAAATATTCTTGATAAATCCAAAGGATAATACACATATTAATAAGTCTTTAATACTAATGTGCTGGTTCAGAGGGAAACAAGAGGATCTTAAGAATGATAAATTGGTTCCTCAAGCACTTTCAAAAAAAGCCAGTCAGAAGCAGAAATCAAGGTGGTGTAAAAAAGTATGTTTTTATTTTATTTGTGATTGCTTTTTACACCAATTGATGTTATTTAATATTCATTTATAATCAAATCGCTCAGAGACATTGCAATCATTGAAGATTGATCAAGATGAAGCTTCCATATTTGATGAGCCACAATGCTGCTCTGATGCTGAAGATGAAAATGGATCATTAATAAAACTAAAGTCCCCTGGGAGGTCAGCTTTATTCTAAAAGCTGGCAAGTCAATTAGATTCCTTATTAATTCAAAAGAAAATTCAAAAATGTAAATTCAATAGAATTCCAAATATCTTGGAAAGTAGAAGAGTACAAAGTGGTATTTTTGAGAAAGAAGCCAAAGCTCCAATTGGACTTCCAGAAAATCTTTATTCAAATGATTATATTTCCAAGCTTACTAATGATGAGAAGCTAATGTTACAATCAAAGCCATGTATAGATATTCATCATTTACTTCAACTATCTGAAACCTAAAAAAATAATTCATGATTTTTCTATTGTTTCCACAATCAATTTTTCCAATTCATGATCCACAGTACCTAAATGCCCAATGCTCAACCTGAAATGAAATAAAAAAAATTCAACTACTAAAAAAGATAAATATTGGTTGAGTATAAGCTATCTTACATCTGAAGCTGCTGTTTCTTCCTTCTAACTTGCTGAATATTCACCTCAATACTACCAACAGTTATATAATGAAATACATGAGCTTCTTTCTTTTGCCCTAGCCAATAAAGCCTATCAACTGCTTGATCATCAGTTGAAGGGTTCCAACCTGGTTCCTAATTTAAGTAATTGGAATAATATTAGATTAAGCTTCAAGTGTATCTAAATACTGTCTTACTGTACTCAGTAGAAAAATATAATATAATAAAATATTATAACCACAAATTTAAGGAAAATTATCAGAAATAATTATATAAAAAATAAATCTAATTATTATTATAAAATATAATAATAATAAAAAACATAGAATAATTATAATGGATTATAATTATTCCATCATTGTTATAATTTTCCATTTTAAATCTCAAGGAATCATTTTCCCATTTGGAAATAATTTTTTCTTTCCACCAAGGCCAAGAATGCTTAACATGGTCTTGCCTCATTTTGTAATACCATTTCTTTGCTGATTTGGTAAACAGGGAGTGTAATCTGGAACTTATGTATTAATATGGTATGTCAAAGTCTTCTTTAAACATATCAATTGTTTTCATAAAATCCATATGATTCTATTCTCCTTCCCCACTGAAGGTTAGCCATTCCTCTAATCTTGGAATTTCTTCAAAATTGCAAGCAGTCTCCACTTCTGCATGGCTTGAAACTGTATGATGTAAGTCATTATTAAAGTTTAGGACATTTCTGTCAAGTATTGGTGTAGACTTTCTTGGCAAATCATTCTTCAGTGATATATTATTAATACTTTATTGAACATTTTCTTTCAATTCCAGTCTTTCTTCATCACTTTTTTCCAATTGTTTGTGGAAAAGAGATGCATTGTGGCCAGTTGAGTTTTCCAAGTTCTGAACTTGAATTATTAATTCTTTCAACTGTCTAGTTATAAAAGAAATAGAATTGTCATCTGGTTGATTGATTAAGGTAACTTTAGACTCAATTCTTGCACAAATTTGCATCAAAGACAAGATATTGCCTTTATTTATATTTTCTAGACCAATCATGATCTTTTGTGAATTTTTACTTGCAATATCTCTCTACCCAACTTCTGTTGGATATACTCAAAACTATTAAACTTTGCTAAAATTTGTTTATTACAAGTTTTAAAATGAGTTACAAGCCTTACAAGGTCTACTTCTTTGGAAATGATTGGTTCAATATTTCCTCCTCCTAGTTTTTGAATTCCATCAGAGTTCTTGCCATATTGAACACATTGTCCATGGCTGTTTTCTCTTTCTTGGGAGTTGTGTAATTCTGTGGGTAAGGCTTGTTCCACTTGGATTTTGCCTTTGCTTTTGCCTTTTTCTTGCCCTTCTGGTTTGTCTTTGGGGCTTTCTTGGGCTTGTTTGGCACTTGTTGAGGCAGATTTTTGCTTGTGGAGGCTTACTTGTCCCTTGCAAGACATGGGTGTCCAACACCTCAGAAGTTCTTCTGGCTTTTCTGGGCCCATGAACTTTTTCACTTTATGATAAGAGTTCATTCTGCCTATCCAAAGACTTGGCAGAAGTTCCCACTCCTGCTGCTTTGCCTCCATAAACCAGTTCTTGTACTGAAACTGGTATATCTCTATTTCTGCTTGTTGGAAATGGTTCAGGTCTGACAACAGGAATAGCAGTTATGTCAGCTTTTGGACTCTCAATAAGAGTGTCAAAGGTGCTTGCTAACCTTTGGGAACTGGTGGAGCTCTGGCATCCTCCATTTTTGCCTCTCCTCTGGGCTGACATTCTTGTCTTTTGGATTTTTGACTTGAATGTCCTGGTCCAGATCCATTTTATTGGATAGAGTAATTGCTTCCACTTCTAGTAGGAGTCATTTCACATCAATTTTAAGAAAACATGGACTAAGAAATGAATTGAATTCACCTGCTGGACCTTTAAAGGGTTTTTTGGTAATTAAACCCCTTGGTGCTGGGCTGGTTTGAATTTCAATACTTGACTCTGATGCCTCAGAGTCTGGAGAGCTTTCTCTTTCCAGGGCTTTTTTCTTTTCTTATTGACTTTATGTTATATTATTCTTATTTTATTCAGCCCACATGATGCAATTACAATTTCCAAAACATTTAACAATTCAAATTCAATAATCAACATTTCAACCTCTTTACCATCATGCTCTGATCAACCTGCCTTTTTACGTCCTTCTCCACCATTTGTTTGATCTCACGTGCATCTAATCACATGATACATACAAATTGATTCTAACTCTAATCAAACTAATCCATCATCAAATTTAAATCAATAGGACCATCTTTTGAATAATGATTTATCATCAAACCAAGATTTATCATCTTCAAATCTAGATCAAAATCATTTACCAAATAATGACACATCATCATCTTCCTGTTCCTCTTCCACTTCGATCAAACCAATTTTGACTAAAGCTCTAATTACAGTCTTTTGGAAAGTTAATTGGAAAGGGGCTATCTTTTCAACTCATCATTCTCAAATCACTCCAATTTTGAGTGGTTTTGTTGATTATTTTAGAAATCACACCAATCAAATCCCTTCAATCTCTTCATTTGGTCAATTTATCGATTTAAATTTATCATCTTATGATAAATCAGGTGAAAGATTAAGCTTATCATATTCAGTTTTACCTGATGACGATCAAAACGCAGAAAATTCACTTGATAATTCTCAAAATTCTCACATTGATCAGGCCACTCATGATTGTAATTTTCAAAGGTCAATCGAAATTAAATTATCAATTGATCATGGTTGGGACATTTAATTAGAATCTCTAGGCCAAGGTGAAGGGGTTAATGAAAGTTGGGAGGCGATAGCCGAAAAACCAATCGATGGACTTCGAAACATCTTAAGAATAAATCATCCGAAACTTTCATCATCATCCCATAAAATTGTCAAAGTCAAAATCGTCATTCAACATTTAGCAGGTGGTAAATTTATTAGAGTAAATCAAAATCTCATCAAGCCAACATCAAATCAATCAACTACTCAAACTCAATTTCAGTCGATGATTGATGATAATAAGAGCATTGGTAATTTAAGTCTGAAAAGTCGTTCTACTGAGGTGTCTTAAGATGAGACTTTAATTTTAAATTTAACATCTCAAGATTCTTTTTCACCTCAAACTAATCAAATTAATTCAACTTATTAAGATTTTAAAAAAGACTGAACAATAATCAATTAGAAGTATCAACTAGCCCATCAAGTCAATTAGGCTTAGAGATTAATCAAATAAATCACAATCAAAATCAACAAGAAGAATTTCATAATAAACTTGATTCAAATCAATAAAGGTCAAACAACTTGCTTAGCAAATCATCATCTGCTCAACAAAAACTACCTTCAATCGTTTTCATAACTGATATTAATGAAGTTCCCGACTTGACGAATTCCAATCAAGATTGGGCTCAAGTTTCAGAAAAAATTCCAATAAATGAATCGAAAAAACCACATTGGGGAAATCTTTTGAAGATTGTTTGGGGAACGTTGTTTCCCTCATTAAAAGATTGTAGAATGAAAAGTCATGTGGGACGTTTTGTTGCCTTGATTTCAGCACCAGCAGTCTTACTACTCACATTAACCTTACCAGTTGTTGATGATGAGACGGGTATGAAAAATGAATTGATTGATGAAATTGTTCAAGAAGAAGAAGATGAAGCTGACGAGGGCTTAATGAGATCAGAATCTTTAAGGTACGAAGAGGATCAAGTAAGAGTAGGTGAAGTAGCAGAAAATGAATTTGAACTTTTGTTGGTTGGTGATGATTCAGCAGCTCATGATTCAAATTTTCAAATGGGTCGATTGAGTCCTTGAGGAACACCAATTCAAGATTTGAGTAGTCAACGTTTTTTAGCTTCAATTATTGAAATAAATAATAATGAACTTATTGACAATATGGAAGGATTAGAAGTTGGATCAGAGGATGAAGAATATATATCACGTTCGACTATTGCTCGATGGCTAGCATCTCTTCAATGTATCTTGGCACCGTCATTTTGTTTGATTTGCTTGATAGATTTGGACGAGATTCAAGCAGAAAAGTTTGTGATTGGAAGCAAAATCAAGTTACCAGCGTTAATGGTTTATTTGATCGGCACGATTTTGATGGGAATGTGTTTTGCAATGATGGGTTTTAAGCAATTGAAGAATTCTTATGATAATAATGGTTGATTTAAACTTTTACTATGTTTTGTTGGATTTTTTATTTCGATGGTTTGGATTTTAAATTTAGTTAATGAAGTCGTAGGAGTATTAAAACACTTGGGTGAAATTTTAAAAATAAGTGATGCGATTTTGGGATTAACGAGTTTTGGTATTGGAAATTCATTGGGAGATTTCATTGCTCATGTCACAAGTTTGTATTTCCCTTTTCTTGGATTCACGACGTATCTGATAAGTGATTAACTGAAATAAAATGTCTTCAATTTTCTTCCAAAAAAATAAATAAAATAAAATAAAAATAGTTGCTAGGATGGGATTTCCAGTGATGGCAATTTCAGCATGCTTTGGAGGGTGAGATTCTCTTTTTTTGTTAAAAGATTCATTCAAAAAGATTAAAAAGCTATGAAGGCATTGAATTAAATTTAGGCCGATGTTAAACATTTTACTTGGGATTGGATTATCATCAAGGTAGCTGATTAGCTGGAATGATCATAATAAGATGATTCATCAAGATCCAACTGATTCAATGATGATGACGAGAAGGGTGATTGAATTAAATTTGATTGCGAATTTGATGGTATCAGGAGTTGGCTTATTGATTGTGTTGATATCGATACTGATTATTGTAACATTAAAAGAATATTTATTTGATAGAAAGCTAGGTAGTTTTTTAATTTTCGAGTATCTTTTATCCAATTTAAAAGCACTGATTGTTGAAATTTAGAAATTTTCAAATCTCAGTTTTCCTAAATCCAAATTTCACAGAAAATGTCAGCCATCGCAGCTAAATTAAATTTCAAGAATCAAATCCAACTGGCTTCCAGGAAAAATTTATCAACAACATCATCATACCCATCATCTCCACCATCCAAGTTATCATCACCATCATCTGAGTCACCAAATTCCAATTCAATCAATTTAATCCATCCAGATTCTCATTCAATTCATTCAAATCTTTCAAATCAATACAAATAGTTTGATATCAAATTGGAAGCCAATCTTTGCGCAAGAAAATAGTTTTTTTTGAAACTCATCTTGATTCAATCAATCATGAGAATTCAATTTGGAATTTTGGATTAAAATCAAATCAAGTAGGTTTAATTAATTACCTTATTCAATCAAGCCTGCTTATTGATAATCCATCAATTTATTCTTTGGATTCTAGAATCTAATGATCCTAGGAAATTTCAATCTTTCTGTAATATTAGGTACCATTGAAATAAATGAAAGCAAATTAACTTTTCAAAATACTCTTTCACCCTTAGAAATCTCTGCTCCTTCAAGTCATCCTTTACCTGTCATCACTTCAATTAATTTGAATCAAAGCATATCATCTTTGGAATCAAAAGAATCCTCAGCTATAATTCAAATTAAAGACTCACATTCTAATATTCAATCCTTAGATCAAATTTGGTCATCTTTGTATCATCCAAAACCTTCAATTTGGTCATCATCTTTTAATGTTCAAAATTCATTTCACTCCAAGACTTGGTCTCTGATTCTAGATTTTAATCCAAATACAGTAGCTTTACAATTACCAAACTCTTGGTCTACTGCTTTATCTTGTTTATTGTCTTCAAATTCAAGCTCTTCATCTTACTTCATTCAAGGATTGAAATCAGTGGGAAAATCTACCATGGCTTGCCTTCTCATCAACTCATTATTAAATACTTTTGATTGTGTAGCTCTTTTCAATCTTGATCCTGGTAAACCTTTATTAACTCCACCTTCTCTCATCTCACTTCATCTTCTTGCCTCAGCAATCATTGGTCCCACATTCTGTAAACTCATCTCACCTTATCATCCTAACTCACATTCAATCTATTTAGGTCATATCACACCAATCAATTGTTCTTTGTGTTATTTAGATGCAACCAATCAACTCCTAAATCTTTACTTATCGTTTCAACCCTCCCATCAAAATTCTTCATCTATTCATTTTAAAAGATATTGCAGGCATCTTAATCAACACAATCAAACAAAAAAATCGAATCCCCCTAGTATTAATACAATGGGTCAGACAAAAGGAATAGGAAGAGAATTACTGGATCAATTAATTCAATCCATTCAACCTACAAAAATCTTTTCTTTTAGCAAGGATGAGTCATCTAATCCCATCCATTCAAATGACCTTGAAATCTCAAAAATGGAACCAATCGGTCCCACACCATTATCATCAGGTTTGACTCCTGCTGATAATTGTACTTTAAGTCTTCTTTCATATCTTTACTCAAACCCACGCCCTTCATAAGGTCAATTTCGCAATCTTTGGGAATTTAATCAGCCTTTGTGGTGTCATAGGCCTTTTGAAGTTAAACCTCAAATCATTCAATTACCTGATCATCTGGCTTTCAATTGAGATCATTTAGGTTACATCTTAAATGGTTCTATGATAGGATTTGTTGATCAAAATAAAAAATGGTGGCTTGGATTTGGTTTGATATATGCTATCAATCCAATCCAAAGAACTATTCATCTTTTGATGCCAGCTTGTCCAAATATTGAACAAGAAAGTCTAGAAATTGAATTTGTCAAATATTCTCAACAACAAGTTCCATTAATTTGCTATTTTAAAGAAAATGTTGACTTTATAACTTATATTGATCAAAAATTTATTCATCATTTTTGTAAACAGAGTAGTGATAATAAAGCTCCGGGGATTGGTTTTGAAAAAAAAGAATTCGAAGAAATCTTCAAAGAAGATCTCAAATAATTAGATAATTAATTAGTTTTTAGTATATGTTTTCTAAGTTTTTGTGGAATCAATGGAAAGCAATGCCAGTTGCTTTTTTCTGCAACAACTCATGCCAAAAACATGAACCAGTAGGCAGCAATACAAAATAAAATTAAAAAGAAAAAAGAAGTCATCAAACAGATATCAATGTTTTATGAATCCCATGGAGCAGCATACTGGAATTTCTTGTTGAAGAAACAATTGTTGATAAGCCATCCTACTATAAGTTGGCATCAAAAGATTATTTACATTAATGCATCTTTTGAAAAGAAATAATTTTTTTAGGCAAGAAATGGTTCAATTGAGCTACCTACAAAAGGAACAGATAACACAAGAGTTATTTGTGAATAGACAATGATTCCCCTGGTATTTTTTCTGACACAGTCAACTCCATCTGAACATTTGTATATTTTCTTGCTGAGTAACCAATCAAGGAGGAACATAATCCTGAATAAGATGTTGAGGATAAAAGGAACTCATCTATGTGCAAGGATGAGGCTGGTTGAAGTAAGCCTCTTTTAGTATTCACCATTGATATTATTTTCCTCTGTCCTAGTGGGTATTCCTTATTTGAACTATTAATTGCAAGTATTGCTGCTACCCACAGTATAGGAGGAGTAATAAGGTATTTTTATGTGATTGTCAATCACATGTTAGCTAGTATATTGATTTGCTTATTGTTCATAGCAGTAGGATTTATAGTCCTAATATACAACCTCTCTGATAGAACTACAAGTTTTATTAGGTCTTACCATGGAAGAGTTAGTGCGATGTTGAGACTCCTACCATAATGCTTACAATAGTGACTGTTGCTCACTAAAGACCCAACCTCAACTGTGGCTTTTAACAATAGGATATTGTCACTAGATTAATAGTTATCACCACAGGTATATCTACATATCTATTAAAATTAGCATACTGTGTCAAGCTTATGTTTTCTGGTTAAGCTACTATTGCTGCTACTGAATTTATTGAGTACCAAAGGCAATAATCTTCTAAATCAATACAGACCAGTTCATAGCCATTTGCAATCATTGTGTATGTATACAAGGGTTAATCAACAACTGCACTTAATACATTCAAGCATCTAACAAGAGATGAAATTACAAGAATCCTACCCATAAAGGTTCCCACCAATGATGTGTCAGAATTGGTTTTCTATAGCAAGCTTAACAATTAAAACTCTTCATCTGATTATTTACTAACACTAGGGTCCAGGACTGGGAAGGCAGCTAGCTATAGGTATGATTATGGAAGGAATTATTACAACTTAATAAGTTTGGATATATAATGTGCAAGAATAACATTGTTTTTAAGATGAACCATCACTTAATCAATTTCTCAACCAAAATAATTCCAATGAGGCAATGTTGAAGTTAATGATGGGTACTTGATTGATACCCATAATTACTTTACTATTTAATTCATACTTCAGACTTTCAACAGAGAAAACTAAATTCCCAATAACATTTTTCAAAGCAGAAGCCAGTGTACCACTCTCCCAGCTGAAGTTTCAGCATTCAATTAGTCAATACCAGAATCACCACAAGCCAGAAATAATACATCTCATGCCAAACTCTATGTTTGAGTTTCAAAAAATAATTTGTATTTGAAATTCTTTTAACGCTGAAGATATTTTAGCCAAACTATCACTATTAAAAAACTAATTTTCTTTTGTTATATAATTATAGAACAAAGGCTTCAAAATGTTATTTTCTCAGTAAATTTGAATTGTGTATCACTGAATCAGGACAGTTTTCTATTGGTATTCTCCCATAGTTTAATGAGGCTTTAGAGAGGAAAAAATCAAAATGAAAAAATGGCTGAAATCTGATTTCAGTTTATGCAAAAAAACCAAACACTTCAGAGAATTATTCCATTTAAGCTTAAATATATTTTCTTAATGAAAGTAATTGATCTTTTATTCCTTTAAAGAAACTTCCTTTGCAAAATTGAAAATCTCAAAAAAAAAAGGAATGTTTGAGTAAAAAATCATTATTTTTGAAACAATTTATATCATGCTAAACTTCATAATTAAGCAAAAGAATTTAAATTTTCAAAATAAAGAACAATATTGAGATTTAGACAATCAGAACTTAAGAGAAAAAATGCATTTTGGTGAATATTTAATATTTGGATGATGACAGGGAGCTCAGTTCTCTTGAAAATAACAGTAGTGTGAAGAAAATAATACCTCAGTTTTGAATTGAATAATTGAATTTAATGTTTTAAGTGAAGCAAAAACCAATGATTTTTTGATTTGAAACAATTGATTCTTAAAATTCAGATTAAATTTTTATGATCTTAATGAATTTTATGTCTTTTTGTCAATGATGTAAGATGCTCTTTTGTTTTCATAAAAAAATATTCCAAATATTCAAAAGAAATATTTGTAACCCAAAGAGAGATGTAAAAACTGAAAAATGCAAAATGAATTTATCTTTATATCAGTTTCCAAAAATATGTTTTTTGCTCCATGATAAATTTCATGATGCTTTTTTAATAATTAACTAGATATAGTAACTTTTCTTTCTTGTCAAAAATATCAGAAATGGGTTTTGAGGCTATAGATATAGCTATATAATAATGTTTATCTTTTAGTGTCAAAAAGAGTATCTGCAGTATTTAGTTTAAGCCTAGGAAAAAGGAGGCAAAATACCCCTGTGGTAATTTTGGAGGTGCTTCTTTTAGTAATTTGATGCTCAAGATAAAATTCATTTATAGATTTATCTCTATATATTTTTGAATAGTGAGATAGATCAAGTATATCACAAAATACCAAAGCTGATACTGAGCCTATATGGAGATACAGCTAAAGGCCTTCTTTAACATGCTGCTCAGGTAATTAGGAGGGACAGATTCAGAAAGAATTGTACCTAATTCTGAGTTAAATTTGAGATATAAATGGAGATAAAGATGAAGTTAATCCTGTGTTGCCTTGGAGATACAATTGAAGATATTATCTGAGTTAAGGGTGGCTTAGCTTGGAGATCAAAATCAAGGTGGTTGTAAGGGACTTGTAGGCAAGTCCTACCCCAGTATCTCCAGTATATATACTGGCACAGGGTCTGTACAGGAGGTGCAGTAAGGTTGGGTGATCTTACAGTTCCAGATTGTTTAGCCCAAACCTGTGATTGGTGAATCCAGCCTGTAAAGAGGATGAAAGGCTGTATTCAGTGAATTCAAACTGTATGAGTGGTTCAAATGAAGATTTATGGAGCTTAATGCTCATACAAAACACTAAATTTCTTGTTTGGTGAGTTTGAGTGGGGATAAGGTTGTATGCCCCTTACCCCTTTTTCTTCAAAAAAAAGAACCTCCCCAAAAATCCTTCACTTTTTTTGCTTAACCAATAACAAAAATTAGCAAATTTCCTTTTCTCTCTCACCAATGATGAATGTTCTTTTGTCAAAATCTCATAACCTTAAGATGATTGCTTTATAATTTTCCTTTCTTATTTCCTCATTTATCCTCATTTTCAAGGAGCCTTCCTTTTTCAATAAGATTTACTCCTCCATTTTCTTTTTTTATGAAAAATTCCTATTTTTTACCTTTTGAAGTGCTCCAACCCTCCAAGAAGGTGTATTTCAGACCCTTAAGCTGCTTTGGGAGATCCCATAATGTTTCAAGGGAAGAGGCATATGCTGTATCCACATTGAGATTTAATGTGAGTTGGACCCCTAATTCCCACAAAGAAACTTTACTAAAAAAAGTCAAAATTGCCATTAGGATAAATGGCAGAAAATATTCCAAGAGTGATGCTTGAAATATTGAAGTTTAGAATAAAGAAAATGGTCATCATGCCACTTAAAATATTATTAATTATCATGCTTTGAGAGAATTTAATGAGAAAAAGACATACCAAACTTTACATATTTCTGGATAACCTCTGATTCCAAAAGGAGTTCAAGCCAAATTATGCATCCAGAAGTAGGCTGAAAGGCCTTGAATGCTCCAAGGCATTTGAAGGAAATTCAAGAAGCTCAAGAAAGACACACTTCAATTCATAAGGCCCATTAATTTTCTTATTGGCACCCTTAAACAAGGAATGTCTATGTGGTACTATGATAAGGATACAGAAAAACACATTACCTTGTTGTTTTTGCACTAATTGACTTCCAATAAAGACATTTCAAGGCTTTTCTCATGTTAATATAATGGATTGGACCTATAAAGAAGAAAGTGCAAAATGCCACTTCTACATATTATAAGATTCAGATCCACATATAAGACCTTTTTTACAACCTTTTCTTGATGAATTATGAAACCAAATCCTCATATAGATGGAAATTGAATTAAAATATCCAAATAGTTCTCAAAAGGAAAAATATTCTTCCTCCTCCATTTATTTCCATTGAAAAATATTTTGCCTTGAAGAACTCTCTTCAAAAGATATTCCAAGACTGATAATTCATGAGATGAGTTTTGTGAGCCTTGAGGTATATTTTACATACCCAAATAGGCCACAACTATCTTTCAAAATAAATTTTGAACTATGAATAACCCATTAGTCATTCATATATCCCAAATTCATCATTTTTTATTTCAGAAAAGATGGATAGCTTTTTTGTGAGTAAGTAAATCCATGGATTCAAGGCCAGATTTGGATTCTACACAAAATTTCACCTAGGCAAACCCCATAGAGTTAATAAGCTTAAATTAATTATAAGAGATGGTAATATGGAAAATACTTCAATACCACATAAAAGAATTGTGAAAATATTTGTTTTTCTCAATTTCACACCAAAATAATGGGAATGTGAGAAATCCCATGTTACATATACATTAAGAATAGTGCTATGCATGTCTGTGGAGCTTAATAAAATAATTCAAAATCACTCAATAATCAAAATCAATTATTGAAGATCAATCAGTTATCTTGAGGATCCAAAATAAGTCAATAAATCCAATCCAAAACCAAAATCCTGAATTGCTGAATCAATAAACCAATGAATTCCAACCAATCAATTAACCAATTAATAAAATTCCTGATAATACCTGAATATAAAAACAAAAGATAAATTTGATTGAGATATAATTGAGAATGAAATGAGATGGTCAGCAATGTAAAAAAAGAAAAAAATCAATTTTCATATGAATATGAGGAATCAGATGAAAATTTAGGAGAGAAAAAGTCATAATCATAACCATGAAGAAATCATAAAATCATAAAGAGGTCATAATTGATGAATGAGAGAAATGAAGTTAAATGAATGAAAAGAAAGAATCAAATATGAGTTAATTCATTTAATGTCACAGGGGCTCTTCTAAGTGAAGAGGGCCTGGCACTCAGTAAACTGGGACTGACTGCAGAGGGCTCAAAAGATAAGAAAGGGAAAACACTTAAGAGTGTAATGAGAGTAAGATTGCTAAGAAATACTAATATAAGAAAATCAGCAACAAGAATAAGAATAAAAAATAGAAGAGCCAAACACAAACAAGTTCAAGTCCACTGTTTCAACTTGCCACAAGGAAAGAGGAGGGTTAATATGGATATGGCTACCACACCTCATACTGAACAGGCAAGAGAAAAATTCAAAGACTAACTTAATACCAATAATTGTAATACCCAGAATAAGAGTAAGAATAATTATCAAATAATAAATCAACTAAGCTAATTAACTGGGGAAACGTCCCCAGGGGAGGGAAACAGGGGCTGGTATATGTGAGAATCACCAGTCCTGATCCAGACAGAGAGTTTTCATGAGAGGAATTGATGATTGAATCAAATCTGGCCAATACAGGTCCTGTACAATCTGTAAAGGATCTGTACAGGATGAGTGGTAGTTCTGGGTGATATCACAGTCTCAGGATGGTGTATGCAAACTGTATTGGGTAATTCCAACCTGTACAAGTATTGACAGGCTGTATTGATTCACCAGACTGTATGCATGTTTCATCAAGGAAGATTTCTGAAACTAATTGCTGATACACACAGTGGATTGCTGATTTGAGTTGTTTGAGTGGGTGTAAGATTGAATACCCTTACCCCTGACTAGTGGTTGTTACATGCACATGCACCCACACCTGCACCTGCCACTGCACAAGCACCCACAACCGCACCCTCTGCAAGGGATTCCACATGTGTCACCCGCAAATGGTTGATGTCACTTGACATTAGGCCCTCACATGCTTTGCCTTTGTGTGCATGTGTCACACCCATGCAACCGCTGCATTGTGCAGCAGGCTCCAACCATGTCACCTGCTCATGATGAGCTGATTCATGTCTACACAAAATGAGGACGGCACATCATTTGCCATTGGTGTGTGCATCACACATACCTGCACCCACGGTATTAGGCAGCAGGCTCCACCAGTGTCACCCACAAAATGTCTATCCTGCTAAGGTGGATTCCTTTCATGGATGACCTGGGAAGTCACACACCCCTTCTCTAAATCAAGACTGGCTGAAGGACCTTTTTGATGTGTGTTTGTGGAAACAGGCGGGTCTTGTCTAATTTTTACCAACCTTTGGATGGTTGCAGGACAATCAGGTGGTGAGGACTCTCAGTTGAAGGCACAGAGGAGCCAATATTGGTGGATGTCACAAGATTTGGTGTAATACCAGAGTGTGACATATGCTTGACTTTTATCTTTCTTGACGTTAAGTCAATTGCCAACAATTGACACGACATTTGCCCTGGTTAGTACAGGAAATAAATTTGGATTAATCATCCATATTCAAGAACCAAAATTCCTTGGGAAGTTGTCCACATGTATTGGGTCACAGCACTTCCTCCAAGTGGTGACAAAACTTATAATTCTTGTTAAGTCATTGTAGACAGAAATAGAAAAACTCCCATATTCTTGCCATGCCATAAAGATGACACTGCTATGGATACAGCTCTTATTCTATTTAGTAGAGTGATTTCTCATACAGGATTATTTAAGAATATCATAGGTGACAGAGATTTCAAATTCACATCTGCACTTTGGACCAATCTTCATAGTGTTTTGGGACCAAGCTATTGTTTTCTATAGCATGTCACCCTCAAACTGATGGGCTGGCAGAAAGAATGATTCAAACATTAGAAGACATGATCAGGAGATTCTGTGCTTATGGATTAGAATTCAAAGACTCGGATAGATTTACTCATGACTGGTGTACTCTATTACCTGCATTAGAACTGGCATATAAGACATCAGTCCATTCTTCCAGAGGTTAAACTCCTGCTATGTTAGAAAAAGGATGGAATACAAGACTCCCAGCAGACATACTGAGGAAAGACTTGATTGACATCCATCCTACAGCTTCCAGCTCCAAGCTAATTCTTGATAAAGTGAAACATCATGCAAAACAAATCATGAATGAAGCCTTTGACTATGCAAAAAAGAGGTTGGAAAAGAGTCACAAAGTACCAGACGTCAAAGTAGGGGACCTAGTTCTAGTTTTAAACTTGAATTCTAATAATATCAAAGGCCCAATGAAACTTGAAGACTCTTATGTAGGAAATTTTGTTATTGTTGCCTTACATGGAACCAATGCAGTTCAAGTGGAATTGAGTGGTGAATTAGAAAATGAACACCACACTTTTCCAGTCAGCTTTATAAAACCTTATAAACCAGCTGACAAAGAATTTTTTCCTTTAAGAAACCCAACTCCTTTAACTGTACCACCTGTGGAACAGAATGAAGACAAAAAGATAAAGAAAGTCATTAAAGAAAGGAGACTTAGGGGTAAAAATCAAAGAGAATATCTTGTCAGATATGGAAATCTAGTACATGAAGATGAATTGCTGGCAGAATCAGAAATACCTGACTCAGATAAACTCTTAAAAAGATTTAGACATGAAAGGAGGCCACAAGCCTGAATATGTCTATAAATGTGGTTTAAATTACTTGATCTGAGTAATGTAAAGAGGTTGGACAGTGGAAATTAAGCCGCTTTGGGGCCTTTTTCTTCTTGAGATCATTAATCAAATTGTAGTACAATTTTATTTTATTTTGGTGGGA
The DNA here is from genome assembly GCA_023105745.1 of Austropuccinia psidii. Taxonomy (NCBI): domain Eukaryota; kingdom Fungi; phylum Basidiomycota; class Pucciniomycetes; order Pucciniales; family Sphaerophragmiaceae; genus Austropuccinia; species Austropuccinia psidii. Next base: position 1,848,400 of record JALGQZ010000009.1, on the reverse strand, counting down.
GGGGATGTGTGCCTTGAGGTATATTTTACATACCCAAATAGGCAACAACTATATTTCAAATAATTTTTTAACTATGCATAACCCATAAGTCATGCATATATTCAAAATTCATCATTTTTTATCTTAGAAAAGATGAATAACTATTTTTGTGAGTAATTAAATCCCTTAATTTGAGGTCAGATTTGGATTCTACACAAAAATTCACCTAGGGTAACTCCATAGAGGGAATAAGCTTAAGTTAACTCTAAGAGGGGGTAATATGGAAAATACTTCAATACCACATAACAGAATTATGAAAAAAATTTGTTTTTCTCAATTTCACACCAAAATAATGGGAATGTGAGAAATTCCACGTTACATATACACTAAGAATAGTGTCATTCATGTTTTTGGCACTTGATATTATGGTATTCGTACATACAGTTTTGATACACCCATAGTGGATATCAGTTTAGAAGCCTGAAATTCTATTTTTGACATGAAAATAGCTAAGGGGGACAAAAGACATCAAAGAGAGCCAGGATAACCAACTTCTGAGGTCTCTTAGACGTGGATAGCTCTAAAGCTTGGATACATGGCTTATCTTGGCCCAAATAGTATACTAAAACCTTTTGGGAACCTAGCTACCAAGTTAAAATCTCATTAAATCATGAGAAAATTGAAAATAAGCTACTATTTTGATGTGACAGAGAGGTAAAGAGCAACTTAGACTCCTGTAACCAAGTCGATTCTTAAGTATCTTCCATGCAAAAACTCCCTAAAAGTAATTAAAACCCTTTTTGGACTAGTATCCATTGATTTACCTCATAGCAACCTACCATATAGTGTTGTTTGCAATTCTACGTAGAAATGAGGTAAAAACTTCAAAAATTCATTAAAAATACAATTATTAATGAATCTTTCTGTAACCTTCAGGACCAATGGATATCAGTATGATGAGTAAATGAACCAAAAATAATTAAATTTTCATAAGTAAAATCAAAGGTTTTACTTACAGTCCATTTTTGCTAATTCCACGTGAAATACTGAATCTCCAAAAATTCATAGAAAATACAACCTGGGATGAAATTTCCAATAACATTTATAAATTTGAGAAATTGACGTTTAATTTGAAATAAGAGAATATCTACAGTTGTCTTTCCTTTTATTCTTAACCATATTTGGGTTGATAGTCATGTAAAAGCATCAATTAAGTAATTATGATAATATTACATGACAACATATGATACAATTATTAATACAAAAGGTATTATTGTTTACTCACTCACTGGTTTTTTATTTTTCTCCATTTCACGCCTCTGTGAGCTGTCTTTAATTTAAAAGAGGCGTCCTCTTGTTGTTTTTTCAAAATCATCTTATTATCCAATTATACCATTATTACCAACAAGTAAGTATTAGTTAGTCTTTTCTTAAGTTTTTCTTCTTTCAGAATAAATCAAAAAGATTTGAAATCATAGAAATCAACTATATATTGCAGTAATATTGCTATCAATCAACTTTGATCCCTTAAATCCACAATTTATCCATAAAATCTCTCTACTATATTCTTTTAAGGTTCATTGGAGTATTAGTGAGTGGCTTATAATTAATTCTTTAATTTTTTCTCTAGTATTTGTTTTCTCCAAGAACTATAATTATAATTATTCTTGGAAAGGATAATTATAAATTCAAATAATTTTATTACTTTAATAAGAAGTTTTATCATTAAATACTTCTTGTAGACAATTACTTCTTACTGTTAAAATGACTAGTAGTGTATAAAAAGTAAAAGAAATAATCAATTAATTCATTATTTCATTGTGGTTATAATTATTTATTATTATTATATCACATAAGAACATTCATAGTACTCTTGATTAATAGTAATATTATCAACAGTTTCATAGACACATCTTACACCTATTCTCCAGGCTAGCTGGGTATGTTGGTCCTCTGAGAATAGGTTGATGGGGTCTTTCTAAATCCAAATATAGCTCTATATAATGTCCTTTAATCCTTCTTAGCAGTTTTTTCCCAATTGAAAAAGCTACCCTATGCTTTCTCAATGGTTTAAGTAAGTGTAGTTTCATATTACTGGTGAACTGTGTTTCATATTGTTCTTCTTTGAAGTCTTCCAATGATTCTTTAAGGATGTTGTCATTTCTCATGTGATTTATGCCAAAAGAGAACTCTTTGTCCTTATTTGTTCCTATAGTAGGATATCTTTTCTTACTATTCCAAATGTCCTTATAATACATTCTTTGGTTATCTGTTCCTAGTAGGAATCATTGTACTTGTGGAGTGTTTAAGACTAAAAATTCAGGTTTCAGTCTGATATGGCCTTTCCTATGTGGGGAAATTCTTTCTTTTATCATTTTTGCCAGGGAATTCATTTTCCTGAGTTGATTTTAAAGCTCCTTGCTTGAGTTTGAATCAGTTTCTCTTGCGATTTGGAGAAGTGGTTTCTCAGATATTCCTTTGCCACTATGAAGGAACTAGCCCCTATGTCAATTATCATAGGGTGTTTGTAGTTTTCTATTTAAAAATTGAATTTTTTGGGTGTTCCATGAATGAATCCCATACCCTTGTTTTTTGCTACCAGTAATGTTTGTACATCCTGTGCGTTTTTACATAGCTCCTTGTCTATTGACACTTGTGGGATTCCTAAGTCCAATTCAATGCCTTGTATATCCAGTGAATTTTCTTAATTAAATTCCACTATATATTCTTCTATGTTCTTTGATTAAATCTGTCAATCTGATCTAAGACCATTTCCCATTCTATCAGTATCAGATCTTTCACCTTCTGGTTCTTCTTTTGATCCCTCATCAATTGAATATATCTTCCTCTTTGGCTTTGTGCAATTGTTTGCATAATGATCTGGTGATCTACAGCTATGGCACACATATTTCCTTTTGGGGGGCTCTTTCCCCTTATCTTTATAGACATCTTTTACCCTCCCTGGTTTTTTTGAATTTCATTTTGTAAGAGGTGTACCTGCCAATAGATTTCTTTTTCCTTACATATTTTATGACATTTTCTATGTAATCAAAGCTTCTGGTTTTCTGAATGTGCTAAATCTCCTGGTAGTCTTTTCAGGAGTTCATGGCTCCTCATTTCTATTTTCATATTGGGATCAATGGATTTGAGTCTTTTTGTTTGTTTAAGACACCATTCATATGGATCTTTTTCTGTGGAGTATTTATCACTTTCAAAGGAAATGATCTTTTTCCAAATACAAGTACCATTGCTATAATTCTGTATAATCTGGTTTCTACACCATGTAAAACCTTTCCTGCCATGTATTTATTTCATATCAGTGTACCATATGTATGCATGGCCCCTGAATGCAGTTCTGAGTCTGGTACCTTTGGTAAATTAACAAAGCATCCATCAATATAATGAACAATCTCCATGTTTTCATATTCTCCAGCTTATGAGCATCTTGGCCAATTTATCACTTCTGGCAATTGCTTAAGTTCCTGTTTCTCCAATCATCTGAGATTTTCATCATCTTGGTAAACTGACTGTGATCCCAACCTTGGTTCCTGGTTGTTTATGTTTTCTTCTTCTTTTACTCGTCAAGAGATATTGATGATTGCTTAATCACCTTGTTTTTCTGGGGGGAAGAGATTGTCTTCTTGTTCATATTTTTCATAGAGGGACTCAATATCCTTTCCATTATTTTCCTTCTGCTTCTGAACATTTCTCATATCCCTCCTTACAGTCTATTGTTCCTAAAATATTTAGTGAAACTATCTTTTAGTTTTCTAAAATTCTCTCCAAACTTTGGCCAGATTTGTGTCTAAGTCTTCAATTACTGTTGCTTGGAAGGAAGTTTCCTCCGTCAGTGTTTTTAATTCTTTCCTCATTTTTGGTGAGGTTTCATGTGTCCACTATATGAGTTGGGCCAATTTGGTCAATGTTATTTTATCATTAACAGCCTCATTGTTTTCAGATTAATGAGTATTTAATGTATTATCAGTCATTATTTCTGGGTCAAATGATTCTGAACTATTAATACTATTTGTAGTTACAACTATTTCTTGATTTTTTGCACCTCTTTGACTAAGTAAATCAGTTTCTTAATCAAGAGGTCTGCTTCTTCCTTCCTCTGTGTGAAAGAAGTTTTGTTTCTCCCTTGGGCTTCTTGTCTTCTTTGGGAAACTATCAGGGATGCTGGGGGATTTCTGGATGAAGTTCCCTTGGCTTGTAATTCCTGGAACCTATGTACTGTTTTAGTGAATATAGGACTCCTTCTTCCCTGTCTTGGGGTACTTGAATCTTACTGGGCTCTTCCATGTTCCAAGATTTATCTATGGATTTCATGGATGCCTGCTTCTCTCTCATTCTGGTTTTGCTTTCTTCTAAGAGCTTGAAGTTCTTGTTGGGATTCCAAACTTTTATTTCTTCCATGAGATCCATCCAAGTAATTTTCTTGAGACAGATCTTCTGGGTTGTTATTCCTATTTCTGCCCATGATGCTTCCATATTGAAGAGTTTGCTGTCAACACTCCATGTGAAAAGGTACTTCATGAGTTTGTGGATTTTTATGACCTTTTCTGAATCTGTCCAATCCCCTTTTTGGACTTCTGGGTTGAACTTGAACTGGAATAGAACTTTGGGAAAGATTTTCCCATTTTTTATTCATTTTCTGGTCATTTGGTCCAGTGATTTGTTGTCTTCTTCCTTTGTTTCTTCTTGGGAGTCAAATATCTCTAAGAAGTGGAGGCTTCATGTTAACAATTCAAAATATGACAGAAAAAAAATCTTGTATTTTTCAAAGCTTTATTTACCTTTAGCAGGTCCTTGTAAAATTTGTGTTCTACACTCTTTGGCAACTTTCCTTTGAGGCTTAAGATTTTTTCAATAACAGTAATTTTATGTTTTTCCACTGGTTTTGGTGATCCAACTGGCTTGGTTGGTGCTTTTTTGTTTTTTTTCAGCCCTTGATACAGCTATTGGTGTCTGCTCTTTTGATTTTATGGCGATCTCACTGTGTCTTTTCTACTTACCTTTGGCTTTTGGCTGTGCCTCTCTGTATTCTGGGACTGTAACAGAGGGGTTTCCAGTGGAATATGATCTTTTTCCACTTTGTTCAGAACCAGAAAAAAAATTTTTGTATCAGTTTTTGATCAAAAAAATATTTCAATTTGATTATGCTGTTGTTTTGATATTTTTAAGGGTTTCGAGTGTTTTTTTTTAATTTTTGTTTCAAACAATAACAGGTTTTGTAGATTTTAATCAATATTCATAAGTAAAAATAGCAATATTCAAGTTTTTGTGAATGATTCACTTGGATGTTGTGTTTTTTTATTATTTTTAGAAAACAAATGTCAAATTTATGACTTCTAATTCATTTGATGTTTTAGAAATTTTATTAAAATAATATTTCTTTTAATATCTGATTACTTATCAAATTATTAAGGTATTACAAGTTCTCACATCAATTTGAGTAATACCTTGTTTTCAAAGGAATATTTAATTAAAATATCCCTTTTAAATAATAAAAGACTATTTGATCATTTGTATTCATTAATAACCTACTAATAGATATGGCTTTCTTGTTAAATGTTTCCCACTTTGGTGAAAAATAATAGTTTAAATCTTAAAAAAACTGCTTTCATATTGATATGTGTAATAGAATTGGATAATACAGTTGTATTATTATGAATTTTTGTGGAAATTTCAATATAATAGTAATTACAGAGTATATGTACTATTACTCAAAAAAAAATATTTGATATGTATATATATATATTGGAGAAAACATAATTTACAGGTGTATATAATATTTAATAGTATGCTATATAGTGAGAGTGAAAATAATAAAAAATAACAAAAAATTGAAATTTACTCACTTTTTATAGTAAAATACCTTTATAGATAGTGAAAGTATGCAAAAATATGTCCAATAAGGCTTTAAAACCACATCCAGACCCTTAAATTGCCAAGGTGAGTCTATATAGTACCTATAAAATTTAAATAAAAACTATCATTGTGACGGTGATGTGGTTAAATTTGAAATTCAAAATGAAAAGGTCCTACTTTTACATGGTAACTGTGGTGATGAGTCTACTGAGGACCTTGGTTGCACTAAGCAAATATCTCCTACTGTAAAAATAAGTACAATAATTAAGTTTTAATTATATCTGTTTGATTCTAAGGGAACTACTGATGGATAAAGCCTTTGCTATGTAAGAATACTAATAAGACAATAAGGTGGTTCTTTTTCCAGTGTAGAAATGCCTTTTTTATCTCTTCTGGGGACTTTAAAGGCTGGTAAGCTCTTCAAACATCCGCATAGTGCATATCTTCACTCTGGACACTGAATTGTGGTTTTGAGACCACAAATGATTATTTTGGATCAATACAGGGCAAACCACTTGTTCACAGGGCCATCAGAGCTGATATGACATCTCCAGAGTTTGAATGACTAATATTAGCTATCCTGGAAGGATTTAAGATTAAAACTATTATTATTTTAAGAATAAGACCAGGACCGGTTGGCACAGGTTTGGCACAGACCAGTATTGGTCAAAAACCTTCCAACCAAGATATCTCAGTCAGTTATTTATATATCAAGAATGGAAGAGCATAGTATTTAAGGGACTTATTAGGTCCTTAATTTGGTATTCTTTATGTTAAATCTTCTCAAAAATTGAAAAAGGTATAAGGTTTTGTAGTTTTTTCATGTATTTTTGTACATCATTATATGGCTTGATAAACTTCCAAGCCAAATGTCTCTGTCAATGTAGAAAATATAGTAATTTGAACTATACAGAATTGTAGAGCTTGATGAGAACAACAATTTGGTATATTTCTGTAAGGTTTGTATATGAAACTCTTGATAATAGTGATAAATATCAGGAAGACAATTACTGTCCTGAGTAGGAAGTATAATTTAATTAAATATTATAACCACAAATTAATATAATTATTCAAATATATATATATATAATAATTAATTATTATTATATAATTTAATAATAATAAAATCTTAATAGTTATAATGAATTATAATTATTCCAATATGAGGGTGTTGGTAAACACATGTAAGCTTTTACTCAAAACATGTAAGCCCTTACATATTTTTACCATAAGTGACCTATTTTTTGTAAAAATTCCCTCAGGCTTAGTTTTGAGAATTTTTATAATTTTTTTTGCTGTATTTTTTTCAAAATGGGATTTGAAGATCCCCAAATTTTTTCTAAAATTCTTTTTGGCTGATTTCTCTATTTTGACCAACTTGGCAAAATGGCCTATTTTTCAAAAAAAAAATCATTAGAAATGTTCCCACTTTTGAATTTTCATCATTTTTTTGAAAATAAAGGGAAGAATCTTGAGAATAAAAAATAAGCCCAAAATTTTGGGATTTTTTGTTCTGGGACAATCATAGGCCCAAAATTCCTTTTTTATTATTTTTTGTTCATGTTTGTAAGTAAATTGAAAATTCTATTTATGACATCAATTTAATTGAAAGTGTAATTTATGAAATTAGTGAAAGTTAAAAACTCCATTCATGGCATCAAAAATGACTTATAGCTGCCTTTAAGGAATTAAAAATGTCATTTATGTCCTCAACAATGAAATAAATGGCCTTAACAATTCCATAAAAATCTAGATTTCATTGAAAAACACCCCTTACGTGTTTTTACCAACTTATTGCAAAAACACATAAGTTTTTAGTAAAACCACATAAGGGCTTACTTGGGTTTACCAATGCCCTGATATTATTATTAGCACTGACAGTTACAATGATAATAAATCTAAAAGCTCTCAATGAGACAATCATATGTCTAAAATAATAATACCTATCCACCTATAAATAATATAAATATTATTTATAAGAGAAATATCACACACACTGTGCAGAGATAAACCTTATAGAGAAATTCTATATAAAAAAACTAATACTAGATAAGAAAGCTTAGAAATTCAGAGAAAAATTACTCATAATATTTCTTTAATATAATAAGTCAAACAAAAACAGCTATAATATCAAAGAATTTTTATGCATTAAAAAATCTCTGAAAACCCAAACTTTTCAGTAAATATAATAGTTTTAGATGATAAAATAAGATTTCTAGAGTTTTAGAGTAATTTGTGGATATTAAAAGATATTTAGGAAAACAATTTCATAAGATAAAATGTATTATTGGCTATTACAGAAATATAATCTGAATTATATGATTCCAATTCTTTAATTCAAAATTCATAGAGAATAAAATTCTTAAAAATTACTTTTAATAATAAGATTTTATATTTAATAAAGCTTTAGTTGTTTGAATGTTTGATGATGATGGACAAAAAAAGTTATGTGAAGGCTCTTCTTATCCCTTCAGAGTAGCTCTCATCATTCATGATGGATATAGAGGGTGTGATCAGGTAAAAATCAAAATCCCATTCTTAAAAATAATGTTTGTAATTTAAGGTGACTTATTTTTCATTCTAATTTAAAGTTACCAGTGTTATTCATAACTCCAAGTAACTTTAATCCTATTTTGGGTTAATTCTTTTAAATTTAATTATATAATAGCTCTATATATTAAATTTTATCAAATGAAAACCTAAAAATAAAGTTCCATGTGAAAATCTCTTAAACTGTATTTTTAATAAATTTTTAAAGAAATCTGAATTCTTTAAGAAGAATTAAAACAGCTAACTTCAAGACTAATTACCAATTAATACTGCTTAAAAAATATACTTACATTTTGATGTATACACAGAAAAACATCAATTCTATGCTTTGTGAAATTTTCAAGCAAATGCTTGAATAATTGGATTTTTAATCAATGTTTGAAGTTATTGCTATTTTTCACATAAAATATAAATATACTGAAAACCTCAACTTTTGATAGGGTTTTAACACTTATAATTTGAGAATTTAAGCTTTTTTAAGCTTTTAAAGTTCTTTTAACCTGTATTAAAAGTCTGCATATGGGGATTTACCCTTTGTCAGCTTGTAATTCCTGTCCATATTGGGGATAAACCAGCTTAAACTTTAATTTTTAATCAAAGTCTAATCTTAAAGCTTAAATAAGGTTTAAAATACTCCAATACAGGTGGAGAACATCAACTTAGTCCTTTCAGATCCCAAAAGTTGGGTACCCTGGCTCTATTTGGCTCTTTCCTTTTTCCCACCTTTCTGTGTGGATTTCGCCCTTTTATTGATTTAAATACATACTATGCCTCTAAATTAAGTTAAACTAAGCCTACAAGAAATTTACATCCCGTATAGTAAATCCTTAGCCAATTCAGTAAATATACACCACACCTCAATTTTAACTAAATTTTTGGCAAGTTTGCATAAACCTTATGCAAATCTGAATTTAACCATATTTAAGCTTAAATTTAACAACTTTTAAAAATATTTTAAATAGTTCAATTTTACTGTGAAATTCTTAAGTCTTCTAATAATATAATAAATAGCCATTTCTGGCTATAACACCTTATGTGTCTCCCCTAGGTTATTTTTGGTGTAGAATCCAAAAACGGCCTAATATTTATAACTTTGTCTATAAAGAATATAGTTATACTTACTTTTGTTATTTTTCAACTTGAATTCACTTTATAAGTCTTTTTAAGACTAAATCAGCTGTATAAAGGAGTATTTGTGGCCTTATGGGTATGTGATACATATCTCACAGGATCACCTCCCCTACCACCAAAAAAAATTTCACTCAAGTTTTTCATTGGATAGTATAACCCCAATTTAATTTGGGGAGGGTATAATCCACTTTCAAGCCTCTCTAATTATACTTTCAAGTATGGAAAGCATACAATCAAAACATTTTGTTGATGAACAGGTCTTCTCCCATGTATGAATCTTCTGAGAAATTTTTGGGAATCAGGTATTTTAATTTCTGAAAGCTACTTATCTTCATGTTGTTGGATTCTGAATCTGACTATGTATTCTCTTTAGCTTTTTCCCATAAGACTTTTTTCTTTCAAGACTTTTATTACCTTTTTCTCTTCACTTTGATAAAGTGGTGGTACTTCTAAGGGTGTTCCATTTCTCAAATCAAATAAGTCCTTATCACTTGAAATTTAATTCTTTACCAGACTAACAGGGAAAGCTGGATGTTTATTTTACAGCTCTCCTGTGAGTTCTACTGGTACTGCATTTTTCCCATGAAGGTCTTTAATTATAAATGGTCCTGCAAAGGAATATTTCAATTTCTTTTCACCTTTGATATTTTTAAATTTTAAGGTTGAAACCAAGATTAAGTCCCCTACTTTGAATTCTGGGGTCTTATTAGTTTTATCCCACTTTTTTTAGCATACTCAAAGCAATAAGTAATTTGTTGGTTTGCATGATGCCTCACTTTATCAAGCAGTAACTTAAATCTTGAAGCAGTTGAGTGAATATCAACTAAGTTTTTCTGTATCTTTACTTAAAGTATAATGTTTGTGACACTAAATGCAACACTAAATCTACAATATCTGATAGAGCTTACAGTTTGTTATTGAATTTCCAACTACATATATAATTTTGAAGCAAATTTTTTTTTAGAATAAGTTAAAAATTAATGGAGTAATTTTATTATTTCTTAACCATAAATGGGTTGTTATCCACATAATGTCACTTAATTGAGTAATTATGATAATGCTACATGACAAAAAGTAATGTCACCATAAAAAAAGGGAAAATTATTTCTCATATTTTGGTTTTTCAGTTAACGCCTTTACACTCCTCTGTGAGCTTTTCTAGCCTTGAAAGAAGCCTACTATTGCAGCTTTTCCCAATACTAATCTAATCAACACTTCAAATGTATGAATTCATACTAGTATTTCACTGCATGGTATAATAAAGCTATACTTACATGTTTTAAATTCATTTAAATTATTAAAATACATCAAATAAAGAATATTACTTCTAGATTTAATATTAGCTCAATACTCTAAAATTTATGCTCTATAACTACTGCTCAATTGTTGTGAATCCACAAGTGCTCTTCCAAACTTACTCAAAAACCCCAGAATCTTTAATTTCTATTTTTTTGAAGGTTTTGAACTTTTATTTCATGGGTTTTTCCCCTTTTTCATTTTCTATATTTTTTGGACTATGAATGTTTGGCTTAACAAATTTTTATAATCTAATTTTGTTTAAACTTCTTCATATAAGGGTTATCTTTTGTGATATTATTCTATCTCTAAACATCTTTTATTCCATAAAGCCTTATTGTGACATGGAAACCATTATTTTATTACAATTGATGCTGGTGGAGAGCTAATATTATTATTTTAGGTATTTTTGATAACATATTTTTGAAAATAGAATTATCATTTTAATGAAATCATCAAATAATTTTGTTCTATTATTGATAAAAACTCATATATCATTTAGCTAACAATTGTAAAAACTATCAAGTAATTTAAAATTTGAAACCTTTTTATTCTAATAATATTGTCCATTGTATTGGGCTTTCTTTTTTGACTAATTGTTTCACAAAGATACCTTACAAATATTATCAAAAGGTATATCCCTCAATATACCACTAATGGTGAAATATGTTTTGATTCATCTTTGAATATTTACTGTGTCTCATCTTCTGAGCAAATAAAAGGTATTTTTCTATATAATTATATCACTAATACTCAATTATGAATCATAAATAATTCAATATAAATTCCCATCAAAGGCTCTCATTGTTAAATCCAGATAGCAATTAATCTACGACTCCAGCTCTTCAAAATAGCAGATAATAAAGTAGCTTGGCTAAAGAACTTAATATTAGTCATTTTATGACGTAACTACTACTCAAAAACAAAAAAATGATTCATTTATTTCTCAATTATACAAATTTCTGGAATCAAAACTGAAATCTCAATTTATTCTTTGTGTATGTATAAAAATGATTCAGATTAAAGTTATATCATCTCAGATACTGAACCATCAGGATTGGCTGCCACAAATAATTCTCAAAAAAGGAAATTCTGCTACTATATTTACCAATTCTTTGATTGAAGGTTAGAAAAATACCATTATTTTAACATTTTTTTGTTTTTCTCAAAGTATATTGTATGGTTTTATATATTTGATAATACCTAAAGGTTCTTGGATCCTGATTTGTTGATGGTTTGATATTACTTCCAATTTTGGAAGTGTGTGAAAGTAAGATCAGTCCTTGTAGAAAAAAATTATAAAACATTGATATCATATTTGTAATAGAATTGAGCTAAAACTTTTAGGCAAGAATTCTTCAAATATGAACAAGTATTGTAGCATGTATCAAAGACTTTTGAAGGAATGGAAACACCAATCTCCAAGGTAAATTTATTCAAATTCAAAAGCTAAAAAGAAAGCCAAGCTCAATACAATATTATTATATAATCTTATGGAGGTATTTTTATCCATTCAGGCCCTTTTTAGTATTTTTTATTCATCTGAAATGAAGCTGGTACTGTGAGAGATTAATCTTATTTTTTCTTGACCATCATTTTCAATATTTTCATATACTCCAGAGTCCATCTATGGTGAACTTAAGGGGAAGTCATCATAATTTATTGGAAACAACAAGATAACACACACTTGAGTATTGGAACAGATGTATGTAGAAACAAAAATAATTTCCAGAAATGAATAGTCCTGGTTTCTCAGTAGATCCCATAAAAAGCTATAAGTTTAATTAAAAGTTGTTTTTCAGCCTTTGACTCCAAACAGAGAACCATAATAACATCCACATACCATAAATAATGGTATTTACCTTTCATGCCTAAGTATATGGGATACTAAACAAATACACCTCATAAAAGCATATCTTGGGAAAGGGAAATCTACCAGTTAATAATTTACCATTCCTGTAAGAAATCTACAAGATATAGCTTTTCTCAATGAGGATGAACACCAAATAAGTAAAAACCTCACTTTCAAGTCTCATCTAACTCACACATATTTCATGAAACCCCAATACAAATGGAATTATTCTTCAATTTCTAAGTGAGATCTATCCAATGGTATCATAAATTTTCAGGTAGAACCTCTTCTTCAAGAAAAGCCACATTTGTACCTTTAACCTACAGAAAACCCCTCAAAGGTCTAAGAGGGCTTGTAAAAAACTATAAAAAGGTAAAAACAAATTGAAAATATAAATGAGAGATTAAATTTTATATATATTCAAAATTGGCTAAGGGATATTTTTTAAAATAATTTTCAAAAACAAACTACACCATTTATGAAAATTTTAATTTAAAGAAACCCCTGCATCTTTGCCATTTATTCATACAAATTTATTTGAAAGTATAGAAATTCTTATGTCTCATCAAGACTTATAGTTCTCTATTTTTGGAATTCTAATATCTTTTAAATTGACAAATATATTTTCATTTTAATTGTTTTCAGGCACATACTAATGTAAAAAATACACCAAAACACTTCAAGCCCTGATAACTTATGCTACTTTTGAGAATGGTAAACATTAATCATACCAAATTGAGCCTCTTATGAAGGTCCCCGGATTCTGTGTGATTTAAATCTTTATATCTCAAGTATTCACTAAGGCATCTAGATTGGAAGTTTTTTGGCCAATACTGGTCTGTACCACACCTATACCATCTGGTACTGGTATAATAACTAAAATAGTGGTAGTTTAAAGCGCAAACCTTCCAATAATTATTCATATTAATCATCCAAACACCCTTCATTAATCATAAAAGCTCTGAAGTTGACCTTGAAGAGTTTTTTCACCCTGTATAGAATTATAATGAACATTAGTGGTCCCAGAAGCACAATCCTGACTATACTGATTCCAGAATTTAATCCTACAGAGTGAAAGGTTTCACTATGTAGATGTGTGAAGAGCTTACTAGCTCCTAAACGTCCCCAAAATGAATAAATTCAGTCCTTTTCTCACTGTAAAAGGATCTCATAGTCTTATATTATGAGTCTTACAGGGTCAAACTGTCTTCCAAAAGTAGCAATCTTGGAATAAATTTGATATAATTATAATTATCAATTATTTTATTAGAATCAATTGACAATTCAAATTGAGCTTCTCAAACTAAATATCTTAATATAATAACTACAGCTGTTACTAATAACAGTAGAGCCTTTACATCTATTTCTCATTCTTTTAATTCTATCGCAGTCATAGTGGTTCTTGTATTTACTGTTTTAAAGATACTACATAGACTAACCCTGGCACTTTTGGAATTTTAGCTAAGGAAGTAACTTTTATTATTATATTCCTAATATTTATAGCTAACTGGTAATATCTTTAGGACGCTTTGGGATCTCATACATGTAAAGTATTATCCAATTGCTTTTGGTGTTAAATTTTAAAATTATGTTTTTTGTCCAATTTATTTTCTATTATTAAATAAAACTCAAGAAAAAATAACACAATAATCAATTATTGAGCAAGAGGGTGTTCTTCCCTAGGCAATAAGTTGCTAACCACTGAGAAATATTACTGATGTTCCTGTCACATTATGTCAATTATAGTCAAAGGAATGTTGGAATAAATGGGTGAATTGAGTGACGAGTACAGAGATTTTGAAGAGAAATGTGTGCATTGTCAATCCAAGTCACAGGTTTCTAGTGAGAACAGGATTATAATGGTCTAGAAATATAAGGATTGTGTATGATTTTGTCTCATACATTAATTACTATGACTTGGATTAATAATTACTTACTTTTTCCCAATTTTAATCTTAGATAATACTAATAAAAGGAAAACTGTGTCTTTCAAACATTGGGAACTTAATTAACCACTATTGGAGACTTAGGAACTAGGTGAAAGTTAAAAGCCAATTAATTAATTGTTGAGCGTTTCAAGATCATGCTCAATTATTTTGAAAGCTTAATCTACCTATGAAGTGGGAATAATTATAATTCTCTTTATTTAGTCAAAATCAGATGGAAAATGTAAATCTGCTGTATGGATGGTATGAGGTCTCTGCTCTTTTTTTGTTGGTTCAACCAAGAGGCTTGATACTTTCCAAAGTATTTGCAAGAAAACAACCAAGCCCAAACTTTTCCCAATATCTATTTTGTCAATTAATTGAACGTTTTTATTAAACAGATCATTTATTCACAATGACTCAAACCTTTACTACCTAAGATCACCCATACACCCAATGGTTATAAATACAAACTATCTGATCGAGTGTGAAAACCAGTTCTTTCATGAAGCCCATATTGAGCTTATGTGAGAGTGGATGCATAAATATTTGATCAAATCAACCTTTGAAATAAGTTTTAATAAGATTTTATCATTTTTGATGTATGAAAGCAAGCTCTATGCCACTTTCATGACCCATCCAAATTGGAGATATGTGTGCATGGCTGCTTATGATAAGGTCAAAAAATATTATCAAATTGAGTTAAACAATCAAGGCAGACTCATATCAACTATTTTGGATCCACATTTCAGAAATTTAGAATTTGAACAACTAGGAATACCTGAAGATAAAGCAGAATCCGCTGTTGAAGCTTTTACATTTAAATATGATACAATCACTTCAACAGTCATGTGACACAACAGAACAGATAATGAAAGTGAGCCTGAGGTAGTAGCCTCAAAGTCCAAACCAGATGATCCATTTATCAATAACATACCTATGATCTCAACATCTTCTTCCACATCACTACAAAAAAAGAAAAATCCAAATGAACTGGAATTTTCTTTAAATAATCTTCATCCAAGTTTGGAAGATGAGTCAATAATTGATTATTTGAAGGTACAATTCAACTTTTAGCTATGTTTCTATTTCACTGGATTGATACTAATATATACCATTTTTAGTGGCAGATGGTCAATAATATATTTCCAAACTTTGGACAAATAGCTTACAAATATCTGACCATTCCATCCTCTTCAACCTCTGTCAAATTTGTTTTTTCGCAAAGTGGTAAAATAAAATCTCCATGGAGAGGTTCTTTGATCTTTTGAACTATTTCTCATTCTACATGTGTTAAAGAATGGTTGGATGATGAGGCCGATGGTTTCCTATTCATTGATTCAATATGAGACTTGACTTATTACCTCCATTATTGAATGGCCTTTATAAGTCTTTGTATAAGAGTGACTCTTAGTTGGCAATTAGCACGAGTGTTTCTGTGGCTTATCCCATTACTCTGGGCTCTAGTATGACAATGACTATTGTTATGTCATTAGTGTAATCAATGTATTTGAGTATAAGATTTTCAAATCTGAATGGATTTATCTCTGAAATATTTTCTTTCTCTAATCCTTGATGTGATTGGGCAGCCTACAAATACCCACTTGTTTCATATAAAAATTTGTGGTGCAGAGAGTTGATATTTTTATTACTACAAATCCGCCCTTGGTAAGTATTCCAACTGCTTGATCATGGAAGTTTTAAGTAATTGGATGATATTGAGTACTAAAAATGAGTCATACTGATACTTGATTGTTTTATTTCAATTCCTTGCATCTCCAACTTCAAACTGAATATGATCAATTTAGTTTGGGTGCAACTTACACGTTCAGTGGGTCAGTCGAACTTGGTACCCTACTAAGACTTATTTGCCACCCTTGGTACAGACAGCAGTTAGAAACACAGCAACCATCAAGCTCATACAACTAATTCCAAACAATATCGTCTCAAGCTTCAAATGATTGTCCTTACAATTCGGCTTAACGTGTTTCATCAGTTGTGTCTTTGTAAAATAAGTATTTTGAATGCAAGTGGAAACCCATTTTTGTCTTGGTGAACAGATGGCTAAGATGATTTTAAGTGATAATCAACTAGTTCAGCATATACTTCTCAGCTTTCATGAAGTTTTTCTCTTTCTTTTGAAGGAATAAATCAACTTTTGAGAAATATAATTAAAATGCACTTTTAGAAACAACGCCTCATTCAATATCTCCATCGGCAATCAAATAAATCTTTGAAATCGGTTGATCCGCTTACTGACGTGTTTCTCTCTCTAGGTTACTATACTTTGCGAGAGGTCTAGCAGCAGGTTTAGTTTAGCTGATAAATTGCTCGTGAAAGTGTTGCTTATAAAAGGATTATGATAACCAGCTACAAATCTCCGAACTCATTAATTTAATTTCTTCGATTTGCTTGGTTCAGCAACTTCTAACAGAATATTGTCAAAAAAAATCGTGGCTTAGGTCACAGAAAGCTTTTAGTTTCTGACATTCTTTACAAAGAGTTTTTTGAATCCAATAACGACATGAAACGTCTTATCTTCAAGCTTTCGTTGACTTTTGCCGTGGTTTTCATAACGTGCATTGCTCTGACTGTGATGGTCATCATTGAAGACAGCGCGTTCGTTCGCATCGAAATTTACTTGACTTTACAACTGAATTAAACAACAGCTGCAGCTTATTGTTCTCTCAAAATGTTTTCTTTTTTACAAAAAAAAATACTTGATAATTGTTCTTCAGATGTGCTTCAAGCTAACTGGTGCTGTTCATTTCAAGATTATTTCACGTATTCCAGTTTTCGGACGCGTTTAACAACGTAAAAAACATATGAAATTGAAGAACTGTTTTTCTTTTTTCGAAATTGTTGAAGTAATATTTTGATAAGGTGATATAGCCAGTTAGGCCTCGAGTTGATGCTATTTTATCGGCTCGAGGCCATAGGCAAAGCTCACAACGTCAGCGATTCGAGCGTACGACAGTCATGTTTGGCGTTATATATGCGATGTAGGCGGAAGCTTTCATCCATTCTGGCCTTTTGGCTTAGATCAAGTGTAGTATCTGTTCTTATCAGTGTAATTACTGGTATTGGTTCATCGAACCAATCTCTAATTACTCTTATCTTTGAAATGCCCTGAGTCATCCCCTGGCTTGCCAGACTGACTCAGACGATGGCCACGGGTTTACACTACTCCCTTGTGCTGTCAGGCATATCCTTTTGCGCAGGGGGCAAGCGATACTGCTTTGTCCTAACTTCCTTGGCCCGACTCATGTGTCATTAATTTCAAGACGGAATGCCCTCCTGACAAATTCTTACACCTTTAAGACCTTGGAGTCGGTGCTTGCCACATACCTGTGGAACTTTTTATCCAGCCAGTCACAGTCCCACGTATGTCCGAATAACATGCAGTCCTGTCAGATCTTCCCATGTGAGACATAGGTACCAAGGCTGGCTGTTGTATTGAATCTAATACATTACAATACAGAATAAATCAATAAACCTAACTTAGTGATTAATTATTATGAATATGCATAACACATCATTTAATATTTAAATCTTTTAATTTTTACTAATTGTTTTTAAAAAAATTATTCATTTTAAATAGGTACGCTAATCCTCCAATAAGGGGAGATTTTTCTCTTTAAATTTAATTTTTATTTTTAATTTTTACTGATTGTTTTTAAAAATTATTCATTTCAAATAGGCACGCTAATTCTCCAATAAGGGGAGATTAAAACTTTTATAATTATAAAATTAGTTGTACCTATTTTAATCATATTTATAATAGTTTTATTAGTAAAAATAAAAATAAAAATTATTTAAATTGAATTTATTTCTCTGGAATTTTCCGGAATTTTATCAAATAATAACAGGTTATGGGCTGCCTACGTTGATTAATATATCTCGCAAATATAACATTCAATTTTTTTTTACTATCACATCGTTATTCTTATTTTCATATACACTACAATCTCTTTCCTCCATTAATTCCCTGCACTGGCTCCTACTACTTGTTTGGGATAAACCTATCAAACACCTCTTTTTATTGATGACATGGTCAACTCCAAGGACACTTTGGTTGACGATATGAAT
Source organism: Austropuccinia psidii (assembly GCA_023105745.1). Classification (NCBI taxonomy): domain Eukaryota; kingdom Fungi; phylum Basidiomycota; class Pucciniomycetes; order Pucciniales; family Sphaerophragmiaceae; genus Austropuccinia; species Austropuccinia psidii. Next base: position 1,829,707 of record JALGQZ010000009.1, on the reverse strand, counting down.
GTTATTATGCAGGCCAACAAGCAGGCAGAAATATTTCAACGCTTTATCTCTCTAGCGGAAAAAATTAGACCCCAACTCCGAGACGATGGTGCTAATTTTAACCTATGGTCAAAGAACATGATCATGGTGTGGACAACCTATTTTATGGGTGATCCTGACTATTTTCAACAAACTAGTGTTGATAAAAATATCAAACAAAATCTAGTTGCTCGACTCTTTATTGAACATAGTGCTTATGAATCTGTTACCTCTCAAATATTTGACTCAGATGCTTGTCGAATCTATCAAGCATTGAAGGATTGATTTAATCGCCCTTCATGGTCTTCAGTTGTGTACCATGCAAACATCATATTTAGCCCTTCTTCTGATCATTCAAACAACATTAACAATTATGCAATGACCATCACTGAAGCTGTGCATAACCTGGAAAATCAATTGGGACAGATTAACTCTGAAATGCTCACCACATTGGCGATTTATTTTGCAGTTCCATCAATGCATCAACTTATCATACCTGCACTCAATACTCTCATGGCAACTAACCCCAACATCAAAGTTTGGCCAGAGGATTTGCTCAATATGATAAAACAAATTGCTATGGCTTCACCATCTTTTGATCATAGTACTGAAGTGGCAAAAACCAATGCTGCATCAAAATTTGGAAGAAAGGAATCATATTCCCCTCAATCTTTGCCTTTGCCCAACAAAAATAATCATTGATCAACTATATCATCATCTTCGAATTGTCAAGCATCTCCGAAGGTACCTAGTTCTTGTTTTCCTTGTCACTATTGTGGCAAAGTTGGGCACTGGTTTCCAAACTGTCCTATTAAGGCAAAAGCAAATGAAGCTGAAACCAAGGCACGACATCAACGATCTAATGTTGCGGGGATGGGGGTAGTTTCTACTCTAGAAGCGGGTGAAGCGTTAATTTACTCGGGAGCTATGCATTTGGTAGTAGGCAATCTCTCACTGTTCACCTCATTAGCATCAATTGACATGACTCTGCCTGTTGCCTCATCTGAATCTTTTAAAGTTGACTCAATAGGCACCATTTTATTACGTACCGCAAATGGCCTACTCCAACTAAATAATGTGTTGTACTGCCAACATATACCAGGGGTGATTCTGTCTCTTGGGCACCTGATCAAAGAATGTTTTTCAATATTCTTTATCAATAATTTCTTCACATTATCTACTCCAGCTATTAAATTTAGTACTATTCAAAGGAATAACAGATGGTTCATTCCTTTTTATTTTTCTTCAACGAATACTGTTTCTATCGACTCTTTATCATCAACTATATCTCCTGTGTCCGTTGACAATGAACTTTTTTCTGATACAAGTATTCTATGGCACAGATGAATTGGCCATTTATCCATTTGGCAGTTGACACGTATTCAGCAATCCAACTGTGTTCTTAATCTACCTAATATTTCTTTTCATGATTGTTTGATCTCGAAAAGTCAACATAGCCCTGTAAAATCTATTTCACGAAATTTAGTGAATGCACCAGGTGATTTAATTGTAGCCAACCTAATGGGTCCATATGAAATTAGTCTGAATCATAAAAAATACATCCTAATGATTCAGGATGTCTTTTCGCGCGTTGTAGTGGCAATCCCGCTCCCTCACAAGACTGAAGCAAAATCTTACTTAATTAATTGAATCAAACAGTTCTTGAACATTACTAATTATCGAATTAAGACAATTAGAACTGATAATGGTATGGAATTTGAAAATAGTATATTAAATTATTTTCTTGTTCAAAACAGGATTTTTCATTAATATTCTATGCCGCACAAGCATCATCAAAATGGTCAAATCGAAAGGACTAATCAGACAATTTGTGAGATCGCCAGGACTTCGTTGATTGCTGCAAAACTGCCATCCTTTTTATGGCCATGGGCTTTTTGGCATTCAGTTTGGATATTTAATTTTTCTCTTCATGCTAATAATGATAAAACTCCTTTTGAGATACTAGGGAAGAAATGACCTGATCTATTACTCCTTCGAGTTTTTGGAGTGAAATCTTTCATTTATAATCACAACTTCAAAAAATATTTCTCACCTAGGGAATTAGTTGGATATCATGTAGATATTTCAGAAGACTAAAAGGGTTGGTTATTTTGGGTGCCGGGCAAGAAGGAAATTGTCAAGTCAGCAAGTGTTAAATTCGATTAATTGAGCTTTTATAACAAGAATGTAGTTGACCATGAAATTAAATCAATACAAGTACGTAATATTTTTGATAGCTCAATTGTTGAGGAGTTACAAAGACAAGATGCTTTGATTGTGGATCTATCAAATCAATCTGGCCTACAAATATCAATCCCTGCGACGTATAAGGAGGCAATAGTATTGACCAATAAAAGTGATTGGCTTTGGGCTATTGATGAAGAAATGGCAAGCATGAAGACTGAAGACATTTTAACACCAGTTAATCTCAAAAATGCTTTACAAGAAGTACCAAATGAAAGTATTCTTGGCACGAGATGGATTTTCACCAAGAAACCTCACTGCTTCAAGGCCAGGCTAGTAGCTAGGGGCTTTCGTCAAATTCATGGAATTAATTATGATGAAATGTTTGCACCCACCCCCACTTTTAGTTCTTTGTGCTTATTATTCTCTATTGCATGTTTAAAGAAGTGGAATATCAGAACTTTTGACGTAAAAGTTGCTTTTCTTCACAGTCTAATAGACAAGCCAGTTTATGTCTGGCCACCTATGGGAATGGATGTGCCAAAATATAGCATATTAAAGCTCAACAAAGCCTTGTATGGAACAAAGCAATCATCTCAATGCTGGTGGTTACATCTAAGGGGGATACTGCAACGGGTTTCAGAAACAATGAAGAAGACCCAAGTACTTACAGGTTGAATGATGGAACTGATCAAGCAATATTGTGGATACATGTTGATGATGGGGCTTTAACTGCATCATCCCCTAGCCTTCTTGATTGGATATCGCGACAACTCAATAACTTTTTGAAAATAAAATGGGATGAACGTGTGACTGGTCTGGTAGGCATTAAAATAGAGGAGTCTGATGAAGGTTTTAAGCTTTGGCAACCCAATTTGATTGATAAACTAACAAATTTAAGTCCTGCAAGATTGTTGTGAAGACGCCTTTACCGACTAATTGCCAACTTGAATCAAACAACTCAGTGGGTAATATGGACAAGACATATTTGAAGAGGATTGATGTTCTTCTGTATATTGCACAGGTACGCCGTCCTGATATTTCTTTTGCTGTCAATTACTTAGCAAGGTTCTCTCTTTGCACCAATCGATTACATTGGAATGCTCTTGAACATTTAATAGCTTACTTGCGCGGTACGAGAGATATGGGAATTTTAATTAGCAAATCAAATGTATCCTCCGAAATGAAATGTTTTGTGGATGCAAATTGGGGTGGAGAAGCAAATAAATTGACTCATGGATATATTATTATGCGTGGTATCAACCCAATTGGATGGCAATCCAAGCAACAAACCACAATAGCCTCTTTGACTGCTCAATCTGAATATATGGCTCTTTCATTTGCTGCAAAAGAAGTTCTATGGATATATAACTTATTTTTTGACATCTTAAAAAACCCGGTGCCTGTGTTATTATCGGATAATTGCATGGCTGTTGGTATCTCAACTAAATCAATGAATCAAAAACAGACTCTTCACCTGATCAGAGAATTTGTGACCATTAATGAATTCATTGCAACACATAAATTACAACTGAAGTGGGTCTCGACTAATGAGCAATTGGCAGATATTTTGACTAAATCGCCTGGGTGCATAAAGAACGCATACTTTGTTTCCCGAATTAACTACTCATGATGTGTGATGGAGGGGAGTGTTGTATCGAATCTAATACATTACAATACAGAATAAATCAATAAACCTAACTTAGTGATTAACTATTATGAATATGCATAACACATCATTTAATATTTAAATGATCAATCAAAAAGTGAAGAATCTCCCCTCAGGGGAGATTTTTCTCTTTAAATTTAATTTTTATTTTTAATTTTTACTAATTGTTTTTAAAAATATTATTCATTTTAAATAGGTACGCTAATTCTCCAATAAGGGGAGATTTTTCTCTTTAAATTTATTTTTAATTTTTAATTTTTACTAATTGTTTTTAAAAATTATTCATTTCAAATAGGTACTCTAATTCTCCGATAAGGGTAGATTAAAACTTTTATAATCATAAAATTAGTTGTACCTATTTTAATCATATTTATACTAGTTTTATTAGTAAAATTCAAAATAAAAATTATTTAAATTAAATTTATTTCTCTGGAATTTGCCAGAATTTTATCGAATAATAACACTGGCTCCTGGGTACATCATCAGTTTTGAGTAAGCCAGTTATCAGAAGACTCCCGGTTATTCCATACTCAAAGCATAAATTAGTGGTCCCAAACTCAATAAATTTGGAACTAGCAAATTTGTCATTGGGTGTCAGTACTACCCTCATCCAAGTCTAAAAAACAAGTTTGTAAAAAAAGACTATTACTTATAGGTTTATTTCTCTTGAATAGTTGCTGAACACCATCAAAATGTGCAAAAACAGTGAAAATCTTGATGGCCACTATACTTTTGAGGGTCAGTAGCAGTGGAGAACTAATGAATGCATACTAAATAAAGGCTTTTTTAGTACTAGTACAACCACGCTTAAATCATATTGAGTTTGGGAATAATTCAGCCCATACTGGAGAATGTCAAGAATTGGTTAGTAAAGAACAATGGGACTAACCAACAAGCCAGCCTTGATAGGTACAGTGCCCTGCCCAAAGTAGAAAATGTGGGCAGGGAAGCTGTATGCAGGCAACTTCCAGTGGATGAATTTTGACTCTCATTTGTCAGAGGTCTAGAGCCCCACTCTGGACTTAAACTTTTTTTTTCTTTTGCTTTTTTGATTTTTTTGATTTGTTTTGTTCAATATTTATCCCTTATCTATGATGAAAACCACTAAAACCACCCAATTGGACCAGATAAAGAAGGCCAGCACTCACCAGTGGTGGACCACTAAAGCCTCACCTTCATCAAGATGTCCAATATTGAATTGGACTATTGACACATAAGGTTTTCTCCAACATTAAAGTTTTTATGAAAATAATGTTGTTTTTTTTAATAATAGATTTTGATGCCTCACCTCAATATTGAAACCTGGGGATGTATTGTTTGGATGCAGCAGGAAGGCCTCCCATTTTGAGTGATTCCCCTCATGACCATCTACAATAAAATAAACAAATTTGAGCATATGGGCACTGTGAGGACCCAGAAAAAAACTGGCAGACCTACAATCATGACCAAATGTGACTGACTTCCAAGAACTCAGCCAGATCATCACCTGTGGTTGTCAATAAATGGTTGCACAGGTCACCAGCCTGCTGACTCACCCTGTATCCATGCAAACAATCCAGTGGGAGATTGATAAAATGAGTAAGAAGTCTTTCATTGCTCCCAGAAAACCCTACCTCCAACCTCAAGATTTCCAACATTGCCTCACATTTTCCCAAGGCCACTGCCATTGGACAATAAAAAATTGGGCCTTAGTTATTTGGATGGATGAGTATGCCTTTGAGCTTGGTAAAAGGGTCAATCATGTGCAAGTATGGAGGACCCCTCAATAGAAATAGAATATTGAGAACCTTGCTGTAAGCCATTGATCAGGACATCAAAGAATCATGGTATGGGGGGCCTTTTATGTGGTGATGCAAGTGCCATTGGCTTTTCTCAATGGCTGAATGACCTCCACAAAGATGGTGCAGCAAGTCTATTTACTGGGTTTGCTTCCATAAATAGCCTGGATGGAGCAGGCCCCCTGGATTTTTGGTTGCCATTTCCTCTTACTGATGAAGGATAATGCACCCATCCACACAGCCCAAGCAAGAACCAATTGGCAAAATTGGCATGAAATTCTGAAACTTGATTGGCCAGCACATTCACTGGACTTGAACCCAATTGAAAACATATGGAAGGAAATGAAGAGTCAAATCAGTAAGCTATACCAACCCAGACAGTGGAAGAGCTATGACATACAATCAATGCTGCATGGACTGACTTTCACATTAACCTCCTGAACAATCTCCTCTATTCAATTCCATACAAAATGGCAATGGTCATTGAGATGAATGGAGGTCCAACTTCTTACTAGGACCTACATTCATGAATAGTGAGTTTTTTTTTCACTTGCTCATGGTAAACACTCAATTTCTTATTTCTTACTCTGTTTCTTATTACTTTTCTCATGTGTTATGAAGTTTGATTTGTGTTACATTGTATTGTTGAAAAAAGAACTTTTTTTATCTTTTACTTATAATTGTGAATGTTTGTTTTTTCTTAAGAAAATATAAAGGTTTGATTACTTTTAGTTACCAAAAATTGAAATATAAAAAGAAGTGTTTTGCATTTGAATTTGAAAAAAAATGCCCTATGTGTGTGAGATGCCAATTGTGGAGCAAAAAAAAGTGCCCAGCCTGTAGTTTTTTTGTTTGCATATTTATGGCAGGGCACTGAACTATATTTACAGTACTGTAGTTTGTATAGACATGAAAAAATTACATTATGCTTGCAATAGTGCAAGCACACACTATCACTTAATGTAACCCAAGCATGGGCAAGCCATAAAGTACTGTATTACTTGACATACAGTACTTTAAGTTTTGTGGGGGTGTGATTTTATAACAGGACTTTGCATCCTATATACCATGCAGGAACTCAATTTTCCTGCCATGATTACTGCATGCTCATATTGTGTATGCACTGTAATTCCATCATTGCTTGTAATGCATACTTAGCCAAAACTGTTACAAGCACACCCTCAGGTAAGCAAAGACCTATCACGATGCAGGTTTAATAGTTGGTACTGTGATAAGTTAAAAAAACGTGGTTGGTGATGGACTTATACATGCGCTACAACAGAACTTGGGGCTGATTGTAAAAAGGGGTATGGCACTATGCCTAGGTAAGCTGAGCATCAGCCCAGAATATACAAAATTTGAAATCCAATAATCCTCCTGTTAGCCTGTATAAATTTCATCCAGGCTGGAATGAAAGGAGAGCAAGACCATTGAGTTTTTATAGTCACTTGATAATGATCTTGTTCTTTTTCAATTCTCATAAGTATTCTAATAACTCCTTCCCAATCAAATTCTTATTTTGAAAATATCTTCATAGAGTTTACACAAGTTTTTTTGACTTGGGCAAAAAAAGAAGCCGTTATACTAGAATTACTGTCAGAATAGACAAAAAAATGGAACTATGAAATTCTTTAAATACTTGATAACTATACAAGTGGGGCTTCACACTGAGACAGAGTGACTTGATATTTAGCCTATTCCCATTGAGGATTGAATTTGGCCACGTGACAGACAGCACAAACTACCAGTAAGTGTGTGTAGAACCAAGTAGCATTCTAAGTATACCAATGGTTTTGCATCTGAAGTGGCCCTAATTATGTGCTTGATTTTCAAAAGACATGTCCCAAACATCAGATCAGAATGGTTCTTGGCCAGGTGTGACTGTCTGACCGGAAAACACCACATAAACATTCATTAATTAGTAGGGTTCAGAGGGCCAACTCATGAGCATGAGCAGGAATATACTTGTCAAAGACCTTGTATGAGTTGGCTCATGAGGTGGTTTGTGGCTTGTAAAAATTGTTATTTTTAACTTATTTTTAAGTTAAAAATTAGTTGCAAATTCTGTGCACAGTCCGTGCGGATGCACCAGTTTAAGTGACTCCAGTCAAAACACTTCCTTTTTCGAGCAAACCACCACCCAACACATAAATATCATAAGTTTTGCCATCTCGATTAAACCATACAAAGATGCCCCCAACCTCATCTCAAATCAACTACCTATCCATCTACAACAAGCCCAGGACCTTGAGCTGATCATAGAGAGTTACAATAGAACACCGCTTATCAACAGAATACTCTCACTCTCATCGCAATCTAGTCCATAATACTCCCCTCACTCTCATTTTAATCCTGCCCATCATATCTAATTTCCAAAATGCCCAGAACTTCACAGAGACGCCAAGCCTTGAAGGACCTTGAGCTGATGTGGATGATCTCAAAGATTGATGAAAATCATCAGCGCATAGCCAAATATCTTGGCCTTCCAACACTCCCAACACTTGGCTCAGCAATGTACCCATGATGGAGAATCGCGCTTACACGGTATTTTGGTACCTTGCCTTTGATCAGTGGATGAATTGGATCATGGAGGTTAACCGTGCGAGTGATGAGCAAGCTCATGAGCTATCAAAATTGGTAGCTCATGACTTGGTACATGAGTCGTAAAATTGACGATCGAAAAAAAAACGTAAGCAAAATCTTACGTGAGCGTGAGCACAAGATTTGGCCGGGTTTGAACCGTACTATTGAAAGTGTGCATAGACGTTAGCGCCCAACATTTTTAAGCGACACGATGATTCGTGCTCAGATTGTGATCTTAAAAGAGCAGGCAGATCAAGTGAGTGGCTCGGGTGGAGTTTTCTCGTCTATGCTTGCAAAGGCACAGTTCGAGAATGACATTGCTAGGAACTGTCATCAGGGTGCTTTTATTGTGACAAGCAAGATAAGTTGTGATCCATTTGCTTTGTTTCTTAAAATCCTCTTTCGATAACAACAGTTGTCGTGGAATCACCAGTTTACTTTAGGTCGCATTTCCAGTAATCAGTCATACATCTTCCGATTGCAAGCAAGATCCTTTCGCTTAGCATGATGCCTTCTCAAGATTTAAAGGCTTCCTAGGTCAATCCAACGCCTGATGCTTCGTAGCTCAAACGAACTGTTGAGCTGGCTTCTCGATCGCTCCCATTTCATTTTACATAATGAAGAGGTTTATCAAGCATCGATCTCAGAAAAATCGCCATGGGATTGAATGAGGAGACTCACAAGCTTCTCTTTTCCTTCATCGCGTGTTTCCGAGCTCAAGCCTCAACGTGCCCATGAAAAGTCATTGGAAACCCAAACGGCCATTGGTGAGTGTGCTCATAGTCTTGATATGGTTGGCACAGACTGGCATGTTCAGAAAATCAAACGAACTTGAGCATGTAAGGCGTGTATCGATCATTCTTTAGTAGCCCTGTGAGTCTTTTTCTCTGTTTGCCTGCTCGTGCCCAATGCAAAAGATGCTGATGAACAATGAAAATTCTTCCTGTCGACTTGCCTCCAGCGTTCAACCGCGCTCAGATGACTGGTAGCCCTTGCCCGACGAAAGCAGAAAGCAAAGATGTCCGAAAAGCCTGCATATCGCCCATGTGTTCTTCCTGGTTTACTTTATTTTGTTTTAAAGGCTACCCAGGATCCATCTTCCTCCTTAGGAAAAGGCGCTTGTTTTTCCTAACGCTTTAATAACGCTGTAATTATTTTTTCCGACACAAGTGCCTGCTGCTTTGCGTCAAGCTGCTCTTTTTCCAACACTTCGCTCGCTCATTTCAATCACTCAATATAGTACGAGGTATTAATTCAGTTTACTTTACATTCATTTCACTCTCGCGTGAGCGTCACGTTACGAAGTTCATCATTTGGCAACCTTAGAATGCAGTACTCATACTTGCACCTCGCTGCTTGCGCACTGTTGCTCTTGGCTCCAATCTCGGCCTCTGAGCTCGGGGCTGAGGATCACCTAACCACCACCTCTACTACTAGCGCCGCACCGGCGGCCATTTCAGGACTTGCCATCGGCTATACTTCTGGCTTCAAAGCCGTAACAAACCAAATGAAGGCTGATGCACACGCTGCAATAGACTCCTTTGCAGATGTCGTGAGCACTTCTTTGGGAAATTCCACAACCCAATCAACCAAGGAAACTGCCGATTTGTTCAGTTCTATTGTAAAAGGAGGTGAGGAGCGTTTACAAGAGCTCTTTTTTATTGCTTAGCTCATAGACATGGCTGAAGTAGACTACCAAGTATCAGTTAGACGCCTAATTTAAACGTCTTTTTTTGTTAATCTAGCCATGTCTTATCCGCTCAATCAGAGTAACGGCAAAAGTACAACTTCGCCAACTGATCGCCTTCAGGCAATGGCTACAGCCATAAACAAAACCCTGAACAGTATTGACGACGCAGCCACCAAAATCTTGAGTCAAACAGATGGAGCGCTGCATTACCAAGATCTTAAAAATTGTATAAACGGTCTTGTCTCTCAAGGTGGCTTACATAATGGCGAAAGCTGCGTGATGGTATGTCTGGCTTTTAACTCATGTTTTTTATTGCAATAAGCATCTGACATTTGATTTGCCATAGAACGGGATGTCAATCACTGGAGTTTCAGACGTAAGTTCGTTGTTAACATCAGACCTTCTTCTACCTCTGTTTACTTAGTTCCGCCAAACAACAGATTATGACGAGCGTATTGAACAATTTTGGAGAGGGTGTCATACCAGATTCAATCATTTCACAAGCTAGCAAAGCCTTGGATCCATCCTTCACCGCTATTATTCCTGCTCAAAAAGATTTTTATGATTCCGTGAACAATGCCATAACCTCTGTTCAATCATCGATTTCCGGACAGCTTGTTGCGGCCTTGAATGGTGCCCAAAAATGCTTCCAGCATGCAATGAACACCGAAGGAGACTACGCATCGAAAATGGCGATAACACAAAAATGTTCGCACTCAACGGAAAGTGGCTCGGTTTATGAAGACTTAAAAACCCTCTACCTTTCCATTACCAACCAGGTGACTTCGTCTTCTCAAGCTTATGGCATTTCTCGTATCTCATGTTCTTTTAATTAGTTTGTGGGCTATTTACAACCCAATATCATAGACTCGGTCCACCACATTTCTGATCATTATCTTGACGTCAACGACACGGCCTCAGACGCAGCGTACTTTCGAGATGCCATAGAAAACACTACATCATCCATAGTAGCGTCGAATGCGGGAAACCAGGTATGGGCAGTTCATTCCAAAAAAAAATAATTCCTGAAAGATCTTCATGTTATGTCTAACAATAATGTTCTGATTTTACTTTCAAAAGGTCACCTACGCCTATAAATTATCAAACTGCTTGGACAAAGTTTTAGGCACAACAGATCCCCAAGCGGCTAGCAATATTGCCGCCACCCACAAGTGTCTCACATCTGTTAGTTTTCTTTAACCAAGTCTTGTAACCCGTTAGTAAATATAAAGATTTACATTCGCCTAACGTCAATTGGTTTAGCCTGACGGACCTGTGGCATCTGTTCGTGAAATTGTGTACGGATACATCCAACAAGTGAGTTGTTGATTTCATGTCATGAAAACACGTTTTTTTCTCAAATAAATTTGAAATCAAATAATCCCCTACGCGTGAGAAATAGATTTACGGCGTTCTCCCAGCCCAACTTGCAGCAAAAATTGAAGCCACAGGTGTTGCTAATCTTGACCCAAGTGACCCAGCATATGCGACAAAAGTCAAAGCTCTACATCAAACTTTCGAACAGACTGACGTTGGTCCTCAATATGTGACTTGCTACGAGACATTTGTCAATTGTTTGTTCAACAAAGCAAACGGTGCTTTTACACATCCTGGAAATACACAATCAGTTTGCTTATTGGGAGATGCTTGTCAGAAGGCACCAGACGGAATGACTAACCTCCACGTGCCGATTCGCCGTCGATCGCTTCAGTATGGCGTACCTAAACCCCAATTTATTCACAAGTTCAGACTCAGGTAGAAGCCACAGTAATGTTTTCTTATTTTACCTTTGACCAGACAACAAATTTGTGGGGATGCCTGAGAAGTCACAATTGCGACGGTGGAGAGTGATTCATTTTCTGGCGTTTAGCCCATCGCCTACGAATGGTGCACTTGATGCCACACTCCCAGTTTTAAACCTCATCCTTCATTTATCAACTCTTACGCGGTAGTTCACAATTGGAAAATAATCTTAAAATATTTGTTCAGTGAATTTTGGCTAGTTGTACTTATTCGACGATTTCAGAACTTTTCAAGTTTTACAACACAGACATTGCAATTCGATATGATTGACCTGTAGCGGGCGCACCATACTCTTCTAAACTACTTGATGGACACCTTTAATTAAACGTTGATTGGGAACCTAAATTATGAAAGAATACAAAAAACTAAAGGTTTAAATTAACATGAGGACAATGAGATAAGAACATATAATAAGAGTTAAGTACCTAAAGGTGAACAACACTGTAGAATACACAAAGTACTAAATAGCTGGCTAAAATAAGTTCTAAGTTAATGAACTAATAAGACAAATAAGGAGTTAGATTAATCCTTCTAAAAGAAGCACTTAAACGACAGCATACCTTTGACGACAAAGATGCTGTAAGTATCAATGTAGTCTACCACTGTATCAGGCAATCGTGCTAATGCTAAAGAAAATAATCTGGAGGTTAATCTTAACACTACATATAAATAATAGAATAATAACACACCACTGCTAATACAAAAGAATTGTAATAAAGAAGTGTTCTATGAAAGTGAACAACTTGTAGTCGTATCACTTTTATGAGGAAATAAAGAAAAGTTAAGTAAAAGTAAGATCTTTTTAATTCGCTCTTCCCTTGTTGTAGCATTGCAATTCTATGCGCTTATATATTGCGTGTTCCTCTTAAGAGCACGGAGATAGGTTATACGCTAATGAATTCTTCCTTACTGAAAGCATTGTTAGTTTGAGGGCACTGTGCTCTTTTGAGACTCTAGGAGAAATGCTCAGATATCTTCACAAATTATGGACTGAGTGAAAACAATTCTTGTCAATTTGTTGAAACACTTCGTTCATTGTTTTATTGTACATTCGCACAAGCTAAAGGCCTTAAGGTAAGGGTGAGAAATTTGGGACAAATTCGCGATTACAATCATAGAGACTAAATTTTTCGCAGAGATTCATTTTTTCAATGAATTAAGCACATAAAAAAAGTGGCAGTATAAAATAGTTCACATTGAAAGGACCTCAGGAAGCAAATGGGGTATACAGAAGTTATTTTATGGAACATTTCAGTAGGTAACAGGAGTCTGAGCCTTCTTAAACCTGAAAGGGGGTTCATAAATTCCTTGGGGCATAGAAAGATTGAATCAGGTTGTAAACTTGATCTCAAGGTAAATCAATAGATAATTTGGAATATTGGACATTTTGACTTGTCGAAAAAGCATGAAAATAAATATAAATTTCCAAATAAAAGCTGGTTTAATTTTGATGAAGAATGTCTGTCAAATATTATCAAATTGGTTATTACCGAGAAACAAACTTGAATAACTACCATTGATTATATAAAAATTAATGAGGAAAAGTACAAAAACTCTATACGAATCCAAGCAATAGACTGAAAATTTTACATGAGAAAAAGTTTGTTTCCTTTTATTTGATCATTTTAATTGAGATTTTATTTACTAAAAAATTAAACTCTAAAAAATATCTCCAAGCTTAAAAAATTATTTGTCTCTTTCTAAAAATTTCATGAACATGAAACCATTTTCAAAACAATTTAATTTTAATTTTAACTTGCTTATTATCAATTTATCAATTTATAATCATATTTCAGCTTATCTCACTAAAAAATAAGGTTAAAATAATTAGCTCAATTTTAGTTAAACCCCTTACCTTAAATAAAGGGTGTTGGTAAACACACATAAGCCCTTATGTGTTTTTACCAATGTATGTCCAAAACATGTAATTTTATGATAAAAACACATAAGTGGCCTGTTTTCTTTAAAAAAATTTGTCAGGGTTAATTTTGAGGATTTTTTTATTTTTTCCAACATGGGATGTCAAGATCCCCAAATTTTTTCAATTTTTTTTGGGTATTGGTAAAAACACATAAGCAAATTGGTTGAAACATGTAAGGGGTGCCCTGAGCGCAATTTTAATTAAAAATGAAACATAACATGCCTGTATTGGGCCAAAACATGTCCCAAAAAAGGGGTTTTCTCCCCAAAAACCCTCTAACTCCCAATTGTCTCAGATTTTTTTGCCCTGCCCCCCCAAAAAAAGACCAAACACCCCAAATAATCCACATTATCCCCACCCCAAAAAATTTTTTGTTTTTTTAAAAACAGCATTACCAAAGCAATTTTGCAAAGCTTTTCACACTTTTCTTTCTTTTTTTCCCCCAAAGACTGCATTTTCCACCACAACAAACTGCTTTCAAGCCTCTAAATTTCCAATTTTTTACCTTCCCTCATCCATTAATCCAAAAATTAAACCACTTTTTTTCACTCTTAACCACATCTTTTGATTTTTCATACCTTTTTTCACTTATTTTTCACCTTTCAAAAGGTTCTTACCCCATTCCAAATCCCCAAATTCCCCCTTTTTTCAAATTTATACATCTTTTTCACTCAAAAATTCTGCAACCCCCCACTGAAGGTGAATTGCAGACCCTTGGGGTTCTTTGGAAGCATGTGCATAATGTTTCCAGGGCTCAGGGGTATGCTGTGTCCACCTTGAGGTTCAATATGACCCACAACCAAATTGAAATAGGTTGTGACAGGTCTGGGACCCCAAATCCCAACAAAAGCCCCTCCAAAACAGTCACCTCAAGAAATCTTGACTGTCCTTTTAGATTTTATGCCGGAAAATATGCCAAGAGTATCACTTGGACTCTTAAAGTCAAAAATCCTGAACATAGCCATGATGCCACTGAAAATATCATGGCACATCCTGCTTTCAGGAAACTCAATGAGCAAGAAACATCCCAAATTGCTCAAATGTCTGAATCACTGCTCATGCCAAGGCAAATTCAGGACCAATTATTCAGCCAGAGAGAGTCTGACAGGCCTGTAATCCTTCAAGACATTTACAACCAAGTCAAGAAAATCAAGAAAGACAACCTGCAAGGCAGAAGGCCCATTGATGCTCTTATTGACACCCTCAAAGAAGAAAATTTTGTTTGGTCATCTGCAAGGGATGCTGAGGGACACATTACCTCCTTGTTTTTCACTCACCCCCTTGCCATAAAACTCCTTCATGGCTTTCCTCATGTCATTCTTATGGATTGTACTTATAAAACCAATAAGTACAAAATGCCCCTTTCTCATATTGTTGGGGTCAGCTCAACCAATAAGACCTTTTCCGGGGCTTTTTGTTTGATGAAGAATGAAACTGAACCCTCATATACTTGGGAATTAAATAAATACATAGAAAAGGTCCTCAGCAACACCAATCTTGTTCCCCCTCCAGTTATTGTTATTGACAGCAATCTGGCCTTGAAAGACTCTCTTAAAAAGCTGTTCCCAGACTCTAAAGTCATGTTATGCATTTGGAACATCAATAAAGATGTATCTGCTCATTGCATGGAGAAAATTGGTCATGGAACTGATTTTGAAGATTTTATGGGCCTTTAGAATCAAGTAATATACTTTTATCTTTCACTTTTTTCACTTTTTTTCTTATTATTGTTTTTATTAATGACTTTGGGATTCATTTCTCAGGTTATGTATTCATCCACTGAAAAGTCTTTCAAAGGCAACTGGAAGAAGCTTCAAAAGAAAGTCAAAAATCCTCAATTCTTGCAATATTTGGAAAATACCTGGCTTCCTCTAAAGGGGTATTATGTGCCAGCCTGGACAAACCACCATTTCCACCTGGGTGTGGGCTCCACCTCCAGAGTTGAAGGTGCCCATGCCATGGATAAACTTTGGCTCCAAAAGTCCACTGGTACTCTCCTGGAGGTAGTCAGGGCTCTCCACATGGAATTCAAAATGCAATTTATTGAAATCATCAACAGAATATCCAAAGAAATGATTGTACATGTCAAGAATTTTCCTCCACACATCTGTGCTCTCAATGGCAAGGTATCTCATTATGCTCTTCATATTTCCTTTGAAAATTTCAAAACCAAATTTCCTTTCAATGAGAAATGCACCAACAAATACAAAAATTATCAAGGAATTACTTTCAAGCATAAGACCCAAAAGGCATTTTCCAGGCACCAAAGGCTTGAGATATCAGACTTCTATCCTCAGTGGCATTTGAATTTTCCTGTGAGGTTTTTTTAACTTGAAATTCTTACTTTTTTCCTTATTAACTTATTTTCTTTGTCATATTTTTCTCAGACTGGTTTCCAAGGTGATGATCAAAGTGTTGAAAAAGAAAGAAATAATGAAGCCAAGAAAATATTTGAAGATATTGGGGAAGACCTTTTTCAAATACCAATGGCGGAAATCACCCCAATTCTTCAACATTTTCAAGATGTTTTGACTGGAAAAGTCCCATTTGATCAAATTCCCAAGAGTCAAGAGGATGATCATTATTATGAAGACCCACTAGAATGCAAGAATATCCATGGAAGACCTCAAGGAGCCAAGAATAAAAATAAAAGTCCAAACAAAAGCGAACCATAAAGATTTGAGATTATTGAAAGTCAATCCAAGAGAAGAGGAAGACCCCTATCAAAAGTGACCAGTAAAACAACATCAAGATCACAGTCAAAAGTCCCCTCTCCCATTATGGAAGTGGACTCATCTGAAGATTCTGAAGATTCTGAGGACTGATTATCTAAATCAATCAGTTCATCAGATTCACTACCCTCAGAAACTGAATTAAATAAATCAGAAGTCACCCTTAGAAGGTCCAGAATATTGGAAATTAGAAGCAAAACCTCACAAAGAAAATAACACAAGCCTGCTACCAGTTTGAAGATATATGATGCAATTGACTTGACCTGTGAGCATTGTCAAAGCAATTATCACACAAGTGATGAATGCTCCAAGCTTTTTGTGAGTTTCTGATTCTTTTTAATGTATATTTCTCTTGTTTATTTTGATATTTATTCATCTTTTGACCTTATTTTATCAGATACCTGTCTCAGAAGACTTGCTCAACTTTATATTGAAATACACCTTCAAGGCCATCAATGTCCAGGGTGATGGAAACTGTGGCTACAGAACAGTATCCCACTACATTTACAAGACTCAAGAACAATGTGCTGATGTCAGAGGTGACTTGGCTGAAGAAATTCCACAAAATCAAGACCTTTATGAAGCGATGAACACTGTAATTCTCTCAGCATCCTCTTATTTGGAAAAAATTGAACGGTATGAAGATGTTGGCCAGGATCCAAAAAGCAAGTGGATGTCCATGCCTGACATGGGGGATCCAACTGCAAATAAGTATCAAAGACCAGTTTTCTTTTATTCCACAGTCCAATATTTTTCTTTTTTCCTTTATTTATGTCCTCCAAATGATAATACCCCATTTTTATCTGATTCTTGAATAGCTGTTCTCATTTTGTTCCTTTGGATGTTGTCAGCCTGTGCTAAAACCAGAGCACAATCATGACAGCCAAATACCATAAATCAATGGTATAGCCAAGATACCACCAAAACATGGAGCTGAGCCAAATAAGCTCAAAAGAAATCAAAGGAAAGAGGAAACTCACCCCTTTACAAATATAAAAGTCCCATAACCATAGGACAAAGAATAACAAAGTTATTCCTGCTCAAAGTTGTTGCTGAGCATAAACCTTAATTTTCACCTCTCATCTGAAATACAGAGTAAGAGGCCTAACCCCATCAAATGGGTATTTAAAATAAAGCTCTAGGTCAGGGCTATCCAATGGTACCAGACAAACTGAGCTAGCATCAGTATTACAGAAGTTATGGCCAAATTCAGGCCAAATAAGGGTGAATAAAACATTCACCTCTCATCTAACTTCTACAGTTTTAGTGTGAGATACCTGAAGTGGGGTCTTTTTGGAAATAGCACAATCAGGGATATCTGATGGTGCCATTCATTTCCCCATATCTCATCCAGAATGAAAGCTATGAGGAAAACAAGCCCAATACAGCTTTTTGCCTAAAACACGCATATGTACAAATATCTTGTACATGGGATAAATTTGCCATATTTAATGATAACCATATCAAATAAGGTACCATTGTGTATAAAAAATACAGGGATACACACTGAACCAATTTTGAGGTTGATATATCAAAAACTGACAAAATTATGGCTGTTTTAAGGTCAAATCCCACAGTTTGGCCAATACAGCCTTACCATGGGATAATATCCCATAACCATGATTATCAGGTGTCAAAATGACAAAGAATCTTGTTTTTACTTCAATACCTAATAGTTCATTCAATACTGGGGACCCATACAGGTTCTGTACCGCATTCTATGTGTAAGATGTGACTATGAAACTGATGATAATATTACTATCAATCAACAGTACTATGTCTGTTCTTACGAAATATAATAATAAAGTATTATTATAACCACAATTAAATAATTAAAAATTATTTCTTTCATGTGTTAAACACTACTAGTGATTTTAATAGTGAGCAAGTAATTGTCTAAAAGAATCAATTACAAGAAGATTTTAATAATAAAACTTCTTTTATTAAAATAATAAAATTATTTTAATATATAGTTATCTTTTGCAAGAATAATTATAATGATAATTCTTGAAGAAAACCAATTTTAGAGAAAAACTTCAAGAATTAAAAATAAATCACTCACTAATATTCCAAAGAACTTATTGAAAGATAAAGTAGAGAGATTTGACGTAGAATTGTGTATTTAAGGGATCAAAATGGATTTAAAACAGTATTACAACAATATATAGTTGGATTCTATGATTTCACGTCTTTCTGGTTTATTCTGAAAGATTTAAAACACTTAAGAATAGCTGTAACTAAGACTTAATTGTTGGTTATAATGGTTTAAATGATAATAAGATGATGATGATGTGGAAAAAACAGCAAGAAGAGGCTTCTTTTAAGTCAACAACAGCTCACAGAGGAGTGCCATAGAGCAAACTGAAAAACCAGTGAGTGAGAAAGCAATAAACCTTGTTGGATTATTGATTGCATCATCTGTTTTCACGTAAGATTATCTTAATTACTTAATTGATGCTTTTACATGACTACCAACCCCAATATGGTTAAGAATAAAAGGAGTAACATCTGTAAATCTTCTTTTATTCCAAAATAATCATTTATTTCTCAAAGTTATCAATGTTATTGCCAATTTTATCACAGGATTTAATTATTGTGAATTTTTGAAGATTCAGTGTTTCATGTAGAATAGTCAAAAATGGACTGTAAGTGACACTTTTAATTTTACTAGTAAAATTGTAATTCTTTTTGGTTGTACCTTAGATAATACAGTTCTCCATTAGTCCTGAAGGTTTCAGAAATATTCCTTAAGAATTGTATTTTTAATGAATTTTTGAAGTTTTTACCTCATTTCTACATAGAATTGCAAATATCAGTGTTTCACTGGTTGCTCTGAGGTAAATCAATGGATACAAGTCCAAAAAGGGTTTTAATTACTCTTTCGGGGTTTCTCCATGGAAAGTCATTAAGAATTGACATGTTTACAGGAGTCTAAGTAGCTCTTTACCTCCTTGGCACGTCAAAATAGCAGGTTATTTGCTATTTTCTTAAGATTTACAGTAGTTGTGACATGGTAACCAAGTTCCCAAAAGGTTCTAGTTTACCAATTAGGCCAAGATCAGCCATGTATCCAAGTTTTGGAGATGTCCATGCCTCTGAGGCCTCAGAAGGTGGGTACCCTGGCTCTCTTTGATGTCTTTTGTCCCCCTTGCCTATTTTTTACGTCAAAATAGTAATTTAAGCTTAAAGTGAGATATCCACTACGGGTGTACCAAAAGTCTATGTAAGAATACCATGATATTAAGTGCTCAAAACATGCATAACACTATTCTTAGTGTATATGTAACATGGGATTTCTCACTTTCCCATTATTTTGGCGTGAAATTAAGAAAAACAAAAATTTTCATGGATCTTTTATGTGGTATTGATGATGTGGTATTGAATTATTTTCCATTTTACCACCTCAAAGAGTTAATTTGAGCTTATTCACTCTATTGAGCTAC